>ML058449.1:0-1200000 GCA_003013855.2 Liriodendron chinense | reverse complement strand
ATGGTTCTACCAGAGGCACTTGACAGCAAGTAAAAATGTGGCCCCAGTTGATGGTGGTACATGCCCAAAGTTGGGTCGAAACCATTATTGTACTGTTTTCTGCACCACTATTCTAGGTGCCCATGTTTGGGTCAACGCTAAAATGTGTGCAACCAAGGGAGTACTTCTTATGGGTTTTGAAACCCATGCATAGGGCTACCAGATGGTTATTTTATTTCTCTAGAAGATGACCCCTTGTTACCACAAATTAGACCCAAACTAGCCAAAAATCACTTTTGCATGGAAATTCCGTTTAATTAGAAATCTACGTGGGGAAACATCTGTGGGGTCCACCATTTATGTAAAACTTTCTGGAACCTTATTTGGTTATAGGAATTTGATAATTTTAATCAACACCAACACTTGGTAGCAAGATGAGTCAAACTAAGCTACTTAGGCGATCAAAATCTTAGGTGATGATTCATCCCCTTAAGCTTGCCACTTCCATGTTAGTTTAAGTAATAGCTTTATATTTAATATCTACTGATAATTGTTAGCTTTACCCCATGTTTGCATGTGTTAGTTATTTGGATAAGCTCTTAAATCATATGCTCAACTTTGTTCACACTTATGAATTGTTTATGGATCATATAATGCCATTTTAATTTGTGAGAAATATCGCTCATGTATGGAATATGGAATTTGATTGTGAAGTGGGATTGGATGGTTGTGATCACACGTATTAGATGGTACCTTAAACTAGTGGCCTTGCAAAGCGATTAAATGATGAGTTGTGCCCTTGTGGCTAATGGAATTATTATTAATTATGTCCTTGGATGGACTTGTTGGACTACATATCTTGTTGGGTTGAGTTCTTAATTGAGTCCCTAGTTGGACTTGTGTTGGAGAATATATGGAGAAATTTTGTGTTGAAAGGCCACTAGTTGTAAGGATAATTTATAATTAGTTTGGGTGTAATTGGACTAATAATGATTGGTTTAATCCTGCATATCATGGCACAGACGGAACGTGTGGTGACTAGCCATATTACCGTCGTGTGGTTTGGTTGCTAAGAGCATGTACCCTTGAGGTATTTTTGCTAGCTCCAGACCACCATAAAGGGCGTCATTCACTAAGAGCACATATCTTTGGTATTTTCGCTGGTGATGGCTACTCGTGATGGATTTGCGTTGTGGGGCTGATGTGTGTCCTTAGTGACTTCCAAACCACTGGGTGAGGCCGATGTGTGTCCATAGTGACTTCCGGATCACCAATTAATGGATTTACATTTTTGGGGCTGATGTGTGTCCTTAGTAACTTTCAGACCACATTTTCCAGCTGGATGTGTATCCCCAGGCTGAAGAACATATGCATACATTCATGCATTTAAGAAAGATTGCACTATGGATGTTTTGTATATATATGTTTACTTTTCGAACTATACTTGGCTAACAATGCTGGTGTGTAATTTCGAGGGGACCTCATATTGAGCTGGCCACTCATGCTGTTTAAAATTCAACCGTACAGGTGATGCAGGTGATTTAAATGATGCCCAGGTTATGCTGATGTCGTTGACATAAAGGGCCGCATCTGATGGTTGTTGCTTTAAAATTTTGTATATAATTGTAATTGTTCATTACTATACTCCTATTTAAATTAAGAAAATTTGGTTTGTATAAGCCTTATGGGCACCACTCTGACACTTTGGGTGCATGCTATACATTTCCTATGTGCATGGATTGTTTTCTTTCGCTATGAATACCTTGTTTGGAAACAAACTTGAAAATGGAATGAAATGTGGGTTATTTTCATAGGCTAACGCTCGGATATTTGGAACACGAGTCTAAAACTCGGGTTTTGAAAATCAGGGCGTTACAGGGGCCCACCTTTAATTTTATTGTCCATCATGTGGGACCACCTTCAATATCCAGCTCCCCTCACATGGAGCCCATCTTTAATATGGAATGTACATCATGTGGGCCCCACCTTAAATGTGGTCCATTCATCATTAGGGTTCTATCTTTGATGTGAACAATCCATTATGTGGGCTCACCTTGATGTGGGTTCATCCATAATGCAGGGCCCACCTTTAATGTGTATCGTCCATTGTGTGCCCCATCCCCATCTCTGACGTGGACCACCCAGCATGTGGGCCTCCTTTGAGATGAACCATCCATCACATAGAGGGAGGGAGAGAGAGAGAAGATGAAAAGCAAAAAAGAAAAACTTACAGGGAGAAGTTACTTTCATCAAGCTACTATACAATGATGCTTACCAAACTAATTTAAAACAGAACTTATTAACTTACATAAGTTAAAAAGGTTACCCGGTGGTATCTAAACGACCTTATTTAATGGCTTGTTTGGATGGTAAGTTACTTCACATAAGCTACTTATACCTCAAGTAACTTATTTTGGTTTCTACTTATTCGACAGATAAGTATACTTGTTAAAAACATGCTTATAAGCCAAAAAGTAAAAAAAATATGTTTGTTTTCCAACATCACATAAGTACTTATCCCTTAAGTTTTTTTGGTCTACCCTTAATATCATGGGGACAACCTTTGATGTGGACCGCCATTATGCGGGTTGCACCTTAACATGGGTCATCCATCATGTGGGCCCACCTTCGCTGTTAATTGTCCATCATGTGAGTCCCACCTTTAATGTCCACTGCCCATCATTTAGATCTCACCTTCAATATGGGGTGTCCATTATGCAGGGCCATCTTTGATATGGAGTGTGCAGTACCTGGAGGGATGAGAAAGAAAGAGAGGGGAGATGAGAAAGAAGGAGGGTTGATACAAGCTCATATTTTTGTTATTACATTACTCTATTAAATTTCAATACACGTCTTAAATTTATAATTATTTATCGTAAAGAACTTCACTTTTTCTAAACAAACAAGCTAAAATATAGGACATGCAACTACTCATTTAACACTCAAGCATATCATATTCAAACATTTTAAATTTACTTACTAAATAATTATAAATTAATGAGTTTACTTAACTATAATATAATAAAATTATAAGTTGTATATAAATCAGGTTCGGATTGGGCCGGTCAGTCAACTCGAGACCTCAACCCAAGCTTTATCGGGTTGGTGTTTGTATAGCCCAAGCTTGAGATCAGATCTGATACTTCTCGCCCAAGCCCAACCCAATGTCGGGTTGGTCAGGTTAAATCCGCTTGACTGTCCACCCCAATAAATAGGCAAGGGAAGGAGTTATTTTATGAAAGGGGTTGTAGCTCGGGCGAACCCCATCGTAGTGTTTATGTGAAATACACCCCAATTATTAGGTGTGTTATCCTATATTAGACCTAGAACCTAAAAATTAGCTACATCCGTGATTTAGGTTACCCACTGAATTGCTTCCTTTGGTGTGGCCCACCAGAATCACATCTAATGGTTGGAGTGGATTTCATATAATCATCATGGTGGGCCTTATAAAAAAAATCAAGGGGTAGAACCCCCCCCCCCCCCCCCATAATTACAAATCAGCCTGATATTTTCTCCTTAGGCTTAATGTACAATTGCGCATCAAATGGCCAGAGAAGATTTCACATGCACATCACAGTGAGCCCTTAAAAAAATCAAGGGTGGCATTAAAAAAATGAGTTTTTGCCATACAGGCACCTATCTTTTGGACCACAGATGGATTAGTACCTACTTTTAAACTTATTCCAAATCAGTACCTAATGAATAAGGATTGCAATATAGGGACATTTTACTACTTTGTTGACATTGACTGACGGAGGAATAAGATAGACATCAATTTGTCACAAAAGGACACATTTACCCCTACTTATATGCAATGACGATTTTTCCCCTATATGATTTCCAGCCTAAGGCAGACGCGGATTAAATAACGACAGCTTGAGTTAGTGAGGTCATTGCATTATTGTGGGCCCCACCATAATGTACATGTTGTATCCATACCATTCATGACTAAATTGATAACGCCTAAGTCTGAATTACGTGTGGCCCACTTAATTGAAAAAGAAAAAAATAAAGTAAAATAAAAACAAGGAGAGGTGCTTGCTGGACAGACAGCTCGTCCAGAGGACACTGTTGTCCAGCGTTTGTAAGGGTGGAAGACCTTTTGGGCGGTAATGAGGTCCCCTCCCCACAATGATACATGTGTTTCATCCACGTCGTCCATCTATTTTGTTAAATCATTTTAGGGCTAAGGCCTGAAAATCAGCCTGATCCAAGTCTCAAGTGGAACACACCACAGGGAACGATGGGATCAGGTCACTGCCCCCTTTTTGGCAGCTGTCTAGTGGCCACTCGTGGGCCCCACCATGATGTATATGTTAGATCCACGCAGTCCATCTGTTTTTCCAGATTATTTTAGGCCATGGGTCTGAAAATGAAGAAGATCGAGATCTAAGTGGCCCATACCAAAGAGAATAATTCCTATTGTTGAAACCTTCTTAGGCCCACTGTGATTTTTTATACTATCTATTATGTCCAAACCAGATCTCTTTTGGGCACGCCATGAGCTGACAAATTCAATGGACGAATTGGATTTTCCATGTGAACCCACCTTGCTGGCGAAAGCACAAAAAAATAAGAATATAAAAAAAATAAAAAAAAAATGAGGTCACTGGAACACGAAGCTTGCAGAGGACGCCGCCCAACAGTGTGAGGACGGACACCCTTACTAGGTGTGATCTAGGGACCCACCATGATGTTTATGTTTTATCCACGCTGTCCATCCTTGTTGCCCGATCATTTTAGGCCATGGGCCAAAATATAAACCAGATCCAAAGTGTAGGTGGGCCACACCATAGAAAACAGTGTGGATAATGACGTCCACCATTGAGACTTTCTTATGGCCCACCATGATGTTTATTTACGGTCCAACTCAGGCAAGGTCCCACGTGACCTATACCCTGGCCACACTTGGCCAGGATAGAGGGAAAATACAATTATCAGTAATCAGCTTGATCAAAGCTTCTTGGGGAGACCACACATGTGGACCCATTGCATGGCGCTAACCAGCAGGGGCCCACCTTGAGGTATGTGGTTAATCCACTCTGTACCTTCAGTTTTCAGATCATTTTAAGCCATGTGCCCAAGAACAAGGACGATCCAGATCTTAGGTGGACCTCCCTGTAGGAAACACTGGTGATAATGATGCCCACTGTTGAAACTATCCTACGACCCATGTATATGTTTCATCTATGCCGCCCACCCTTGTTTCCAATTCATTTTAGGACCTGGGGTAGATCCAAATCTCAGGTGGATCACCACCATAGAAACAGTGAGGGCAATGATGCCCACCGTTGAAGCCTTCCAAAGGCTCAATATAATGTTTACTATCGACCAAAGTCAATGCCCCTGCCACTCTCAGACTGAGAGTGAGAGAAGGAGAAGGTTCGGGAGGGGGATGGAGAGGGTTTGGGATAGAAAAGGGAAAGTTGAGATTATTACGGGGAAAAGAGGGGTTAGGCAAGTTGTATTTTAGTGGTTGTAAATCTGTGCGGCCCATTTTGCTGATATGTCGTATATCCACATTGTCTATCCATTTTCTATATTAAACTTAGGGGATGAGCCTAAAAATGAAGTAGATCAAAATCATCAGTGGACCACAGTATACAAAACAGTGGCGATTGGCTCAATAAAGGTTTAAAGGGTGTACATTTGAGATCTTACCATTCATGCAGTGTGGCCTACTTGATTAAGTTTTTTTCATTTATTAGAATCTTTCAATGAACGAAAATGGATAGATGGAGTAGATTTGTCTAGGTCATCTCTATGGGCCTCACATAGCTTCCGATCATAGGACGGGATCACACACATGTACTTGTCTATTTGCGACTAAAATGAGAGATAATATCGTCTTTTTAGAAATATCGTATGGCTTTGTATCATATACGCAGGGCAGGGCAAATAGACAGTGGGTACCATTATGACTAACGTTTGCATTTCTCAGGTACTGATTTGGAATAAGTTTAAAAGTAGGTACTGATCCGTCTATAGCTCAAAAGATAGGTGCCTATATGGCAAAAACTCCTCATTTAACACTCAAGCATATCAAATTCAAACATTATAAATTTACTTACTAAATAATTATAAATTAATAAGTTTACTTAACTACAATAAAATAAAATTATAAGTTGTATATAAATCGGGTTCGAATTGGGTCAATCAACTCGAGACCTCAACCGAAGCCCGACCCAAGCTTTAAGCCCAACCACAAACATAAAGGGTTCGAACTCGAGTCTAGATTATGAAGAACGGGTTCGGGTTGGGTTACAGTTTAACCAACCCAACTTAGGCGGAGTGAAAGTTGGGATTATTTATCCGTTCCATTACTCAATAAAATACTTTCCCCAACTTCGAGCCCACTTGGGGTAGTATCACAAATACACTTTATGTGGGGTTAATAATCCACACAATAGGATATAATCTGGATCACTTTAACGCAGGCCATCGGATTGTGCTGTGGGGTGCGTATGCGCACGCCTTCGAGCTCCTCGTTGATCTTAATACCGATTTGGATATCCTCCCCCACTAATCCTGGAAAAATTTTAATAAAAGCGGATGAATTTGTTAAGTTGTTTAATTCGATGCATTCGCTAATTGTGAAGCCGAAGGTTCGGATCCACCCAGGTTAGTTTTCTGATCGTTTGCTATTCACGTTAGTCGTTGGATCAGATTTGTTGAGTACATCTGATATCTCCTACGATCAAGAAATGCTCAAGTCAACATGAGGTAGTGAAAGTACATCTTGTGAGTGTGGATGTGCCTATCAAGTGCCTAGCATACATTCCTATCAAGCATTCATAATTAAACAATTAAACTTACAATGCTAAGATATCAATGTGCTCAATTCAATCACAAACACAAGCATGTATAGTGGTTCGACTACTTGTCTACTCCACTCCCGGTTCAAGTACTCAACCCCTTTGAGCACACCGGCATTCACTAGGGAGTTTAAATCTGGTTCCTCCCAACCAAGGTGTTTTAAATCGGATCCACCCAACCGGGGAGTTTACAGGTTCCTCCCAACCTACACGTTTGTACCCGTGTTGGTGGCTCCCCCTTGGAGACTTTGTTTTAGGCCCGACTAACGTGCCAAGGAACGGCTGACGTCCCTAGATTTTAGGCCCAACTAATAGGCCAAGGATCGGCTAACGACCCCGGGGCGAGTTTGTCAAACAAACTCTACACTCAACTCCCACAGGGAATTGAGTAGATGGACTCTTAACAAGACAACCTTACTTGTCGGATTGAGCCCCTTGTTGCGCCGTCTTGGGTTGCTTCTTCTCTCTCTCCCATGCTTGAATCAGCTCCCCTTGTGCTCCCCCGATCGTTGACGCCGTTGCTTTGCCAAGGCTTCAGCTCCAAGATCAGCTACCTTGCATGTGATGCTCCATTGGAGATGCCCAAGGTGCTAGGGAATAGTGAAACCTCTACAAATTGTAGGAAATGGGTTTCCTAGAGGAATGCACCTAAATGGACTCCTAGGTAGTGTTTAGACAAAGGATTTAACTATCATCAAGGTGTCTAAACCCTAGGAATCAAGAGGGAACAAGTCCATTCTCAAGATGCCATTGAATGGCCCAAGCTTGTGATAAAAACACAAGGAGAATGACTTGCTTTAGGTTTGGGATAGAGCCTCTAATGATCTCTAGCAATGGTGGCTTCTATCTCCTCAAAATCCCCTCACTTAGCTCAAAAAATGAATCCCCCTTTTAAATAGATTTTCTTTCAACGGTCAAAAAACGGGCAGATTCGTGCATCTCCGATTGATTGGAAAAAGTGTCCGATTGATCGGAACCCAGTCCGATTGATCGGAGACAAGTCCGATTGATCGGAAATCTATCCAGAGAAGTCTCTGGAAGAAATTCTGATTGATCGGAACACTGTCCGATCGATCGGACGGCCCCTTCCGATAGATCGGAAGACTGTCCGATTGATCGGAAATATGTCCAGTGAGTTTTCAATTTTATCTGGGACAATTTTTTATTGATCGGAATTTCTGTCCGATCGATCGGAGTCCTATCGAAGCACCTGTCCGATTGATCGGAGTCCTATCGGAAACTGCTGTTTGAGCCTTTTTTATTGCAGCAGCTTCCACCTCTTTAATTAGTCTAATTTATCATGTTTTTCATGGAGTTCTAAGACTAATGATGATGACTAAAGGTATACCTAGGTGGTGCAAGTCATCTAAGAGGTTATGGGTTAGGTTTTGGTCAAGGCAAGGCACACCAAGGCATTACATTTACCTGTTTCTTCTTTCTTGATGCAGCCGGGCAACTTGAGTCTTCGGTCTTCGTCTTCATTAAGCTCAACCGACACTAGACCTACTGACCTAAGTAATTGACAAACAAGGTGCACTAGTATACCACAGAAAAGTGCACTAACACCTAGAACCTAAAAGTTAGCCACATCCGTGATTTAGGTTACCCACTGAATTGTTTCCTTTAGTGTGGCCCACCAGAATCACATATAATGGTTGGAGTGGATTTCATATAATCATCATGGTGGGCCCTATAAAAATCAAGGGTAAATACCCCCTCCCCCTACAAATCAGCCTGATATTTTCTCCTTAAGTTTAATGTACAATTACACATCAAATGGTCAGAGTAGATTTCACATGCACATCATAGTGAGCCCTATAAAAAAAATCAGGAGCGACATTAAAAAAAGGGATTTTTACAAATTAGTAACTCATTAATACCATATTTAATCCCAATACCTTTTTAAATTACATTTTCATTACGATACCTCATTAATTAAGTTATTGTCAAATAGATATCTTCTGTTAGTTTTTCTTAACTTCCATTATAAGTTTTCGTAAAATGACAAAAATGCCCATCAAGGCCGAGTAATAAAATTTAAAAATGTAGTTGGAAAGCAGGATTGAGTCTAGTCCGTTCAGGCGAGGGTTGTGTGGGGCCCAACGTGATATATGGGTTTCTATCCACGCCGTCAATCCATTTTTACATGTCATTTTAAGGTATGAGCCCCAAAATGAGGTAGATCCAAGGCTCAAGTGAACCACACGACAGGAAGCGCCGTTGAAACTTTCCTAAGGGCTACCATGCATGATGTTTATTTTCCATCCAACCTTTTCATAAGGTCACATATCCTTGATGAAGGTAAAAAAAGAAAATTTTCAAGTTGATCCAAAACTTTTGTCACCCCCAAAAAGTTTTCAATGGTAGATGTTTAATTTCTTATGTCTAATCCACTTGAACCTTAAGCTGACTCATTTTTGAGCTATCCTAAACTGATTTGGAATAATGAATGGACGGCGTCGGGTAAAGCTCATACATCACTGTAGGGCCCCACAGAACCCTGCTTGCCTGGATAAGGCCTGATAGTTAACCAGACTTCTAATGGATTGGCCCTAACCCAGACTGAATCCGACCCAAGGTACAGTAGGCAGCCGTCTCGCAGCCGTCTCTATCTCATGGGTCGAGACAATGCCATACAGCCGTCTATATTTCAAGTCACTTCCTAAACCTGCTTATCTTTTTAAATATAGCCAAACATCTGCCTTTCTTGACTTTGACTACCAATTTGGTAACGTCGCTTTTTTTTTCAGAAATAGATAATTTTTCCATACTTTCTAGATGATTTTAAGTTAGGGGTATCAATGGGCCGGGCCTGGGGTAGCTTTGGCCTTGATTTTACACTATTTCGAGCCGGGCCATAGGGCCGGCCCTATTCAAAATTCTGATTTTCAGGCCCAGGCCCGGCCCATTGACACCCCTATTTTAAATCCTATCTTACCATTTACGATGCAGAATCCACGGAACAGGACTATATTGTGGGCCCTACAATGATTTGTTTGTTCCATCCACGCCGTCTATCATTCTTGGATCATTATATTAGAGCATGAGTGAAAAAATGACGAACATCCAAATCTCAGGTGGACCCCACAACACAAAAACAGCGGCATATGAACTCTTCACCCTTTATTTTTATGTATCCATGATTCATGATAACTACATCTTGGAAGCCGCAAAAGTCTTGGATCAATCTGATATATGTGTTTTAGCCTTCACCCAAGTTTATGTGACCTAATGAACAAGCTGGATGGCAAATAAACATCACCGTGACCCTTAGGAAGGTTTCAATGGTAGATGCCATTACCAATGATCTGAAAAAATAGATGGACTGCGTGGATAAACTCATACATCACTGTGCGCCCCCACATAGCCCGGGACTGGACGCAATCTGCTTCCTTATTGACTAGGGGATCAGATTAGGTGCAGTCCTCGGCCTTACCCAAGAAGGTGCAGCCCTTACGTTAGTACCTACTTATTAATCTATGATTTATAAATCTACGCTGTTCCATCAATTTTTTTCAGATTATTTTAGGTCATGATCTAAAAAATTAGACAGATCCAAATCTTAGGTTGACCATACTATAAGAAACGGTAGTGATTGAATTTTTCTCCATCAAAATATATCTAGGGCCCACTGTAACGTTTCCCTAATGTTTATTTTCCATCAAACCTGTTGATAAGGAAATACAAACCAAGATGAAGGAAAATAAATAAATATTATATTGATCCAAAACTTTTGTGGGTTAGAAGAAGTTTTTAATGGTTACTCACCCACTTTTTCCGATGGTATGGTCCACAAGAGATTTGGGTATATCTTACCTTTGTGCATTAAAATGCTCTTTTAAAGAGAATGGACGGCGTGGATATAGAATACATACATCAAGTTGAGCTCCACGAGGATATTTTAGGTCATGATCCCAAAAATAAGCCATATAGCATATCTAACTGGGCACAACAGAAAAAAATTGGATATTGTACACTCACCATTAAAACATTCTTTGGGCCACAAAATCTTTGGATCAAGCCAATAATTTTCTTATTTCAGTTTATCACACAGACAATGACATTATAAACTGTTATAAAACCTTATGAACGGTTTAGATGACCTATAAACGTCACAATGGACCCCAATAATCTTTCAATAGTAGGCACATCTATTTCCGTCGTGTATCCCACTTCAGTTTCTGATCCACCTCAATTTTTGTACTGTGCCCTAATATGAGCTGGAAAAATAGATGAACGGATTTGATTTTAAATAAACATCATGGTGAGCCCCACTAGTGGTGGGGTTACAAACATTTGTCATGTTGGTTCAACCATTCCATCAACGGGACTCTCAAGTAGGGAGACGAGACTCTGAAGCAAGAGTCGTCGGAAGCTAGGTGGGGCCCACCAGATGCTTGTGAGAAATCCACCCCCGTCTATCTGCTTTGTCATTTCATTTCAGGGCATGAGTCTAATAATGATGTAGATTTAAAAGATTGAGTAAGCCACACGACATAAAACAATGGGATTATTAGATCATCCGTTGATGTTCAAAAACTGGATGACAAGGATTATTTGATAGCTCAAAAAATAATATAACTGTCCATTCATAGGTGGTCTGAACGGCTGAACCAGATGGAGGGCTCGGATCATCAACACATTCATCCATGGAGAGAGAGGTGGGAGAGAGCGGGATGAGAAAAGAAATCCATTAAAAGAAGTGAGGTCATCTCAGTCATTTTAGAAATATAGTATCAGGCAACTTACGGTAGTAGATGGACGCGGATGGGCCAGTGACCCAAACACCATCTAAGGGGCTGGTGTCAAAGTTGTGTGGGCCCCACCACTGATGTATGTGTTTTATCCACGCTATCCATCCATTTTTCCACCTCATTTTAGGGCATGGTCCCAAACATGAGGCAGATCCAAATCTCAGGTGGACCACACCACAGGAAAACAGTGTTGATTGAACGTCCACCGTTGAAAACCTCTCAGGGCCCACCGTGATGTTTATTTTCCATCCAACCTGTTGATAAGGTCACACAGATCTGGATGAAGTGAAAACACAAATATCAGCTTGATCCAAAACTCCTGTGGCCTCCAAGAAGTTTTCAACAATGGACGTTCAATTCCCACTGTTTCCTGTGGTGTGGACCACCTGAGATTTAGATCTGCCTCATTTTTCGGCCCATGCCCTAAAATGAGGTGGAAAAATGGATGGATAGCGTAGATAAAACACATACATCATGGTGGGAACCACACAGCTTTGACACCAGCCCCATTGTTGGTGTTGGGGTCACTAGCCAATCCGCGTCCGTAGCAGATAGTAGAGGGACTGCGGTAGAATGACTGTTGGTGCGAAAGAATGACTACTGGTTTTATGAAAGAGTTTAAAATCAGCCCTTCCTCTTTCTTTTTTTTTTTCTTTTTTTTTATTCATTTTTTTGGAAACGAAAAAAAACGTAGGCGCTATACGGCATTGTCTCCTCATGGGTCCCTAAGACACGTAGATCAATCCAGACTCTCCCAAATGGAGGAACCATTGCAATTGTTTATCAATCCTCCCCGTTCAGTTAGTGGACATCAACGTGATGATTAAAAAAATTGGTGAATATTTTGATGGCCAAACAAGCAAATGGTCTCAATTGTTGGGTTCATGGCCTTTTCACTATGCAGCCATTCGCAACAATAGATTGTTGGGTTCATGTTTTAAATTCAAAGCATAGGAAAGGGGAGCATAGTAGGTGCGGCCCTGATTGTGGGGCCGCCTTGAAGTATACATTGTATGTCATCTGATGTGGGGAGTGGATTAGGTGCGGCACTGATTGTGGGGCCCATCTTGATGTATGTATTGTATATCAACACCGTTCATCTGTTTCTCCAGCTCATTTTAGGGCATGAGCACAAAAATGAGGCAGATCCAAATCTCAAGTGGACCACACCGCAGGAAACAGTGGTGATTGAATGTCCACCATTAAAAACTTCTTGTGGGATACAAAGTTTTGGATCAAGCTGATATTTGTTTTTTCCCTTCATCCAAATATATGTATCCTTATCAACAGGTTGGATGGTCCACCTAATATTTGGATCTGCCTAATTTTTTGTTTACGCCTTAAAAGGAATGGCAAAACGGATGGACAGAATGGATATGCAATACATATACTAGAGACCCACAATTAGGGCCGCCTCATGTTGGCTGAGGCTGGTCCGTACCTAATCCGGAAACCCTTTAACATGAGCGAGCGGATTGCCTGTGACACGCACAGAGATATCTGTGCCGGGGCTGTGTGGGGTCCATAGAGATGTCCATGAAAAAATCCACTTGGTCCATCTGTTTAGAAGGACCACAATAGGACAGGATTCTAAAAATCATGCAGATCCCAGTACGTAGGTGGGCCACACCAACAAAACAGTGGGAACAGCAATGTCTACCGTTGAAACCTTCTTGGAGCTGACCATGTTGTTTATATGCCATCCAAACCGTTCATGGAATTGCTACTGCTTAGACAAACTGTAGAAACAAATATCATCATGATATAAAACTTTTGCCACTGTAACGCGTTCAATCCCTACTATTTCATGTGAAATGCTCTATTCTAGTTATTTGAAAACAGATGGATGAAGTGGATTTTTCACAAACATCTCTATTGGCTCCTTTAACCTGCTTCCTGGTAGATTAAAGTGCTTTGCATATGATGTTGTGTGAGCCCAACCATTGTATGTATTTTATACACGCAGTCCATCCATTTCGCCGGATCCTCTTTTGACATGAGCCGGAAATGACACGGATCCAAATATTAGGTGGACTAAAGCCATAAGAAACGGTACGTGATTCAACGACCACCATTAAAATCTCCTTGGGGCCACAAAAGTTTTGGATGAAGCTATAACTGTACTTGCGTTTTCCCTTCATCTAGGTTTGTATGCCCTAATCAACAGGTTGGATGGAAAATAAACATTATGGTGGCCCATGGAGTTTTTAATGATGGTCATTGAATCATCGCTTTTCTTATGGTGTGGTCTACCAAAGATTTATATCTGCCTCATTTTTGGGCTTATGCCTTAAAATGATCTCAAAAAATGGATGAATGGCATGGATAAAAAACATACATCATTGTGGGCCCACAACACCAACCGTTGCCACGTCCCTATGCAATCTGGTTTTAAAAAAATCTCTGGAATTTTTTTTTCAACATTTTCTTGATAATTATATCTCATTAATTATAATTACATCTATTCTCATTAATTAGTGGGCATTTTTGTCATTTGAGGAAAAATAATAATGGAAGTTAAGAAATACAAACGGAAGGTACCCTTTGACAAAAACTTGATTAATAAGGGATGTTACTGAAAATGTAATTTAAAAAGGCACAGGATGTAAATACTGTATTAATGAGAAACTAATTTATAAAATCCCTTCTAAAAAAAAAAAAACCACTCATGGCCATTTGCAAGTTTGGTAAGTTACTTTCAAAAGTACGTTTATCATTCTAAGTTGACTAAAAAAAAGTAAATTTTTAGCTTTCATAAGTAATAAATGAAAAATAAAAATATAAAAAATGCCCCTAACACATCATTTTAAGGAAATCTTTGCCTAACAAGGGCATACGCAGCATTATCATTGGGCCATATGTGCGGTGGAGGGAATTCGAATTCCCTGTATCCAGGTTTCATGCAATTCAGGTCCTGAATTTATAGCAATAACTATGGGGTGGCCCATCTAACTCTTGGATTTAGGGCTTTCAATGGGTCAGGCTGGCCCATCAAGTTTTCAGGCCTGGCCCGCCTTGAATTGGACTGGGGTTGGAAAATTAGGGTCGTCAGCTGGGCTTAAAATTCAAGCTTCTTTTTCAATCGGGCCAAGTTTGGACCCTGTACAACAGCCCGTTGGTCCAAACTAGCCTACTAGAGCTTGCAAGGACAAGTGCAACAGCGAGCAACCTTGTGGCCATTGCGGCATATTTGCCTCTTTCTCTCTATTATTAGGTATTAAAATCAATTTGTGGCTGAATCTTACGATGGATCAAAGAAGAATGGGGAGCACATACAGAAATATTTTGGACCGTTCATTAGGTGTGCCTCAAGTGAGCCCCACATGCAATGATATTGGGGCCTGTGATCCACTTAAGGAATACTTGTAGGTTGAATGTTGGAGGGATGGATGGATCAGACCTGCTTAGTCATCAGGTGGGCTGCCCAAAGTGTCTTATACAAATGGCCCAGCTACAAACGAGCATATATAAACATATGGATGCAGGCCATGATCCAGTCTAGTTAGCGAAGGACCTCAGGTGCACAAAACACTTGACTGTTTTAAGTAATTAAAAATGAGCCGGTTCAAGGCCTGTTAATATTTTAAAACAGGTTCAGCTGGCTGGGTTGCCTACAACAGGCCATCGGTCAGGGGCGCGGATTTCCTGCGAAAGCCTTGCGCAGGAAGTTCCTGCGCTGGGAACCAAGGTGGGGCCACAGTGATTTTTTTGATGAATCCACCCCGTTCATCCATTTTGGGAGGTCATTTGAGGACGTGAGAACAAAAATGAACCGGATCCAAGACTCAAGTGGGCCTCACTAAAGGAAAAGGTGGTTAGGTAAATTACTACCGTTGAAACCTCCCTGGGGTCCACAGTGATGTTTATATGACATCCATACCGTTTATAACGTCACTACTACTGGGATGAACTGGAAACACAAATATTATCCTGATTCGAAACTCCTTTGGCTCCACAAATATTTCAACTATGGACGTTTAATCCTCACGTTTTCGGCCCACTTGAGTCTTAGATTCGGTTCATTTTTGTTCTGATTTCCTAAAATGAGCTCCCAAAACGGATGGACGGGGTGGATTCATCAAAAAACATCATTGTGGCCCCCACCTTGGTTTCGAGCGCAGGAACTTCCTGCACAAGGCTTTCGCAGGAAATCCGCGCCCGTCAGTCAGTGATTTGAATTGTTGATTTGATGGGCCCGTTCTGGATTGTGTTGGATATGGCCTTGTGGGGGTAGTTGCAATCACATGTTGTGGGATGCAGTGTTTGCGTTGTTGGTGGGATGGAATAAAATGCTTGCAATTGATGACCTTCACAAGAGGAAGATGGTGTTTACAAACGTTCTATATTTTGTGCATGCAAGCAAGGAGGACCATCTCTTCATTCGTCACCCTTCGGTTAGTACTAGTAGGCTGTGGGTAAAGTTCTTCGGAGGCCTTTTTTAGCACATTTTAAGCTCATGTCGAGCTCAATTGAAAGCCTCTTCCTTGCCAAGCATGGGGCAGAATTGGATTGAGAGGAAGGATGCTATGGAGATTAGCCCTTTTGGCTCGCATTTGAGCCTTATAGGGAGAGAAATAACCTAGTGATTTCGTAATCAGCATAAGTAGGTCTTGAATGTCTTTGGAATGGCTAAATCAGATGTAATAGAGTAGACCTCAAATATAAAAGCTCTTTTTTAATATCCTTTATCGTTATTCTATTAGGCAGATTTGTAACTATGTGAGATTGTTTTGCCTCCTTTCAATAAAATCATTACTAATAAAAAAAATAAAGAAAGAAAAGAAAATGTAGAGGACATTATCATTCATAGCGGTTGAGATTTGTGAATCTCAAATTACAAATATGCTATTACAGAAAAAGTGGAAATTTGGAAATCGAAAATACAAAATATTAAGGACAAGTTGAAGCACGTGAAAACACGTTGTCCTTATGGACAAGAAAAGAAAATCCCAAATGGAGAGAGGGAGAGAGAGAGAGAGAGAGAGAGAGAGAGAGAGAGAGAGATTAGCTTTGCAGAGTTAGACCACTGCATTAGTCTAGTTCTTATGGACCTTTTGGTCATGACAATCTCAGGTTTGTATATAAACCTTCTGGCTCAAAGAAAAAAAAAACTAGAGATGTTAGTTCAGTTGTCGAATAATTGAACTATTGGTGGTGTTAATTGTGTTGGAATGAACCAGCACAGCCCTGTTTATATAGGCAAGGGTAGCTGGGAGTTTCGTTCTAAAGTCATAAAGCCATTTGATTATTTCTTACTGTTGGAGAGAAACTAGTTGTTATTGGCAGTTTCTGACCATTGGCACATGTGGGAGACTGCATGCTAGCCGTTTAGAGATGGTAACTAGCCATTTCTGACTGTTAGGCTAGCCACATGCAACAATTTTTGTATAATCTGGACTGTTACTGCAAGATCAATTACACCAAATCTCTTAAATAACTCTACAACCCCTTATAAAAGGCAGAGAGGTCTCTTTGTCAGACCTCTTTCCCACAGCACTCCTCTACGCCACTAGCGCCTCTATAGCCACACTGCCTCACATGCCCAAACCCTCGCATCAAGTCAGAGTCCGAGACCGTGACCAAGTTCGAGCCCGTGCACATGCTTGAGCCTGAGCCTGTACCCGTGCACCGCACACAAGCCTTGGTAGTCCTCTCTCCTAGCAATGAAACCACAAGGTACTTCACACCCTATTAATAAAGTTATTTTTTCTCTCTCCTATCCAATATGGGACTATCTCAAAGGTGAGAAAACCATATCATTTTCACAAACAAATTATATATAATATATAATATATTATTATTATTATTATTATTATTATTTAAAATATTTTTTAACCAAAAAAATACTTTCTTTTCTTAACCAAGTTAATTTTTGCACCTCGAGTTGCAACCACATCGCAACTGGGTCAAGCCAAGTCGAACTAAGTCAAGCTAAATTTGGGTTTGGTTTAGGTTGATATCATCGTCAAGTAAGTGATTCTACTCACTGGGTTCCTTCTTTGTAGAAATTTTATTCCCAATTTTTCGTATTTGTTTAATTTCAAATTCTTTCTACCCTTGTAATACTTTGAGAATTTCCATGCTCGTATAAGTACATGATCTCTTATCCCTACGGACATTCCAATGTAAAATTGCACTTTAGGAGAATGACACTTGTACTGACACACATATATACACTTAGATTCACATATACCATACAACAATCATAAAAAAACATAAAATAAGTAATAATACACTCAATCGACCATCAACGTAACTGTTGTGTTGGCTACACATCATTAAGGAGGACATCCGACCGTTCACTTCACTTTTGGACCATCCGATCCTAGTAAATCAACTTTAGAACCATTAAATTTGCTTGTGTACATATCTAATCATAAATCTGACCCATTCACCTTAACTACCGCCCATGTATACACTTATCTAACCGTTTAATTTATAATTTATTGACCTTACCCACGTATACATACAAATACACTCTCTCACATTCATCTCAAACTTTCAAATCATCCCCATCTGCTCAAACATCAATCCAAATCATTGAAAATACACTTTTAAGCCAGATTAGGCCATCCTAACCATGCACCATATCCAACCATTCAACCATTCAAATCAATTCTAGTTGTTCATTCATCAAAGTCATCATTCAATTGTCCATCCACGAAACCGGTCAAATTCTCACCATCTACTCGTCTTAGTGGACCACAGAGAGTTTCAACGATAGGCTCCTCCTTTTTATCAGTATGGCCCACCTAAGCTTTTGACCTACCTTATTTTTTAACACCTGTTAAATCACGATCTAACTAAAATAATGGATGGAGTTGATCCCTCACAAACATCACCAATGAGGCCCATAGTTTTAAAGAAAAAAATTAACTCAATAATAAATAAAAAAAATCAAAACCGGCAATGTGTGTTGTGGGGGAAATCAATTCCCTCCCTCTATTACCTCCTCTCCTCTTGCTCACCACTAATCTTAGTGGGACCCACCTTGATCTAACCATTCATTATGATGGATATTTGAGGATTCAATAGTGGACGTTTTCTCCATCGTTTTTTGTTGTTTGGTCCACCTGAACTTCAAATTTGCTTCATTTTTTACTTATGCTCTAACATGATCCAAAAAACCTATACGTAGATTTATAATTTCATTCAACTTTAGGTTTAATTTTATTTATAATGGTTAATGCAATAGGAACATTTGGAAATTTATTTTATGCAAACATGCAATTTGGTTTAGATTCAAGATAGTTTAAATTTTATTATAAATGATGATATATGGAATTGATGGTTGTACATATGAATGTTATTAATCTAATAATATAGTTCATGGGTTTGGATTTGGGTTTCAAGTCACTCGTGTACCCGAATTTCAGAGCATGGCAACATTTGTCTATAAACTTTGCTGCTTTTAATCTTGGATAAGGGATTTTTCTTATATCCCTCCTTAATTGGATTTTTATGTATATTACAATGTCTTTTTATTTGGGTCTAGCTCTTTTTGTCTTGGGCTTTGCCATTTTCCTTGTAGGAATAGCTCTTTTCAAAGTCATTTCCCTAGTAAGAATAGCTCTTTTCTTTCATCTTTGCCTTGAAAATTTTTCCTTGACTGTCGTTACTTGATTCCCAAAACTTTGGATGTATTCCTTACATTATTTAATTTCTTTGAAGTTGTTTTTTGTTGAATTACTTGATTATGAAACGTATCAAAGCTATACTCTTGTGCGCTCCCTTAAACTATGTTAAAATCTCATATTGTTTTAATCTATTTATTGTTAATCTCATAATTATTGTTGAGTATGGTTTTCCTGTTAAAGTTGTCTATTCACGAATATTGCATGCATCATGAGAATTGTATTATCGACTTGTATTACGATTTTCTAAGATATGAACTGGTTACATAATCATGATATAAGTGAAAATAAATTATGAAATTAAAATTGGATTTATTTTTATTTTTGGCGATGGATCGATGAGCATGTCAATATTGCTCATTTGTGTATATGTCAGGATCGCTGCTTTACCAAACTGGTTAGGTGAGCATGTCAGGATTGTAAAAGGTTCTTATTATCAGTGTTGTACGAGATCCGAGTGCTCTGATCTGTGAGCATGTCAAAATTGCTACAACACCAGACCAGTTAGGTGAGCATGTAAGGATTGCAAAAGGTTCATAATGTCAGTGTCGTGCGAGTCATGAAAAACAACTCTGCTTAATTAATAAATAAGAAACAAACTTACATTGTGTGTCATGTATTCATAACATTGGCATCATGTAGTCATGCATTGCATGTTAGGGTAAGCTTAGATGTATCTTTGTCCTACGAATATTCTGTTTTGTTTTCATTTTTATCAAATTGTTTATATCTTCTTTAGAATCTTATTGTGGTGAATATGACCTTACTGGCACTTTAACTCACCCAATTAAATAACATATGCAAGTTTTTAGGAAAAATAAGCCACAAGTGAAGCTAAGTATCTAGACGGTCATTTCCACAAAAGTGTCATCTATGTATTAGGTCAATTTATTTTATTTCATGAATTCAATGTAAGAAGACATTAGTGAAGCTTTCTATTAATAGAAAATTTAATGGAAGTAGATTAGTTAATTTAAATTTTAAATTTGAGTTAAATGATAGTCAATGAAGTTTTATTTGGTTTTAATTTAAACATGCGATATGTGAAATAAAATTTCAAAGAATGCATGCTCGAATTTTAATTCATACCCTAGAACTTGGGATTAGAGTCATTGTATTAGTTATGAATTTCGAAGCGTGAAACCTAAGCAAAGCACATTTAAAAGTTGTTTGGTTAAATACATAGATTAAAATCCATCTCTAATAGTGGTCTGTGGGCCAATCAAGTCTTGTCTTAGATAATACCAGGTGGGCCACACTAGTATTTACTGTCCATTGATTTTTACTTTTTGTTCAACTTAATAAGTGAATTGGCTTAATTTTTATATTAGATGACCAAAATAGCGTGGCCTACATTTTCTATGGATGAGATATTCTATAAATACAATATGTTTGGTAGAACTAATATGGCTCTATTAGAACCTCTAGTACAACTTATGTACATCATCCTCACATGTGACACCCATGCACAGCAATCTAAACCATCCAAATTGCGGATTTCATTGTGTATGGAGAGCATAAATCTAAAATCATACCGATAAAGCAATCCCAATAATCCAATTAATATCCATCAAATAGATTATTAAACAAAAACAATAAGTGGCCCAAAAAAATCAAACAATTAATATTATTTTCTCAGTACTATTTTTCTATTATACTCCATCCATAATTGGATCATAAATTTGGACTATCTGAATTGCCTTGCAATTATACTATGAGTATATTTGAATAGTCACCACAATTTTTTTGTGCTGCAAAACTAACATAGAAATGTAGTCTTATATACTTTTAAAACTATATTCTCATTGGTGCAAGTTAATGACCAACTCACATCTATACCCTAAATGTAGGGCTGCACATCTGCCCCGTTAACCTCGCCTAACCGGCCCGACCCGACCCGGTAGTAACCCGATCCGTCTCGACCCGATTGAGAAAACAGTCCGGTCCCGAGTAAATGCGGCTGGACTGTTTTTAATTTAGGTACGGTTTAGGATACATGCCAAACCCGCCCAACCCGACCCGTACCCCGACCCGTGTATACCCGACCCGTTTCACCCGACCCGAACCGCCCCGTTTATACTAGTTTATTGCTTTTAAAAATATTTATTTAGCATTATCAATAGGTTGAATGGTCAATAAACATTAGGGTGGACTCTAGAATCTTTTAATGGTGGGAGTTCAATGACCACTGATTTTTGTGGTGTGGTCTACCTAACGCTTTTATCTGCTTCTTTTTTGAGACTGTCCTATAATAATTTGGAAATGTAGATGGACGGCATGGATTTACAATATATACATCGAGGTGAGCCTCATGGTTAGGGTCTCACCCACATGGCTGGTTTTGGGTCTTACCGACTCTCACCCAAGCTACGCTCATCTCACACTCACAGAAAGCATATTAGGTGACATCTAGGATCCACCAACGTAGGTGGCCCCTGATTATGTGTCTTAAATCCACACCATCCAACTATTTTGAAAGTTCATTTTAGGATATGATACCAAAAATGAAGCTAACTCAAATCTTAAGTGGACCACACCATAGAAACATAGTCCTAACCTGACCTGACTCGACCCAGTTTAACATATAGGGTAGGGTAGGGTTAGGGTGGACCCTTTTACAAGTAGGGTAGGGTTAGGGTTGGGTCAGCTCAACCCGGTCACGACCCGGACCGAAACCCGGACCTTTAAATATATTTAGGTTCGGTCCAGGGTTGGGCCCAACCCGACCCTAACCCGACCCGTGTGCAGGCCTACCTAAATGTGAATTATAAACCAAGAATAAAGATAATAAGGTATGTCATTTCTATCATTCTCTTCTAAATTTCATTTAATTTTTTTCTTATTTTTTTCTTTTGATTATAGATATGAATCCAATATAATTAGAATAAGCAAAATCCAACTCTTAGATTTTTTATATTTTCATATATTTTTATGTATTTTCATAATTTCTTTCTAGTTTTAATATTAAAATAGTAGCAAAAAGGGGTTGCATGTGACTCATCCATATCTCTAGTTTTCACAATTTGAGAGAGAGAGAGAGAGAGTGAGAGAGAGAGAGAGAGAGAGAGAGAAGCCCAAATTCTCATATTCAAGTAAAATGTTTTTTTTTTTTTTTTGTAATTATAATCTGAATATAAACCTTAAAAGTTTTAATTCAAATATTTAAAGTGAATGATTATGCGTTTTAATGCTTGTAAGTTCTTTGTAAGTGACATACAGGTAAAAATTACTTACAAACAATCATGTTTGAATTTAAATTGTAAGTCATTTACAAGTAAGTTATTTTTATGTTTGGATAATTTGTAAGTTAATTACAAATAAAAAACTGTATATTCATACTAAGCACAGCTCAAACTAAGAAATCATTTTAAAATCTAATTGACATACATACACGTATAAATATACACATATATATGTATATACATATGTGTATGTATGTATATATAACACATTTATAAATACATTTATATACATATATGTGTACACAAACACACACATAGAGAGAGACATGTGGACACGCACATGCATATATATAAAAGAGTACCAAAAAATGTACCAGATACTTTAACCCAAAAATTAAAAATAATTAGATCTCAACCTAATTCTAGTAGTGGCAACCTTCATTGGAAATCATTACAAATAAAAACTCCCTAGCAAAGACTAATGTTCTAAGAAGATTAGAACTCTTTTTTTTTTTTCAATTTTGTTTTGATACAATACAAGAATCCAAACGTTGATTTCTTCTTAACCTCATCAGGAAGAATTAGTTATTTGGTAAATAATATCAAATGGCTAGATCTTGAAAGAGAACTAATAATCTAGCTCATATAAAAATGGGTATTTGATGATATCTTTTAAATAAGAGACAACTATACGCTAATATTGTCTTAAGAGAGCATTTGAATGAAATTGTCTCAGTCAATCGATGAGAGTAGGATTTGTGCCGCTATTTTCAAAGGATTAATTTCATAAAAGATAATTTCATCAGGTATTATAAAGATAAAAATTTAATAAAGATTGCAACAATATAGAGACTTCATCGGGCCTTCAAAAGATAAAATAATTAACCCAATGAATTTAAAGATGTAAAAATTGCAAAAAGAAAACAAAAGAATTATCCTAGATCTATTAGGAAGAGTGCAAATAAATACTTGATAAAGATTAGTAAAGAGTTTTACTATAAAATCATAGTTAAGAAAAATCTCATACCTTATTTGGGAAATATTTGGAATATTTTCTGTTACAGATTTCTATAGATTTGTCAGTTAGTAAATTGAGCATTTGCTTCTTTTATCTTTTTGAAGCTTTTACTTTCCCATTTCTTGAAAAGCAAGCTTAGATAAAGCATATAGATCATTGTACTCCGCGCTCATGTAGTAGGCTCCTCATTTTGAGAAATACTTCATGGTAAATGCTTCTTTTGCTTTTTATTTTTTTTTACTTAAATCGAGGAATTAAAGAGAATGTTAAGCCAAAGAAATCATAGTCACAAAAAACATTGATGGTACCTTTAAATGATTCTCGGCCTATATGGAAGTAGAAGGCATTAAAGCATTTTGTTATCATTTTTTTTAAAGAGAGAAAGACTTTAGAACTTATTGTGGCAAACAAACAAACTCTTAAAAAAAATTCTGACACTTTTTTAACCACAAACTTGAAACACAAATAGACTCTTCTTTTAGTCTTTTATGACTCATTTTTTAGAAAGAAGTAAAACAAGACAAAGATAGTGACAAAACAATAGAGATACACATAGATAAACAAAAATGGGAGAATTAAATATGATAACAATAAAAAATAAAAGACACACAATTATATAACTGGATCAATAAGTAGAGAGAGAAACAAAGTAGTAAAGAACACTAAAAAAATAATTGATATGTAAAGAACATATCGCGGGCGACTCTAATTTGGCAAAGGTAAATGAATTCCTAGGTGGTTCTTAAGTAGAAGCCACTATCCACTTTGGGGATGAGCTTGATACAGTAATGAATAGTAATTCAGAATAGAGATTTAGGTAGAAGCCACTATCCCTTTTTCACTCAATGTGTGTGTGTGTGTTGTACATGTGTGTGTATTCACATATATATGTAAATATTTATGTACGTATACATGCCTATTTTATATGCACATATGCGTGTATATGTCAATATATGTATATATATACATATTTGTGTGCGTATGTACGTTTGCATATGTATATATGTATGTTTTTATGTATACACACACACGCGCGCGCACGGGGGGAAATGGCACCGTGATGTGTGTCGGGCAACAACACCATGCATTTGATGGGTCCCCTTTAGGTTATGGGATATCTCAAAAATCAGCCATACACGAGACTCAGGTGGGAAGACATGGCTAAAACATCTAAAAGCACTTGGTGGGGCCCACTTGAGTTTTGGATGCAGCTAAAACTTGGTTTGACCTCTCATCCAAGTGGGAGACACACAATGGATGGGCTAGATTTGTGAAGCACATCTTGGTGGGCCCAATAAACAATGATGAAGGTTTTAATGGGCGGTAACACACACACATATTGACTTGATTTTTAAGCCCGTGGCCCACCATGGAATGGTGCATCTAACTGATGGGGTAGATGCCTAACACACATCGTGGTGGGGCATCGTGGGAAGTTCCATGAGGTTGACCTCACCTACAAACCATCTCTCACGAAAACTCATGAGAACTTTCTTTTCGAGGACTCGTCACACATGGTGTCTTCAAAATCTAAGTCATCCACGTGATACAGCACCTCGAAAAACCCCCTAGGGCCCAACTTTTAACCTGATCCAAAACTCTGCTAGGCCATAGAAGAGAGGAAGAGAGAGAGAGAGAGAGAGAGAGAGAGGGGGGGGGGGGGGGGGAAATCAAGGGAGAAAATTGTTTCCTTTTGCTAGGGCCCACCAGATTTGTGGACCAAGTTGAAAGTTGGGCCCTGGTGGTTTTTTAGGGTTCTACATCACGTGGACGGCTTAGATTTTGGGGACACATCACGTGTGATGAATCCTCAAAAAGTTCTCAAGAGTTCTCGTGAGAGATGGTTCGCAGGTGAGCATTCCTCTATATTTGTGTGTGTGTGTGTGTGTTAGGGAGTGACTTTATATGAAAGATATCAACGTAGTCTATCAACTTATATAGTAGAATGCGGTGTGTGATTGAATGACACCAATTAAAACTTCTTGTGGGCTACAAAGTTGATATTTGTGTTCTAACATCATCTAAGTTTGTGTGACATTGTCAATATATAACTTGGATGATAAATAAACGATACTGTAACAACCAAAATTTGGGGTGCATGGTTATATGTATGTATGTACAGTAGTCTTTATTTAACCGTACGTATGTAGATTGATCGATTTTAACGGTCCACCACTAGTCTAGCTTGAATCTAAGCCACAGGAATTATTCTTCATCTGTAAATCAAGCTATCCAACTGTTGATTCTTAAGATATGTCATAAAATACCATAGTGTTCTCTTTGTTCATCAAAATCAACCATAGAAATATCCTATCACCATCAGATGGAGACATCCGACCGTCCATTTTGAATTTGGACCACCCAATCATAACAAACGAACTACTCAATCTTCATATCCATTCATACACATATCAATATTAGAATCAAATTCATTTATCTGGTTCATTGCTTGAAAATAAGCTTAACCTACCGTCAATATCTCAATGTAGGTAGGTTTATATACCAAACATGTCACGAAAAGCGAATAGTGTACATTCTTAACATAGACTACATCCAAAAACCACTTTGTACGATTTTGTTTGCAAAACTGTCGTATATTGACCTCTTTACACACCAAGGTACTGCGTGGTCCACTTAAATTTCATACTCAAAATTATCCAATCATCTATTCACTAGAGTCAACATACTTAACCCTCCATTAAATTTGACTTATAGATGGTCCCAAGTGTAAATTTAAAATGCTCTTGTGTTAAACCACTTAAGCTATCATACCTTGTACGGTGTACAACCCACTACCCAACTCATTCGAGCATGTGTGCAGTGATCGAAGAGGAGCCAGCTAGTTCCTATTTTTAATCTTAAAGTAAAGGAAGATGTGCACAAGCCACATTACTGTGAAAAGTTTCTTTTTCATTTGAAATTGCGAAAGTAGTTAATATGTCTTGTTAACCACCGATTTAGACCTTTTAACCAAGATATTTCATCCATCTATCTATTAAGATCATTAGTCCAAATCATCAGACCAGCTCAGTGGTCCTCAAGGAGACTTCTACGCTCCATCCTTTCACTACTGTTTTCTATTGTGCATCCCACTTAAGATTCAGATCTGCCTTTTTTTGTCTCCTAACTTAATGTTGTCTTACAAAACTAATGGACGGAGCTGATCTCTCCACAGATAGCACAAGTAGGGCCCACAACCCGTATAAAAAAAGTTTATACTGAGAAAGTCAAGCAACTCACGTCTCTTCAAGACTCCAACATCAACAGGACATTGCTCTTGTTTTCTAGCACAACACTAGACCTACCTCCATCACACCTTCCATTAAAGTGGGTCCCTCAGTCTGATCAAAACCATCCATCAAATTCGGACTCCCGTAAAATCCCGAGCAACCAAATCCCTTCAATTGTTTCCTACCCTATGGTCACCAGAGTTGTAGATCTACTTCATCTTTGATGCTCCAACTTATTTTAACATTGCAAAACAAATGGACATTTTGGATTACTCACTAGCATTCTTGTAGACCCCACCTGAGCACCCAGATCACCGCATCCTCAACGTCCGTTATAAGAGCTCGCTTGAAACGAATTCTTCATCCTTGCGTCAACAACAATACCACATTATGATCCGTGTGTAGTCGTTTCAGTCCATCCCAACCGTCCATAATCTCCATCCGACGATTCTCTATGCTCTAACACACCCTAACATTTAGCAACTAATCAGAAAAACACACGTCCTCCGTTTCCTTCTCCCTAGATCGTGAGGCGACGTTTCAAACTGTAACCTTCAATATTTAAAACCATAAGGAGAATTGATCCAGACCTTATGTTTCTTGTTCTCCCCGGCTTCATATGGACCATCAGGACCGTCCACAATGATCAAAATGAAGAAAGAACCATCGATGGATTTTTTTTTCCATTAGCTGACAATCATCCTCACCTTAAGAACCCATCACTGAAAATCCATTTCGATCTTATCTATGACTTTTAAACATCACACAAGGTCCTCTTGATCAACTTCTAAGCACCTGATCAAGCAAACCAATCCAACATTTTAGGATGGATAACCTCTAAATATAACTTCATTTTCCTCATGCAACTCGTCGCTACGCCCCCTTATATAACCCTTGTTCTCGGCCTGTATATATTTAAGGACTTCCAGAGAGCAAGAGAAACAATATAGAGTGGAGAGAATCAAAGAAAAAGAACGAGAGAGAGAGAGAGAGAGAGAGAGAGAGAGAGAGAGAGAGTATTGATTGAGTTAGCCAAGTTCAACAAATTTCCATAAGAATTGTTGAGTTCCGAATCTCCTCTCTTGCACGGGTAACTCTCAAATCATAGGTGATCTTGTGAGCCTATTTTAGTTTAAATTTCAGTAATTGTTAAGTCTTCTCTTTATGCATGAACTATTAGTGCATGGTCGGTGGTGCCGAAGCAAGTGGTGGCCAGGATCAACATTATCTACCTACATTGAACGGTTTTAGAACCTTATTTATCCATTTTTAGGTCAGTAAACATTTATAACTAACTCAGACCTAAGATTAACGTTATCCATGCATTTCTACAGTATGAATCACTGAGTTAACTCAGTGGGTCGGCATGCTTTTATCTTACGCTATTGGTCTAATTGACAGAGGTTGAAACAGGTTATTACTTTTCGATTTTTTGAAATACAAGTTAATTGATTGTTGAATTAATAATGAATAATTAATTATTCATAGTGGTTAATTAAATAGGGTATCAGAGCACTTTGATTGATCAAGTGGATCCCACATTAGACTATGGTGACTTTTAACTCTGTGTTAAGGGTTGGGTTTAACACAATCCAAGTGAACAATATTACGAACCCTAATTTAGAATTGAATCAATCAAAGGTGGGTCAAATCGTATTAATTAATATAAATTAGAAAAATGATTGTTATCTCTGTGTGTATGATATTTAGGAAATTCTTTCAATTTTGATATTAGCATTTTGCAGAACCATTTTCATTGGATCCAGGTGAATACATCTCAATACATTTCCTATTCGTTTTAATTAAGTAGGTTGTGGGATGGATATAATATGTGATGTTGATTGATACATGTTTGTTTATATGCTATTTAAGTAATTGTCATTTACAATAAATGCCATGAAATGTTGCCTCTCAAGAAAAGATAAACTGATGAGACATTACCTCTCAAAAGGAGAGATGGAACGTACGGATGTGATTTATTGTACATATTCATGCATTGTTGTGCCTGGAGTCCGACTCTGAAAGACCGGTAGGTATTTAAGTACTCGGTTACTCAGGGACCATCCTGGAAGCCCCACTAACATGTGGAAGTCCGCCTTACAAGGAAGAGGGAGCCGATTGATGGAATCTAACCGAAGCAAGTGGGAGACTAAGTATATGTCCACTTGATGCATCATATCATGTTCAATTCATTCTTACATTAATCATGTATTACCTGTATTTGATTGCATGTGTGTATCATGTTTAGTTGAAATGCATATGAATCATATTGGGTTACTCACTAGGCTTTCCAGCTGACATTGTGGATTAAACATATAGAGATAATGTGGACGTTGACCCCTCAGAGAATGTCCTAGATGATGAGGTGAAACCTCTAGAAGAACCGCATGATTATTGGCCTAATTTGACCAAGGAAGAAGTAGCAGCCCTAAACCAAGACATTTAGATTATTATCATTTTTAATTGTTTTCGGTAATTAGTAGACATTTAATAAAGTTCCAAATGGGTGGATCGTAGGAGTAGACCTCAGTAGTTTTAAATAATTAGTTAATGGTTGAATAATATTCTTTGGAACTTAGTAAATTCTCATTTTTATGCCTCTATATCAGTTTGACTCTTGAATGAAATGCACATGTTCACAAGTTATACCCCATAACCTGGGCCTGAGGGTGCACACTCTATGTCCAGATTTCGGGACGTGACAGACACTGTGGGCCCTAGGAAGTTTTTAATGGTGGATGTTCAATTATTATTGTTTCCTGTAGTATGGACCCATCTTAACATTATGACGATGTGACCTACTCTTGCATGGTAGAGGATGTGAGACGTGAATTGCCTGGGACAACTTGTCCTTCCCATAATAGGAAGCTAGGTGGGGGCATAGTGATGTTCACGAGAAATCCATCACATCCATCTATTTAGCCATATCATGTTACAACATGACCTCATAAATGAGGTAGATCCAATGATGTGGATTGCGTCTAGAGGTGGGCAACGATCCGGGCCAAGCCGAGTTAGCCCTAGTTTGGTTTGGCTTGTTTTTGTACCACCGCAGTTTGTGGATCGGTTTGGTTTGAGTTTCGAGCCGACCCATGCAGCCTGAGTTTGGCTTGCTCCAGAAAAATCTGGTTCGAGTTGGGATCGATTTGGTTGAAAATTTCGAACCAGGTCAGGCCGAGTTCAAACAAGTAGTGGCTCTTTTTTTACTTGTTTATTTAATTAGAAAAGAATTTAAAAGGTTAAAAAAAAGTACAAACATATCTTACTACATGATGTTTAACATCCTCCAAAGGAGTGCAACTTCAAAATAGACATGTAAGAGTATTTTCCAAACAAAAATACACAAGCATAATTTTACAAGTGCAAGGAAAGCCATGTGCATTCATGTATATTTATTATGTATTATCCATGTCATCATGCATATGTATTATCCATGCTGTCCATCTATTTTACATGTCATTTTAGGACATGATCCCAAAATAGAATCATATCCAAAGCTCAAGTGGTTCACACCACAGGAAACAGTGTGCTTATAATCTATGAGCTGAATCAACTGGGCTGAATCAAATCGAGCTTTGAGCTGAATCAAATCGAGCTTTGAGTTGAGCCGAGCCAAGCCGGTACTACCCTAGTTTGAGCTTGGTTTGTTTTTTCAAACAAGCTTGACTCGGAGGCTTGGTTTGGTTTGAACTTCCATTCGAACCAATCCAAGCCAAGATTTTTCGAACCAATCCGAGCCGAGCTTTCGAGCTGGCTTGGTTTGTGCCCACCTCTAATTGTGTCTAAACCAAGTTGTGGAGGGGCCCACTGTGATGTATCTATTTATCTACTTTGTCCATTCCTTTTCTAAGATCATTTTAGGGCATGAGACCAAGAATGAGTAAGATTCAATGCACAGGTCGGCTCCACCAGAGATGACCCTCGCATTTAATGCAACTTACATTTAATGTAGTTGAGATCAGTATTTTGGTGTGGCTGACCTCAGCGTTGGATCTGCCTCATTCTTGGTCCTCATGTGGTTGGCCTGATCTTAGATGGGAATCGACGAAGTGGATAAACAGATATATCACGGTGGGCCCCTCCACATATCGGTTTGGACACTTTGGGTCTGAAAAAAGTGGCTAGGAAAATGTCTACCGATTGAAACTCCGTTCTAATGTGATGTTTATATGTCATCATACCGTTCATAAGGCCATTCCTACTGAGATGAACTGAAACCACAGAAATATTAACCCCATACAAAACTTCCGTTGGCCCACAAAAGTTTGGGCGGTGGACGTTCAATTCTCATTGTTTCCTATGGAGCAGCCCACTTGAGCTTTGGATCTGCGTCATTTTCAGGCCATGTCGTAATATGATCAGGCTAAACCGATGGAGGGGGATTTCCGTTAAAACATCACGGTGGGCCCACCTAGCTTCCTTTCGCAGGCAATCTCCTCACTTTTCATAACCCTCCGGAATAAAGGGAGCAGATTAGTTGTTACCCTTACCGTGTGGGGCCCACCTTGATGAATTTGTTGTATATCCACGCCGTCCATCCATTTTTACACCCATTTTAGGACGTGGTCCAAAAATTAAGCATATACAAATCTCAGATGGACCACACTGCAGGAAACAGTGGTGATTGAAGGCCCAACATTAAAAACTTCCTACGCCCACCTTAATGTTTATTTTCCATCCAACCCGTTGATAAAGTCAAACAGACCTGGATGGAGGGAAATTACAAAGATCGGCTTGATAGAGAACTTTTGTGTCCCACAAAAAGTTTTTAATGGTCTTTCACCACTGTTTACAGTGGTGTGGTCTACCTGAAATTTGGATCTGCTTAATTTTGGGGATAGATCCCTAAAATGATTTGTAAAAATGGATGGACGGCGTGGATATATGACAGATCATCAAGGTGGGCCCCACGGTAAGGGTAACACCCACTAAGGTGTTGTCTGTAGCACCTAATCCACTCCCCCAATGAAACAAAGACGGGAAAGAAGAGTTAAAAAAAGGAAGCGGGCTTCATATTCCAGAAATCCTATCTCCTTCCTGCTAGAAACCCTTCTCCTTCTCTTGAAATCGCCACATTCTCATTCTTCAAACCCACACGCGTCTCTCTGCACCGTCCATCTGGTGGGCCGTACCCTCGATTGTTCACAGTTCGAGAAAGCACAAAGGTGCGTTTCCCCCTTTTCCCCTCTTTTTGAAAAATTTGAACGTTGGCCTGTAAGTTACTTACAGGGAAGTGACTTCTCACTCCCAGCCCCATGAAGTTCACTGGTAGTTTTGCCTGTAAGTGACTTGCAGGTGAATTTCTTCTCCCAAACACCACATGGAAGTGACTTACCCCAATTACAGAACTCACAGGCATCCAAACGACCCCTAAATGTCAGTGCTGATGTATGAAGTTGGATTCATAATTTTCAAGAAATCAGGTGTTATTTTGTTTTGGTTGCCATTTTTTTGGCTCTTGTTTCAACCATATTCCAGATTTTCATATGCAAGAAGGGTTTTTTTTTTTTTTCCTTCTCTAAGTTTTTGTTTGGTTGCACCAAATGTCATGAATTTTTTTACCAAATTAGATTGCTTAATCATGAAAGATCATGATATTTTGTGATATTGGTCCAACCAAACACCCCCTTATTTTATCTTTAATAAGACAAGCTCAATCCGCAGGCTTGCATTGGTGAGTGGTACACCATGGGACCCACCTAAATTCATCTACAGATTCACACAATTCAGGGGGATTCGTTATTTCCGCGAATTGGAGACCATGAGCAAATTAATATTGCAGTCCATCTCTTTCTCCATTCCGGACTCTTCTTCATAGTTTTTTTTTTTTTTTTTTTGTTATGATTTTGGCGATTTGCAGTTTGTTAAACAAACTAAACAAAGAGAAAAACACAATAGGTTTGCATTAAAAGAAAGGCTGGGGCACTCTTACTAGATTAGGTCTCCTAGGTGCGCAAGGTGCTACATTGCTTACATAACCTCTCTCTCGACTACGACTCCTTTATGATATAGATAGGAGTTACAACCCACTTTCCCACAAATGTCCAATGTGGGACCAAACGCACAAGAAAATAAACATAAAACACAACACAGTAAAAGGTTGAATTTGTATTCTCAACACTCCCCCTCAAACCCAATATGCTGGGATTGAAGACCTCCAATTGCAGCTTGTCTTTAGATTGGGCTTCCTACATCCAATGATTCTTCTCTAAAGTCGCCCATAATTGAACTCAAAAACCATTGAGCCACTAACACGCACCATGTCTTTAGATTGGGCTTCCTACATCCAATGATTCTTCTCTAAAGTCAACCATAATTGAACTCAAAAACCATTGAGCCACTAACACGCACCATGTCTTTAGATTGGGCTTCCTACATCCAATGATTCTTCTCTAAAGTCTACCATAATTGAACAGAGAAACCATTGAGCCACTAACACGTCATTCACATGCAAAAAACTCTCAGCAAGATAGAAGTGCAATATTGCACAATAATTGACTACACACACAACAGTTAGGAGGCGATAACGCCACGTGAAGACACAAGTTCGACATTGCACAACAGCCAGAACTGATAACAAAGGCCTAACGAAGGAAGAAGCGGTCTTGTAGTCCTCCAAGCACTACGTTAAATAACTTGTGCGTGTGAAGGAAAAAAAGGGTTGGAAATAATTTATTTTTGGGGTGCTAGGCGATGCATAGGACGGCAATTTATGTCTTAATCCGACGTTCATCCAACTTCAACATGTAGCCCGGACCACATCACTTGGACAATTATCCATCACAAAGATGGGCTTCTCCAATGATGAAGGTGACCATGTTTACAATGACGACGGGCTTCTCACTTACAGTAGCGACTTGAGGGCTGATCAGGGTTAGAATGGAGGGTGTGGTAGGAAAATGTTGACACCAAAGAAGTGGGCAGATTGATCGGTTTGTTGAGTATGAAGAAAAAGAACAAACTGAAAAGATAAAATTAATAGCAATCTAAACCTACTCTAGTAAGATGCTAAACAAACTAAACTGTTAAGAAGGAGAGAATTTGAGAGAAAGAGAGCATATGGGGCTGCAATGTGCAACCCACTCTTGTTTATAATAATAGAAGGAAATGTAAAATTACATATATGCTCTTATGAAGGAAAAATTAAAGGAAGTCTAAGGGGCAAATAAGGAAAGCATGAAACAAAGATAAAATGCTGAAAAATTAAGGACAAAGGTCTATAACATATAGGACCCATATATATATACTTGTGGCCCCAATCATAGGCTCACACGCACATACACCCGCACTCTCCCTCAAGTTGAGGCGTAGATATCAATCATGCCTAGCTTGCCAATAACACGTCGTCCAACTTCTACTGTTAGAGCATTTGTGAAAGTATCCACCAACTACTTGAAGGACCAAACAAATGGAGTAAAAGCAACTACATGTAACAACCTACTCATGAATAAAGTGACAATCAACTTCAATATGTTGTGTGCTCATGAAAAATTGGATTAGAAGCTATGTGAATAGCAGCTTGATTGTCACAATATAGGCATAGGAGTCTTTATAGGGAATCTCAATTCGGAAACAAAGCTTTTCAACCATATAACTTCACATATCGTATTCGTCATAGCACGATACTCATCCTCAGCACTGGACCATGCCACAACTGTCTGTTTCTTAATATTGTAGGTGACTAAATTGCTGCAAAAAAAAGGTACAGTAGCCTGACGTAGAGCGACAATTATCTGGAGAACCCACCTAATCTGCATAAGAGCATACTTCAATATCAAGTTTATCATGACAGTTAAATAAGAGGCCACGTTTAAGAGACGATTTGATGTAGCGTAAGATGCAACATTAAGGAGACTAAATGTCCAACAATACCCTCAACCATTCAGTGAAAATCAACAAGTCCTTCAGAAAAATCTTCAATAAAAGGAATTGAAGAAAAATTTCCAGCAAAATCTTCAATTGGACAATAGAAAAATCAGCAAGGTCTTCAAATCTAACAACTCATGATTTAAACCCCATTTTTTTTTTTTGAAGAAACCCTAGAAGAAGAAGAAGAAGAAGATGAACTCTAGAAGAAGAAGAAGAAGAAGAAGAAGAAGAAGAAACCCTATTTGCACTTAGGCTCTGATACCATGTTAAGAAGAATGAGAGAATTTGAGAAAAAGAGAGCATATGGGGCTGGAATGTCCAGCCCACTCTTATTTGTAATAATAGAAGAAAAGGTAAAATTACATAGGGCTCTTAATGGAGCGAGTCAGATCCGAGATCCGATTCGCTCTGAATCATTATAATGCAGATTTGGATCTTAAAATAGGTCCGATTATTAAAATGAACCGGATTTGGATCTTGAAATAGGTCCGATTACTTAAATGGACCGGATTTGGATTCACAGAAACATATCCGAGTTCGATCCGAATCCGATCCAGATCGGACTCATTGTCACCTTACTATATATGTTATATTCATGTTGGCCATCCGTTTTCTAGATTATTTTAGGCCATGTCTCAAAATTGAGACATGCCACTCTCAGGTCGACCATATCAAAGTAAATAGTGGGATTTGCATCATTTTGCTACTAAATTAAATATATTATATCATATATTTTTTTAGATTTGTAATGGGGTAGATTCGGACCTAGATCCGACCCGAATCCGATGGTTATATGGATTTTGGATCGGAAATGGATCTAACTATTTATAAATGAATCGGATATGGATATTACCTTTTGGATCCAAGCTGGATCCGAATCCGTCTACGGATATTCGGACTTGGAGCCAGATCCAACTGGATCCGATCCAGATCCGACCCATTGAGAGCCCTAAAATTACATATATTCCCTTATATGGAGGGAAAACTAAAGGAGGGCTAAGGGGCAAATAAGGGAAGCATGAAACAAAGACAAAAGGCTAAAAAATTAATGATAAAGGTTCATAACATATGAGACCTAGGTGTATGTACTTGTGGGCCCGGTCATAGGCCCACATGCACACACACCCACAAGAGAAAAACACGAGATTTATATTAAAATAAGGGCGAGGGTAGTCTTACTAGATTAGAGCTCCTAGGGTGCTATGTGGTTCACATACCCTCACTGTATACTACATGACTTGACCCCTTTTATATAGATAGGAGTTGAAACGCTCTTTCCTGCAAGTGTCCAATGTGCACAAGACAATAAACATAAAACGCAACACTATAAAAGGTTGAGTTCGTATTCTCAACATAGTTAATTTCCAATCCATTAAGATAGTGAGCCTGAATTCATATCTCGTCTTTCAGGAATTTCAGATTTTCTTTCCACACTTCAGAAAGGAGTTAAGGTTTTCTTTTTCTTTTTTTTCTTTTTTCTCTTTTCTGTTTTTGTTTTGTTTTGTTCTTTTTATGAATTCCTATAACCAGATTTGAACGTCTTTGCTTTAGAATGCATTTGGTTGCACCAATTAGACTGATTAATCATGAAATTTCATGATATTTTCTGCAACCAAACACACCCTTAATGAACTTATTTATCTCAATTTTGGGTGCTCTCTCTGCCATTCATTAGCTAAAGCAGTTAGCCCAAAACCCAGATTCTTGTATTATATGTAAACTTGGAATGTTTTGCACTGTTTATTGCAATTAACAAACTTTGAATATATTTTTTTTATTTCTTTTTTCTTTATTTTGGTGAAAACCTAATTTCAGATATCCATTTCGCAGGAGTTGTTGTTGTTTTCAATCATTTTCTCCAATTGCTTAATCTAATCCTCTGAAGAACTTGTCTTCTGAAACTCCATATTACTGGTTTCCTGACTAATGTAGATCCTATTCTTCCTGTCTTGCAGACACAAACATGAAGGTACTCACCTACACTAGCATAACAAAACCTGGGTTTTTGCTCTCACACACAGAATTATCCACTCTTAGCTTTCATTTCACCCCGTTTAATTCTTGGACTCGGATCCAAATACTGGATAAGAAGAAAAATGGGCTGATGACCAGAATTCGATGTTCTGTATCCAAGAGGATGTATGCTTCTTCGACTTCTGTGGATTCATCTTTGATGAAGTCGGCGACCACCCATTCAAATCGAAAACTGGAACGCACCTCTTCACTCTACAGTCGGCCGAGTTTGCTCGAGATGAAGAATGACAGGATTGCCAATCGCGCTCGGGTTTACGAGTTCTTGAGGGGGCTGGGTATTGTTCCTGATGAACTCGATGGATTGGAGCTCCCTGTCACCGTCGATGTCATGAGGGAACGTGTGGATTTCTTGCACAAGTTGGGCCTCACAATAGAGGACATCAACAACTACCCACTCGTGCTCGGTTGCAGCGTGAAGAAAAACATGATACCTGTTCTTGATTACCTTGGAAAGTTGGGGGTCCGCAAATCAACATTTACAGAGTTCCTCCGTAGATACCCACAAGTCCTCCACTCTAGTGTCGTGGTAGATCTCCAACCAGTCGTCAAATACCTTCAAGGGATGGATATCAAGCCAAATGACATTCCTCGAGTTCTAGAGAAATATCCTGAGGTATTGGGATTCAAACTTGAGGGGACCATGAGCACATCTGTGGCGTACTTGGTTGGAATTGGAGTTGCAAGAAGAGAAATTGGTGGCGTCCTTACCCAATATCCAGAGATACTGGGAATGCGAGTTGGGCGAGTGATCAAGCCTTTCATAGAGTACCTTGAAAGCATAGGCATTCCCAGACTAGCCATAGCAAGACTGATCGAGAGACGGCCCCACATCCTCGGTTTTGTCTTAGAGGATCGGGTGAAACCAAATGTTGATATTCTCTTAGAATTCGGTGTGAGGAAAGAGTTGTTAGCTTCTGTGGTAGCACAGTATCCCGAGATCATTGGACTCGAGCTCAAGCCAAAGCTGCTCTCTCAACAGCGTTTGTTCAGCTCACATATCGATGTGGGTCCTGAGGATTTCGGCAGAGTAGTTGAGAAGATGCCACAAGTTGTTAGCTTGAGTCAAGCTCCCCTGTTAAAGCATGTTGATTTCTTGAAAGATTGTGGATTTTCATTACAGTATGTCAGAAGGATGGTGGTTAGTTGCCCACAATTGCTTGCTTTGAATCTTGACATTATGAAGATGAGCTTCGATTATTTCCAGATGGAGATGGGTGGAGATTTGGATGATTTGGTCGCTTTCCCTGCTTTCTTTACGTACGGTCTGGATTCGACGATATGCCCGAGACATCAGATGGTTGCTAAGAGGGGCCTGAAGTGCTCTCTCGCATGGCTCCTCAATTGTAGTGATGAGAAGTTCAAGGAACGGATGGAGTATGATTCTATTGATGTGGAGGAAATGGAAATGGAGGCATCTTTCGACATGAAAACGCTGTTGGAACCAAGAGAAGAATCATATTCAGAAGATGATGAGGATAGTGATGATGAGTATATGTGACTTGATTTGAAAGAGCTCATCATCAATCAGAGGGACTCTTCTGCCTGATTCTTTTTGGCATCATCGATCGGGCAGAATTTTCTTGTAGAGAAATGCGGAAGATGAATTGCAGCCTCAATAGTTCGATGTGTGACCTGTTGCTGTTTTGTACAATTGCGTTGTTTGAACAAGAAAGACAGACTCAAGAAAGAGTTTTAAGATTCATATGAGCCATTCATCGTTGGTCATCAGGACTGAGTACATATAGATTTGAGCTTGTTGCCTTCCTAACAGTAAACAATTCCCAGATCATGCTTCAAGCATAGTAGCTTTGCTTATAGTATCTTTCAGTTTGCTGCTCAAGCTTCTTTAGGCCTAACTTGAACTTGATATTCTCAGGTAATTTTATTATGTTTTCTTCAATAAACATCGGGATATGTTAAGGCGGTTCACCTGAATCAGGATTGAAATGATGATTTGTGGCAGACGTGCCAAAGAAGCACACCTGTGTGAGATTGCAGCCATTAATTACATTGGGCCTACCATGAAAATGCTGTCCCTAAGATCAGGTTGGTCCCTTTCATCACGTGGGCCACACATGCCCACCAAATAAAAGACGCTTGGTCTTTTTCTTTTCCTAACCATCTATTTATCTAAAACATGTGGGCCACCTGGTGACTTGGGGGGCCTATTTTGGGTCATGGCATTCTCATCACAGGCCCCACCTGATGAATGTCCTGCATCCTGCTTTGCACATGTGTCACAAATGTCAATTCGTGTGAATTCCTTTGCATTTCTCATGAGCTTTTTAATTGGATGACCTTCCTCCTAACTGCATGATTTGACTTCCGAAGATGATTTGATGAAATACACTTCGTTAGATTTAGGATTAAGAAATAATAAGTTCATATTATGAAGTATTTTAGTACTTGCAGTTATGAGAGATGCTCCAGTGCTCTCAGAGTGCTATAAGTTATAGTGCTTCTAGCTGCGTTGGGATGACTGTTCATTAGGTTCGGCACACATTTCATAGGCTACCATGGTCACATACACCATCTGACAAATATGAACCGTTTCATCAATGCTCTTTAACATGGACAGTCTGGATAATTTACACAAAAGCCGGTCCAATCAACAATTATATCCATCAATTTGTTAGTGCATGTCATGGATTGCTTATGATTCCAAAGAATCACTTTTGTTTGGCAATTGTAAATATCCCATCCATGTGTTCGAGAATAGATGGCTGTGGAAATTAAGGCCAAAACGAAGATGGATTGGACCATCTGGTCAGTAAGATTTTTGTACGATAGTCTACAAAATGTGTTCTGGACTTAATGGACAGTTTAGATCGGTCTGATTGACTGTCCAAGTGAACCGATGGAACTAGGATAACTATAAGTGATAGTGCTCTGAGAGCGCTTGAGCATTTCTCTCCACTTAAAACCCAGGTGCATGGGTTTTCTTACTAGTTTAACCAAACCGATGATAGGATGTTGTTAATATTGCTTATTGCTTTGAACAAAAGGTTGTTTGGATGCACAATCAAATTGAATTGCATTATTGGTCTAATGAAGTGGAAGTAAGCAATCTGCGATTTCCATCATGAGCAATGATATTGAGGATCTGCTATCTAGTATCTAAACTCAGTTAACATTACTTTTCCTTTTCCACTGAACTCAGAGAAAGTAACTGAAATTATAGAGCTACTTCCAAGTTGTGATGACATTGTTATTTTTGTCAGTTCCTCTTCATTGATCTGAATGTTCACAATGCAACCCAATGGATGACCCAATGGTGGAGATAACCTCAAGTGGAATGATTAGATGTTCAATGACTGAAATCAAGTTCATGAGAAGATTTTTGAAGAACTAAGACAACTTTGTAAATCTACAAGCATTGCTAATCCCACATGAACATGCAGCATGAACTCTGATTGGTTCACATATGCGGTTGTCCGAGTAGAAACACCCCACACTTGGATGCGGTGGATCCCACTGCATGTGTTGACCAATCAAAGTGTGTGCAGGCTTAGCAAAAGTTATGATCTTACAGTCTAGAGAGTGGGTGTAACTTGTTTTCTATTTCCTTTTGATTCTTGAGAGGAAATTGAAGAAATATTAGACTCTTTCAGATGAGACGTTAGAAATGCTTGGGTGGAAGTTTGCACCTAATCTTCTGTTTCCATTTTGTACAAGTGGGGCAATTGGTCAAGTGATCCAAACTGTTGATATCATAGGCCCCACCATGGATGGCCCATGCACCAGTAAATCTCCCTGTCCCTGATGAAGAAAAGATCCTAACGTTTCAATAGAAAGGCAAGAAATACTGAAATACAGTGCAATAGTCAAAAGGGTCAATTATTATATTGCTAGGATCTTTTGACTGAGCGGATTTTTGGTCATCTCGTCAGAGCTCCTCATCATGTCAACTGTTTGGATCATTGCACCATGGTCCCTGCTTGTACGAACTGAAACCTGAGTGTACAGTACAAGCTCTCCCGTCTGGCATTTTATACGGGAGAACAGATCACCTAATGCCGCCTGCGTGGTGACTTCTTAACATGTATGTAGCCCTGTCTTTCCTGCAGGCATGTTACATGTATAGGACATGTGGACCATGAAAATGGTGGACCCCACCACAATGATCACCTGCCCCAGTAATCAGGCCTATGTACTCATTAGGCAGGTCACTTCTGTATCTTGAGTCAGACCATTGGCCCTTCCGTTGATTTTGGCGGTGTGGCTCACCTGATGAGAGGACCAACCTGATATTTCTACCAGGTGAAATTCATGGTGGGCCCCTGCATTTTTATGGCTCAGATGTCCTACCCAAGTAATATTTAGCAGGAAAGATGGGGCTGCATGCTGAAGTAGCATGCGACTAACTTAAATGATCCGTTTCGTTTATGACTCTTTGTTAGTATGGTGAACCTTTTATGGTAATTTCTGAGACTTACTGTGTTTTTAGAGAGAACAAAATAAATATATATTTTTTTTTAAAGAAAGGAAAAAGGAAACAACAACAGCTAAAATGCAGAACCGCCGAGGTGGCTACCCAGCAACATCCCAAGAAAGACAAGATTACAATCCTTAAGCTTTGGAACATTGACAGCCCAGCCGGCAACTAACAATCTAGCCCTTTGAGAAACACTTTCTACTCTTTTGCTCTCATTTTTAAAGCATCTAGTATTTCTTTCTTCCCAAACAGCCCACCAAATTGCTAGAAAAGACATTCTCCAAAGCATCTTCTTAGCTTTTCCTAAGCCCACTCCATGCCAAGCATGTAAGAGATAACTTGCCGACATCAGAAATGCCTAAGAAACTTTGAAGTGAATTAGGAAATCCTCCCAAATAGAACCAATAAAGGGGCAATGCACAAAGAGATGATCGACAGATTCCTCATCATTTTTGCAGCATATACAAATGTTTGGGAAGATCATTCCTTTTTTCTGAAGATTATTGACGGTCAAGACTTCCTTCTTCCAAAGAGGGGTGATGTGCAAGTTGGATATCGAAAGGGCTTACGATCATGTGGATTGGGAATTCCTGAATTATATGCTGTCTCGTTTGGGGTGTAGTGAGAAGTGGTGTGCATGGATTCGAGAATGCATCAGTTCGGCGAAGTTTTTGATTTTAGTGAATGATTCTCCAAACGGTTTTTTCTCTTTTTCTAGAGGGCTGAGGCAAGGGGATCCTCTCTCTCCGTATTTATTTTTGGTGGTGATGGAAGCTCTTAGTAGAATGATAGATAAAGGGGTAGAGGCAAATTTGGTGAGGGGCTTCGGAATAGATATCTCAGACTTTCATCTGACGCACTTGCAGTACGCGGACGATACGTTATTGTTTTGTGAGGCGGATGTAGATATGGTGGAGAATTTCCGACTGATTCTTATTTGCTTTGAAGCTGTGTCGGGACTTCGAATCAATTTGCCCAAGAGTGAGCTTTTGCGAGTAGGGTTGTCGAAGGAAGAGGTCAAAGTGTTTGCTGCGCAGTTTGGTTGTAGAGCGGGTTCCTTTCCATCTACGTATCTCGGTCTCCCATTGTGCATAGGCAAGCCCCCAAAACATGTGTGGGATAAGGTGATTGAAAGATTCCAGAAAAAGCTCTCACAGTGGCAAAATAAAACACCATCCCTTGGGGGGAGGATCACTTTAATAAATGCAGCCATGTCAAACTTGCCGGTGTATTATATGTAGATCTTTAAATGTCCAAAGACGATTATGAAGAGATTAGAGAAAATTAAAAGAGATTTCCTATGGAATGATGAGGGAGAAAAAAATAAGTTTCATCTAATGAAGTGGGACGATGTGTGTAAGCCAAAAGATAAAGGGAAGCTGGCTTGAGGAGGTTGGATCGAATTAATGATGCTTTGATGGGAAAATGGGTGTGGAGGTTCGGGGTGGAAGAGGACTCTCTATAGAGAGAGGTGGTGGCAAGAAAGTATGGGGTAGATGAAGGGGGCTGGTGGATATGGGCATTATCGCTTTACAAGTCTTCATCGGTGTGGAAAGGGGTAGCTCGGATGAGGAGTAAAGTGTGGGAAGGTGTCCACTTCGTCTTAGGCGATGGTTTGAAAATTAAATTTTGGGAGGACATTTGGGTGGGGCAACATCCATTGGGGGAGATATACCCGCTGGTAGCGAGAGTGGCGCTAGTGCAGGGGCTGTTGGTTGCAAGTTGTTATGATGATTCTAGTGGTAATATAATTTGGGCTCCGCCTTGTAGAAGGAATCTAGTAGATGAAGAAGCTGATGAGATGGACAAGCTTTTGGCTTGCCTGGAGCAAGTTAAGCCGGTGGTTTCAGTTGTTGACTCGCTGGCTTGGAAGCTTGAGAGGTCACGTTTATTTTCTGTTAAATCTTTCTACAAGGTGTTGGGTGGAAATGTTGGTGGAGAAGTGGCCAGCCCGACTTCGGTTGTTTGGGGATATGGAGCACCCTCGAAGGTGGCGTTTGCCTGGCTTGTTGGTTTTAGCAAAATTTTGACAGTTGATAATCTCAGAAAAAGAGGTATGATTCTTCCAAAGGTTTGTTTGTTGTGTTTTCAAGATGGAGAGTTGGTGAATCATCTCTTTATCCAATGCGGCTTTGCAAGACAGCTGTGGAGCAAGGTTCTCAATCTGTTCCAAGTTTCGTGGGTACTGCCCAGTGAGATTGATTAGTTTGTCGTTCAATGGCACAAGGGGTGCAACCGAAGGCATTGCGCTGGATTCGGCGCCTCATGATGTTGGCGGGGATTTGTTTTTTATGGAAGGAGAGGAATAACAATGTTTCAGGAGTCGGGTGGGGAGCGTGGAGCAGGTCTTTGTGCTAGTTAAGAAAAATGCGAAAGATTGGGCATTGATATCCAAGGTGCTGCTGCTGTTCCAGATTTCTAGGGCTGATTTGTAATCAGTAGTGGGGTCTTGTATAGTTTCCTTTACTTCTGTACATTTTGGCTTCGGCCTTTCTCTTTAATAAATTCTTTTATTATCGCTAAAAAAAAAAAGACTTCCTTCTTCCAACCAAGCATCCAAAAGCGGCTATCTTTGGAGGGACTTCGTAGTGCTAAAAATACTTTTTTTTCCACACACTCACGCACTCGCACCACAAGGGATGCTTGAACCCATGACCTCATGTTGAAACTCTTGTGAGTCTACCACTGAGGCACGACAATAGGTGCTAGTGCCAAACATACTTAGTATACTTCACCTCCTCGCGCCTTCCGTGCTCACATTATCTTTAGTAGAAAGATCTGACCAGGAAGGAACCTGATTTATCTAATCTCATACCATACAATGCATGGATGAGGGTTCAAGAAACAAAGATGAATATGATCTAAAAGGGCTGCAAATTCTCCAATTTCCTCATCTCGAAGAAAGCATATACAAGGGGCCTCCCAAACCACCAGATTCCCCGTAGTAGAAAGGCCCCTCCCCTTTCCACAAAGCTGACGCTCTATAAATAGAGGAATCCCTTGTTCACCAACTGTCCTCCAAGCACCCATATTTGCATTTAATGACTTGCTTCCAAAGCGGCTTATCTTCCTCCCAAAACCTCAAAGTCATTTTCCGAGCAAAGCCTAATTCATAGAATTGAGATATTTAATACCTGCGCCCCTTCCTTGTATGACTTGCAAACTTCTTTCCATCCCACCAAATGGAACTTCTTCTTGTCTTCCACCCCCTGCCACAAAAAAATTGCATCTGAGTTTTTCAAACCTTTGGAGCACCATCGCCAGACATATGAGAAGCAACATAAAGTATAAGAGAAGATTTGAAAGAGCCACTTTAATGAGAGTAATGCACCCTCGTAGCAAAAGATGGCGAGACTTCCATCCGGTGAGCTTCTTTTCAAACCTCTCCAACAATTTATCCTAAAGATGTTTGGCCGGCTTTCCAACACAGAGTAGCCGGCATCGACCCCGTTGCACACCCAAAGATATCAGCCAACTATTTGACTTCTTCCTCCATCCACAATCCAAATGCTACACTTTTGACGATGTCTATCTTTAATCCTGAGACTGCCTCAAAACAACGGTTAATTGTTCTCAAGTTGTCTTCCTTGGATGGATCTGCATTACAAAAAAGGAGGGTGTCGTCCACAAACTAGAGGGGTGTCATACCGAGACTATGCTGTTTTTATTTTTTTAAAACCCTAGCCCTATTTTCCACGGGAGCAGCGGTGCCACTACTGTCTAGTGATGGGAGGGTGTACACAGTGTGGCAATCCATGGTGTACACCCTCCTGCCGCCCTCTCGATGGCAGCAACAACCTGCTTTCAACTGGCAGCATCCTGCCACTCTCTTCGACAGCAGCAGAAGGTTGCTCCCACAGGCGGCACCCCATTGTCCATCTGATAGTGGCAGAAGGCTGCTTCGACTGGAGGTGACTTGATTTCTCCAACGACATCCATAGTAGTTGAGGTAGACCCCTCTTGGGTACCTCTCTCTTCGTTTTGTATGTAAATCGGCATCTACCCATTTACTATGGCATTTGGAGTCGTCCCATTATAGTTTTTTTTTTCGTCATTTCCTTTTTTATTATTATGAAGAGTTAGAAGGTTGGATCTGAGAGTAATTTATGTATTACCACAGTAATGTTGGACGGTCGTAACTACCTATGTGGTCCTAGTCTCTCATCATTTTTTTGTTTTTGAAAGGTCCTAGTCTCCCATCATGTATCTCGGCAATAGACAGAATTTGGGTTATGTGGACAGAAGTTGGCTGTAACTACCTACAGTTGAGGGAGAGCATGACAATACTGAACCAAAATCTATTCCTGAGCTTCATCATGGGATAGCCTCTTGTCATACCTCTCCATAAGCCGCCAGACCTTAAGGGGACACTTCAAGTATCTCTACAAACCATGCGACGGCATCTATTCCTCATTCCAGTGAGTCATGAATTAATGACTCTGGGGCCGTTGGTCATGTGACTATGCTGAGGGAGAGCATGACAATGTTGAACCAAAACCTGTTGCTGAGCTTTGTCTTGGGATAGCCACTCTTTATACCTCTCCATGGCCGCTGGACCTTCAGGGGATACTTCAAGTATCACTACAAACTATGTGACCTCATCTGTTCTTCATTCCAGTGGGTCATGAATTAATGACTCTAGGGCCATTGATCATATGATTAATCAAGAAGATAACTTCCTCACTTTTTCTTTGTTTCCTCATCGCAAAAAGTTTAACAGAAGGATCTTATTCCAACGCAGCTTGAAAGTGATCAGTTCAGCTCAACTCATCTCTTACATTTTCATCTGCACTTCATGTTCTGCATTTCCCTTTTAATTTACTTTCAGTCAGTGCTTTAATGAAGTAGCTCCATTGTTTTATTACTTTTTTATGTCCTCATTTGTCATCCATGATCCCCAGACCAGTTGGACAATTGGTGGTGGACGTGAGGATGGCGACCGATACCTTTTTCGACTTGGATGGTAGCTTGTTTAATTTGTTGCTGTGTCTAGTTCATTTCCTTTGAATAGAACAGACTGATTTCATCTATGGCAATCTTGCCTTGGACACATTTCAGCTGGTGCATTGTGTAGTTTATTTTATCAATTTTTTACTTCAGTTACTTTAAAATGTGAAACTCGTCAGTTATCTAAGTATGTTCATCATTTGTATTTTACTAGTAATTCTAATCAGTTGAACCATTTGCATTAATTTGCTCAGATGCATGAATTCACTCAGATGTCTTGAGCTCTACTCCTAAATTATTTGTTTTTCGATGTTGGTATTTTATCTCGTTCATTGATGATTTTTTTTCAAGTTTACTTGGCTTATTTTTAATAAAGAGCCGAACAGAGATTTTCACTATTGTACAAAATTTTATTATGATCAAATCTAGTTTGGGAATTAAGATATTTAGATCTGACAATGCGAGAGAATATGCATCAAGAACGACAAATTCTTTTTTGGATCTGGATATTATTTGTCAAATATTCAGTGTTTATAATCTTAGTATTGAAGCTGACATCCACTTTCTTCATGAAAAGCTCATCTTCAGGATCATCTATATGCCACATCTATCATTCAAGGATCAACTTACTGATATGTACGCCAAGGCTGTCTCTAGTTTTCATCTACACGTGGCAGATATCAATGCTCCAGCTCGAGGAGTGCGAGTGTGGTGTACCTTTATTGGCAGTCTCTCATACTATCATACTGTTCTTATTTTTATAAATAGAGAATAGGAGGGAAAACTCTTAACCCTATTTTCCACACTATTGCAAGGCAAGTAGCCATTGGACTCCAAAAATGAATTCATGGTAGAAAATGAATTCATAGTTCACAAGCAGGGCCATTTAGATAAGGATAAGACCCGTTCGCCAAAGGCAGGGCCCACCCAGTGTTTTAAATATCGACAATATCGGCCTATATATCCCACAATATATCTTGTATCCTACCTGTGCGATACGAAATGCACAAGTAGTTTGATATATCCCGCAGTTCAATCCAGTGAGTGTTTTCAATTTTTTATACTTTTTTTTCTGTGAATCATGTTAAATCAGTGTTAAATTGTTACAAATCCACGATTTTTTATGTTTTGCACGAAAAAACATGGATTGGGAGCTTCGGTTTTGAGATTTGAAGGAGATGAGCTGAGTTTCATAAAATTGAAAAAATAAAAAATTTCCCAATTTCTCGCAAACCAGTTGCAATCTTTGTGTTCGAACAGAAAATCAAACATGCACACAACTTGATCTAGTGATTCTTCTTTTGCTTTTAAATGTATTGCTTGTATTCCCACGCGTCTTCTTACGTTCATAAATTATATGAAATGATTTGAAAATACTTGCATCAATATTGTTAGACAACGCATAGATTAGGACCCCATACAAAGAAAACCTCTTATGTGCACTTGTTTTTTGTAATGTTTTGATATATAAGTGTGTATTCATGTCTTTTTTAACAATCACTAAAGTTCCATTGAAAAATTTGACCAATGTCCAAATGTTTTCCCATGTTTACAACAAGAGCGATACATTACGCGATACAACCGATAGATCCTATGCGAAAACCGATACGTATCTATATCCCAAGGATGCGATACGTAACACGATACCGATATTTTGAACATTGGGCCCACCGTGATGGTCCTCTTCATTTTTCTGCAAAGATGATCCTATCCAACAACCTAGTTTGGAAGATCCTTTTTATTTTAAACGGCCTGAATGGAAGGTCCTGTCCATCTACCATGGCCTTGTTTTGCGCTTAACTGTCTCTTTATGTCTCTGATTGAAGAGTTAGGAACTTTTAATTTAGGAGGAACTCAAGGGATTGTCCTAGGTATAACAATCCGATCAACGGTATGGACATTGAACAATTTCCAAGACAGAAATCGCATACAATACCTGTTTTACACATCGGGTAAAACACCCAAGCTATGTGGGATCCCCATGTTGTAAATGTATAGTCCGCTCCATCCACCAGGTGAGAACCATTATTTTCACTGTACATTAAGAAAATAAACTTGGTGAAAACTCATATGGGCCACACAAATAGGAACAATGTAAAATTGATCCCAAAACCACTTAGTTCACATGGTGTGGGCCAGCCTTGGTTTTTTTTTATTATTATTATTTTTATCAAGCTGATTTTTGTATTTTTCTCTTCATCCTGATGAGATATACCTGATTAATGGGTTTGATGAAAGATAAACACCATCGTGACCCCACACAAACCTGGGAGAGGATTAGGTGCGGCCTGGCCTCACCCAAGAAGGTGTGGCCCTTTCTGTGGGGCCCGCCTCGATGTGTGTATTCTATATCCACTCTGTCCGTTTTATCAGAACATTTTAGGGCATGAGATCAAAGCTGAAGTAGATCCAACTCTCAGGTGGACCATACATGGGCCACAAAAGTTTTGGATCAAGCTGATATTAGCTTTTTTATTTCTTTATCCAGATTTGTGTGACCTTATCAACAGGTTGGATGGAAAATAAACATTACAGTGGGCCCGGTGTTCAATCACCACTGTTTCCTATAGTATGGTCCATCTGAGATGTGGATCTTCTTCATTTTTAGGCTCATGCCCTAAAATGATCTGAAAAAAGGGATTGATGGCATGGATATTGAATACATACATCAAGGTGGGCTCCATGGTAAGGGCCACACTGTCTGATCTGAAAAAATGGATTGATGGCGTACATTCTCATTATTCCATGTGGTATGGCGCATCTGATCTGTGGATCTAGCTTATTTTTGGTCTTCGGGCCTAGCATCGAGGACAGAACTTGATAGTAGTGGATTTTACATATACAACATGGTGGCCCCCACAAACTTGGGTGTTCTATGCACTGAATAAAACAGGTATTGTAGAGGATTCCAATCCTCCATCAGAGTCTAGTTTTTTGGGTTTTTCAACTTATGATTTTATGCTCCAATGGCAATGTGTACATTATTTCCCACTATTGGAAGCTGTTTGGCAGGAATATAACAAACATTTCAAAATGCCAATTTTCAAACGTCTAGTTGAAATGTGGGGACATTAATGGAAGGTGGCAGTATGAGCACAGTGACAAATCTCGATATAGGGAATTTCTTGGAGGATTTTCAGATTTTGGCATTTTTCTCATGATTTTATTAGGGAAATCTTGCTAAAAATAAATTAAGAATTTTGGCTGCAAAATTCCTTAGGAATCAACATTTTACCAAATAATGCCTCAATGGTTAAAATTACAAGGAGGTGCTCTATGAGAAGTAATTACAAAAATGATATCATCCAATTTTTTTCTTTAAAAATTAGTCAAAGTGGAGATTTATGGGGCCCATGTGGTATGTGTATAACATCTTAGCCATCCAACATATGCACCCCATCATGATGATCGCCTGAAACAAAAATCAAGCCAATCAAATCATTAGATGGGCCACAATTGAATATATATTATTTTTTATGTATTGGCCCACCTTATGATTGGATCCCCAATTTTTGTTTCACCTTATAAACATGTTGGTGTGCATCTGTTGGACAGGTTAGATTTTGAATGCATGCCCCAACAATTCCGAATTCTCCACTTTGCAAAGAATTATATATATATATATATATATATATATATATATATATATATATATATATATATATATATATATCCTTTAAGAAAGCATTTGGTAAAGTCAGAATCATGGAGTCATTTTATGGTAAAAATCCTAATAAACTATACAAATTTTTTATAATAGAATATAGTTTAAAATTTTAAAATATAGGTAAAAATGAATTAATCCAGACATTTAAATATATATATTTTTTAAAAATTGAATAATAAAATCATGAAAAATATATTAAAAAAATTTGCCAAGATTTTTAGGAGTCTTATGACAGTATCATTTGATGAATTTTCCATGAAATATGGTGAGATTTTTCCAGCCACTTTATCTCTGGTCACGATGTCATGGGAACACTGACTCTTGGTGCAGGCTCTGCGCACACTGTACTAGTTTTTGCGAACTTCGATGTTCTTAATAGAATACGAAGTCATATGATACTCGGGTTGCCTATGACGCCTGATACTCAGGTATTAAGAAATTCTACACATTAAATATATGTTAACTCAATTAAAATTGATCAGATTGTGGAGCCCACAATCACAATTTTAGATTGGTTGAACAATCCTAACCTCTGATTGGCAGATAATTTTCATTTTTAACCGTCTAACAAATCGTCCATTAATTCTATAGCCAACTAATTGAATAAGGGTATCATAATTTGACGGCTTAATTTTGACTACTTGGCAATTTCTAAGTGCCTGCATATCATCCATTACACTCGGCCAGAGTATCAAAGTCTTCCTCATAAAATATTTTGTCGACTTGGATAAAGACTCTACTCGTCTGGAGATATGATCGGTCCAGATTGTTGGTTATAGATCATCCATGATAGGACCCACCTAATGAACGGTTGGCACATGGGATGTGCCAAATTCAAAAGCGATTAAAATAATGGGAAAAACTAGATGGCTTCCTATTTTATGAAAAGGGAATGGATCCAGTGTATTTTGAGGACATCAGACCATTAATTTTATAGATATGAGAATCAGCCATCGTCATCACATCAGGATTTGGTTTGACTGTGATCCTACCACCACCTAGTAAGAGTTAGATCTGTACTTGGTGGGCCCCATAACCTGATCGTTCCGTTTTTAAAAGATAATGAGAATTTCATTTTTCAAGTGGATCCTCTACAATCGTTTATGGAATGAGCTTATTCTACAAATGTTGGTGGGTGGGTCCCAACCGTAAAAATGAGACGGCCCAAAATCTGATCAATCCAGCCAACATTGGGTCACCTGGTGAATTTGGTGGGTTTATTTATTATTTATTTAATGGTTGTCCATTCTAGGTTAGGACCCAACTGATGATTGTATACGCTTGAGCAGTATCACGGTGGGGCTCATTTTCTTTACATTACATTATTGGGGTAGTTGGCAAAACAAATAGGCCCTTATTCTATAGACATGGGATAGGGTCCTACCTAGAACATTGGTACCGGGTGTAGGGGGTGCCAATGGGCCGGGCTGACCAGCCCGCCTTGAACGGTCTTGATTTTTAACCCAAGCCCGGCCTTCAGGAATCTAAACTATCCTAACCAAGGGCCCAATGCAAATGGAACAAAACCTATACATCACCTCAGCTGGGTGATCATAACCATCTAATTTCACACATTTAGTTAGGATCACCAACCCTTTTAACCATTCTTCTAATATTCATCAATTGGATGGTCAGGATTATATGATAAGTGTGCTTTTCAGGCTATGCTCCATCGGGATGGACCTACAATTCGTAGCTTTTGGAATCATGCTCATACACATCTCATTTACGGTGGATGAGTCACCACTGGTGAACTCTCACCTTGGTTTTCACTTGTATTCAAGATTGGAACTAGAAAGACAAGGATTTATGTTAGAAGTTATAGCATGAGTTTGATGCTGGCTGCCAACCTGATGCAGCCCTCATTTATGTGGGCTGGGGACCGACAATGAGGGCCTAAAACTCTTATATGCACAATGTAATAATGTAATAGACAATTATATAAATTGATTACAATCAAGCATTATCAAATAGTCTATTACATAGGTTGATTATAATTAACAAGTTGATTAAAATTAGGATTGTTTAATGGATTGAGCTCAAGCAAAATTGAATAGGTGTAGCCCTGAACATCACAAAGTCCAGGCTGAAGCCAACCTTATGCCAAGTCCATTGACAACCCTAATTACAATCTACAAGTTAACAAAATGAGCTAAATATGTTGCAAATGGTATATTTTTTATTGACAAGATAAAGGAGGGCATAAATAAAAAGCTAAATTTATTGAGGCATGCTTTAGATTCAAAAGGATTAAAAGTTTAGTTGGATTAAAATAGAGCACATGAAGTGCAATTTTAGTAATAGTACAAGTAAAAACATAAATTATTTAAGATTGTTAACCTAATTTTTCAAAATGACCATTTTTTATATCTTGGGTCAAAGACTATTAGAGTAGAGATTTGCCTATAGTCATCTTACGATGTTGCCTATAGGCCTCCTTTAGCTCTTTTGAATGGAGAGTTTCTTGAGAAGGTGTGGATTGGACAAGATGTATCCTACAGTCATTTTATGGGTGTTTGGATGTTGAGCATCTGTTTATGTACCTAGAGACGAGAGATCCAAGCTAAATACGAAAATCAGGCATTGTGTGCTTCTAGGATATGCAAACAAGAAGTTCAGTTACAGGATGTGAGATCCGATTGAAAAGAAGGTAGTTAGAAGTAGAGATATGGTTTTCTTTAAAGATCAATGTATGGAAGACATTGAAAAGCAGAGAAGACACAGATCAGTTCAGTGAGCTGGTTGATATGGATCCGATCACTCCTCCTGTATTGCGTGATGACGGGAGAATACAGCATGATGCAATGGACAATGGTATCCCTACAACAGATGAATCGAGAGAGCAACCTCCTCTTAATCCACCTGCCGAGCCATAGGTGAAGAGGTCATCTAGGGAGAGATAGTCGTCCAAGAAGCACTCAAGCCATGAATACAATTATGCTTAGCAATGTAGGACAATCCAGAAGACTACACTGAGACCATATCCGATGTGTATAAGACAGAGTGGTTGCAAGCTATGCAGGAGGAGATGAAATCCTTACATAAGAACCACACGTATCAGTAGGTAAAACTACCTAAGGGCAAGAAAGCTATGAGCAACAAGTGGGTGTTCAAAAAGAGAAACGGGCAAAAGAGTTCAAAGCCAAGGTTTAAGGCCAGACTGGTGGTGAAAGGTTTTGGACAAAGGGGGGGTTGATTTCGATGAGATATTCTCATCAGTGGTGAAGATGACATCTATTCGGGTGTTGCTTGGTTTGGCTACAAGTATAGACCTAGAGATTGAACAGCTAGACGTCAAAACAATATTTCTCCATGGGGACCTGGAAGATGAGATATACATAAAGCAGCCAGAGGGTTTTTAAATCAAAGGTAAAGAGCATATGATGTGTAAGCTAAGGAATGGCTTATATAGGTTAAAGAAAGCTTTGAGGCAATGGTACAAGAAGTTTAACTCGTTCATATTGAAGCATGGGTACGACAAAACGGAGTCGGACCACTATGTTCACACGCAAGTTCTCAGATGGTGACTTTCTTATTCTTTTGCTATATGTTGATGACATACTTATTATAGAAAAAGACATCAAGAAGATTGACGAGATGAAATAGGAGTTGGGTAAGTTTTTTACAATGAAAGACTTAAGCCTAGCCAAATATATCATAGGAATGAAAATCTCTCATAACAGAAGCGTTAGAAGGCAATGGTTGTCACAAGAACAGTATGTTGAAAAAGTCCAAATAGTAATGAAAAAAAAAAATAGAGTTGTGGATAAAAAGTTTGGTCTACTAGCTGAGTGTAGAGCCAACCATGGTTTGTCTATGGCATGCAATACATGCATCAGAGTCACTTCACCATGAAAATTGGACTCCCTAAATCTGACCATCAAGTAAGCCCCACATTAATGTTTTTAAATGGTGGTCCATTGTTTTCTATGTATTGGATGGCTTGAATACTACATGCATGATGGTGGACTCTATTGCTCTGCTCTTAATTAGTTACATGAGCTTTCATCCACAACTCGTTGGATGTGAGAAATTCTTCTAACAAAAATCCATGCAGTAAGTGAATGAAGGAAAATTGCCTATAAGAGAAAAAAATACCTTAATTTTTTTAGATTTACACACCTAGCTTATTTAATTGAATGCGCATTTGGAAAATTGAAATAGCGTACAATTTACATTTGAGAAAAGTTTAGTTTATGATCAATTATAAGTAATATTTTTATTTAAATTACTTAATCACTTTAGCTTAATAAGTAGAAATCAAGATGAGCTACTTAAGATATAAGTAGCTTAAGTAACTTACAATCCAAATGTTGTCCTTAATATTTCTTTAGAAAAACTCATCTATATCATAGGCCCATCTAATGAGTGGCTTATATTGCACGCGTGTTCCATCTAACAATATAGGAGATGTTTGCACAATTCAATCAAACACAAAACCACGTATGTGAGCGAGGACTTGTATATTCGGATATCCAGTAGCCCTTTCAACCACTGATTGTAACAACGATTATGCGATTTGCGAAAGGGTAGGGGTTAGTCCTTCCTGATAAATTCTTTTTACCTTACGTTAAGGGTTTTTTTTCAACAATAATTGTAGCAATGTATTTTTAAAAGAATGAAGATGAACAAATAAATGAGAGATGACTAAAGCAATGCCAATTTTATTAATTTGTAGATAATTTTCATTACAATCGACAAAGTAATAAAAAAAAAACTAGAGAAAATAAAAGAGATAACTACTTGATACATTCGTAAGAACAAACAATCCGAGTGAACGGTCAGCAAGATATGATCAGAGTGTTTGATCTCTCAATTGAAAACTCGGTTGATGGGATCCAGCAACGAAAAGTTGTGAATGATTACACTATTCTTACGGTATTGTAACTATAGTGCTGGATAGTAGCGATGTATACTAAGACTGAGGCTAAACTAAGCTATACTAAGATAAATTATGTTTAGCATAGCCCTCAAACTCTTTATCGTGTGTTCCTTTTATGGCTTCTCAAGGCAATAAAACCCTTACTGGGTTTCCTTGGTGGTCAGGAATCCTTCACAGCTATAGCTTTTAATATAATGTTCTTATAAGGAGTCTCCATAAATTTACCGTTGGTCAAATCTCCACTTTTACGTAGATACTCCCCGCAGATCCAACCTCAGGATATTGTTATATCTAAATATGGCTCAATTAGAGCCATCTCAACCCTTCTCCTACCTTGAAATATTCGTGTAACCCGTGGGACCGTATGTACCAGATCTTGATCAGTCTCATTCTTTTAGTTCCAATCTGTTCTCCAATATTGGTCTCAACTCATTGGTGTCAATCCGCTCAGATATCGGTCCGATCTTTGGATATTTGGAATCTTCATCAAAAGCTCCAAACGTCTCTGGAAATATCTCCCATGTTACAAGGATAATAAGAGACACCCTTACCAAGCATACTTGGATCTGTGATAAGATCTTTGCCTTGGCAGGTCTTTAATAGATGTATTACGTACGCTGTTTCATTCATGTGCCATATGAATTATGACCACGTGTCATTCAACGCTCCGTTCCTCTAAAGGCATACGTTTAGTTCTATCCCTACACATGTGTACTAAACCCCCCCTCCCACACACACGCACGCACACAAAAAAAATAAAAATAATAAAAAAGTGTAGGGAGGGGTATTCACTAGGGTGAGAACTTCCTATAGATTACAAGAGCCTGCATAAAAAGTTCTTCTATATGTACCTTAATACCCATCTATATCTATATTAGGATGTCAATCTAAAATTAATGGATTAAAAGCTAAAGTAAACCATAGTACAGGGAAAGCTTAGGTGAATGATGTCCACCATTGAAATCTTCTCGTGATCAAATATTATATTTACATGCATCTAACTCGTTCATATGATGAGGGAAAATACAGATATCAACTTGGTCTAAAACTCCAATGGCCTTAAGAAGGTATTAATGGTGGGCGTTGTTAGTGCATTTTCTGTGGCATACTAGTGCACCTTATTTGTCAATCGTGTGTGTCCTCGAGTTGTAATATCGGTTGAGTCTTGGCAAGCTGAAGACCGAAGATTTAAGTGAACCAAAAGTATCAAGGAAGAAGAACAGGTAAATGAGGTGCCTTGGTGACCCTAACCCTTTAAACTAACATCCTAAACGTCTAGATGACTTGGACCAACTAAGAAAACCCCTTAATCATCTTCATTAGCCTTAGAACACTTAGAAAAATATGATAAATTAGGCTAATAAAAGATGTGGAAGCTGTTGTATTTAAACCAGCCCAAAGCAGTTTTCGATGGGTCTTCGATACATTGGAATCCAGTTTCGATAGGACTCCGATCGATCAAAAAGACCATTTCGATGTATCGAAATATGTTCAGCAACTTACCAAATCTCTGGATAGTTTCTTTGATCAATTGGATGGATAAATTTGATACATCAAGATTGATGTTTCGATTAATTAAAACTCAATTCAATATATCGAAAATATGTCTAGCAACTTGCTGAAATCTTTGGACAAATTTTTCAATCAATCGAATTGGTGGTTTCAATATATCGAAGATCACTTCAATCAATCGAATTGGCATTCCAATCAATCAAATCAGCCATTTTCTACCCGTTGAAGAATTTTCTATATAAACAGGAGAAACGTTTGTGGGCATGAGGTGAAGAATTTTGAGGAGTTTGAAGCCACCATTATTGGAGACCATTAGAGACTCAAATCTTAACCTTAGCAAGACATCTTCCTTATGATTCATTATAAGAATAGAGCATTTCAAGTTCATGAAGAATATGTACTTGTCCATCTTTAATCTCTAGAGTTTGGACCGATCTATATAATTATATTCCTATCTAAACTCTATGGTGAGATCATTATAGGTTAGATTCTTTAGGAAACCACTTGTCATTAGTTGTAGGAATCTTAAACCTACCTTTTATCACATTGGTCATATCAAGAAGATCAAATATGAGGTGATTGATCGTTGGAGCTGGAGCATTGATAATGCATCGACAATAATATCGGGGGAGCACGGGAGAGCGGAGATCAAGCAACCCGAAGTGGCGCATCAAGGGGCTCAAATCCGACAAGTAAGATTGTCAATTTATGTTGAGTCCATCCACTCTCTTTCTGTGAGAAATTGAGTGTAGAGTTTGTTTGTCAAACTCGATCTAGGTTCGTTTGTCGATCCTTGGCTTGTTGTTGAGACTAAGAGTTTAGGGGCGTTTGTCGTTCATTGGCTCGTTTATTGAGCCTAAATTTCAGGTTCGTTTGTCAATCCTTAGCCTGTTTGTTGGGCCTAAAACAAGTCTTAAATGGAAGCCACCAATACCGGTGTAAACATGTAGGTCGAGAGGAACCTGTAAATTTTTCGGTAGGATGGATCGAAGTTAAAACACCTAGGTTAGGAGGAACCTAATTTAAGCTCCCTAGTGAATGCTGGTGTGCTCGAGGGGTGAGTTGTCATGCCCCGAAATTCGGGACTCGAGTACAACAACCCAAAGGCCGAGTTCTAGGGTGTGAATTTAAAATTCGAGCATAGATTCCTTGAGATTCCATCCCACACATTATATATCTAAAATAAATCCCCAAATATAAAATCACTTTTCCACTAATGTCTTATTACATTGAATTTTTATAAAATTAAAATAAATCTGGCATGATTGACGCTCGAGAAGGATGAGACCCCCTGAATACTCTCCTTTGTCTATGTCTTGTTCTTCTTGAAAACCTGCAAGAACTATGGTGATTTTGGTGAACTAAAAGCCCAGTGAGGTCATTTTCATCACAGGTAATATTCTAGTTAATAAGAGATAGGATGCGAATCATCAACGGATAGAATTGTATGAAATATACGAAGATGAGGTTATGATTGATACACTTTATAATTTATTATAAATGGAACATAATTATCATGATGTCATGTATGTTATGATGCATGTGAGAGCAATAAACGTCTAGGAACTCACTGCCACTGAGCATTAGGAACCTGTTGCAAATCAACCATGCTTACCTAATCGGTACAGCGAGGCGGCAAATCAACTATGCACGCCAGTGGGCAAATCAACCATGCACCACTGATCCAACCGAGCAAATCAACTATGCTCAATATGTGAAACGACCAGAACCCGCTGCCACTGAACATTAGGAACCTGTCGCAAATCAACCATGCTCACCTAACTGGTACAGCGAGGCGGCAAATCAACCATGCACGCCAGAAGTCAAATCAACCATGCTCCTGTTCTGTCGCAGTGTGTAAATGTATGTATATGTCATGAGTTATGGAAGCACTTCTTCAAGCATACAATGCATATCAAAACTCAATTCCAATCACACCATGCATGCATTATCTTCATTCAGATAATTCTTTATCTAATTTTAGTTATTGTTGATCGAGGGATTTGAGAAGATCATCGTGTAAGGTTTAATGCGTTGACGATTAGCTAAGGTTGTTCAAAGAGTTATGTATTGCATATTATTTAAACCTAAGTTGTTGTTGATCAGTAAATTTAATAATAATGTCACGTGGAATCTTGAGAATACTACGTGTATTTAGGGTTGAATGTTGATGACATCATATGTAAGAAATCCTAAATCGAATTATGTAGAATTCTGACAGGTGCATTAAAAAGGAGAACTTGAGAAAACTAATCCAAAAAGATAATTGGCAAGTGAAGTTTAAGGATAGAGATAGGAGATGGATAGATCCCTTACCTAGGATTCCATGATAAAGAAGAAAGCATAAAAGCATGCCTAAAATCCTAACTAGAGAAGGCGACCTTATAAATTGAACGTAAATAGGAGAGAATACTAAAGAAAATTAACAAAGAAAGCTACGTGAGATGAATCACTCACCGGTTTGATGATTTCTAAGCTCCAAACAAGCCCTAACTCAAATCTGAGTCAGCTCAGTGAGTCGACTCGGTTAGAGAAAGAAAATTTCTTCTCTTTCTTCCTTCTTATTTCTTCTTTCTTCCTTTCCTCTTTCTTCTTCTTTTTTTTCTCTTCTTTTCGTCTAGGATTTTGGTCGAGCAACAACTACTTCTCTCTCTTCTTTCTTCTTTCTTCTTTCTTTTTTTCTTTTTTTTTTTGCTTTCTCTTTCTTTCTTTCTTCTTTCCTTCTTCTCTTTCTTCTGATCTGAAGCAGGGTCCAACAAGGAAGTGGTGCAAAAATAGCAACGGCAACAGCAGCCGAACCACCCTCCCTTGACCTCTCTCTCTCTCTCTCTCTCTCTCTCTCTCTCTCTCTCTCTCTCTCTCTCCGTTCGTGTGTTGCTGTCTCCAGGGAGAGTCGAATTTATACAGGTTTCTTTAGGTTGTCCAAACGTCATTAGGAGACGACTTGCGTAGTCTTGCCGTAACCTCCCGCGAAAACTGGACGTCAGCCGTTGAAATCGGTCTACATGGACTCTTAGCAGAAGTCGAAAATCCTCCTAGTGCAGGATGGACGATTCAGATCGAACAGAGATCCTCCCTCTGATTTGCAGAGAATCCCAATTCAGGTGGGATGAGAGAAAAACGAGAATTTCCATTTGCTTAGGTGACGCGCCGGACAGTTCCGCATTACAACCGGACGTGGCTTGGCTATCGAGTAAGGTGGGGTCCACCGATCTTAATGAAAAGAATCTAAGACTTCCATGCATAGCAGGGAGGTTTGGATGGCTGGCTTCTTGATTTCTTGGTTCAATCAGAAGTTTGGAACGGATCGCAAGATCAACGTTTGGTGGCAGAACTCGGACGGACTAGGTTTGGGTGGAGTCCGGTCTCAATGAACGGTTTAGATCTGATCTAGGGGCACCACGTTTGGACGGTGATGACCATCAGTGCAACTGTCCGCACGCTGCCACAGCGGCAAAGACGGAGAAGGAGTTTATTATTATTATTATTGTTTTGTAACCGTACGAAATTCGACAATGACCGTCCGGTCATTGTACACGGGGTCCACCAAGGTGAATCGAAGCAATCGGTTCCGTTCATCAGGTCAGCCTCAAGATTTTAGATGTTGTTAAAAAAATGAGACAGATCCGAGCTAAGATGGCCCATTTATTGGCTATTTTTTGATTAGGGCATTTATAGGATGATCGGAGGGCTGAAATTTGATGTGTACGGTTAAAATATGCCCCTAAACTATTATATAAATTTTTTCATGAAACAGATCGTCAGAAACTTGCATACTTAAAATCGTCAATTTAACTTAAGTTTAACTAATGGCATTTTCGTAATTATTATAAATTTGTGAGTTTTGTGAAATCCGACACTTCTACACTGTTCTAGGGTTTATTTTAAGCAACTTTAATAAAGAGACTATAATAAAAATTCCCTACGGATTATTTAATATTAATTTATCAATATTAAAGTTATTTAATTTATTAAATAATTAACTAAATTATAATTTAAATGATTTTAAAATCCTAGAGTGTTATAAACACGCCTGAGGAGGTTCATTGGGTTGGAAAATCAATGATCTAAGCAAATGTTTGATGATGGACAAGATGTACGGATTAGATTTATGGATAGACATGTGTACAGGACGGTGTGAAGATCGTACGACGAATTTACGTTGATCGTATAATTCGAAATCGAAGTGGATGGTTAGATCATTCAATCTAGCAACGATAAATCCTTTTAACGGACAGTCTATTGACTTAACTAAGTACACTAAGTTTTTCAGAGGTCTGAAAAGTGTCAGAATACGTATAAAAGTGTGACGTGTATGTATGCGTATGAACGACGTGGCCTAAAATTTAAATTCTAACGTGTGAACTATAACACTCGTGTACCTACTCGTGTACTAAATTTTTGGAGTATTACATGAGTACTTGAACCAGGAGTGGAGTTGACATATACTCGAACCACTATACATTGTTGTGTTTGAGATTGTATTTGAGCACATTTTTTATCATGTATTGTGATTTAATTATTTAATTATGAATGCTTAATTGGAACGTATGCTAGGCACTAGATAGGTATATTAACACACAAAATGTATGTTCACTAATTAGAGTAGACTTGAGCTTATATGATCCATTCTCATATAGTCTACTTAGGTTGCATAGATTAGGTGCTTGATTAGTTTAATTATACGTTAATCTATACATGCTTAGACTAGGTTGCTAAATTGTTTATCATATGCTAGTCTTGTGATTGGACACACTTAGGCTTAGAAGCCGAAGTATTCTTAGTTACTTAGCTTGAATTGTTAAATATCATAAGTAGGCGAAAAGAATTTCAAAAAGGTCATAATCTCCCGTAGGACTTAGCCATAATTCTAGTTGCTCCTCTAGGTTTCCGCACACATAAGCATCCACAAGTGTTATCTAAGTGACGCAATTTCAGGTGTCCCTGCCCTATTGTTTCCTATAGTGCGGCCCACTTGAGCTTTAGATATGGAAAGCAGATTGCATGGTGTGCACATCACCGACATGGGTAGTGTATTGTTGTCACCAAGTTTTGTGGCCATTATATATATATATATATATATATATATATATATATATATATATATATATATATATATATATATATATATATATATATATTACAAGATCATTTTAGGACATAGCCAAAAAAATGAAGAAGATCCGAAGCTCAAGTGGACCACACCACAAAAAAAGTGGGAACAATGATGCCCACTGTTGAAACCTTCCTAAGGCTCACCATGATTTTCATTTGCCATCCAACATGTTGATAAGGTCACACAATTATAGGAAAACACAAATATTAGCTTGATCCAATGCTTCCTATGGCCCCAGGAAGTTTTCAATGGTAGGCTATCAATCCTCACTGCTTTTTATGGTGTGGTCCACACTTGAGCTTTAGATCTACCTCACTTTTTCGAGCTCTGGATCTACCTCACTTTTTTGCCGATGCCCTAAAATAATCTTGCAAAATTGATGGACGGTTTGGACACAACACACAAGTTAGAGTGGGACCCACAGAACGAGGTCGGTGGTGTGTGGCACACCACACACTCCTTTTTGTGATCACGACCCAACATAATCTGGCGCAACTGATGGAGTGATTGTCACTAGGACATCACGGTGGGCCCCACATAGCTATTCGCTGCACGGGTTGGGTTCACGTAGCAATCCGTCGCAGCTTTTAATTGGGCGGCTTTACCTATCACAGACTCAGCATTCTTTTGAGGTCTCAGTTAATAAAGAGGTGAGTTCTAGTGGGCCCACCTAATGTCCGAACACCCCATCCAATCCGTCCATCAGATGCCTCACCTCAAGTTCTCTAGGCTCTAGTAACTCAGCCTGATCCAAAATTCAAGTAGGCCACAGAAAGTGGAACGAGCTATAGGTAGAAGATGTCCATCCTTTATTTTCACTGGGGCCCACCTGAGATTCGAAACAGTCTTGAATTTTGACTCGACCCTTCATCGAGTCCAGATGAAGGATCTGAACGGCCAAGATTATATACATAACATGGGGGCCCCACTTAAAACAACCGTGGGCTACTGATTGGTGTTATGTGGGCGGCGACATCATGATATGTTTTATCCACGCCGTCCATCCATTTTGCCATCTCATTTTAGGTCATGACTCATGAGCCTCATGAGCCTCATAATAAGGGGAGCGAATTAGGTGAGACCCCAGATTCAGCGGGACCCCTAGGGCTTACAGTGATTTATGTGCCTTAAATCCACACCGTCTAACTATTTTGAAAGCTCATTTAAGGGCATGATCCCAAAACGAAGTTGACTCAAATCTTAGGTGGACCACACCATAGGAAACAGCTGTGAATGAATCACCACCATTAAAAGACACCGGAATGTTTATTTGCCATCCAACCTATTGATAAGGTCAGGAACACCTAGATGAAGAGACCACACAAATATCATCATGATCTAAAGTTTTTGTGGCTCACAAGAAGTTTTTAATGGTCAATCACCACTGTTTCCTGTACCATGGTCCATCTAGGATTTGGAACTGCTTCGTTTTTTAAATCGTGCACTAAAATGAACTTTCGATACAGATGGACGGCGTGAATGTAGTTGTCCCATACATAAAAATGGGCCCTACAGTCAGGGTCCCACCCACCTCGGTGGATCCGGGTTCTCACCTAATCCGCTCCCCAAAATAAGGCATAGATCCAAATCTTTTAGATCAAGTTGATATTTGTGGTCCACCTGGCATTCGGATCTGCCCAGCAAAAGGATGGATAAAGGGTCCATAGATCACCGATCTATGCAATCCCCGTCCTGATTTTTATGTCCTCGAAGCAAATAAGGTGAATAATCTAATGGACGGTTTGGTGAAAACGTCGAATGGGCCCCACATCCACCAGGTACCAGTACAATTGGAGGGCGACCCATAAATAAGAGAGGAAGCCAATTGCCTGTTCGCCCTGCAGGCGTAAGCTATGTGGGGCTCACAGAGATGTCCGCGTGAAATTCACTCCGTCCATCAGTTTCTCAAGATCACAAGGACATGAATTAAAAAGTAGGCATCTAAAACTCAGGTGGGCCACACAAAAGGAAATAGAGAGAATTAAAATAGCCTCATTTGTAACCTTCTTAAGGTCATGAAAATTTTGGATCGGGCCTTATTATTTTTTTTTATATTTTTTTCCGTGAGTTCATCCTAAAGGAATAACCTCTTTTTAACGGTTTGGATGGCATAAAAGAGTCATGATGGGCAATGGGAAGGTTTACACGGTGGATGCTTCCATTCTCACCGTTTTATGTGGAGTAGTCGGCGGAGCAATTAGATATACATCATTTTTACATACCGACCTATTTTGAGCTCGAGAAGCTGAAGGAAGGAATTGATTTCTCATGTACTATTTTGAGCTCGAGAAGCTGAAGGAAGGAATTGATTTCTCATGTACCAAGGGCACAGGGGATTATCGTCCCACGTGCATCGGGTCCCATGGCTGGTAGAACCTACACACGGAAGGGATCTCTCTTAACCCCCCTAGATGGAAATCGGTCGATGCATAGTTCTGTAGGCCCCATGGCTGGTAGAACCTACACACGGAAGGGATCTCTCTTAACCCCCCTAGATGGAAATCGGTCGATGCATAGTTCTGTAGGCCCCATGGTGATGTTTATTTTCCATCCAACCTGATCATAAGGTCTCACGAGCCTGAATGAAGGGAAAGCACAAATGTCAGCTTGGTCCAAAACTTATGTAGTCCCAAAAAGTTTTTAATGGTGGACATTCAATTCCCATTGTGCGGTCCACTTGAGCCTTGGGTCTGCCTTATTTTTGGGCTCATAACCTAAAATGATCGGAAAGAGTGGATGAACTGCAGGGATAAAACCCATTAATCACAGTAGGCTCCATAGAGCCCCTGGATGAAATCGGCTTAGGGCATGGATTAGGTGCTATCCTGCCAGGACCTAGCTAGAAACAGATATCATGTCGGGCTGTCAAGGGGCTGGTGCCTGGTGCAGGTCTCAGCCCGAATTTTGAATTATTTCTGGCTCGGCCCATCTGAACTTATTTAAAATTTTGATTTTTCTGACCCAAGCCCAGCCCATTGACACCCTAAATTATATGTCAAGAGCGGATTAGCTGTTACCCTAGGAACAACTTAGTGGGTGTTACCCTGATCATGTGGGGCTCATCTTGATGTATTTTTTATATATCCATGCCGATGCCATCCATAGGTTTTTTCATATCATTTTGGATGTGATCACAAACCCTAAGAAGATCCAAATCCTAGGTGAACCATATCATTAGAAACGGTGATGAATGACTATTAAAAACTTTTTGTGGGCCACTAAAGTTTTGGATCAAGCTGATATGTATATTTTCCCTTCACCCATATCATCTTAACATTATCAACAGCTTGGATTGCAAATAAACGTTATTGAAACCTTATGATGGGCTCTTTGAAATTTTTAACGGTGGGGCACTCAATCACCACTGTTTGGTATGGTCCACTTGAGATTTGGATCTGCTTAATTTTTGAAACGATGTCTTAAAATTGGCTAGAGAAATGGATGAACCACATGGATGTACAAAATATAATTCATGTGGGCCACACGGTAGGGGTAACACCTCACTAAACTGTTTATGAGGTGACACCTAATTCACTCCCGAGGATACGTGGGAACTATCATTGTGTATATATTTTATTCATGTTGTCCATTCATGGCTCGAAACTAAAACGGAGGCAGATTAAAGGCTCAAGTGGACCACACCACATAGAGTGACAATTGAATTTCTATTGTTGAGAATTTTTGAAGGCCCACTATGATGTTTATTTGCCATCCAACCTGTTTATAAGATCACATATATTCGTATGAAGGGAGAACTAAATATAAGCTCGCTCAAAAACTTACGTGCCTCCCTCCCAATTTTCAATTATATGCTTTCAATCTCCCTTCTGGTGATGTGGTCCACTTGATCCTTCAATTTAACTCATTTTTGGTACCCATTGTGATGTATATGCTTTATCCACACTATCCATCCATTTTAATAAATTATTTTAGGGCTTGAGCCAAAAAAAAAGAAAGAGGGTCAAATTGAAGGCCGGAGTGAATCACAAGAAGAAGCAGTGGGGATTGAATTCCTACCATTGAAAACTACCCAGGGCCACACCATAATGTTTATTTACCATCCAACTTGTTCGTAAAGTCACATAATCCTGTATGAAAGGAAAACATAAATATTAACTTGATCCAGAATGCCTATGCCCCCAAGAAATTTTCAATGATAAGCTTTCAATCCCAACTTTCAATGATGTGGTCCACTAGCCTTCAATCAATCTTACTCTTTTTAGGCTCATGCCCTAAAATGATATGTTAGTATGGATAAAATATATACATCATGGTGGGCCTCACAAAACCCTAACTGGACCCTTTGTCTCTACCTAGGTTCCGATGGGGCAGTACCCATTCTGCGGCCATCCGCTCCCCCACAGCACTTCTTTTTTTTTGACTCAAATGACATTAGCTACTCGTCTTCAATTGCTATCTTGCTACTAAAGTGACATCATCAAGTTATGTGACCCTTTCAGTGATATATGTGTTGTATCGGCACTAGCCATCCATTTGGAGAGATCATTTTTGAATATGGGCCAAAGAATAAGGTAGATCCAGAGCTGAAGTGGAAAAGAAAACCATAAAGATTGAATGCTTACAATTAAGAACTTCTAGAGGCTACAGAAGTTTTCATTAAGCTGATAATTGAGTTTGCCTAAGTCCACGTCTATGTCAACTTACGAACAGGTTGGATCTCAAATTCATTGGTGGGCGTCACTATGCCACAATTTTCTGTGGTGGGGTTCACTTGAGCCTTTGGATCTGCCTGCCTCGTTCTTTGGCTCATGCCCTAAAATGATCTCTCTGAATGAATGGACGGCGTGGATACAACACAACCGCGTGGATACAATGCATCCATGATGGTGGGGCCCACAGATCGTCACCAGCTAATCCGCATCCCTTTTTTTTACTATTAGTGGGCCCCACTGCAGCGCGAGCCAACCAAAGCTGCAGGCACTTTTTACCTCACAAACGCTCGTGTGGGGATAGCATTTCCTCTGCAAATAAAACATCTGCTTTTGTACTTTGGAAGCATGCGGGCAAAGGAAAGAATCTTGGCCCCCTGCTTTGCTCACGTGAGATGAGATTTGCTTTCTGGAAAGGCTAGTTGAGGTTACTCGCGCGTGTAGGATTTGAACCTTACTCATGGGCTTATGTGCTGTCATGGCATGTACCTACAAGATCTGGACCGTTCATCTATCTTGACCCAAAATTAGGTTCTTTTTCTATGCATTCACATATATAATACAAAAAAAAAAAAAAAAAAAACCCTTAAATCAATTTAGGTATTGTAAACGTTCAGATTATGATTGTAGCCCAGACAGTGAATGAGATAGAATGATTTTTATCCAAGGCGTGTATTGTCTGAGGCCCATCTGATGAATGGCTAGGATATTCTAATCCACTCATGCGAGTACAATTGCATACATGAGAAGAAAATCGTTTCCACGATATTTCCCCATCACACAAATATGTATTATCCGCTCAGGCGTGGGAAATTACGTGATCCTCTGGACCAGGATATTCACATTATCCTCGGGTTTCAAATTTCTACAACTGGGACCATGCTCGGTTGATCAAGACCGTCAGTATATCATATTAGACTATCCTAGCCATCCAATCCTTGCCTTTTTTTCATATGAATGTGGTATCTCCTATTAACCGTCTATTTATAGGCCACCAATCGAATGGTTAGAATTATTAGATGGAGGCAGCTTTTATTTAACAGTCCATCTAAAGTGGGGCCCATCAATCTAACGTTCCGGATCACTAAGACACAGGGACCTACTGTTGCAAAAGGAAAAAGCAACTCCAAACATCTTTGCTAGCTTTTGGATTTTTTGCTGTGATTGTAGACCATTCAAGAGAGCCCATTTGCTTTCATCCCCGCATGTACGCTGGTCTTTCTCTTTCAGACATTCCTTGAGAGAGAGCTACAGATGTGAGGTGGGCCATCAGGGAAACCTACACGAACTTTCCTATGGCCCACTCTACGATACAACCAAATCCTCTTTCTTTGACTGTTTTTGAAACTATACGTAGCACTAAATAATAACACGCAAAAGGGTGGAAATATCCATAGTCCACAGGACCAACCTGAATTGAAGTATTCAGCCCTTAATTCAGTGAACATGGCCCCATCCTTCATGATCAGAACCGTTCTTCCTGTGGGCCCCACAGTAAAAAATGCTGGATTGACAATTGACAAGCTCATACCGTTTCCTGCATATTATCACCTTTTGTTTTCTTTTTTAAATAAAGAAGACCCATGCAGAGATTCTCAATGACATGAGACTAAACCTAGGCCATAGAAAGGGTTTGGAAATAGTTTTAAATAGTAATTGAGACGCCTAAGTTATAATTTCATTAGTTGCGTCATTGCTTAAAGTGTAAAAATAGTTTATTGTCACTTTGGCTTTCTTTCTTGTAAAGAAATGATCAAGTAACAAATTTAAATCTTGTATCTACAAAGGCAAAGCCAAAGGTGTATTTGGACTACCGAGTGAGATTGAATTTAAAAATAAAGACGCACAGCCTAGTTTGGGAGGTAGGGCATGCTAGCACATTGTATTAGTATTATTAGGCTTTGATCAACACAAAAGGCACTCATTGAAGTTTCACCCATCAATTTAGTTGATTGATCAAAGGGCCTTTCATTAGTTTCTTTTGGATCAATTTCGTTAGTTGTAGCTTATGAAGTGGACACAAATTGCTAGCGCCTTCGCACTATGGCTTTTTTTTAGGCACAGATATGTAGCTAAAATGCTTGGTGACTCGGGCCTCTATATATGGATCCAAGCAATGGCCCTATCTTAGATAGACTTGCTTATGTCTCTACACCCAATTTGACTAAATTAATAAGTTTACCATGGGTGGAGCAAAAGTAAAATCTTTCTCCCTTGCTCAATTTGACTTTCGAGAATTAGGTTTTTCCTTTGCTTATTTCTTCTTTTTTTTTTAAAAAAAATATATATTTTTAAAGGTAATAGAACTTTTATTGACAAGGCATTGAAAAAGGCAAAAAGACTATAGCCACAGCCCTGCCATCACAAGCCAATCACTATAATCGAAGGCAATAATACAAAACATCTAACTTCATCCTCTTAAAGATGTTTGCGACCAACCCGCATTTGTCACAGAAGATAACAATTATATTCATTCTCCCCATAAAGAATAGTACTACTAAATAAATTGACCTCTAAACCAACCTTTCTTTACTCCCTACTCCCCCCTTGCCATGCAAGAAGAGGTCATTAATAGACCCCTACATCACCCAAGAGATGTTGAAGATGATGAAAAATGTCTCTCATACCTTCTAAGCAAATGCACAGTGAATGAACAAGTGGCTCACCGAATCTGCATCCCCCATACACATGACACAACAATTGGAGATTACCATTACTCTTCTTTATAGATTGTCTATAGTCGTCACTCTATTCTTTCTCACCAACCAAGCAAAAGTCCCAACCATGGGAGAGCCCCATAAGACTAGACATAGAAAGTATGAACACACCTCATCGCTGAAGAGCAATCGATCAACATCTTATAGAACAAGTGAACTAAGAACTAGTTAGATTTAACATTGGTCCAACTCATCAAAATCCTTTTTTTCTCAAAGACAGCTTGACATAATGGAGCCTCTCAAATAGGTGAATAAACTCTTTTGTTTCCTCATCCGTCAGATTCCTCCTGTAAAATAGGATACGGAGAAACGCTTAACAATGAGTACATTCTGATCCGAGGTGTGAGTAGTTATCCTCAAAAACTCCTAATGAAGAGATCTCTCTATGATCCAAAGGTCTTCCCAACATTGGATTCTTTGTCCATCGCTGTAAGAGAACCAAATCCTTACATGAACTTGTTCACCACTCTACATACCACCTTCCACAGCCTAGAAGCCCTATAAATCGATGAATCCTTCACCCACAACCCCCTTCACATCATGAATGTCGTATTTACAAGCTGTCACCTCTCTCCACATCCTCTCTTCCTATACCTCAAACCTCCACAACCACTTACCAAGTAGTGTGAGGTTCATTTGTTCCAATTTTCTAATACGTTCTTCTCTTTTTCGAAATGGCTTGCACACCTCTTCCCACCTTGTAACATAAAATTTATGCCTCACTTTTACTCATTATTATTAATTGAGTGCCTTCAATCTGAACATAAACAGGGATTTTCGATCGATCGATTGAAAATACCTCAGATTTTCTAGTTTGGTCTCTTAACACTTTTGGACACTTTTGGTCAATTGAAGTCTGGTCTCGATCGATCAATGATATTTCAAATTTATGTTGCAAACTCCCTGGACACTTTTTGGTATGTTTGGTCAATTGAACATGGTGTGTCGAGCGATCGAAAAATCGTCGATCGGTGTCGATCAATCGATGGATCAATCGATGGCACGTGCAGTTTTGCATAAGTGCGCGGTTTTAATTACTAATTTTGTTTGTGGGATATTAAAGCCTTGTTAATACGAGATTAGGGTAGAATGGAGAGAGCAAAAATGTTTCTAGGGTTTGCACAGGAGAAAGCTAGGGTTTTAACATCTGTAAGTTGATATTATCTCTCGCAATTCATCTTCATAGTGGATTGTTTGTTGCTTTATGCCATGGTTTTTTCCGCAAAGGTTTTTCCACTTAAATTTTGTATGTTTTCTCTAGCTGCTTTATTTATTCTTTCTCTATCTTTTATGTGGTTCAATTTTGATGTTGCTTCCGCAGCCCCAACAATTACCACATAAAATATCTACTTAACCTATCTAGCCTAGCTAACACTGTTGATGGGCACATAAAGAGAAATAAAGTGGATTGAAAGACTCAACATGGCTGTTTTGATCAACATGAGTTTGCTTCCCAGAGAAAGGTGTCAACTCTTCCACTAAAACAATTTCCACTTAACCCTTTCAATACCCTATCCTACAAATGTTTTGCAGGCTTACCAATGCACTGAGGTAGACTGATATACGATGATGGAAGAGATCTAGCACGACATCCACACCTATGTCAAGCTATCCACTTCTTCTTTAGAAGTATGAATGTCCAATCGCTTACTCTTAAGAATATTAACCTTTAATCCAAACATCACCTTAAAGTAGCTTACTATTTTTCTTAAATTGTCTACCATCATATGTTTACCTCACGAAAGAGTAACGTAAAGTCAAATTGAAGATGAGAGATTTGAAAATTGATGTTCTCCATGCTGGGATTGGACGCCTCAAATCATCATGCATGAAGGCCAATGACCGGTCGGACAACCGGTCGGTCACAATGGAGCCAAGACAGCAGATTGTTAGAACTATTTTCAGGCATCCGGTTGGCCAATTGGTCGGCAGTTTCCTTTTTAGACTTAATGTCTTGCGCAATTTTGTGCAAGGAGTTTCTAATCTTGGTTTTCTCCTATTTAAGGGGAAGTAATCCGAGATTAGGGTGGCTGTCAATGGACCAAAGGATAAAGAGAGTTCTAGGGCAAGAGAAAGAGGTATGTGGAAGCTACGAGTTCTCTAAGATGAGGGAAAGGGATGAGTTTGTCCTTCTCATGTGAGAATTAGCTTTGTTAGCTTGGGATTTCTCTTGCGGGATGTGATCCGAGTTATGTTTCTTCTATCTCTTGTAACTTCTGATATCATAGTGAATTGGTGTCGCTTTGTGCCGTGGTTTTTTACCCGTAAGGGGCTTTTCCACGTAAAATTCGAATTGCCTTCTTGTGTGTGTCGATTTGCTTGTGTGATTGCCATTGAAGTTTGTTCCTCGCCTACTTTGATTGCTTCCGTTGCGGGGCTCCTAACCCCAACACTCTACTCTGAAGCCATTAATCAGCCCAACAAATTGACCTTTTTTTTCCAATATCTTACTCAAAGCTTTGCCTATTAGAATGAATAGGAAAAGGGAAAGTGAGTCTCCCTACTTAAGACCTCTCAAAACCTAAAAGAAGTCTTTAAAAGATCCATTGACAAGCATGAAAAACTAAGCTAATCGAATGCATTTTGGATCCATCTCCTCCATTTCTGACTACACCCCAACATGTAGTCCAAAAAGTCCCACTTCACATAATTGTAGGCTTTCTCAATGTTCGACTTGCAAATTATACATTTTTTTTCTGCAAGCCAACGCAGTCGTGGGCAATTGATGTGCTATTTAAGATTTACTCTACACCATAAATGCACCTTATGGTTCTGAAATGACATTTTCTAACACTATTTGAAATCTTGAAGTTAGAATTTTAGCAAGGATCTTATAAGGTACCCCAATTAGACTGATAGGTTTGAAATCCCATAAAAATTCAACACCTTCAACTTTTAGAATGATAATTATGAATGAAGCCCCAACTTCAATGAAATCTGACTCTCTCCCAAATTTTGGTTAAGAAATGAACCAAATCACCTTTCACTACTTCCGAATAGACCTAGAAGAACGCCAATGGAAAACCATCTGGACCTTGGGTCTTATTCCTACCCAATGAGATTGCTGTATTTTTTATTTTCTCCTTAGAAAATGACTTTTCTAGACCTTCAACTTCTTCCAGATAGTTGAATAAAATGAAGATTATTTAGTTGAGGCCTCATCAATCTTCGTCTAACCCTCTATTTTGGAAGAGATAATCTAGATCATGATCAATATTATAAAGAACTACGTCCATGTCACAACCAACGAAATAACACTATTGACCACATCTACAGTTGTTCCTGCTTGTGGGTAAATCTTTAGATAAATCCTTGTAGGTTACTCATCTACAAGTAACACCCATAATATACTTGACTAACCGTATAAGGACTATATACTTGCTTAAACATGTAAGGACTTTAACCAAGTCAAACATATTCAAGTTTAGACACACACACACACACACACACACACACACACACACACACACATACACACACACTACATAAGGATGTATATGATTTTCCTATCTAATGTTATTATATATATATCATTTTACATACCGCTTAAGGCTTATGGTAATGATTGATCATCTAAAACTAAATGAAAATCATTGATTTTATAAAACAACGCATATGATGATTTTAAAATCAATTGCTTTATCAAAATAATTTATAAGAGTATTGGACCATTTGTGTTGATCAATTATTCTGATTCCTTATCTAAGGCTAAACCCATAAGGGTTGTAAATTCTTTGCTGAAAACCCTAGTCCTTGAAGGAAAATTAATTGACCACCCAACTCACTATAATCCACCTAAAATACTTATATAGTGGTGAATTAAATTAATCAATTAAGTCCCTACCAGAATCTTATGTCCCCTTAAGTTTGAGGATAATATAACAAACATTGGAAATATAAGCTAATATTAGATAGTAAAATCCAGGTTCACTTGTTAGATCCAATCAATATATATGCATGCATATAACTATATGTGTGGGGGATAACCCATGGTAGAGACTCATCATATGCCCAACAATTGCACTATGCATGGTGACCATGAATTAAGTTATCTAGACTTATCCACTATCCATGACACTATTCTAAGTTAATGAAGAACCACACAAGTTACGCATTACAATTATTATACGTTGAACTTATTAAGAATACAAAGACCTCGAAAAGCCTTCCAATCAAATATGTCATAACTATATGCCCAACAATCGCAGTAATATAACAGCGCATGAATGACTCAGAAGTAGAAAAGTTAAGTCTTACCATACATGTATTTCACATTGAACTTGTCTTACTTCCTTTCCTGAGGATACAAAGACTTCAAATTTGTCTTTCAACAATCTTTATACTAATCATATCCATTTTATGCATAAATAATAACGACCAAAAGCATTAATAAAAATATAGATATTATCAATTGAATCAAAGAAAAGCATAAATTTCAACACAACACATCCACAAGTTTGAATGATTACACCAAGAGGGTTGCCCAATGTACGTAGATGTATCAAGTGCTATGATTATAAGTTGTAATGAAGATTACTAAATTTAATGAACATGGTTCCTTTTTCATTGTGTATTTATAGATACATGTATTTTTGTACGAGGGAATATCAAAATATATGATTGCGGCATTTGAATGTGCATTTGCATGTGAAAAAAAGAAAAAGGAAAAAACATGATAGTCATTTCTTACTTTATGAGAGAGCTCATGCAACAGATACATGGAGTCTATAACGTTAGTGATAGGTGGATCCTTCTTGGGGGCATTGAAGTTTTGAATTGGGATGATATTTGAATTTTTCCTTTCATCCCAGTGAGACTCACCTTATTGAAGAGTTAGCCTTAGGGAGGTTTCAAAGGTGGGCATCCCGGCACACTGTTCCTTTTAGTGTGGCCCACTTGAGTTTTGGATGGCTTGGATGGCGTTGATCAAATACGGTATACTGTCAAGATACGTTGGTATGAAAATCGGACGATCTATTCATTAGGTGGGCCATATGTGTACATCGATTGATAATGGAGAACCAATCACTCTCTTTTATTCCATTTCTTTCAAGCATTTAAGGAATATCAGCAAGTAGATGCCTGATTTTCTCCCAATGAATCTAAATTGTGGGACCCACATGATGAACGGCTTTGATCATCTCTGTCCATTTTGTCGTGTTATCAAGCGTGCATGGAGTGCCAGTCTCCCTTATTAAAGGTTTAAAAATCAAAATAGAAAAAGAAAAGAAGAAAAGCTTCTTCCATTAAGGCAGCCTTCGCTTTTGAACAAAGGGGCCCCAGAATCAGATTGGTCGAACAATCATAACCTTTGATTCGTGGATGCATGTTTGTTGAAATTAGGACCATTGGTTTTTTTCATTTTTAACCATCCAATAAATGTCTACCAATCCAATAATTAGATAATCCAATAATTAGCTTAATTTTGACACATCTAAACTAGGGATCATATTTGGACAGTTTAATTTGATGTGTATACCACAAATTCCTAATTAATTTCTATGTGCGTGTGTATCATCTTAGCACTCTACCAGAGTAAGAAAGTTTTATGATGGCAGAGCATACTCATTGTCAGTTGTCACAATGTCTGCCATGCATGTGACATGCACGCATGCCCAATCCATACTGTTGAATTGTGGACCATAATAGAGACGTTGCATTATCCAAATTGTATTAATCGGATGATTCTAGTTGTCCTATTAGTGGTCTCTGAATGGATAGTTGAGAAAGAGTGCATATCAACTGTCCAAATTTAATGGGCGAAATGACAGTTTTTAAAGGAGCAATCGATATGTGAATACATGCTAAAGATACATGTTATGGGTAAATTTGGGCTGAGCTCGAAATATGGAAAGCTTTCCACTGGAGTTCATCTACAATGGTCAAGGACCGATTATTTAAGAGAGGAAGCTAAGTTAGGCCTCGGTCCACTCGGGCTCGGCATTCAACATTCTCGGGCTCTACATTCAGCCCTCTCGACCTTGGCCCACCTCAGCTCAACATTTGGCCCTCAGCTTGGCATGAGGCCTGGCCTCATCTGCCTTGGTTTATCCCTCTTGATAAGATAAGGATAAAGCTTATCCCATTGATCTAGATAAGGATAAAGATAACCATTGATCCAGATAAGGATAAGGATAACCACTGATCCAGATAAGGATAAGGATTATCCCAACTTAAATCTCTCCAATAATTATCTATAAAGAGGACTCCTACTCTCTCTCGAGGTAAGCAATCCACCGCCATTAAACCTCTAATAGCCTTCTCTTTCAGTATCCATATTGACTTTGCCATCGGAGGGCCGTAAGCCGGGTCAACCGGCGGTGGTCCTAACCTTTGTCAATGGTTGCAGGTCCCTCAATCTACACCATTCATCTCTGAGTGGAGATCAGACGACGAAGAATCAAAGTTGGTCCCCGACCAACAGCTGTTAGCCAATTTTTAGCATCAACAGATTGGCGCCGTCTGTGGGAATGACTAGATCGTTCACTTGATTATTTCTTCGTCATTCAATCGCTCTTCACCTCACAAATGAAGTGGCTCCGCCATCATTTTAAACCAACAGTTGCTAATGTTCAAGGATCTTAGAGATCCCATTAATGCTTCTTTATCTTCAGCTCCAAATAATCGCATGTCCCGGGGATCCTTAGAGCCTGTATTTGCCACTGAATCCTTCCTGGATGTGCCATCAATGTCCACATCTTCTGCTTTCAAGCAGGGAGTCAAGGACAAATCCACAATCCCTTTTGATGCTTCCTTTTCTTCAGATCCAACCTTAGAATCCTTCTGAGGAGAGTCATCGACCTTGGCAACTTCCTCCGTTGATGGGAATGAAGATGAAACTGCATTTTCTGTCGATGGTTCTCTTTCGTCAGAGCCAAACACAGGAACGTCCAGCTCAAGTGGGCCACCTTCATCCGTACAATCAGCAAGGACCCACATCTCCTCTGTTCTAGCTCGCCTGCAACCAAGATGGATCCCATCCCATTGATGAAGGAGATCTCCATCTCCTCTGCACCTGAGCATCCACGATCGTCCATTCAACGGCTGCCGTCTCACGGACCAGCTTCATCACAACCATCCATCCATTTTCACCAATGGTTGGATGATCCATCGTCTACACATGGACAGCGTCTAAGGTAAAATCTCCATCTGCAACATCCAGCAGCCTTGGGTGTCGCCTACCGTCCAGCATCATCTTCACCATCTAGACATGGAGCCTCCGTCCACCTGTGATTGTTTAATAATTGCGGCAGCGAACATCATCATCAACCTACCGACCCATCGCTGCCTTGCACCATCCATCAAGGTGGGACCGACCTTATGGATCTGCACTGTCCCGACTGGCGGTCTGAGCAGCACTGCCACAATCGATATCCATGGAACCAGTATATATATATATATATATATATATATATATATATATATATATATATATATATATATATATATATATATATATATATATATATATATATGGATTGGTGATGGAGAACGGTGTCTCATCGCCCACCTCGATTTACCTTGCTAAAGTGCAGTCGAAAGAACCCAATTTGAACCTCCCAGGCTCATCATCTGCGACTCTTGAACGGGCCATGAGGATTCTTAAGAACACGAGCACTAAGATTCCCCAGAGCTCTCAGAAAAGGGCTGCCCACCAGTGTCTACAGAAAATCATGCTGCCGCTGGATGAAGCAGATCCCACCAGAATGATGGTTACAGAGGCCAATGTCCAGGCCCTACACGTTGACAGTTCTGCGCTTCGTCGACGTCGCAAGATGCCTGGAGCAGATCCTCCCAGCCCTACAACAGCTACAGCCAGACGCACCGGCCCACTCTGTTCAACGTGAGCAGCGTGAGCCTGACGGTCCGGCAATGAGTCGAACCAGACCATCATCAGTCCAGATCAGTGGGTCGTCCGTCCATCTTCACCCATCCTTCAACTCACAACCGTCCAGCCATCCATCTTGTTGCTCGTGCTAGCTGGACCATCACTAACGCCATTCAGTCTTCCACCCTCCATCACGCTGTGAGGCAAGGAATGTTCATAAGCTGACAACGTGCTGATCTCCAAATCCACTCCATTTCAGTCGTCCAAGACCACCACATGTGCTGATCTCCAACGTCAGGTGGGAACCACCGATTCAACCATGTCCGGCAGCAGACCCCGCAGCATCGCCCCCGTCCTGGTGATCGGTGATGAGCCGCCCGATTGAGACCAGCTGATCAAGGAGCTGGTTCGAGATGGGATTCAGCAGCTTCTCAATCTCCTTCTTCTTATCGGGGTTCTTGACCTTCTCGTTCTTGAGGATCGCCAGCACCTCATCGGCAGCACCGCTGAGGATGTCCTGCGGCTTCCCGCCGAACTGCTGCTGGATGACGCTGAGCAGGGCCTCGTACGCGGCCCGAGTCTCTTTCGTCTTCGGCTGGTACATGCCCTCGCTGGCAAGGGACAAGAAGCTCTCTTCCTTGATTCGACGACACTTCTGTGGGCCCGGATCGGGTGAACAGAGGGTCCAGATCTAGCACAGGGCCATGTGGTAGACAATGTTGCCGCCGGAGCTGTTACCTATGAGAAAACAACGCAAGAAGTGGGATAGATCGGGGCCATCCACGGATCACGTTCCATCAACGATCATTTGCGGCCCCAGAAGCTAGTGCATCAGCCAGTTATCAAGATCATTAGCCTGGATGCTGTTTCAACCATCAATCCAGGCACATCCATACATTAAGCAGCAGCCTTCATACCAACATCTATGCACGTGCTGAGTGAAGGTGGTCACTTCCAACCTCAGTCGTCCATCATCTCAAGCAGGCCTCGACCACCTCGACCTCCTCGACCTCATCCACAGACCTCGAGTGGGCAGCAAGCCTCGGCCTAAACATTCGGCTTAGGAACTCGGCTAGGCTATCAGCATCCACCTTGGCTAGGCGACAGGACTCGACCTCGTCGGCCTCATCATTCGGCTCGGCCTATTCAACCTCGTTATTTTGGCACACGGCATTAGGTACTCTCTCTCGGTTCAGCCTTAGGAATTCAGCCTACTCGCCCTCGGATCGACACTTGCCTCAGGAAGCTACGCATACGAGCTCGGTCCCATCGCTATCTATGGTTCACCCACCTACGCTCAGCAACAGGCCTCGGCTTTGTTGGCCTTATCACTCGGCTAATCATTTGGCGCTCGTCGCCCTCGGATCGACACTCACCTCAGGTATTTGGCAGACATCCTTGGCATCGTCCTGAAGGCTTCGACAGACAACCTCCGCATAATCCAGATGCGAGTACGGTCGTGATCCGAGTATTGAAATGTATTTATTCGCTTCGGTCTCATCGCTTTGCCTCATCCATGCCTCAGGCCATGATTCGGGCATTCATTCGTGAGGCCTCATCCTTAAGAAAAAATATGAAATCAAGACACTGGCCCATAAGGGCCATCCCCACAACTATATAGCGCTGTGAAATCTCTCCTCCAAGAAACATGGCAAATCTCCAGGTCAGCAAGACTGACCACGACGGGATCAATCGCCTAAGTGCCCTAGACTAAGAGTCGAAAGACCGACCTGGGCAGTCGGAAAAGCCCTAGACCAAGAGTCGAAAGACCGACCTGGGCAGTCGGAAGAGCCCTAGACCAAGAGTGGAAAGACCTGACCTGGGCAGTCGGAATGGACAAAAGAGTCGGAACAAAACGCGAAGTGTCCAGAGGTCACCTCTATATGTTGACCCATATAATTGACAGAGCCTACGGGCCTCCCTACTAGGCCGACCTCATGTAGTTGGCCAAATTCAAATGTCAGCTCATCCATTTCTCTTACTCTCAAGCCGAGCAAGTCAGGCTCGAGAGTAGGGGAGCTTCTGTTATGGGTAAATTCGGGCTTGAGCTCGAAATATGGAAAGCTTCCCACTGGGGTTCATCTACAATGGTCATGGACCGATTATTTAAGAGAGGAAGCTAAGTCAGGCCTCGGTCCACTCGGGCTCGGCATTCAGCATTCTCGAGCTCTACATTCAGCCCTCGCGACCTTGGCCCACCTCAGCTCAACATCTGGCCCTCAGCTTGGCACGAGGCCTGGCCTTATCTGCCTTGGTTTATCCCTCTTGATAAGATAAGGATAAAGCTTATCACATTGATCTAGATAAGGATAAGGATAACCATTGATCCAGATAAGGATAAGGATAACCACTGATCCAGATAAGGATAAAGATTATCCCAACTTAAATCTCTCCAATAATTATCTATAAAGAGGACTCCCACTCTCTCTCGAGGTAAGCAATCCACCGCCATTAAACCTCTAATAGCCTTCTCTTTCAGTATCCATACTGACTTTGCCATCGGAGGGCCGTAAGCCGGGCCAACCGGCGGTGGTCCTAACCTTTGTCAGTGGTTGCAGGTCCCTCAATCTACACCATTTATCTCTGAGTGGAGATCAGACGACGAAGAATCAAAGTTGGTCCCTGACCAACAGCTGTTAGCCAATTTTTGGCATCAACAATACACATACATGACAAAAATACAATTGAAGTTAGCATGAGTATGATCTGCTAACTTTGTCAGAACATGTTCAGATATGATAGAGTGGGCAAGATATAATCATGTAAATCATGGATAGATCATCTACTAGGGCTACTGGAATGCTCTATAGTTAAAAAACAATTGGCAATGCATCTGATTAGTAGCCTTCCAATCAGCTATTAAAAAAAAAATCCAATGAAGGGTGGACATTCAACACAAAAAGTGCGGAAAAGCGATGTCTCATTGAATTGGTTTGGCCCTTGGATTAACAATCTTGGATCACATTGGCCCAGGTCTTCCATCATTCTCATGCAAAACTGGCATAATTCATTTTTTTTTTTTTTACAGTTATGTATACACTTAAACCAAGATGAGAGAGACTACTGTTGGTGTTTTCCTCCTCATTTATGAGAGGAGAGAGAGAATTTCATCCCTGTCCGACCGGCCGGACAAAGTGGCTAGAAATCACAAAATCGCTGGACGATTTTTGTGAAGGCCGACCGGTCGTCTGACCGGCCGGTGGTCCTAGCCGACCGGTCGGCAGACAGGTCGGACTGTGTGTTTCAACACAGTGTTCTCTCTGGACTGGCTTTTGGTGGGTCCGACCGGCCGGCAGTTTTGGCCGACCTGGTCGAGGTATGCGCGGATTGGTACTGTAGTTTCCAAATCGGGCTAGGACTCTTACAAAACTACATACATGGAGTTCTAATTCGGGATTTGGTATTCCCACAAGGTGTTCTACACGTCCTAGGTGAGAGAGAGAGAGAGAAAAAGAGAAAGAGAGGAAGAGAAAGAGGGAGAGGAAGCTTGTTGGTAGAGGAGGCATTGCTCGAGAAGGTGATTTCCGGTGCAACGACGTCTCGGCTCTTCAACGTCCTCGTGCTCGGGTGAGATCTCTCAGTTTTCTTATCCTTTCATTGTTATCCATCCCTGTGTGAGTGAAGAAGGTTTGATCCAAGCGGTGTGTGCTTGTGATCGGTTATAACAGTTCTCTGGTATAGCGGATTGTTGATCTGGACTATGTTCCGTGGTTTTTACCTCTTTCAAGGGTTTTTCACGTAAAAACTCTTTGTGTCGTGTGGTTGTTTGTTTACTCTTGATTATTGCTTTATCTTAGTCCATAATTCTAGTGCATTGGGGGGCGAGATCCTCAGGCTTGTGTGAAACGCACCCAACAACTACTTCATAAGAAACAAATGGAATCGAGTCGAGTTTCAAAATGATTCCCTACTCATGGCTCAATGGTAGGCTTACAATAGCTTTAATGTAGAGGTCATGGCTTCGAGTATCTAATGTGTTGAGTGTATAAAAAAAAGGAAAAAAGAAAAGAAAAAGAAGAAAGTGTTTGGTTTCCCTGTTTACTTCTTAGATCTCGTTCGCTAAAGCCTATGAACATGGTTAGGATGGGGGACATTTGTATCTCTCTTGCTAAGAGAGTGTTTTGTTTCCCTATTTCCTTCTTAGATCTCGTTCTTTCTACATTTTGTCACTATTTTTCTTTTGCTATGGTTGGTTAGATAATGTTCACCATTTAGCCCTCATAGACCAACCCTGGAGATCTTTTAGAGCTCAGTATATCTTTAAAAAAAAAAAAAAAAATCCAGAATCCTATAAGGTAAAGACTATATGTTATGCTAATGGAAAATGGTGCCTAACCTCTTTATTTTCTGTCACCGGAAGTTATACTCAGAATCTCTAACTATAGAACAATTGTAAGAATCACTCCATTAGGAAATTTTGCAATTCCCCAACTCACAAGTGATTGGTTGTAGATTTAGAACTTTATTGACAAGTGGTGTCTCTAACTTAAGCATATCATTCTCGAGTAGGGCTAGTCATGAGTCGAGTCAGCTCGAGAAACTCGATCAACTCGACTCGAAAAAGCTTGCCTCGGCTCGACTTGACTCAGTAGAACAAGTCAAGCCAAGCTTCATTTAGGAGCTCGAGTCAGAAATCGAGTCAAGTTCTACCATTGGGTCACTCAACTCAAAACTCGACTCGGCTCGAGCTCGAGCTCGACTCATTTCATATAGATATTTGTTATAAATAAAAAAACCCTAATATTCTTATTTCTTGGTCCCCCCCCCCCCAATCCAAGCTTAGGACATATAAAACCTTCACACGTTGGGGGGTTTCTTAATCCTACTATTTTGTTCAGGTAAGAACATTCCTTGTTGAGCATATCTGATGGATTGAGTAATTTCAAGTACAAAACATGGTGAGCACACAGTGGTTGTGTGTTTTACACGCTACACAAACGCGGTGCTACAGTGAGACCACACACCATACATATCTACAAAACAACGGCTATGGTTAGACCAAACACCATATGCAGTTATTGATTGCAATTTTACGAGGGAGGTGGTGCATCTGATCCATGAATCAGTTGGGCCTCATCATGAAGATAGTCCACACAATAATTAGGGCAGTCCATTCACATGGTGAGCTATGCATGTACTGTGTTAATTATGGTTCATAAAATATTACTAGCGGTCTGCATTCAATGCATGTGTGACTTGGCCAAAGAAAAAACCGATTAGAGCTAGGTCATTTTAATGGTGGGGTCTCACTTGTAGAAATACTATTCTCCCCTAATATATGTGTGACTTCTCGAACTTAATGTTGTTGACTTTTAATTTTTATTTTGTAGTAAAAAATATAATAAATTGAGGTGGGAGCAAGCTTGACTCAACTCGAGGTAAGCTCACCTTGACTCGATCCACTAGCTCGCTTCGAAAGTTTTAGCAAACAAGGCAAGCTCCAATGGTAAGCTCGAGGGTGAGCTCGAGCTTGAGCTCGAACTCGAACTCAAGGAGAGCACTGACGAGTCAAGCCAAGCTTGGCCCACCTCAACTCGACTCCGCTCGGCTCGGCTCGGCTCGATGTACAGCCCTATTCTTGAGTCAATTTTATACTCCCTTTTTCATACCATTCAAAAAGAAACCACACTAGAGTGAGGGATGAGCACTCCCGAGGAATTCACAAGTTAATACCTTATTTTCTATATTTTTATAGTTCTTACCTTACTCTAGCAGTAGTAATGGCTCCACCTAGCCCAAACAGGCCATATAGGGCCAAGGCTTGGGCCAATAAACTTGGCTGGATGGCTAGGCCTTCGCTTGAACCTAGGCCAAACGTTTTACCACCAACTGAGTGAACTCGAAATCTACGCCAGCTAGATACTATAGAATCATGTTGAGTTAGGAAATCAAAGACTCTCCAATCTCAATGACCCAAGCAAATGACCTGCATTTGGAGATCTCAAGTAAGGGCCTCCGTAATGGAGAAGGACGAGGTTAGGCACCCTTCTCTACTCATATAAATGTATAGTCTCTACTTGGTACAATTTATGGATTTCTTGGAGATCATTTAGCTTTAGAGAATACCATCATACTTGACTATGATCATAACCTTGGAAATGGTGCACTTAATATCGATCACAACCTAGGAATTAATATTGCGAGATGAAAAGAAATAAACAAATTCCAGATTTTTTATGCACTAGGGTTCGTTTATTCAGCAATGGGAAAGCATATATTAAATAATCGTTAAAAAAAAGGGAAAATGTAGTAAGGGGCATATGAGAAGGGAGTTTAATGATGTGGAGCAAAAGTCTAATTTCCGCCTCTACACAGGACTCGAGCCCCAATCCATTATTGGCTTTCCAAATAATGGGAGGCCACGTGGTTGACTTTGATTAGTGGATTGGTGCCCGCAAAAATCACATTTCTACCGGCCCCACTCTTCTTAGTTTTTGCTAAGCCTGGATTGAGGATGTGTCATAGAGGTCCTTGGTTGGCTTGGTTGGACTATATCTCAAGTTATCAATTTTCGGGTAAAGATGTCCAAGCCAGGGTTTTCAATTTTGGGACTGCGTTAGGTTTTTAGTTTTAGGACTGTGTCTCATTAATCGGCTACCCTATTTTGAGGGGAGCAGATTAGTTAAGACCTCGGCCTCACCTAAGACGATGCGACCCTTACAGTGGGGTTACCGTGGGGTCCACCGTGATATATGAATTATGTATGCACACCATCCATCCGTTTTTCCTGATCATCTTAGGACATTATGCCAAAAATGAAGCAGATCCCATTATCAGGTGGACCATACCATAAGAAACAGTGGCGATTGACACTCCTACCATTAAAAACTTCTTAGGGCCAACCTTAATGATTCCATAGTGTTTATTTACCATCCAATCTGTGTGGTGATTGACCATCCTACCATTAAAAACTTCTTAGGGCGCACCTTTCCGTAGTGTTTATTTATCATCCAACCTGTTGATATGCTCACCTAAGCCAGGATGAAGGGAAAAAACAAATATCAGCTTGATCCAAAACTTTTGTGGTCCATTAATGGTCAATCAACACTGTTTCCTATGGTATGGTCCACTTGATAATTGGATCCATTTCATTTTTCATATAATGCCATAAATTGATCTGAAAAACGGATGGACGACAAAGATACATAATACATACATCAACATGGGCCTATAGTAACCCACAGTAAGGGCCGCATCGTCTTGGGTGAGGGTGGGGTCTCACCTACTCTGCTCTGATTCGAGTCGACCCGGTTGGGTTCGATCTGATTTTGCACCATAAGTCATGAGTGAAAATAGGTTTGACTTGGCCTAACTAGGATGAATCACCCCTGACTTAGGGTTGTTGCAACCTGACTTAGGACTGCATTAGTTAATTTGAGTCACTACCTCTTAGAAAATAAAGGAGTTTCATGTAGCTTAGCTGAACTTGGGGCCTAACCTATCTAGCAGGTGGCCTTGCGTAGAAAATGAAACACCCTAAAAATAAGTAATAGAATCATCGGGTTGACTAGACCATGGAAAACAATAAACAAACACCGAACACATTTGAATTACTTTTATAGACACATGAATAAGTTCCAAACTCATTTGTGAGTATAAGTTCACAAGTTCTATATGTATACAGAGAAGTTTTATAGACTAAGCTTAATCAGTAATAGTTTTTGATGATCAAGTCTCATTTTTTTTAGAACTGGTCACTACAGGCGCCTACAAAATTAGGAATAAAGGGTGCCCTATGATGCATTTAGATGGAGGATATTAATAAATATATTTAATGCATCCAAGGGCTAGAAACACTTTGTACCACCCCTAGTAGTGAAGGCACCTGTAGCTGATCAGCTCTTATACGTAAATAAATAATAAATATATATGTATACATACATGGAGGAATGCTCACTTGCACACCGTTCTCATAAGAACTTGTTAGCGCTTTTTCATAACTCATAACAAGTGATGTGAGCCCAAAATATGAACAATCCACGTGATTTAACACTCCAAAAAACAATAAGGCCCAAATTTCAAACTGATACAAAACTCTGGTGGGCCATGGTAGAGAGAGAGAGAGAGAGAGAGAGAGAGAGAAATCAATGAAGGAAATTGTTTCCTTTTTCCATGGCCCACCAAAGTTCTGGATCAAGGTAGAAGTTATTACTTGGGAGTTTTTTGGGGTGCTGCACGCGTGGACGGTTCGGATTTTGGTTTCACATCACGAGTGATTAGTTGTAAAAAAAGTGCTCACAAGTCCTTTAGTCTACGTCAAGTGAGCATTCTCCTCTCTCTCTCTCTCTCTCTCTCTCTCTCTCTCTATATATATATATATATATATATATATATATATATATATATATGAGAAATGGTACTATGAGGCCCTCATATATGGTACCATTTCCCATGAGGTCGAGCTTTGTGGGACCCACCATGATGTGTGACAGACATACATCCCATCAGTCAGATGCATCCTTTCATGGTGAGCCATGTACAAAAAAACTAGGCTAATCCATGACTTAAGTGGGCCACACCACAGACAACAATTGAGAGTGGATGCTTGCCCCTCGTAACCTTCTTATTGTATACCGGGTCCAGTGAGATGTAGTTCAGTTTTCCAATTTATCCATTGTGTGTCCCACTTGGATAAGGGGCCACACCAAGTTTCAGCGGTATCCAAAACTCAGGTGAACCCTACCAAGAGTATTTAGATACTTTAGTAATGATTTTCCATAATTTCGATGGTGTAGCCCACTTGAGTTCCGAATATGGTGGATTTTTGCACATCTCATAACTTAGGACAGGCATACCAAATGCATGGTGTGGATGTCCATCACACATCACGGTGGGGCCCAGAGAGCTTGACCTCATGGGAGTGAGGTTAACCTTAATTATCAAACCATTTCCCCACATACATGTGTATACATATATACACACCTATGCATACATATATGTATGTATCTATGTATGCACGCATATGTATCCATTGCTTCGTGTCTCGCCTACTAGCCCAGCTAGGTCTTAAGTATGAGTGCTAAGGAGACACACTAACCCCACCGGTGGGTGGGTACATTTTGTGACTAATCATGTGGGTGCGTTGCCTAGCTAATAGGGTGGGTGCCTTGCATAACTAAAGAAAAATGTATGCATTGGTTCTGATTTCAAAGTTATACTTTTGCTTGATGATTCTAACCGTATGATTTACGGCTTTAAATCAGGGATAGTTGTAACAAAGTGACTCCCTTCAAAGGGTTAGGATCATTTAATTGATGTGATTTTTGTACCATAACTTGCTTTCATTTGTACTATTGAATGAACCTTTCCCATTGATTATTGGGCATCCACCTGTCATTCAAAACATAGGGGATGTTGCTAATGTCGCCTCGAAGGTGAGGACTGTAGCAAAATCCTATGTATATATTTATATTTATTTATAGTTTTTCATTGACAACTGAAACCATTTTCCAATCCTTGTTACGATGAGGAATTCTAAGGATCTATATTTTGGTGATGCACAAGAGCATGTGCAAATGGGCCCCAAATCGGTAATTAAGGACAGTGATCCCATCCTTCTTAGTTTAGATAGAGGATTACCCAAAAATTACCCAAATTAGAAGATTACAACCCTTTGATCCTTAGGCTATTATATAGACACACACACTTTTTGAAGAGTAAGCATCAAGTCCCATGCCATTAATCTAAAGGTTCCCACCTTCCAATCTGGAAGCTTTTCCATCCATCGACCCTTCACATCAAGTACTATCAAATAAATGGCTTGGATTAGCTGTGCATGGCACCTCAAGTTCAGAATCCTGCAGCTCAAGGGACCACTTGCTGATAGAGACCCATGGCCCACTTCAAATGGTCCACAAACCCCATCCCCATGGAAAACCGCCCAACAAAACTCAGTCAAGCTTTAGTGCACAAAGGAACTCTTTTCACAATAAATAAAAAAATAAATAATAATAATAAAATAAAATAATAAAAAATAAATCATCACACCTTAAAATTCAACACCACCCCTACAAAGATTGTTGCTTTCGGGTAGGTACAAAAGCAAGTCCTTTTCTTGAGGCCGGTTCCTCTACTATACCACTGTTGTAGAAGAGAATTCCGTGCAACTAGCTGCATGTGGGGCCCATTCATGGCGTGCATGGCCTCCCTTTTCTTAGGGTTTTCAACTTGAAAAAGCTTTCATACTCAGGGATAGTGTGTGATGCTTCATACACATCCACTCATATAGCATAGACTCAGCACACTTGAAAACCAAATTTAGCTGTCCAATTAGTGGGCCCGCTAAAAATGGATCATGACCCAAAAATTATAATAATCTTATGATCCTAAATGATTGATTAGTGGACATATTAAAATGAAAAACATCCAACGGTCGGTCCACGTCAAACGAGCAAATATCCATTGATCTAAGGTAATAATCATCTAAGCAATCTGATTTTTGGAACATGACCCATTGTTGGACCCTTCTATTTTAGGTAAATATGCTGCATATTTACCATCTATGTGGGTATGAGTATGGACCACTGCACTCTACCAGAGTATTAAATAACTCCTACTAACACCTCCATTCTCTTTCCTCTCTTTATATCAAACATGTCTTTTTGTGCAGAAATCCTGATGCAAGCCCATCACAATCTCTCCCACTCACAAGAAACATCATTCCATTATTCACCTAAAGCCTAAAGATTTACCTTTAAAAAGAAAAGGCAGTATGTACTCTGCCCTGAGGATATACACGGTTTTTCTGTATATATCCTTCTTGAAACACCACAGAACTATTTTGTTTTGTTGCATAGACTTCTTGCAACGCCATAAAAAGCCAAAACCGCAGAAACCCATTTCAGCATTTCCCCAAACCCTCTGTTTTAAGCCTTGTTTGCTCTGCTATTGGGATATACACTGGTTTTCTGTATATGGCCTTCTTGAAACACTTCGAACACTAGTTTTTTTTTTTTTTTTTTTTTTTTTTCTGTATATTACCTTCTCCACACGCCTACCAAACTCCGGAATCTCCTGCCTTAGAAGACGCTCATTTCATCATTCCCCAAACCCTTCTGTCTGGACTGTTATTTCTAGTGTTTTTAGGTTTCGTATACTCCACCCTCGGGACATATACCGTTTTTTCTGTATATGGCCTTCTTGAAACATCAGAAACCTTCTATTTCAACCGTCACTGTGTATAACCTTCGGGAAACATCATACAAAATTCTATCTTAGAAACCCATTTCACCATTCATCAAACCTTCCTTTCTAGTGTTTGAGCCTTTACAAACGCTGTTGTTGAGATATACACGATTTTTGTGGATAGTCTTCCTGAAACAACAGAAAACCTCCTCCCTGAGAAACCATCTCTCCATCTTCTTTAGGCTTACCATCATATTTTCATGTGGGTTTTCTGCAGAAAACTCTTGTGAAAATAACTAGAAAACTCCTCTCTCAAAAACCCAAGATTCCCGTCACCAACAGAAGCTGATATTCTCAAAACAAAAAAAAAGGGGGATAAAAGCACTTGGTTGGGTTATATATATATTTTTTTAAGATTTTGTTGCATTTTTTTTTCACTTTTTTACTTTTTTTTTTTGGATTGGATGTTCTGCAGAAAACCTCAGGTAAACATCCCAACACCTCTAAGGAAAAAAACCCAGATAAAAATCATAATCAAAGCCTCTGTTTTCGACCGTTTTGATCTTGAATTCTGTTTGCAAACATGAGTTTTGTGCAGAGATCCTTCTATAAACACGGAAATGTCATTTATCAAGAAAACCCATTTTGTTGCTTCCATCAATAACTGAAACAATCATACAAACAATCCCATACTTGTTGCTTCCTTTTGGGAATTTTCAGAAACATGGGTTGTGTTCATGGAAAGTGCTATTGCCGCTGCACACCATCAATATCTGATGAGGAGAGACAAGATTACGGAGACATAGTCCCGCATTCCACCACCAGCATCCTCGAAAATCACCGACACATACTCACCGAAAGCTCGGTAGGATTCGTCCCTGTTCCTTCTCACAACTTCCATTTGCAGTACTCGTTCCTTACACAGCGTGGATACTATCCTGACTCGCCTGATAAGGAAAATCAGGACAGTTTCTGCATTCATACCCGAGTCCAAGGTAACCCGAATCTCCATTTCTTTGGGGTTTTCGATGGGCACGGTCAGTTCGGCACTCAATGTTCGAATTTCGTCAGAGATAGGTTGGTCGATATCTTGGCAAATGACCCCACATTGTCAGGTGATCCCAAGAAAGCTTATGATTCGGCATTTTTAGCTGTTAACTCTGAACTCCATGATAGTGAGATTGATGATTCACTTAGTGGTACTACTGCAATTACCGTTCTTGTTAGCGGGAACACTCTTTTCATTGCGAATGTGGGTGATTCAAGGGCTGTGATGGGTGTTAGAAGTGGGAATTCTGTTCTAGCAGAGGATCTTTCAATCGATCAGACACCATTTCGGGGGGATGAGTGTGAGCGGGTGAAGCTTTGTGGGGCCAGAGTTTTGAGTTTTGATCAGGTGGAAGGGCTGAAGGATCCAGATATCCAGAGCTGGGGTGATGAAGAGAGTGATGAGGGTGACCCACCGAGATTGTGGGTGCAGAACGGGATGTATCCTGGGACAGCATTTACGAGGAGTGTGGGAGATGCAACTGCTGAGAAGATTGGCGTGATTGCTGATCCCGAGGTGTCGATGGTTCATTTGACACCGGACCACCTGTTCTTCGTTGTTGCAAGTGATGGGGTTTTCGAATTCCTCAACAGTCAAGCAGTTGTGGATATGGTAAGGCCATTTCTAGCTTGTCCAATTCCTCTGAATTTTATGGATTTTAGTTGTTTTATTTATTTAATTGATAGCCTGCTAATGGGTATTGTGTTTGGGGATTTGTACTTCTTGCTTGCTGATAAAGTAAGTTCAATAATAGAAAGAAGTGGAAAACGGAGAAGTTTTGTTTTTCAATTGACAGTTTGACACAGATTTGTTGTGTTTGGTATGTCTTGGTTGTTTCTTTTTTCGTATCTCTTCTTTCTTTTGGGTGGTGATTGCCAAGGATTTATTTATGATGTTTTGTTTTGTTTTGTATAGGGAATTGGTGAAAATTCCTCATCTTGCAATTCATGATGGAGAACAAGAACTTTTTTGGTTCTTGCTGAAGTTGTAGTTCTTTTAATTCCATTCATGAAGCCATTGCACTTTTAGTGACTGCATTATTTGGCAGTTGAATGTTTTGATTTCCTATGTCATACAGTGCTCATTATGGATGTGGTGCAACACCTGAATTGCAAATAACTGGACAAGAGTACACTCGTAAGAATATTCGAAGTAGAGAGGGAGGAAAAAAACTTTATTAATATCAAACTTCTTCTCTTCCAAGTCCTTATGAAAACTCGACTCCCCCCCACCCCCTCAATATGAATCTTTAATGAATTATCCCGCAATTTATTTTAAATCAATCTCAGTTGATTTCAAATCAACCTATAATTTATTTAAGATAATAACATTTCTACTACTAAATATTGGCTGAAAATAGCAAAAGCAAATCTAATAAATACCCCAAAATCTTCAATCATATCTTTCACATTAGCCTCCCTATCATCCATAAATGGCAAATGTCATCTTTGGTTTTCAGGCCTCAAATTTTGCAACAAACAACTCAAAATCAGCATATGTTGGGCCCTAAAGTGGGCCATGGGCCTACATCATCCTCCCTAGGTCGGAAAGAACTCAACTCTAGTGAGTTGGACGCCTCATACAAGTAGCAGAGTTCCACATCCAGTCTTTTCAATTTGTTGCCCGTGATTCATGTGCATTCAGAATCTGGCTTGTTCTTTCATTTCACCAAGGTTGCTTGTATTGTCCCCATTGAGTGTTAGTAGTCTTCATGCACAACGCTTATTCAACTACTCCCTTCTTTTTTCCTCAGGAACTATTTATCCATATTGACAATGACTTCATCTTGCACGTCGGACATCGCACCATGGTACTCAAATAAATTTGCCACATTGAAAGGTAGTGATATATCTAAGTCATCCAGTAATTCAATCACATAAGCACCGTCACTCAACTTCCTCTTGACTTAGCATGGACTAATCATCTTAGACTTGAGCTTGTTGTAAGTTCCCCTCACAAATATTTCTTTACGGACATAAACCATAATTAAGTCACTTTCTTTATTTATCTTCTTTGCCAATGTGTCACTGTACCTGGCATTGTTCTTTTCAAACGTCTTCATTTGAGCTTATAGTCTTGGTTGTGCTTGGCAAAAGCGTCAACAATTTTCGCTCACTTGTTCTTATACCAATGATAGTTATAAGTACATGATATGGACTTCTCCTATTTACGATCACAAATGGGATTTTCCAGTGGTACGATTTACTAAGCTATTGTAAGAAAACTCACTTGGGGTAAAGCCAAGTCCCACTGAGATGTATTGTTGCCTACGATACTCCTTAAGAGGTTACTCAGGTTCATGTTGACTACCTTGGTTTGGTTGTCTGTTTGAGGATGATATACACTAGAGAATTGAAGCTTAGGGCCTATTTGGATTTCTGGAAAGGGCTGTAAAGGATTGTAAATGCACACTTTCCCATAGTATTCACTCGATTGGATACGTAATCTCTCGCCGTATTCCAGTCCCTTGAGACCATCATCATAATGAAGACGCGAATCCACCGCATTTCACCCGAATCCAATGCTATTCAGGGTTTTTCTTTCAACGAGGATGGACGACATGGATGTGAGGTACATACATCAATGAGGGCCCTAGATTTGTGATCTTGCGTCCTGGAGGTGTATCCAGGCATGTTCGTCAACCTCAAGTGTAAGGCTGCGATGTAGTAAGAATCGATCGTGAGATTGAGATCGTCCTCGGGGATTATGTAACTAAACCAGCTCTAATAATTCTAACAACTAGATTGGAATTCTTAGAGATTTAGAATAAAGCATAAACAATAATTAAATTAAGGAAAATCTTAATACTAAGGCAACTAGAGCGTCTAGGATCCACTTGTAGTAGTTGTAACATTAATCCATTCACCAAGCACATTTACACGATTGGAATCGAAGTCCTATCTCTATCCAATCAGAAGATATCACATTCAAAAGCACTTAAACAATTCAAACTCAAATCTGGAACTTCAATTCTAGTTTTACTTGAAGCATGGAGAACTTGAACTTGTGGCACTTCGAAGCATCAGCCATATCATGAGATCATGGCGGATCTAGGGTTTCCACAATTCAAATCTCATAAGACTATAATGATCAATCTTAGAAACTTATACGCAACTTATGTACTTGCTACACAAGCTCTCAAAATTGTCTAAAAATATCATCTTTATTCAAACTGAAACTTGAAAAATCCAAAACAAAAGCTTAGAGTAATTGTATGAATGAATTAAACATTAAAGCTAATTACAAGCTCCACCTCTTAGCCCTAGCTAAGAGGTCTAGCTAACCAAAGACATGATTGAACTAGAAAACAAAAGAAAAACTACTAAAAACATAAGAAACTAGAAAGTAAAGAACAGAGTTGTAGATGCTCCACTTTGATTCTCTCCACCTCCAGCACGTCTAGGACTCTTCTAGGATGGATTGAGAAGGTTGTAGAGGTGTCCTTTTATAGAGAAATTTGAGCACCGCCTTGGAATCTTTGAGAATTTGCGCAAGAGTTGCGCAGTCAAGTCGATGTCCGAGTGGCTCAAGATCAACGAACATAACAGAATCTGGACTTCTGATTTTTCTTTGGCCGACTGGTTGGGAGACCAGTCGTAAATGTGCGTTTTTAGTCCAGCAAGCTTTTGACAGAATTCTTCCTCCACATCTGAATTTCAAACCGGTCGGGCGATTGGTCTAGAATGGACAAAATTTGTCTAGCGAGTTTAGCAGGTCCTCTTTGATTTTCAGACCGGTCGGGCGAGCGGTCTTTGGTAGTGGACGACCTATCTTGGAAGACTGTTTCTTCTCAAATTCTTCTTTTTCTCTTCTCTTTCTTTCTTGCTTCTTTCCTCTACTCTTTGGCTCTTCTTCCATTGATCTTCAATGTGCTCTAAAGTAGTCCTTTTAGCATTGAATTCATGAGGTCTCTTTCTCTTTCCTACAAACATAATTACACACATAAGTAGATTCTTTTAATAGCTAATTCAATGTAAATGTGTGATGAATTGGGGTATAAATATGCACAATTCAGAGCTCAACAAGTCACAATCGAGGTCGCACCCGTTTTGTTCTGCTTAGATAAACGTATCCAATCACCCGTTTACTATTGCAATAGGAATTGTTTCCGACTAAGCCACAACTACAGGGAATAAACTGTAATCTGATCTTTTTGTGGAATTCCTGGTGAATACTCTGAAAGACATAATCATTACGGAAATACCACTCATTACGTGGGATTCGACGAATCCAAACAGACCCTTAGTCCCCAACCGCTTCTATGAAGTGCACCATAAGTCTCCAGTTGCACAATCGTTTGAAGAATATGTTGGCAATATGCGTAGCGTTTACATCCTTCTGCATGAAATGAAGTGTGCTATTCTGAAAAACAGTCCACCACAACAAAAATCGAATATGCCCCTCTTTTGAATCCTAGAAAGACCCAGAATGAAATCCATGGAAATATCCACCCACAGGGCCACTGGAAAGGGAGGCATCATATAAAGGCCCGTGTTCCACATATGACCTTTGGAGACTTGGCATTAGCAACATCATGCTACGAACCGTTCAACGCCACAGGGTATATGAGGCCAATAGTATTTTTACTCCACCATGGCCAATGTTTTATTTCTTCCAGATTGTCCACCCAGTTCTCCTCCTCAAAACTCAGATAGGATCTTCTCCAACAACGATCATTTGGGAATGCAGAAGTGTGAATCCTTGAATAAATATCCATTATGGGAGATGAATTCACACCTTGAATCTCAACCATCTGTGCATCTGTCGAGCACCTTGTAAAAAATGGGGCCCTCCTCGTATTGTTCTTTTAATGAGCCTCGAATCCTATGATCTCCATGGTGTGTGTGTGTAGTATTAAAAAACGGTTACTTAACAGCCATAATGGTTTTTAGTCTGTTATGCATTCGGGCTATTATGCCGTTTTGAACTAACAGCCGTTACGGGGCAATATAGCTTATTCCTTTCAAAATATTTTGACCGTTATATGGCCATAACACTGTAGCAACCATAAAGCTGGTTGTTATGGCCACCATTACTATTATTGAATATCTTGAACGTGTTCCTAATAGAACCACCATCCTACTCAAAGCATCAACCACTTTGTTCTGACTTTTAGCTTTATGACACAAAAGAAAAGTATATCTTTTGTAGAAAAACCATCCAATTCTCATGATAAGTTGAGAGATCTTAATGCCTCATGGTCCAAGTATAAAATGAATTCTCGATGAATCAGGTTATATTTCCAATGTTTTAACGCCTGGACCACTACATAGAACTTGAGTTTATATTTGGAGTAGCTTTTTCGTGTATAATGAAGCTTCTCGTTAAAGAAAGTGATTGGCTTGCTTTCCTGACTCAATGTCATGTACATGCCAACTTTCGAAGTGTCGCTTTCCACTTCAAACATTTTGTTGAAGTTCGGGAGTGCAAGAACTAGAGCCTCTGCTCATTTCTTTTTTATGATACGAAAGCTTCGTTCCTCCACATTAGTCATCTGAACTTCCCTTTGCGCATGCATTCAGTGACTGGTGCAATAACAGTAATAAAATTCCGGATAGATCTCCAATAAATATTGTCAAGCCATGGAAAGACCGCACCTCTTAAAGGGTACGTGGGGCGGGCCACGTCGTAATGACCTTGATATTTTCCTGGTCTTTGAACTAGGGAAAACGTCTGCGTTCTATGAAAGTTTTGTGTAGTAATAGCTGTTCCTTCTTTGTGGAAAAGTTCAATTGTACATCACTGAGAAGGTATCGTCACAAAATTTATCGATGCGATACATCGCACATCGAATGCAATGCATCGCATCGACTCGGATTTGCGATGCATCGAGTACTTTTTATAGCTTAAGTTGCGTGTAGCCTACGCTACATGATTAATTTGGATACGCTACATGCTTCATAGACTACGCTACACGCTACATAGCTCACATTACAAGTCATTTTTCACGATAACATTAAAATCAATCATTAAAAATGATTTGTTACATAATTCTATTTCAATGACAATTCGTTAGTCTTTTTTATGCTTATAGTAAAATAATATAAGAAATAGTTTTAAATCGGTTTTGTTGCTCTTTCTTCACTTTTATACTTAATCATTACCCTTACTGTTACTTTAGGTTGCATTCGTTGCACCAAATTAATGTACTTTAAAACAATTTAAAATAATAATTAGTAGATTAAACCACGTTGGTTCACGTTGGAACTAATTTTTAGATTCACAACACATCGAATGCGATGTGCGATACATCGAATGCGGAGTGCGAAGTCTCTCCACTTCCGATGCGATGTGCGATAAGCGATAAATTTTGTGACAAGGTATCATGTAGTTTATAAAAGACATTCACTAGTTCCACTTGTCTACTTGGTTCTGATGTTTGTTTTTACAGTAGTTTTATTTATTGGTTCTTGAAAGGCTACCTCCCCTCCTCTTAGCGACAGTAGCCGGAGTACTTTCATGAATCGAGTAAACTTTCCGGTTTACCGTAACCCTCGGTGAACATGTTAGGTAAAGTTCAGAATTTGTGCCAGAAGATAAAAGAGGCTCGGCCTATGCTTATACTACTATAAACGAGGTTTTCGGCTAGAAACTTTTCTATAAAAGAGACATGTTGTACAGGTCGTATAACAGGTTAACACGATATCCTTTGACCATGAACATAGTAATCCGGTTGATCACACGACTATTCACACACATCCTCCAAGATCTATCTTAGGGGTTAATAATGCATAAACTACACATGGTGACATGCTTTTCGAATTAAACCCTTCTATAACAATTTAGTTCGGTAGAGCTTGACATGTTCTGTTGGACTCATTTAGTAGTGTGCAAGTTTCGGGAGGCTCAAATCTGACACTAAAGCATGTGGTGCTTAGGGGTTAATAATGCATAAACTACACATGGTGATATGTTTTCCGAATTAGACCCTTTTGTAGCAACTTATTAACTTGCCAGTGGAGCTCGACGTGTTTGGCTGAACTCGTTTAGTAGTGCGCAAGGTTCGGGAGTGGTGCTGAATGTTCCTCATAGGAGGAAGCCAAGCTGGGAGTTTTTTTTTCGGGCACCATTTCCTCCTATTCATGAAGCAGCTCTTTAATGGGAGGCGGATCTGACTGTTTTGTGTCTTCTTTCGCAATTAAGACATAAATGATGTCAGTCTCCTTACTTTTCTCTTCAAACTTCTCTACATTGAGTGATTTCTGATCCTGTCTTTATCAAATTTGGGTGTTGGAAGATGTTTCATTTAGTGCAATATGATATTAACGCCATCTTTGACAAAGCAATATGTGTTTGCCCGAGTCAAATGCACCATATTTTGGTTCCACAATATGGTCTCAATAAAAAATGTGGCATGCTTCCATGGGGACCACATCACATCACATTTCATCATTTTACTTAAATCCAATAGAGAAGGAAACTAAACATTTGGAATTAACAAAAATTTCTACCCCCCCTCTTTTGAACCAACAAATCTAGTATGAACGTGGATGCTTGTGTTCTTTAAGTTTTGATTTATCCACCATTTCTTGTGAGACAATGTTCTCACTACTACCCTATTTACTGGAATCATGTGTATCTTCCCACAAGAAGTGTGAGTGTATAGAAGATATTGTATCACAACCATCGCCCCCTCTTCAATCACTAGAGGCGTCAATTGCATGGTTCGTTAGGTAACCAGCTCGTCCCTATCACCTTACACATCTGCTACATTTTCCCCAACATGCGCCCCATCATCATATGCATTTTCTTCATATTTTGTGGCATCTTTGGCTTTAATTTGCATATGGTTAGGAGTGTCTTTAACATATTCTCCTTTCTTAGGCAAAGTTACTTTAACCATGGACTAATGTTCAAGACAGTGAAAAGAATGATGTCCTGGTCGGCTACACTTAAAGCATGTGAAAGGAGTGTTGTTTTGCTCTGTCTTGAGTGCATTAGCCCTAATAGCCACTCCCCTTAGTTTGGTGTATGTCTTCATTGTTGGATGTTGGCCCAACATACCTATGGGATGGGAGGCCCTGCAGTTGCTTTACATGGGAATTTAGCATGCTGCTACATTGTTGTTAACAGTCCTCATGGGGCACCAGATCGTCTCCCAAGTCTTCAATTAATTCTCTCCTTAGTTTTTAATGCAAGTACATATGCATAAGACATTTTAAATACATCTTTGAAGGTCAATTCATTTTTTGTATCTTGGTTAAGACCATTATGATATCCTGAAATCTGTTAATCTTCATACTCATGAAACCCTGGCTGTGATGCCAATGTATGGAACTCTTCGGTGCATCATATATTGATTTATTCTCTTGATGGAGATTGTGACGTCTTTGATAGAGGTTACGGGCATTATTCCCAACCAAGAACTTCCTTTTTTTTTTTTTTGGAACTTCTTTTTCATCTTTTCCAAGTAATTTACTTTCTCCTTATGTTGACGGATTCATCCAGCTTAGAGATCGTCCCATGATGGAAAACTTCATAGCTACTAACTTAACCTTTTGATTGTCTATATTTTCTTGTACTCAAACACTTTTCCACTTTGCGTTACCAATCACAGAATATTCTATTCTCTTCGACTTGTTTTTTATGCCTCTCTCTATCAGCAATAGTAACCCACTGTGATAACTGATACTTATCCAACTCTTCCCATAGACCCTGAAGAGTGGAATAATGGGCAGCCAAACTCTCCTCCCCTGATGAAGAGTTACAGCCTCCTAGCATAGCTGATAGCACAAGCAATATTTTGCCATTGGGAATAAGTTCTAGTAACTTTATCCCATCCTTAGTTGTATGCAGGAACAAGATTCTTTTGCTGATATGAGGTTGCAAAGAGTTAAGTAGGCAAGACATAACCATTAGGGCTGTCAATGGGCCGGGCCTGGGGTTAGTCTCGGCCTGGATTTTGAACTGTTTCAGGCTGGGCCGTCGGGCTGGCCCTATTCAAAATTTTGATTTTTGAGGCCCGAGCCCGGTCCATTGGCACCCCTCATAACCATAAGTTTTCTTGTTCCCACTTATTATATGAAGAATCATCAATATAGCTGGTTCCTTCACCCGACCATTCACATACCTCGTTTTCTTTGCTTGCCAATATGCATCTTGACGGATTGAGACCATTTAAGGAAATTAGTGCCATCCAACTTTCAATTATGATTTGCTCTCTAGGATTGTCACTATAAACACCTACAGTTGGTATGGAACTTGAGACCTCGAAAACATTGGAAATTACTGCTGAACCACTGGTAGTTGACATCTTCCCATAGAAACAACTCCTTATATTCTCCAAAGAATAGCAAAAAATAGTCTTAAATTTCAAAGAGACTCAACAAAAAAACTGACAAAAAAATTAGACAAAAAAGGGGCTCAACAGGGTTATATGCCACCACCATTCACAGATCTCATTATATACCTCTTAAATCTCAACGGAGTAAGATGGTTTTTTATTCTCGAGGTGGCAAATAGTTTGCCGCATCAAATCAATGTGGAAAAGTTCCACAAAAAAATCTTTAAAAATGGCCTACACACAAAAAACCGAATCAGATCCCCTTTTAAAGAATTCTTTATTAAGCAAAAACTTACCCAAAAATCACTACAATTCTTCTAAAATCATTCTCTCCCAGATCCCTTACTTTTCTTCTTCAAGGGACCATCCAATGGTAACATCACCCATGGGGCATGATGACGTTAGCAGTGGGCCCCTCCTATGAAATCTGCAATAAATACAAGAACATGCCCTGAGACCAAGTAGAAAAGAGCAATAAATCTTAGAGGGAAAGGTAAAGGAGGAGAAAAAGGAGAAGGAGAAAGGAGAAAAGAGAATGTTTGGAGGAAAGGAAAAGAGGGTGCTACGTTTAGGAACTTTAGAAAATTGCAAATAGGTAAAGGGTCCTTCTCTAAACACATATCTCAACAATAACATTTGTATTCCCATTGGGTACGGGAGTACTTAAGAAAATTATACTTGATAGCCCTTGGTTCAAACTCGTCATGAACATGATCAAGTTGATGCACGAAAGACGCAATCGAACACCTTTGGAGGAATAGAGTAGAGAGAAATTTGAGGGCACAAGATATAGTGGTGACTTCCAATGTAGGACTGATGAAGGCATCAGGTTTGTTAAGTACCATGTAGTTAAAACTGCATCACTCTAAAATATTTTCGTAACCTTCATCTTTAACCGCAACACTCTTGCAACCTCAAGTAAATGACGGTTCTTACATTCTACTACATCTTTTGTTGGTGTGTATGCACATAAAGTTTGGTGAATAATCCATGAGATGAAAGTCATGAGTTAAAGTCATGAAATAAATATTCCATAGCGTTATCTGAATGTCGAACACAAACCTTAGAATTGAATTGAGTTTGTGCTTCCCTATGAAATTTTTTAATACAATAAAACACTTTTGACCAATGTTTCATCAAATATAGCCATGTGATATGACAATAATCATCCACAAAAATAACAAAGTACTTAAAAGCAAATAAACCAGTAAGATGAACTGGACCCTAAAGATCACAATGTACTATATAAAAATGTTAATTGCTTCTCTTATCCACATGAGGAAGAAACGACACTATGGTGCTTACTCAACTCACAAGCCTCACACTCTAATCTAGACGCATACAACAATGATGGAACTAGACTCTTCAAACTACTTAAAGAGGGATGACCAAGCCTGGAATGCCACTGATGTGGAGAGATGTTTCTCCATAATGCAACACTAGTTATTCCACTATCAAAGTAATGGAGTCCATTAGTTCATGCTCTCGGCTCTCCACAAATCATCCTCCCCATCTTTAGACCCTAGAATTCACAATAAGAACGATAAAATGTGACAAAACATAAGGAATTGTTCATACAATAAACTCGAAGGAAATTTAAAGCTGTAAAGTACTAATGACAATGAAAGCGATGGGGTAGTACAAGCAATGCCCAACCCAGACATGGGTTGAAGTACCATCTGCTAATGTGACAGAAGAAATGGATGGTAATTATATTAACTGACACAATTCGCTATGCTTATCGGTCATATGATTGAAAGCTCCTGAGTCAATGACCCGGGGATTATTAGACGGTGAAAGACAAATGATACCCAACTGCGTGATAATAACTGTGGATGATGATGCGTGAGTGGAACGATCCTTCAAAAGTCTAGCAAATTCTACCTTGGATAGTGTAACTGTATCACCTGCCATATTGGGCTCAGAAATGGAGGAAAGAGGCTTGAGGAGCAAAGATATTCTGTAGTAACTTGTAGATTTGTGTTAAATTCTTTTCATCTAAGTACATCTCTTCCAAATTATCCCAAATTTCCTTTCATGTCTTGAGGAAACAACATTCACACAAATCCGAGGCTTCATAATAACACTCTAATTTGAGCATCCTCTACCACCCAATCTTCGTATTCTATTGAACTTTCTTCAGGTTTAGGAGAAGTCAAATACTTTAATTTCCTTTTTCTCGTAAAGAAGACCTCTATTGATGTGGTCCATTACAAGTAATTTGTTCCATTGAATTTAGTCGATGTAATCTGAAAGTTCTTTGACTCAAATGGAGACAGACTAGTCTTAGCTTAATTCTTGACATCCATTGATGTAGGCGAAATTAAATAGATAATGGAAGAATGTTTAACTTTAACTTACCCAATACGTTTCCAAAAAACCACATATATCAACGAACACGATCACTTGATAGCACTGCTTAATAAAAAAAACTTGACACGTACACTTGTTCTGTCCTTGTCATAAGCAACTTTCACACACTTTAGATCTCAGATCTGGCCACAAGCAAATCTGACCACACACACGATGGCTCACTTCTATCCATCACGATGGTGTTATTAGTGTTTTAAATAGCTACGCTATGTAGCGTGTAGCTTATGCTATGTAGCGTGTAGCTTAGCCTTAACGTTACATAGCTCATGAAAATAGCCTGAAGTCGTGTGTAGCCTATGGTATATGATAATTTGCATACAATACATAGACTACACTACATTGTACGTAGCTCACGTTACAAGTTATTTTTCACTACAACATTAAAATCAATTAATGTTTTCAATGATTTGTTACATTTTTTAATAAAAAATAGTTAATCTTTTCAATGCTTTTATTAAAATAATATAAGTAACAATATTAAAAACCAGTTCGTAATTATTTCTTTACTATTATTTTTCATTGCACTTTCATATTACTTTAGGTTGCATTTGGGTGCAGCAAATATCATGAAATTTTGTTTAAATTTCATTATTAATCAGTTTAATTTGGTGCAGAATATCATGAAATCAGTGCAACCAAGTGCAACCTTGATTCAAAATCTAGGAGCATGTAGCTTACACCTCACACTTCAAAGGGGTGAATGCTACGTTACCCACTATTTGCTATTTAAAACACTGGGTGTTGTAAAAAAGTGGGCCTCACACCCATTCATGATACATGATTACACCACCCACCACGTGGTGGTTGGAAGAGAATTCGTGTAAATCAACTCCTAATGACTTTTAAAGATTTGCCTCAAGTAAATGGAAGAAGGAAAAGAGAGGGATCGAGGAAGCTGGTGGAAGAGATCAATGGCCAAATCGATTTTGCGCTACCATGCGATGCAATTAATAAAAGAAAGAGAAGAAGAAAAGAGGAAAATGAAGGAGGGAAAGACAAAAGGAGAGATTAATCCATCCCCCCCCCCCACGCGCATTTATTAAAGAATACCATCATTTCCAAAAAAGAAAATAAAGAAGAAGAAGAAGCAAGAATATACATTATGTCTTAAACATAGATGGGCTGCAGATGGGCCATAGAACAGCCCATATGTGATAATATTGATGATTAGAAAATCTTGAATGCAAACTACCTTTTGAACAATGTCCACGATTTAAAATACTTTTTTTATCAAAACTACAAAAAGATTATTAGAAAGGAGAACAAGGGATACTCTGCAAGGTAATAGGGAGGAGCTTCTAGGGTGAAGAGCAGCCTAAGTATGCCTTCTTTAGCAAGATCTACCTAGGAACTAGCCCCGCTGGTTACATGTTCAACTGATACTGGAAAAAGATAGACCTTGCCTCTGATCTTTTGAATGGTAGACACTTACGTCCATGGGTCGGGCGTTCACCATTCACCCAGGCCATGGCAATCTTCTAGTGCCTTTCAACAACTAAAGGGCCCAAAGTAGAATCGAAGAATATACAGAAGCCAACTGAGTTTTCGAGTTACCAGTCCCTGACATCCCCTTGAATGCCTGATGCACTCAGATTTCCCAACAAGCTTCCATCCACATTCATCTTCCTCCATTGTGAAGGTGGAGGGTCCATGAATCGGTTTTCTTTCTAGGCAATCTATATTGAATAACCAAATTCCAACTTCTACCAAGATATAAGCCGATGGTTTAAAATATTGTCAAATACCGTCTAAGTTGACTCGCTATTGCCCTAAATGAGGTGATAGGGGCCCAATTCAGAAAAGTGGCCCTTATAAGACAAACTCCTTGTGTGAATCCTTTCTATTTGGCAAAACACAGTGAGACTTGTTGGCAGCACTTGCAGTATGATTCGTCTGTATTGGTGATATGCACAGTGCAACTCACTGTCTTATCTATATCAGTCAAGTTGCACGGGAATCATGCATAATTAACTTAAGAGACACTTGGTGTGACTTATCCAATTTGTATCAGTACCATTGAGATGAACTGCTTTCGCCTCTGAACAAAACTGTTATCTTAATCCATGAGACTGCCTATACCAATTGACGGTGACAGAACCCTTGCAAATCTTGCATCATCAACTGCTTCATTGGCTGAAGATTCTCTTATGCTATAAGATATCTCAAAATAAAAACAACTGTGGACCTTTTTCCTTGTTAAAATGCTCATCTTGGTCTTCTTGTGCATCAAAAGCTTTCTAGAGTGTTGGAGCAGTTAATCTTGCCTACTGTTTTTTCTCATCTCAAGGTCCGATTCGGGAAGTCCAAGAGCCCATTGTCTCCATGTCTTCCCTTTCCTTTTCGTTCTGTATTTTTATTTCTCTGAACATGCTCCAAAAATCAAATTATCAAACTTTGCACTGCCCCCCCTATTTTATTCCTTTAGATCTTACGGAAGGGGAGGTATTTCTTTACCCTGTCTCCATTCTTACTAAGGAGAATCCCTTGGTGTCAGTACAATTTCTCACAACCACTACTTATAAGGTGCCTAATAGATGACAAAAGCCCTAAATAAAATTGTTCTTGAAGATGCCTTCGAACCATTCTTGAAACTCACCTGTGGATGAGAGAGTGAGCTTGAACAAACATCAAGTTACACTCCTGTGAAGGCAATTCGTGATACAATGGAATTTAAGTCCTTGAAACAAGCTTGATGAGCAACTTAAAACCATGCAATATCTTGCATATCTTGAATAGCTGGAAATTTGAGGAATCAACAAATATCCAAACAATGAGTTGGTGCTTTTCTTTTATAGGTAATATGGTCTCGAAGTCATGACCACAATGTCCTAATTACAAATTGTCTACCACTGAGGGTACTGGTTTCTTGTGCACTGGAAAATAGTATAGTTGTACCAAAAGCAATCTGAATAAAAAAGAACCCAGTATGGTATTTTTAAACCAGTTTATAGTTTTATGTTGTAGGAAGCATATTCTTGTTAAATAATGGTACAAAGTGCTAGGAGGGTTATTCTGGAGAGATTAGGGAGAATGAAGATGATCAAACCATGTGCTATTAAGGGATTAGGGAGAATGAAGATGATCAAACCATGTGCTATTATTAAGGGATTAGGGAGAATGAAGATGATCAAACCATGTGCTATTAAGGGATTAGGGAGAATACTGCCATGTGCTATTATATGCAGTTAATGAAAGGAGCAAAATAGAAGAATCTTCTATGACATCATACCCACAAGCGACCAAGTCAAGGGCGGAATCATGTTTCTTTTAGTGGAATTGGATCTGATATTGAATGAATTCATTGGTATGCCAGTTGCTGATTTAAAGACGATTGACTGAATTCGGGGAGGCCTTCCAAGAGATAATTGAGGCATATTTAAATGTTGTTATCTGGGTCATCAGGAATGGGCAAGTAAAACAAATAAGAAATGGGTTATCATTATGTGTTTGAATATCTTCAAAGTTCTTTTATTCTCTTTTCTCCTTTTTCTTTTCGCACAGCTGATTGTTGAACTGGATTCGATGAAAGCTATTTTTTGTGAATCCGGCATATGGGAAAAGCTTGAAACCTTGAAGGTTACCTTCGTTATGAACAAGATCAAACATTGGAGCTTTGCTAAGCTCACACGCATGTACAAGTCCGCAAATGCACACACCACCACGTATGCCGGCGTGGCACACAGGTGAAATATCCAAGCCATTGGTCATGTGGACCTCACCGTACAGATGATGCTGCTGAAAGATAAAAGCGGTCCACTCAATATGTGTGCCATGATATTAGTTAGAAAACTTGGTCAATTTTTTTCACAACCGTCCATTTGTTCAGTTAATTGTGGCCCACCTGACTAGTGGATCAATCTGATTCTTGGAATGGATAATCGACATAGTGGTACCCTTCTGATGGATGACTTGGATATTTCACCTGTGTTCCATGCTGGCATATGTGGTAGCATGTGCATTTGCTGACTTGTACATGTGTATGGGCTTAGCATAGCTCTGAACATTTAATCTTTAGGCATCTTTCCACCAAATCTCCCAAGAAGCTAATGAGCTGGCCAATTTTTTCACTAAAGACTCAGTTTCTCGATCGTGTCTCAGTTTTTTCATTGGGTTCACTGGCTTGATTTATAGTATAAATACCTTTTACTGCTCGATAAATTTTTTTTTACTAGTTCTTAAAGGCAAAAAAAAAAGAAAAAGAAAAAAAGAAAGAAAATAACCTGGTTTTTTTATGGTTTTCTTTATCTGCTAAAATCCGGTTCAATTGGCCTAATTGACTGGGTTGGTAACTATAGTTGATATCCGTTCCTTTGCCAGCACTCTCCGCATGCATCATTGTTCCATGTCATCAATTAGATGAACTTTTTTTTTTGTAAGTCCAAGTCGAGAACTTTTGCATAGGACGTCACAGATTCTGAAAGGGGACTTCTTCACGGCTTACATAGTATATGGAGCGACAACTCCTTGCCCAAACAATTACTAGAAACTTCTAATATTCGTACTGGTATTACTATGAAAATGTGTAGTTTTTGTGTGGATTTTGATGCGGGATCATCCGATCATCCGATGGGAAACCACGAGCATCCCATTGCTGATTGATTGAAGATCAAGCCTATCAAAGGGTCCTTATTAGAGGTCCATGAAAAATCCATTTGTCTGAAGATATGGACCATCCAACTGTCCAGATTGAAGATCTGGACTATCAGTGGTCCAGGTTGATTTGATGAAAGATCAAGACCCTATCAACAGTCCCGATGAGTGTTCTAGACCAGATCAGTGGCTCAATTGACCTGCATGCCCACAGTCAATTGGATAGCTTAAAATACCCATTGGTTGGGATTTGGGGCCCACAACTTCAACCAGATGGCCATTCTGCACTTTCTATACAAACCATGCCACATTTATATGCCATGGGTCATTATATAGCCTCCTCAAGTTGATGTATAAAGTGTTTTTATTTATTTATTTGGTAAAAATGTATGAAGTGGTTTTGAATAACTGGTTTTTATTTATTTAGTTTCCTCATGATTATCCTTTATCAAGGTATCGAAATATTTTAAAGAAGTAATTTATGTCAGCCAATAGGCTTTTAGCCCATCCATCTTCTATTCTTTGTAGGACTCCAGACTTTTTAGCTTAGCTATAAAGTCATACTGTGGGATTTTGACAGAGATTACAATTATATTCAGGGGCTGTTTGTTTTTTTCCAATTACAGGGACAAATGAGGGTAAATAAATAATGGTGACTTTTGAGGGGTGTTTGAACGAGAGGAAAACACCCATCCACTCGTACAAACACCCCCCCAAACACAATTACTCCTCGAAAACCACATTGAAATGCGTGAAATCGCACAGGGATTGGGTACCTATAAAATCTGTGGGTCCCACCTTGATGTATGTGTGTGATCCACACCATCTGAGGGAGATTGGAATCTCAAGGGGACCACACCACAAGAGATTTTTTTTTTTTTTTTTTGGGGGGGGGGGGGGGGGGGGGGGGGGGATTGGGGATTGGAACCTTCCTAGAGCCCACAAGGATGTATATTTGTCATCCAACCTGTTCATAAGGTCATACAAACATGTATGAAGGGAATACACAAATATCAGCTTCATCCAAAACTTCTGTGGCCCCCAAAAAGTTTTCAACGTTAGGCATTCAATTTCCACTGTTTCCTCTGGTGTGGTCCACTTGAGCTTTGTATTTGCCTCATCTTTGGGCCCTAAAATGAGCTGGTGGAATGAATGGACGGCATGGATAAGACATATACATCATGGTGGGCCACACAATTTTAACATGCCCAAATCGTATGAATGATGTAATCCATGGAGTTTGAAGCTTTGCAAACAAGCTCCCTGTCAACGTCAGCATTGAGACTGCTGCTGGAATTACACTTGTAAATAATCATGACTTATTTAGCATGAATTACAATGGTAAATAAAAAAATTAAACAGCCCCTTAGATCTTTTTTCTTATTCATTTGTTGCAATTATTGGGTTGGTTGATGAAATATCGGAGCAGCTGGAGATGTGCTACATAATCGGATCTATATGCTTCTAGTCTATTTTTATCTTTAGTACTATATATCAGTGTTCGAAATATCAGTATCGTGTTATGTATCGCATCCTTGGGATACAGATACGTATCGGTTATCGCACAGGATATATCGTTTACTTAGGGCAATTTATCTCACTTTTTGGGAAACAATGGGAAAATGGTTGAATTTTTTAATGAAACTTGAGGGATTGTTAAAAAAGACCTTAATACACACTTTTGAATCATAACATCTCAAAAAAAAAAAAAAAAGTGCACATAATAGTTTCCTTTGTATAGGATCCTATTCAAATTGAATGCCTAACATTTAGACTATGTTATGATCATTTCATAAAACACTCGTAAATACTTCGAAATTAGTCTCAATTGATAGCTGGTTGAAGGGAAATTTTGAAAAAAAATAATACTTTAATAATTTTTATTTTTCAAAAATTGACGAGGACTCAACAAATCAGTAGATCGTCCCTCATACATGCAATTTTGTCATAATTGTTATCGTATCGTAAATTGTAAGATGTTTTTAGATTTTCATAAAACATGTCATTAAAAATGTATATAATAATATAAATAAAAAAACATATCAATCATCCATTTTGTCATGAATATGCAAAAACAAAAAGATGTATCATGTGTATATCATCATGTCATAATCAAGTTCAAACAATAATCCCTTTCCCATCCCATGTACATGTAAGTTTTCTATATGATTAAAAAATTAACATTTTCCCCATCCCCATTTACATGTATAATTCTCTATTCACTTGTTTCTATAATTCAAAAAGTAAATAAAAAGGTCCAAACAAATCTATTATTCATCATCATCCTCCTAATCACCCATTGGGTTAACATTATCAACATCATCTTCATCTTCATAATTTAATGTCGAAATAAACTCATCTTCCTTCTCCACTTCTGCCACTTTTTCTTTTCCCTTCGCTTTGCTTCGAATAACAAGTTTTCTAGGACCTACAAAATAGTTGTTGCAACAAAATTCATTATAATAATTTAATAATTAATAATTATAAGTCTACACTATATGACTAAACAATAAAAATACGAGTCATATACCACGTCGCCCATCTGGTTTTGATGTGGATCAGCCTACACCTTGCACATCCTCCAAAGCTTCAGCAAAACATCCACCTATGTCCATCCAGGCATTATTTGTAGGAAGTGCAGGATCTTCTTTCTCCGTGATCCATTCATCATCTGATTCCATATCTGATAAGCATGTAGGATCAAGCCATTGGTCCTCTCTCTTTGCATGACGGACTTCGAGTTAGATATTATATTTTATGAAGACGAGCGCATTCAATCTTTGTTGTTCAAGTCTATTCCTCTTCTTTGAATGTATCTGCAAGCCCATGAACGTAATAATATAAGGCTATTGGTCACTACAATCTACATGGTGAATTCATAAATTGATTAATGAATTCAATAATGTCTCACCTACTCAAAAGTGCTCTAGTTGCGCTCACAACCAGTAGCACTACATGTCAAACTCAAAATACAAATAGCCAACTTTTGCAATTATGGACACTCGTCTCCGTAACTCTCCCACCATAGACCTAAAACACAATCATATATAATTAATAGCAACAATAGGAACACAATCAAACTCAAAAGAAGCAAAATAATTGTAACTTTGTAAGTAAAATTACCTGGTTGCTTTGTCGTTCTAGTTAACTTTACTGTCTCTCCTCCAAATAAACCATAGGCCTTTTTGAACTTGTCCATATGCTCATCAATGATGACCCTTTGCCTTGAACCAGGAACCATTCTTTCAATACAATCATATAGGGCGGTTTTAATCTCTAAATCCAGATGAAAATTGTCATCACATTGAAATCTTGGATTTAAGAAATAAGTTGCAGCATGTAAGGGCCTATGCAACTGAAGATTCCATCGTTAGTCTATTATGTCCCATATAGTCGAATACCTCTTCTTCACCTCTCCCAAGTTTTCTGCTATAGCTTTTTTTGCTCAATCCATAAATTCATAAATATATCCCATGGCTGGCCTTTCATCTGAATCAACTAGCCTTAGTACCTTGACCAATGGGAGAGTGGTCTTTCAGCAAAACTTGATAGATGGCCAAAAATCTACATCGGCCAAAATAATGTCTTGAACATGCTTCCCCTTTGTGGTCTTGGAGAAGTTGCTATCTTCCCATTCCTTCGAGGTAAACATCGACCTCAAGCCAATTCTATTTCCATGAATGCTTTTTAAAGTTAAGTAACACGTAGTAAACCGTGTTACAGCTGATCGAGTCAACTCTCATTTCGCATGCTTCCTCATCATATTTAATACCCTACAATGTTTGTAAATATAGACTATTATAACCCTTGTTTTTGCCACAGTCTCTGAATGAACTTGCAGCTTTCCAATGCCTGCAAGCATTAGGTATATGCAATGGGCCGCACATAGAGACCAAACTAATGTCTTCTTCTTCTCCATCAACATCTGACTTGCCTTCACATGGGCAGATTTGCTATCTGTAACGACCCGCACAACGTTCTCTTTACCCACCTCATCAATCATTCACTCGAGCAACCCTAACAAATTGTTCGCATTTTCTGAAATATTGGACGTATCAACAAATCTTAAAAATACTATACTACTTGGATTATTTACCAAAAAAATTGTAATCACTCCATCGGTCCACCTATCTGACATAATCGTACTCCAATCTTCCCCCATTCCTTCTTATATACATCGATAAATTTCTCTATCGACTCAACCTCCATCTTCAAAAATTTATTCCTCACTTCATGATACAAAGGAAGCTTCAATCCCGGCCCAAATGCGTAACCGCTTCCATCATTGGTGCAAGGAATGGGCTCTTTACAAGGTTGAATGGTAGAGCATTCTCATATAGGAAACGCGAAATAGATAAACACATTATCTGTATCTCCCTTCTTCCATATTTTGTTTAGAGTGGCTTGTTGTTTTTCTTTTGCATCACTCTTTCCCATAAAATCATTCGTTGTTCTCTTTTTTTTTCTTCTTTTTTTTTTTCACCACTCATTTCAACATCTTGAATTATAGGAACCCTTCTAACATCATAGGCCATCTCCTCTTGTTGTTTCTTCTCGCTAACATTGCCATCCAATAAATTCTTAAATTTTTTGGCTACATCATCACCTACTTGGGGACATGCCGCAACATTTTCTTCGTTCGGGATAGGTGATTTTTCCTTCGAAACAGACTTCCCCAATACGCCTTCCTATAAAAATTGCATATTAGGTGGAGATTATTGTTCCCATCCATCTTAGAACAATACTCTCATGTAAGATCATTGTCCTTCGTTTTTTATTTCTTGCCCATCTTCAATGCTCAAAACAAATCAACGATTCAACATGGCAATTCGGCAACACACAAGTGACAAGCCAAGCCTACATACATATTAAGAAAAAAAAACTATTTAGGTTAGACCCCACACAAACAAAGATTATAAATTGATTAAAAATGAGAAAACCATTTTAAATTTGGAATAAATGAAAAAACTATTGAAAAACAACTATTTAGGCTAGACCTACATAAACACCAAACCTCACTACTATTTCTCCAAAGAAAGAAAATAAGCAATGTTATAATGTATATGGGGCATAAATAAGTTTTAAACACAAAAGCCCTAAAAAGGAATGACAAAAAACTATAAAAAAGAAAAAAAAAAGAAAAAAAAATCGAAATATTATATTTTTCTTCTCCAAAAAATTCATATTTTCACCAATAAATGAAAGAAATGAAATAGAAAAGAATAGTAGAATATTTTACTTCTATTCTTACCTATTTCAACGTAGAAATCGAATGCAACAAGCGGCGTTCGATGCCGTTGAGCGATGAAAGAGATATCTTGATTTCTTTTCTCTAGGTTTCCTATCGCCACAAGCTCCAAAAGTCCCCAAAATCTCTCAAAAGTTGTAAAAGATTGTTTTTTTTTTTTCCTTGGGTGGGGCTTAAATAGGTTTTAAAACAAAAAAGAAAAAGAAAAAAGAAAGAAGCAAAATTACGATTTTTGGACCGGTTTTTGCGCGGCTGGTCAAATTGTACGATTCGATCGTATTTACAATTTGGTTGTACGATTTGAATAGTATGGCCATAAAATACGAATCGTACGATTCGTATAATGAATATACGATTTTGACAACATTGCATACATGCTTGATGATGCAGGATGCCCTAATCATGATGCATGTTCATGAACACAATTAAATCAGCGGAATTAAACAACAATAACAATATAAAATCTAGCAATCCTTATCATGAACTAAGAAGATCACAAGGAACATGCAATGGAACGGGCCATTCATTACAACCATGAAGTATGATGTTCAAGTATCACTATGGTTGGATCCGGCGAGGGATGGAACCTCCCGATCTTGCATGGCTATGACCCAATCAGTTAAAAGGAATCACTAATCCAGAAAATCAGGAGATTTTGGATCAGGAATTTGAAATTCTGAAAATTAGGGTTATAGGATCAAAGTCAGAATTTGGAGATTGTAGGAATCAAAACAAATAGATTAGTAAAGATAGGTTTACCTGGAAGAAGGTTAGAGGGGCATAAGAAGCAATTAGAAGAAAAGAGGATCAGGGAAAAGGAAGAAACATCACCATGAGAGAGAGAGAGAAAGAAGAAAGCTCCAAGAGGCTTTTCACTAATCAATAATCCAAGTTAAATTCGTGAAGCCCTCTTAAATAACCAAATAAAGACATAAAAGTACTAAACTACCCCTAAAACTAAGTAAAACGCGCAAAATAACGTAAGTGCGGGAAAGTTCGGGCCCCCGAAGATATCCAAAAACGTCCAGAGAGTTTCGGGCACTCGAAAGGCCAAACTCGGGCGCCCGAAGGCAATGATCGGGCGCCCGAAGACAGTGGTCGGGCGCCCGATCGGCGCCCGAAGTCTTCAGCTCTTCAGTTTTGTTTCTCCCTTCTTCCTTCACACGTGTCTTCCCTGGATGGGGTCTTCTATGTGTCTTATCACATGTGAAGGGTCTTCAGCTCCTCAATAGTCGCCTATCCACAAGGATGGTACTTGTGGTTGGCGCTTTCTTCGTTGGTACACTTGAAATGGTCTTGTGTCCTCATCACTTGATTTCATGTTTGGAGTGCAACATTGCAAGTAATTTGGGAGAAATTAGGGAAATTTCGATTTTTTCCCAATTTTCACTAAATCAAACCACCTACACTCAAATTGCGAAATTAGAGTGTATGTGATGATCTTTTCATCAAATACTCCTAAATACTTCAAAATTAGTCTTAATTGATAGCAGGCTTCAAGAAAATTTTCAAAAAAAAAAATGGAGAACATGAACCAATGGATATCGAAATCAAAGCTTCAACTCCATGATTTTTCATGTAAAACATCATTCGACACTGATTTAACATAATTTCAACGAAAAAAGGGACTGGAAATTGAAAATGGTCACTAGTTCGAACATGTGGGATATATCAGGTAGGATACAAGATATCGTGGGATATATCGGCTGATATCGTCGATATTTAAAATATTGCTATATATCACATTCCCTATAGCTCCATGTCTAACATACTAACTCAGTCTTCCTTATACTTGTGTGAGCTGTAAGTTTTTACCAAGTTTGAATCTAGCATGGCAGGTCTTCATGGCCAGTAATGGCAATCACCGCTTTTTTTTTTTTTTTTGAAAGGCAACGGTGATTTATTAAAAGGAGCCAAGGGACCAGCTAAAAACACAAATTACATTCAGCCAAGGACTCGATACAAGAAGTTCACCCCTACACATCCAACCTAACTTTTCTCAACACTTCCAAAACCAAACCATTCCAATTGTGGAAGCATCGATTATTATTCGTCTTGCCACATAGAGCCCAAATACCCACAAGGAGTGCAAGCTCCAAAGCATCTTTTCTTTAATCTCCCCCCCCCCCCCCCCCCCATGCTAAGAAGAAGCCTTTGATGGATCCTAACAGTACCCACTCTATCGTAGATCTTCCAAAGAACCTCACCCACAAACCTCTAGTGAAAGGGCAATAAATAAAAAGGTGGTCGACTGATTCCGCATTCCACATACACTGATACACATGACATAGATATTGAGAATAATCATCTTTCTTTTCTAAAGGTTGTTGACCATTAACACTATGTTCCTTCCCACCAACCACGCAATGGCTGTCACCTTCGGGGGAGCTCCTCAATGCCAGGCGAAGAAGGTATGCCCACTCTGTATCCCATGAGAGGCTTGATGCACCAACCTGTAAAAAGACTGGACTGAAAACTCCCCTGATCTGTCCTTATTCTTTACCCTACAGTCTCTCTCGCCTACCGACAGGTAATAGCTTTGAAGATGCTTCATCAACTGGATAAAGTCTTTTGCCTCCTCATCTGACAAGCTCCTTTTGCAAGTGGGTGTCCAAACCACCACACCACCAATCAAGGAAAAACTGCTTAGCTAGGGAAATATTCATGTCCAGGGCTAGGCTGGTCAACCTCGGAAATTCTTCATGGCTAGTAATGGCATCGTCGTTCTAATGGTGAATTAAAACAAATCTGATTGGTGTAACCACGAACTGGGTAACCAGGCTAACTGTTTTTGAGAACAACCCTACCTGCCCTATGCCAATATACCAGGTTTGTTGCACAAAGTAGAAAATGGCATGTCCAAACCCAAGCAGACTTACATTAGCATCTGCAACCACGTCAATAATATTATTTATCATTCTATGGTGATACATTTTCAAATCCAAATCATGCTCATAAATAATCCTTGGGCTATTCTCTTTATCATGCGAGGGCCTCGAGTAAATCCTTCATGAACTACAAAAACCTAGGTGAGATTCACAAGCAGGTTCAGAACCATGGTCACCATGATCATCATGCAAGGGCCTCAAGTTCATCCTTCTTGAACTATCTTGAGCAGTTCTCAGTCATAAAACTAGGTGAGATTTAGGACCATGGTTGCCATGATCACCATCCTAACCTTTTAACTGGGCACTATTTGCCTTTTAACTGTTCACATGCAAGACAGGATTCAATCAATGGTTCTAACCATTTAACCACTGTCACCACTGATGTTAGGGTCATGTCCTACTGAAGCATGTCATCACCCAACCCACGTTCATTAAGATAAGCTGCACCGTTAGTGCCACAATAACTGTATTTCCTATAAAAGAGAGGCTCATCCTGACTTTCCACAGCACAATCGTATCTCACCTTCAACTACATAGCCACTTCATGACAATGAACCACAACCAACTTCACTTTTGGGACCCTCTGTTGCATGTAGTGTATCTAAAGTGCTACGTGCCTATAACTAAAGAAACATGCCATAAGTCCTAAGAGTTCAGGACCACCCAGTGGTTGTTCTTGCCGCCACACCAGCGCCATCATCTGAATCCTGTCCAAACTAATTGGGGTCAGCTACATGAATCCTATTCCACCATTCGACTCTATCAAGGACCATATCACTCAGTTAAGCTTGATATTTTAGAATGTCAGGACTCATGAGAAAAAGGTGTGGCCAAAGTTTGACACTGCCTGCCAACCTAACACAACCCTCCTTTATCTGGGCTTCGGACCGGCAAATGATAGTGCAGAACTCCCACTGACAGAGTTCTGTTTGATGGTTGTTCAAAACAATCATGAAGCAATACATTAGACAACAATGAGTGATTGAGTTCGCTCATTCTCAACCACTTTCCCATTCTATTCTCTGCCTTTTTCCACATTTGACATGTACCTTTCACCCTCCATTTCAGTACTCATCTGCAAGTATCCTGACTCAATTAGAATTGCATCTTTCCTTCAAGTGTCACTTTTCTGCTTAGAGCCAAACACCCACATGCCTATCATTCAAGGGGTTTTTTTTTTTTTTTTGTGGGGTGGAGGATTTTACAAAGAACTACCTAATTAATATGGAATTTACATTCTGGTACCTTTTTCAAAAAGGTTTTCAAACAGCTACCTCATTAATCAGTATTATGATCATTCCACTACCTTCCGTTACATTTTTTTTAACGGTCAGTTGGCTGTGTGTGCGAGAATATGGGTCGGTTGCTTGGGTGGGCCCCACTATGATGTTCATGTAAAATCCTTCCCAACCACCATGTGCGTCACCTCATGTTTGCACTATGATGTTCATGTAAAATCCTTCCCAACCACCATGTGCGTCACCTCATGTTTGCACTATGATGTTCATGTAAAATCCTTCCCAACCACCATGTGCGTCACCTCATGTTTGCACTATGATGTTCATGTAAAATCCTTCCCAACCACCATGTGCGTCACCTCATGTTAGGCCAAGGTTCCAAAAATAACCCCCATCTGTGATTCAGGTGGACCACTGACCACATGATTGGAAACAGTGTCCATGGCAATGATCACCCCTCCAAACCATTTCCCTTGGTATGGCCCACCTGAATCACAGATGGGCCTGATTTTTAGGCCCCAGGCCTAAATATGTGGTATCTAATGGTTGGAGTGGATTTCATATGATCATCATGGTGGGCCCTATAAAAATCAAGGGTAGACATCTCTTTGCAAACCGTTTTCTTTGGTGTGGCCCATGTGAATCACAAGTCATCCTGGTTTTTTGGATCTGGGCCTAAACTAGGATTGGGCATCTAATGGTCAGAGGAGATGTTATATAAACATCACAGCGGGACTTGCCAAAAATCAAAGTTCTGTAATTGTATAGAGAGTATTGTTAAGAAAAAAAAACCCGACATGCATGGACTCCTCTCTTGATTTTGATGGGGGCCACTGTGATGTTTATGTAAGATCGACTCCGACCATTAGATATTTAGTACCATATGAGGCCCATAGGCAAAAACTTGGGTTGATCTTTGATTCTGGTGGGCAACACAAAAGGAAACGGTCGGGAGAAGGACATCCACCCTTAATTTTTACGAGGCCCACCATCATAATTATATGAAGTCCACTCCAATCATTAGAATGTAAAATCATACCAATCTGTGATTCACGCAGGACACACTAATGGAAGCAATTTGGAGGGCAAGCGTTGCGCTACACGCTGTTCCAATCATGTGGTCCACCTGAACCACAAATGGAGCTGATTTTTGGGCTCTTGGCCTAACATGGGGCGAGGAACCTGGTGGTTGGTGGATTTTACATCAACATCATGGTGGGGCCCACCTAAGCCACCCACCCATTTGCTATCCCAATTGCCGTTGCAGAAGGTGGTGGAATGATAAGTAACTGATTAATGAGGCAACTTTCTGAAAAAAGTTACCGGAATGTAAATCCTATGCTAAGGTAGTTTTTTGAAAAATTCCCCCTTTTTATACCTCCCCTTCAACATTTGTATCCTATGCATGCAAGACATGAAGTAGGTTGATCACTTATTCATTGCCCTTTCATGAAAGTTTTTACTATTTAAAAGTTTCTTGGGTGATGTCGGGGACTATTGATGTAACGCCCCCAAAATTCGACACTCGAGTATATAAGCTCCAATCTCGAAATCAAGGGTATTATGTAAATAATAAATGAACTCATTACATTCTTAACTGATAATTTTTTTTTTCCACTCACATGGTACCAAATGTATAGAACCAAAATAAATCAAACTTTGAAAATTAAACCATAAACCAATGCATTCACTAAATTGTTCCAAACTGTCTAAACTAATGACCACCTAACGGGCCTTATTACATCGAGCTTCCAATACTGAAAATAATGAAAGCTAAAAGGTCTTCTAAAGTACTTCTTTATCTGGAATCGCCTCTTCGTAATCTTCTAAATCATCACCTGTCATTACGGTTAATCGCATAACACTGCGTCAGCTATAAGAGCCGGTGAGTAATCTCGTACAGTTTATCACACGAAATCAGGTAAATAACATCACATAAAATAATTTTCTCAAACCACAAGGCATAAATTATCCAAATCTAAAATATAATAGCCAAGTCTTCAAATTATGCATGTAATACAATGTAAACCAACACACATCAGCTGTCTCAGTACGAATATTAGTAAAATCTCCAGTTGGTCAACACTATCATCTGGAACATCGGTCCCTAGCGGCATAGTCAACTTGGATCACGATCTATTCCACACCTCCGCCTGGCCTGCGTAGCTGGTCTGTTGCACACACTTGGGTGCTCACCCAACCAGCCTCGATCAACAGAGCCTCCACCTGGCCTGCGTAGCTGGTCTGTCGCACACACTTGGGTGCTCACCGAACCGGCCTCGATCAATGGAGCAACGGTTTATTGCAACACTCACGTGTGCTTAACCCAAATCAACTCAAGTGATCAACCACATACTGGAATTCTCAATCACATGAAATGCATGATACATGCCATTCATTTTCTCCAAACAATTCCAAACCAAACACATAACCTTCCAGCCTTCTCAATGCACCAAAATTACCATCATAATACATATAAGCACCTAACTTCCCAATCATGCAATGTTATTCAGCCAAATTCTCATGATCTGTCAAAATCATCTCAAAATTTATCTTTGATCATTTAATTCAAATTCTAAGTATAACAATTAGAGTCCCATAGTTTCATGAAATCTCAATTATTCATCATGCTTAAACAATATTGTCTCAAATCAAGTAGATCAAATTCAACAGGTAATTCTAACACTACATTATGAATTAGGTTTAAACCTCCAGCACTAGAATAGAAACATAAACTTCCAATACATGAGTGATGAATAACTTTGAACAAGGAACATAAACTTCTAATACATGAGTGATGAATAACTTTGAACAAGAAACGTAAACTTCCAATACATGAGTGATGAATAACTTTGAACAAGAAATCATCCAAGCAAGGATATACGTAATTTCAACCAAAAATTTCGATACTAAGATTGCAAACGAAAAACTCTACGAGATGAACTCACATTCTTATTCTTCTTCTTCTTTTTCTTTCTTCCTTCTTTCTTTCTTTCTTTCTTTTTCTTTCTTTTCCTTTTCTTTCTCTTTCTTCTTCTTCTTCTCTTTCTTACTCTTCCTGGAAGTGATCAGACAGCAGCAGCCCCAACAGACGGATGGGACCCACCCTCCACATGATCTCTCTCTCTCTCTCTCTCTCTCTCTCTCTCTCTACCCGACCTTCTCTCCCTCTCTACGTTTCTTTTCTCGGAAAAGACACCTAGGGGGGTTTTATACACTACCCTAAACGTGTTTGGACGGTCCAAGATGGACTTGGACGGCCTGTGTTTGCGGTAGTACAACCGGACCTAAGGTGGTGGAGTTTGAGTTGGAGAAGGCTTCCGTTTCAGTTTCTTGCAGACAAAGCCACAAGTGAGACGTTGGAGACCTAGGTGGGGTCCACACGAACTCCCGGAAGAAGTCTGGTCCGTCCATGCAGAGCAACGAACCGGATCTTGGGATCTTTTGGTTCGGACGGTGGTATGGAAAAGATTGGATTGGCAACCGATGTGAAAGAAACTCAAGGGGACTCCATATGTGGGTTAGAGGAGGAGGATGGACGGTTTAGATCTTAGATGTGGGGCCCACACATGGATGGCGTGGATGGTTTGGACGGACAGCGTCCGTTCGCTATTGCAGCGCCCAGCGAAGAAGACGCTGGCTTCTTGTATACACGGTCAACGTCCGTTGACCGGTAGGGATGACGTGCACGATGTGCACATGGGTCCCACCGTGATGTATGTGTAACATCCACACCACTCATCAGTTATGCCACATGATTTTAAGGTATGACACAAAAAATGAGGCAAATCTGAGTTCCGATGGCCCACTGATGGCCCAATTTCTGATTAGGGTACTTGTAGGATGATCGGAGAGCTGAAATTTGACGTGTACGGTTAGATTAGGTCTCTAAACTATTATATGAAGTTTTACATGAAACAGATCGTCAGAAACTGGTATACTTAAAATCATCTATATAAATTAAGTTTAACCAATGGCATTTTCGTAATTATTGTAAATTTATGAATTTTATGAAATTTGACACTTCTACGCTGTTCTAGGGTGTATTCTTGAGTAACTTTAATAGAGGGATCCTACATGAATTCACTACAGTTGATTTATTATTAATTTATCAATATAATAATTCACGTAAATTACTAAATAATCAATTAAATTTTTATTTTAATTATTTCGAAAATCTGGGTCATTACATTCTTCCCTCCTTAAGGAAATTTCGTCCCGAAATTCAAAGACACTTTTATGATGTATCACGATATGCATAGGTGTATATGAATAAATATTTATATAAATAAATAAATAAAACAACGTGCATAATACTAATTTGTGAGTTGTTACAATTGAAGTCTTCTTTCTTGTGTGGCATGGAGGTGGGTCCAGAAGAAAAGGGCGATGGGGAGGTTAGCTCTGTTGGCTGGCCTTTGGGCTCTTTGGGGAGAGGGGAATAATTGATGTTTTCAGAACGAGCGACTTTGAAAGTCTTTAGAAGGGTGGCATCTGATGATTTGGAGTGGGCTTCTTGTTCTCTTTTTTTTGCTCCAGCCTGAGCTTTTGAATAGTCTCTGTTTCCCTTTGGGCCTTCTCTTTTCAATAAAATCTCGTTACCTTTCAGGCAAAAAAAAGAAGAAGAAGAAGAAGAAGAAGAAAAAGAAGAAAAAGTTAAGCTGCCAAGAGATGGATCCATATTCCCAACCCATATTTTTGAATCGTCCACTGCATAGAAGTATTAGAACATACCATCTTATTTACTTTGTTGCTTGCAACTCTGTATCTAACACAGAAGATTATATCATCTAATTTTCTTCCTTTGATTTCTTGCATCAAATTGCATATCTGCTCTCAGATATAGGGCCAGTTTGGATGTCCCAATTTTTTCAGATGGGACAGTTGGGCAGCTTTCTGATATGCAAATAGGAGAAATTTTGGCTGCTTTATCCCATTTGCGTGTTGAAGCAGAAAATGCTGATTGTGGCTTCTTGGCAGGCTGTGCATCGTTGTTTCAGTGGATGAGACTGTTTGACGGTCCTGCAAATCTCTCAATCTGCATTTCCAGGTCCATCCAAACAGGCTTTTGGTAAATGCAGGTCGTTTCAGTTTTAGCCCAAATGTTCTATAGGGTTTTCATGCCCGAAGCCTTGTATACATTCTTAAATGTACCATGTGGGGGAACTGATTGACACATCCATTGCTATCCATGAACGGCAAATTGAAATTGCTATCTTCATCCACCTTTTTTTATAGACACTCTTAGCTACTTCTGGTAGTATAGTAGTATCTATCAAACAGAGTTTTTGTATATATAAATTCAGGTACTGTTATTCATGGTTAATTCCATTTGTGTTTTCTTGCTTACCCTCAGTTCTCATATCTCCTTACAAATACTGCTGCTTTTTATACAGGTGGTTAAATTTGCAGATCCTCGGGATGCATGTGCTGCAATTGCTGCAGAATCATATCGGAAATGGTTGGAGCATGAAAATCGGACTGATGATATAACAATCATCATCGTACACCTCAAAGACCTGTGTAATGTATGAATGCCACTCTGTACTGATCACCTGAAAGAAGCTGACTATCAAGTAATTATAGGATACTGAGTCACAGGATTCTGTACATTTGGAGCCCGTGGTATGGTGATTGACCATTGATCAATGGGGTTTACCCCAGAAACATCCAGATTGAAGATCACAACCTTCCAATCTTTGGCCTTGTTTGCATCTCTAATCAAAGCATTGCTGTATTGTTTTTCATAATAATCTATTTTCATGCCAAGGTGTTTGTGTGTTCTAGCTTGGGAAAGTTTTTGGGTTCATTCCCCATCAACAGTGGAGATTGTCAGATCAAAGGCTTGGATCATCAAACCGTGGACCCACTTGCAAGGAATGCTCAACTCATCAAACAATATACATTTCTTGAGGCTTGTGGCCGATGATTCATCGTATCTATGTGGGTTGATTGCTGAATCTTTCTTGGGATATGATCAGTCAGGTGCTGGTGCAACTGATCGAGCTGTTGGAGCCAACACCAAGACAGCTCGACTAGTGACAGAAAAAGAACCATCTGAAAGATTGGTTTTCATGAAATCAGAAGATTACCTTTGCACGAGCGGGAGATTCTCAGAACTGCAACCTTCTCCGCATGATCTTCCCACCGAATGCAGTTTGGCATGTGTCGCACCATCCCCGTCACTTACCAAGTCCTCAGAAACGGTGTGTTGCTATGCTGTTATAGTTGTTGATGTTTCATGCCTTTTTCTACAAGGTTACATGGTTTCTTCTTTTCTTGACAGTGATAAAATCAGACGGGCTTCAGGAAATGGATCGATTTTATCCTGCTTAAAATGCATTAAAGGGTAATGTTCTTACCCGTGTCTGAAACTAATCCTTGAATGGAAATCATAGGAAAGTGGTTTATATATTTTAACTTCCCATAGAGAGCTCTGGCAAAACCAATGCTCACCCCCCATATTTGAACTTCCTACATGTCATACGGAATCATCGAATGTACTTCTCACTAAAATGAATTTTGTTTCTTTTAATAATTTGCATCCCATCTACCTTTGAATACCCATGTTGCAATTGTGTTTATTACATGGGTTAAGACCCAAAGGTGTGTTTTCCAGGAAGTACCGAATTGTGGGAATTCATCCATGATACACATGTCATATGTGCACACCAATCTAAAGCGTATAATTCATGAGCGCCACTGTGGACAAACTGATGGAGCATAGTCCAAAATTCACACTAATTAGACAATTCTAACCTTCAGCAGTCCAAATTCATCAGGCAAAATCAGATGGTTAAGGTGGTTTATCAGCATCTGCAGGCTATGCTCCATTCACAATGGGGTTCATTTCCGGACAGTCTGGATTAGCATGCACTTATGCCTCATATAGTGTGATTGCCAAAACTTGCAAGTGGAAACACACATTTGGAGTCTAGTTGTAGTTCCAAAGTATTGGCATTGGGGCATGCATCAGAAGTCTAGTTGTAGTTCCAAAATATTCAGCCAATATGTGTACTTAGATGCCAGTGTGATTTTTGAGTGATTTAGTGATGCATCTCTAATACATACAAAAAACATATTGGTACCATTGTTTCCAAAATGTTGATGTATGAGTGCGCATTGTTCGGAGTATCCCCAATATTATCAAAATATCCCCGATATTATCTGTATCTCCAACTCGGTGATACCCGATATTATCCATATCTCTAGTTCGGTGATACTGATAACACTAGTAGTGATACTGATAATATTGATAGTATTAGAATTCCAGGTATCAGTGGTGTAACTCGTTAGTATCGCTAATGTATCGATATCGCCAATTTATTGCCAATATTTTCAACTGTGTAAATTCGAGGCGTCGCTTGTATCACCAATATTTTCGACTGTGTAAATTCCAGGTGTCACTTGTATTGCTAGTGTATCAGCATTATTTTGATAATATCGCCAATTTATCAATATCACCTATATTTTTTAATTTGTAAATTCCAAGTGTCACCTGTATCGCCAGTGTATCAGCGTTATTTCAATAATATCGCCAATGTATCGATATCGTCAAAAATTTGTTTTACAAAAAAAATCCATTTCAATTTTTTTTATGGGAACATGGTTGTATGCATTGTACAGTCTTTTGTTTCCTTTTAGTTGTTGACTCTTCCTCTGCAAGATATTGTGTTGTTGATATTCTGAAATATTGATGAATGCTTGGATGGATAGATGGGATTGATGGGATGATTTCTTATGACAACACACGCTTTTAGGTCTCCATTAAATGGAAATTTATTACGTATGTATTGTTTTTGTAATTTTTTTATTCCTAAATATGCAATTATGTGTATTTTAGCATCTCCTGAAGTTTCACTGAAATATTCCACCATTTTCCCCATGTTTCCCCCCATTTCTAGTTTTCGGCGATATTATAAGCGATATCAATATTGTTTCTGTATCCCCGGCCAGCAAAACTTGTAGCAATATTGATACTTTTTTAGCTGAGTCTAGTACTTATTACTTTCTTACCTCAACAAACCCACTTAGAACACACGTATGTTAAAGTTAAAAAATTTCAGTTTGGAATTTTAATTTAACTTGCATGCCATACTAACCCGCTTTGTGGTGGCAGATCAGCAGAAGGCTTGGGGGGTCCGATCTTCTAACAATGGTGGCAGGAGCAGTTTGGTGCTGTTCTCAGTTTACCATCAGATATTCTTAGCCTACTAATTCTTTAATCAACTCTTATAACCTTGTCTACACAGATCTTGTATATAGTCAATTAGACTTTCTTTCATTCAAGGCAAAAGATGCGCTTTTAAATCTTTGACTCGTCATCTCTTATACACGCGCTAATCCAACATAAAGAAAGAAGAGGTGGGAAATGGTTATGGGATGTTCATGCGAGCTTTCTACGAAGAAATCGAAGGCATGGCTGACAATAAAGGTTACGAAGATTTTGACTTTCATTTGAGTTTGGGAAGAACAAGGTGATCTTTTTAGAAGCTTCTGGCTGCTCCGTCATGCACTTGTTTGCAGCGAATTCATCGATCAGTATACTCTTCAACAAGTTGGTTTGGATGCTCATTTTCCGATACTTGGAATGTTAACATGATTTGCCAGTATTGGTTCCAGTAAGTTCGTTGTCTTGCTCTTATGCTGCATTTGGATGCGCTGATGGATTGAATTGCAATAATTGGTTCAATAAAGTGGAAATAACCAAATCGCAGTTATTATCTTAGTATTCATACAACAGACTAGTATCATGAACATGCTAACTCCTCACTTTCACCTGTGTGGAACGTAGCACTTTCACCCATTTTGCACTTGTGCAACACCCTAATGCTATTCGAGCTGGCCTCTCTCACTTGCACCATTTGTTCCAGACATCAAGAACTAGGTAAGGATGTAAAAGATCTCAAGAGAACACAAGAGAGTGGACTAGAAAAGCTTGTATTGTAGTAAAGGAGAGAAATGACAACTTTAGGAGTGAGTCCTAAATGAGGTCTCTCCTATATGCAGGCCTAGGAATCTTTACAATTATACATGGCTAGGATAGAGCCATGTGGCCTTTATCCAATGGTCAGGAATCCTCTGGAAAGCTTCTAGACTAATTTACACAACTGTAGCTACAAGACTCCGTCTCTCTGAAATAAACTCCAGAACATTCTAGGGTTCTCTACAAAACAATGAGATAGCTCTCAAACATTCGAGGGTTCTCTACAAAACACACACAAAAAGAAGAAGAAGAAGAAATAGTACCTTCTTAGAACCCAAAAGAATTCTTATTCTACATACCACAACGGTCGGTTCAGTTCTATCTCATATTAGGATGAGTTTAAAACATTACTTATTGTGAATTATTCTTCTTAGCAGAAGATAAGAATGGGAGAAGAAGAATAAAAAGTGGATTATCATACATGTATTCTGTGTAGAAAGATGAATAGGTGCAATATTTGGTTCTACATTTCTTGCACTTATAATATACTTATAATAGATATACTTCTCATTAGATATATTTATAATAGGTACAAATATTAAGTCAAGGCACTTATTCTATGGGTGACCCGATGACGGGAGCTGGCGACTGAAGCCCCGATGAATGGTGGCTGTAACTATAGCAGTCTTAAGGTAGTGAAATTCCTTGTCGGGTAGGTTCAAACCCACATGATAGCATATTTTAGATCCCTATATAGTATGTACAAGCCTTCTATGTGCTGAGTGAGCCAAAATGGCCAAGTCAAAGTATGTGACAATGGTTAATTCCAAAACAAGTCTACTTCACCTATTACATCTACATCCTCATAGAGCCTTCTTTGAAGAACTATCGTCCTGCTTATTGCCACGGTGAGGCTCACTACTAGCTTGCTTCACTTTCAGGGGTCCCTTCCATTTCATTAATTACTCCATATAGTAGGAATTCATGTTTGCTCTTCTTATAGTTGCATATCATGTCATTAAATTCACCAATAACTAATTCTATCTATTGGGAAAGTGATTTGCCTACTATGCTCCCCTCTTCTTCAATGAGAGTTGCTAGGCAAGTGGTCTTCCCCTTCTTGAGACCATTCATGAGCTGCATGGCTGAGATAGTGTCCACGTTTGTCTTCCCAGCATGAACCATGTGGACCATGCATGGAAATCTGCCATCCGTGATGAACACTGTGCCAAGGAAGGGCATAGGAGTCACCTTCACCATGCTTAAGGATTCGATTCCCAAGATTACCTTGAAGTCACCCATCAGAATGATTTGTCAAAGACCCTTCCAAGTGTCAGAGCTTCATGAGACTCTTCTGCGTTTAGCACACCACATTCTCAAGAAACAACTGCTACGTTAACATCAGCTCTTCCCACACTTTTGCTTGTGTTATTTGGACTTTGGAGAGTTTGTTTTCCACAGTTTCAGAACTCGTATCAGATATTTCCACTTTCGTATTAGCTCATTGGTTTTCGGCAGCTGAGCTTCTTTAGGCACATGGGTTCCACACAAATGTGGAGTAACCAAGCTTACTATTGATCCCAAGTGCGAGTTTGAATAAGAGAATTCCATGGTAAAATAAATAAATGCTGCAATTATTATGAAAATCCATTTCCAATGTGTTGGAAATTTCTTGGAATTCCTTTACCAGGATTTCCTTCGTAAGACAACAATGCATGTTTGGATAGATTGATATTATAAATTAATATCTAAGCTTATTCACAATCAAGATTCTCTAGGAAAAGAAAGAGGTTATCGTTTTCTAATAAATCTGAAAATTTAAATTCTATTTGCTATTTAAACGAGACTTGTAAATTTTGAATCCTACTTTTTAAGATCAAGATTGAAATAAGCATACATAACCATTATGAGTTCCACATTCACACCTTGGATTCCTTATAGTATAGAACCCTCATTTGGCATGGGCCCAAAAATCATGGCAATCCATGACTCTCAGGTAGGCCACGAGTGTAGGAGAAGTTGAGAGGACACACCTACTCCTGATTCTTGTAGAGGGCCTACTATGTTGTGTATATGCCATCCAATCCACTAATATGAAACATTGAATCATCTTTGGGGCCCACCATGATTTTTGTATGCTATCCAACCTATCCTTAAGGTGATCCTACTATGATAGAAAACACATATCAGCATGATCTAAAACTTTTGTGGGTCCTAAGAAGGATTCAATTGTAAAGTCTGATCCTCACCCTCATCATGATTCAACACATCTTAACATGAGCCAACACAAAGGATGGGTGTAGTGATACGACACAAATATCTTGGTGGATGTGGAAAGAATTTTGATAGGATTCAATCCACCTTGTAACAGCTACCAAATAGATGTTAGGGCTATCAATGGGCGGAGCCTCGTTTGGCCTCGGCCCGGATTTTGAACTGTTTTGGGCTGGGCCTATTCAAATTTCTGATTTTGGCAGGCCAGAGCCCAGCCAATTGACACCTCTAATAGGGGAATCGGATTGCATGCGGAGTTACTCCGCACGCTCTTATCGTGAGGAGTAAACTCAGTTAGGCCCACCTAGAATGTATGTGCTTTATCTATTCTGTCCATATGTTTTTCCAGCTCATTTTAGTGGTTGAGCCCAAAATTTAAGCATATTCAAATCTCAAGTGGACCATGCCACGGGAAACAGTGGGAATAATGATTTCCACGGTCGAAACCTTCCCAGGCCCTACAGTGATGTTTATTTGTCATCCAACCTGTTCATAAGATCACATGGATATGGATGAAGGAAAAACACAAATATCAGCTTGATCCAAAACTTCTGTGTCCTTCGAGAATTTTTCAATGGTAGACATTCAGTTCACACATTTCTTGTGGTGTGGTCCACTTTAGATTTTGATATGCTTCATTTTTTGGCACCATACCTAAAATTTTCTGTTAAGATGGATGGACGGAGTGGATAAAATACGTAAATCACTGTGGGCCCCACAGAGTTTAATCCTCTTGAAATGCTTAAAGATCATTTTCATGTCTTTTATTTTTTATTTTGATGCAAAAAGATTTTAAAAACAGAAGTAATTAGATTCCTCAAAATTTTGAGAAGCACAGAAAAAAAAATCCAAAAAATAATTCCTTATATAGAATTTCTATTGATTTTCTACTTTTCAAGAACTCAATCTCTTGATTTTATTTAAATCATTTCAAATTTTTAAAAAAAATCATCTAAAAATTAAAAAAGAAAGAAAAGAAATTAAAAAAGAAATTTAAAGGATTTGTTGGCTTTTAAAGGAATTTAATAACTTGTTGTACCTTTTATTATCTTTCTTGCATTAGGAAAAGAAATGAAAATGATTTTTGAGCATTTCAAGATGATTAAATGCTGATTTCACATGCAATAGAAAAACCAGTCTAGTTTAGAGGTATATAGCTCTAGAGTTTGAACTGATGGAACTTTTGGACAGTGGAATACATGTTAACTTTCATGGAAGCCAACGGTTTAGATTCCCTAGTGGGTACTATACAACTTTGCATATAGGCTGAGTCACTCGTGTCCATACCGTGGGCCACATTTGGACCATAATTTACAGTCCACCCAACAAATAACTTCCAACCTATCGTTTTGTGTGCGACATATAATCAGGCTATGGCAGTGCCAATCAGTTTGAAGTTTGTTTTTCTTTTTTGTTTTGGTGGAACCAAACAGGCCTTAAATGTTGAGAAAACCGGGCGATCTCGAGAGCCATTGTGTGGATATTTGCCATCGTACCCCCATTCCCCTCCTCCCTCCAAACCCATCTTGTTTCTTCCTAAGCTATGGCTCCTCTCCTTCCCAAACTTTCCCCCTTCTCAACCCCACCCGGCTTGAATTTTTTCGGGCCACCACTTCACAAAAAGATCTAGCTCACCCCAGAGAAGGCTCTGGTTCCTTGGCTCAGTGGTAGACAATCTCTGTTTCAACACTGGAGACGGATCAAGTGCCCATGTGGTGTGGGTGAGTGTGTGAGTATATAGGGGTGTATTTACAAAAAAAATTTTAAAAAAAAAATGTTGAGAAAACCATACCATCAAAATATCAAACTACCATCAAGTTCAAATTTGAGTTCCTTTCTGAAGTTTTGGAGGTTTTTATTTCTACCTTCGCTGAGCTCATGGACGGTGAATTAAAATTGTTCAAAGTTCTTCCAAGGATCTCCTGAATTTTTCTTCTTTTACTTAGTACATTCAATCTTATTATGTTTTATATTTAAAAACTATTGTTTTGACCCGTCGAGTATTCAAACCATCAAGCAAATTATGGGTTGCAACCTGGTTTCAGGCAACTGTAGCAACCAAAATCTGGACAGGTTGTCAAGGTCCTAAGGTTGGGTCTGGCCTGAAAAATGCCAACCCAATTGAATTCAGGCTGAGTTTGGGCTTGAGAAAATCAAATCAGGTTAGGTCAGGTTGGGAATCATCACATATATTTGGGTCCAGTCGAGTTAGATGGGGTTGGATCGAGTAAAGAAGTCTTCAGGTTGGGTTCAGGTTCAGCATCTGGAGTTGGAATTTAGGTCAGGTTGGGTCCTATTGAAGCCGGGTTGGGCTCATGTTGACCCTCAACACAACCCAATCCATCCAAGTTGCACTAATAAGCAAATTGTGCTGAGGCACGAAATTCCGCCCCTGGAACCGCTTTTTAAGACCATTTAAGGCCCCAGAATGGATGATGGATGCCACAGTTCTCCCAGATTCAAATGAGTACAACAGTGGCAACATGTTAGGCCAGCCCATCAGGCCTCACCAGTCACTGGTCAGCCTCTGACCTAGATTCCTCAGCTTGTTGGGTTGCTTCTGGCCAGTTACAAAATGCTTGGGCCTTTAATTGTAATTTGGCTGCGCTCAGGTCAAGCTCATTGATCAATTGGATCAGATTAGGCTCAAGCTCAAGTCAGGTACATGATAATGCATGCGGCCGCATATATACCCTTTGCATACATATAAAAATTGCTTAAGAGGCGGGGGACCGGGCTTGAAAAGCATTTTACTGGTCTGGCTCGCATCTAAAATCGCAGGCCTTCTATTTTCAATTCTGCCCAGGGCTAATCCAATCCGTGAAATCTTGGTGGCATCCTCAATCCATGAGGCGTCAACAGTCTGGATTACTGAACCATGGAACCAACATCCATAGAGTCCCGTACCTCAACAAACTGCTTGCCAGGCCTCATTCTGCCAACACCGTCTATCATTTCTTCATGATACAAACACTCTGGGAAAGATACAACAAGTAGATAACAAATAGGCTATCAGAAATATATGGTGAGCTTATCATCAATCTTGTCTTGCAACATTTTACACTGCTCCAACAACATGCTTAGCTTGTCAGCCTCTTTAACCTTCAATACAACTGAACTACTACTTTGCCGCTTGTTAAATATAGAAGCATTGCCAATTTCAACATCCTCAGGAGAATCATGGATAGCCTCCGACACCTCATTGCCTTTATCAACAGTTCCCTTGGGAGATTGAACAACCTCAGCAACTGAGATGGGCCGCCCAAATGGAAGTCTGCAGCTTACTTCAACCATTTCATCGAGGGAGAGTTCGGTTGCAACATGGTGCACCGGCCACATATCTGCAATCAAATCAGACTCATTCACACCTCGTTTCAAAGGTGAAAATATGTTACTTGGACTGGATGTTTTCGCACTAGGCCTACTCGAGTGCTCCAAAACATAAACTTCTGAAAACGGCCCTCTGATCAGATTCATTAACCGCCAGTTGAAAACCCGCCGAAAAATAACTGCCCATCTTGGAACGATACGATATCTCAAACCATCGACCTTGAGGTCAGCGCCCTTCTGCAGCATCACATATGCCTCCCTTGCTGCTAACTCGTCGCCCATCATTTTACTTGCTTCCGTCAGATACCTTGCTAAGCACTTTTCAAGTGCCAATTTCTGGTTCGGGATCTCCTTGCCGATATCTGAACCTTGATTTAGCCACAACAAGTCATTGGCAAAACATGGAAGTTTGCAACACTTTATCATGCTCATTGTTGATTCAATCCTTGCAGCAGAGCTCCAACCGATGCTTGGTAAGGACGAGTTTGTGGCTCTGCGCTCATGGCTGAATTCATCAAGCAAATCAATCTCAGGACTAGGCCAATGGGTAGGATTCATATCTGCTGCCACTGGCAATATCTTCTGATGAACGATCCAACACATTGTTGAAGGCCGAGATGCAGTGGTCCGGACCCACTTCAGAAACTTCCATGTTGTCAAGAACCTCTAGTGAAGAACCCAAGTATCCCAGAACCAGCTCGCGTGTCTTAACCTCACGAAGAACTGGCTGCACAGGCGACTGGTTTGCTAGCCATTGCAGAGCCTCTCTTAAATGATTGTCGCTCAAAAACCCATTTTGATTTTGTGGGGCCCGGTTGCCAACAAGAAAGACAATTGCAAAAGTACTTATCCTTCTTTTATCAACATCATTGAGGCCCAGTCTGTTAACGATGGTGAGGGAAGGATCAGAAACCTCATCTTCATGCACCCCACTGGTTAAGATCAGAAGCGGCAACCCAGAGAGAGGAGGTAGTGACAATAAAAGGTTGTGCAGTCGAGTTCTTTGAAGATCCCATGGTATGCTTTCCGATGCAAGAAACAGAACGGCACCTGCACCACTAACCACATCATCTGCTGCAACCGGCCTGTTACCATCAAATGCAATGTGTCTAATGACAGACAAACAGCAAATTTGAGGGCGACAAGCCCACTTCTTCCATATCGACAGGCCTGAAGAACAAACTGCCAGTTCATCATCGTCTTCACTTCTATTACCCATGAGCTTAGAGAGCAACCATGTGCCTGCCACATTATTAGTTTCGTTCTTTTGCATCGATTTGTGTCTTCCACTATCATTTGTCTGAGAACAGACAATCAGTTTCCAGCAGAGGCACTTAGCATCTGGATTTCTTTCTCCTAATATCTGCACCACCACTTCAGAAACATTCATTCTAGACCATGATTTCACACGTCTATCAAGCCTCTCCCTCACAACATGATCGATGTTGAGTTCAGCAGCATGGATCCGTTGCTTCACAAGATAAAAATGGAATGAGTGGATAAAAAACTGAATAGAACAGGTCAGCTTTGTTCTTAATTGATAAATAGAGCACACCAATGCTTGGTATAGTCGAAGATTTTGTTTTGCATGAGTGAGCATACACTACTCCATGGAACCCACATGTAGCTGGATGATCAAAACTCTCTGTTTCTTGATGCCATTATGGTTGGGTAAATGGTACAGAAATCACACTGACCAGATGATCCCAGCCACATGATCAAATGTGGATGCCTGAAAACAAAATTGTCAACAGCCCATACTAAAAACTCAGCTGCCACATTGATAATCATGACATCCATTCAGCACTATTTTTTTATTCCCTGACCCATCCACGTCAACACCCAGAAGATGAAATGTTCCAATCATCAAACCGTCACCTGCATGCAGGCCCAATGCTGCAATGCATGATGAACAAGAATGAACCGTGACTGGCCTAACGCGAAAGGGTACTGAGAAGCAAAAGATTTAGAAGACCAGTTTTTATTTTATGTATTTATTATTTACTGTTTTTTTTATTATTATTTTTATAATGATTTAGAAGACCACTTACCGCTTCATCTTTCAGGATCGGCAGTCCCAGTGATAGTGAACTCAATGCGGCAGTTGCTGCCAACTGGCGTTGCTCACGAATCTCCCTCAGCTTCAGTGATCTCCGCTTCCATGTCCTGACCATAGAAGAAAAGACTCAACAACCAATTATGATTGAATGTTCAACACTCATTTTCAGCTAAGTAGAATCAAACAAATTATGAACCTCAGCATCAGTTTAAGTTTTGAAGCAGCAGCAGCAGCAGTAGCAGCTTCATCCTTCTGAGGGAGCATCATAGATTCATTTCCTTGATCTCTGGTCATTACTTCTTGGGGTACTGTTTTTTCCACTATAGATGTCTCAATTTGCAAAGGCCTTCCCATTGCAGTTTGTGGAAGCATTGCCTTACGTGGGGAATGTAGATTTTTCTTTGTTGAGCTTTCTAGTAGTACATCAGCAGCTGATTCACTAACCGTGCCAACATCCACATGTGGTGGATACCAGCCTAATGATTCTGAGGGCAAGAAATGCAATTCAGCCACTTCAGCGTCTTTTTCAGTAGCCTGACCAGTAGGCATTTCAAGAAACAGCTGGACTTGGTCATTGTCTCTAGGAAAAGAATCATCTTCAAAATCAGGCATATCGTCATCAATAGCATCAACCCAGGTTTCTGTTTCAGTGGGACTAGGACTTGCATCTTTCTGAGCAAAATCATCCACCTTATCTAGCAAAATCTTTCTTCTTTCCCTGGGGGAGGATAATGCCTGTCCGGAAGACACATCATCAATAATCCTTTCTGACTTCTTCAGGTGAACAAGCCATGAACACTTAGTCAAGTAATCCATGTCGCTGTTAAGAAATGGGCCACTTTTCACCATATATACATCTCTGTAGTGCTTTATTGAGAACCCATGGTATTCTAAAAGGCTTTCAATATCTTCTTCCTGGTTGTTAGAAAAGAGGGGAAAAAAAAAAAAAAAATGAATGTCAGTTTGTCTGGTAACAAAAGCAAAATTCACCAGCATTACGCAACTACTTTACCTCCATGCCAAGCCAGTTTATAACTTGTTTGATGGGGATTCCTTGCTTATTCTGTAAGCCGCTGTGTAAAGAAGCAAGCGCCTGGGTTCGTAACTGGTCAAAAGAGAATCCAATGCTCAATGTCACTACATAACAGCCAAACACGATGGGCATTGATAGACACATCAAGCATAAAAGAAGCCCAGAACTACTAACTGTATGAGTGAGATCCACAGGCGACCAGCCTAATTGGCAAAGGTAATGACTGATAGTCTTCGTAACATACTAACTTATTACATATATTTTTCCCTCTTTTTTTGGATTGATTACGAAAATTTTATTAAATAAAGCTTAAAGATTACAAGAACCCATGAAGGAAATGGATAAGACAATGTGATACATAGATTAGGAAGAAAAGGCCTTCGGCAAGTCTACCAGTTTTTTTTTTTCCTCCTGATAAGGAACAACTTCTGCCAACCACAAATAGATGGGACAAAAAAGCTAGATGATGAGTAACAACTTCCCTGAGAAATAACCAAGTACATAGTTAAGAGGGGTACAGAGATTTCCCTTTGTACAGAGATCCACCGGCCAGACCCGCACGTGCAAGAGCACCCATGACTGGATGTGTTTAGGGGTATGCTACTTGTTACCACACCAAACCAGAACTCTCATGAGTCATGTAACAAAGAGTCAGTGACAGACATTAATACTAAGTGTTAGACCCTGGTGGCTTTTAAAAGTCAGATTTCCAACAAGTCCGTACAAATATGTTAAAAAGTACAATGTCTTTAATAAGATCTTCAATTATTAAGATGTAAAACGATCCCAAAAAATTATAATAGTCAAAAAACCTTAAAATCATTTTTTAATGGTATAGAAACAATCAAGTACTCATCTTGAAAAAGGTATCCCAGAAATAAAAGAAATAACAAGTAAACATTAAAAATATATGAGCCATGTCCGGGAATGTCGGGTATTAATGATAGGCACTTGAAAACAACATATTACAGGAATAAAACTAACAGAAACAACCGTAAGTCTGCAAGGTTTACTGAAACAACATCTTATTCACTGGGATATTCAGATTACTATAACACAAAATTGTGAAAGGCATCCATCTTACAAATTACAGGAATTACATGGATGAGAATTTAATACCTTTGAAAAGTGAGCATGCATCAAACATGCTTGAAGGTATGTTGCTTTCCTCGCAAGACGAAAGAAGGCAATGAAATTACCTGTTCTACAAGCTCTGGAATAGCACAATTGCTTCAGCGATCAGGTTATGCTAACACACAGGAACACTATGACTTACCATCAGCAGATAAGAAATGATAAGACAATGTCATTACCTTGCTACATCACGTGCAAATAAAATTTCTGGCGTACATCTTATCTCTGGAGTCATCTTGGCAAGATCAAGTGAAAGCTCTGCAGGTTCCACCTAACAACAAGGGCTGGTATTCAGTGATAACATTGAAATTGAGCCAAAGAGAATTGTGATAAACTGATTCAATGAATAGGAAAAACCAGAGTTGGGATACCACCGTTTTGGGTAATGACAACCAAAACCTGATTGCAATACCATGCATTTCAAGTTGGGAGCTTTGCCAAGCATGCGCACGTGCATGCAATAAAGCTCATGCACACACCACACATGTGACAGCATGGCACATATGTGTGAGATCTAACCCATCCGTCAGGTTGGTCCAACCTTGTACATTTTTCCCCAAAACTAAAATCTGGCCCAATCAGCATGTGGATCCCAATACTGGAAACTGGTGGATGGGTTAGAAAACTTCAGCCTAGTTTTTCAGAACTATACATTTGTTTTTGCAGACTGGTGCCCACCTTACCATTGGATCAATCTGATTCTTGTGCTAGGGCATCAATATAGTGGTGCTGTTCTGATGGATGGATTGGCTCCGAACCTATCATGCCACGCTGACACGTGGCAGGTACATAAGCTTTATTGCACACACGTGTGAGCTTAGCAAGACTTTCAAATTTGAATCTAAACGAACGCAGCAGTACAGGAGTTAGTCCATCATAATGAGTGGAGTGGGACTGGCTCCATATTGGTTGTTTTTCACTTGACTAAAATGAGTAGTTGCAATTCATTTCAATAGAGATTCCCAACACACCCTGACTTACTTTGTACCCGGGATGTTTGTCCAGCTTGAGAAGTGCATAATAACCCCGGAACTCTTTCTCCGTAGGTATACTGCTTCCATTCTTCCTATGGTCATCATACAGTTGAAACAATTCAACTGATGCCTTGTTCATCTGCTCAATGTTGAGGTGCGCATCAAATCCCTCTGAGAACCCTTCCCCTTTTGTGTATTCGCACAACTCATGCATGGCTATGATGTGAAGCCTTATCTGGCATCAGCAACAAGAACGTTTAATAAAGATGTCTATCCCTGCTACAAATCAGAGCTATGAAAGGAATAAGGTTGAGGAAGAAACCATTTGTTCAAGCATGGTTATAGCATCCCGGTTAAAAATGTGTTGCATCCTGAGGTCCATCCGGATCGCCCTCATCCTATCCCACAAGAAGTTATACATCCCCAGAAACTTGTCGTCATAAGGTTGATCCAGCAAGCCCAGAAGATAATTAACCGTCTTCTGCAAGACAGGCATGGGCCTTATCAGGCCTGCCTCTCTCTCAGCTGTCCTGTTATACTGTGTGAATCAGACAATAACTTCCATCAAGATTCATGTTGTAGGCGAAGAAAGGAAATTTCAGGAAGCAATTTTTGAACACTGGACTGGAGGCGAAATCGGTGAGGTTGGTCATTAGGTGAAAACCAGTTTAACCCAGTTCCACCCATGGCATTGTCGCGAAGTCATATATAAATTAGTTCAATAACCGCTTGTTTGGACCAGCTCAATAACAGTTTATACTGGTACACTGCCAGTTTATATGGGTTCTCACTGTCCCTGTATAGAGAAGTTCTGCACATTTTTGGTTTTTGTACAGACCAGATTGATTACATGGAAAGTCTGATAAAGTGATTATGGACTACCTTCTTAACAGCAAGGTATTTGCTTGTTTGGTTTCGGTCTCCATCCACACGTTCATACTTGTCAAGATCTCCTTTCCTCTCACGTTCCTCCCTTTCGGATTCTAAAGCACAATGAAAGAACACAAGCCTACATTATAAATCAATGACTTTGAATACTCACGGAACTTTCAAGACAGAACGAGATGGTTGGAATTTTTTTATTATTATTATTATTGTATTTATCCTCTGAAAATTAAAGAGATGCAAAGCAATCTGAAATTATAGTTGGACTTGAAAGCTGAGTAACAGACCTGGACACATATCAGGACAGAGCCCAACTACAACACTGGATGATTCAATCCCTTCATTGTCAAACAAAATACTATCATTTGAGAGATCTACTTCTTGAACAGGGTGCTTGACAGTGAACTTTTGTTTCTCCGTGGCCTGATCACTTTTAATCCCAGAAAGCTTTTGCTTTGTAAGATCATGTGGGCCTTGCACTGGTTGGCTTAATTCAACATTGAAACGAGCCAGTCGCTTCGCCTTTGCTTGGGTTTCTCTACAATTAGAAGTTGGTTCCAAATATAAAATGAGCAAATTTGATGCATGAAAGTTGAACTAAACTAGTTATTATGAAAAAGATGACTACAGTGAAGAAAGTCAAATTGAAAAGGAATCATGTAATTTTTGTCACCTTTCGATATCATCTTGAACGAAATGAGACTTCCTTAAAGCAACTTCATCAGTAGATGGTATAGGAGGCGACCTGGTCCTTTTCGGGACTTGAAAGTTGTTAGGCTTGGTTGGAAACTTTGGTCCAGCATCATGTGCGTCAACATAAGGCACAGCTGGGGAGGAACTCAGCGGAGTTTGAGAATTAGCATTGGCTGGAGACATAGGCTGATTACCCCATCTCGGAGGTGATATGGCAGGCCTGGACAAGGTAATTAGTACATTCACAATTCACAATTTTTTATCAATATAATTTACTACATGATTTTTTTAATAAAATTTTACTAACTGATTATAAAATTTGGGATTCTAGGGAATCTGCAAGATTCTCTGATGGACAGTGATTTGAACGTATACGACAACTTCAGGGAACCTGCAAGATCCATTGCCAGATAGCAATTTAATGTTAGTGCGCGCATATCTCCCATCCCCCAAATAGGATAGGTGGTAACTCAAAGTGGAATTTTTGAAATCACATATGGACATATGTTTTGGGTCTGGCCCATCAGATTTAGGTGATGGGGGATATGTGTGCAACAGCTCTCAGAGCACAGTGTGCACTTTATGACCCAAGCATATACAAACATACTATTAATATGAAGTACATTACTATAAATTCCCCAAAATTATATTTGTCATTTTGAATGTATAGCAATGTAAAGCTCAGTAAAGAGGACAATGGGAGAAGAAAACACCAAAACCAAAGGTTTGCAATAAAACCTACCTCTGAGCTTCTTCGAGAGGGTAACGATGCCCCTTGACAGGCCGGTTGCTTTCAAAAGCCAAAGGAGGTGACAGTGTCCTCCGTGGGGCTTTAGAAGCCCCATTATCGAATAGCAAACCCGTATGAGTTCCCAATCTGTAAAATAGAAATAACTAAATTGTAATCCAAACAGGAGCACCAATGATTTTCCATATGAAAGAGCAGCCATAATACCACCTGTTTTCATAATAAAGGGAAGATGAACCAATGCAACTACACTGATCTGAACCATCCATAAATTCCAGCCCCCTGCTCTTTAAGGGCTATTGAGCCAAATCACAGATTGGATGATTCAAAGTATCAAAACACTGATCCATTTCACTATAACTACTTGTTTTTCAAGACTGATAGGATAGTTAGAATCATTGGATCAGAGTGACTTTTGAGAGACGAGCCAATACATCCACCATGGCTTCTAGAGTGGACCGTCAAATTTGATGACTAGACCTTGTCAGTAACATTATGGACTATCCCATTTGCAAGCCGTTAATTGGATGGATAGGATCATCCTGTAAGTGTAATTTCATATTGCCAGCCCACGACGAATGAGCTGTACCAGCTGGACAGTCCAGATCAATTAACAGAATGCCCACATGTCCAATACAACTAGTTTGCAACAATACAAATTAGTTGAATAGGATCATTCCAAATAAAAGAATACATGAATGAAAGCAATGGTTTGCTAAGCTCACCAGCATGTATAGCCTTGTCCATCTACATGCTGGAAAGCATGCTAATACAACACATGCGAGATCCAAGCAGTCCATTTGGTGGGACACAATGTGGATCTTATGGCCCAAAATCAGGTTGGTCACTCGTCATATGGGCTATGGTGTACAAAACAAGTGACAATAGTGAAAACTTGTTTTAGTGCCCATTTGTTTCATAATCTGTGTCACACCCAGTGTTTTAAATAGCGAATAGTGTGTGGCGTAGCATTCACCCCTTTGAAGCATGAGGTGTAAGCTACATAACATGTAGCATTAGCTACATGCTACTTCTAGAATTTTTAATCAAGGGTGTACTTGATTGCACCAATTTTATGATATCTTGCAATAAATCAGACAGATTAGTAATGAAATTTAGCAAAATTTCATGATACTTGGTGCAACCAAACGTGTCCTCGAGTAATAGGAAAGGGCAATGATTAAGTATAAAGGTAAAGATAGTGCAACGAAACTGATTTGATACTGTTATTTATATTGTTTTCTATATGTATTGAAAAGAATAGCGTAGTCTATGTAGCAAGTTGCGTATGCAGATTATGATGTAGCATAGGCTACACACGACTTAAGCTATTTTTATGAGCTATGTAGTGTTAATGCTAAGCTATGCTACATGGTGTAAGATACACACTACATGGTGTAGCTATTTAAAACATGGGTCACAACTAATGAGTTGAGCTGCTTCTTATTGGGTAAGAAAACAGTTACTGAGGATTACCAGCAGCTGCCTCTCATTATAGTTTCTTGGAAGCCACCTCTGGTTGTTGGAAGCTCAATGTTGACAGCCGCTCTCTGGAGGGCACTGGGTGGTGCAAACCAGTTGCCTCGAATCAAGACCTCAACGATCCGGTTAAACAGGCCATAACATTGGGGCTGTTGTGAATCGGGATCTTCAAAATCCAAATTTGAGCAAAGCAGTAAAATTGTCGACCAGGGAAAGATAGAAGATGGCAAGGTTGTCAGATGAATCCCAACAACCCACTAGCGAAGAGCTAGTGTTCTAATCCCTATCTCTTCAACCATAAAATAATGAAGAAACCTCAAAAGCTGATTTTGAGTAAAGCTGTAAAATTGCCAGCCAAAGAAAGAAAAGAAGATGACCAGATTATCAGATGAAGCCTGACAAATCACTAGCCAAGAGCTAGTGTTCTGTAATTCCCATCTCTTCTACATAAAATAATGAAGAAAACCTGAAAAGCTCATTTTTGTTCAAAGCATAAGATGAGAAGAGGGTTGCATGTCCTTGAGGCTTTGTATAGGCTTGAGAAATGAAAGATGGCTTAAATGCAATCAAAATGACTAAAATGCCCTGAGAAATGAAAGATGGCTTAAATGCAATCAAAATCACTATAAATGCCCTCACAAACGGAACTCTTCGCTAACAGCCCATATTTGAGGGTGTGCTTTAGCCATTTACCCGTGCATAAAACCCAATAAAATAACTCATTATCATCAAGGCTTTATCCCAACTAATTGAAAATCCAATCAAATACCTAAACACCAGTTCCTCTACATGTGTAGCAGTGTGGGGTCCACATGTGATCATGTGGGACTCATTTTGGCCCTCCATTGAAACACCCGTAGAGTGTGACTGTGTGAGTCTTATAGCAATAAAATGAGTTATGGACAACATCAAACCCAATAAAATAACTCATTGTCATCAAAGCCTTATCCCAACTAATTGAAAATCCAATCAAATACCTAAACACTAGTTTCTCTACACATGTAGCGGTGAGGGATCCACATGTGATCATGTGGGACTTTGGCCATCCATCAATACACACGTAGAGTATGAGTCTTATAGCAATAAAATGAGTTATGGACAATTTACAGAAGTCCGAAATGGTAGTGATGGGATTTACAGGTATTCTATTCATTTTTAGTAGTTTAGTAAATATATGGTAAGGATTAGGATTAATGAATGGTTAGAATTAGAATTAAAGAATTGTTATGATTAAATTAGGATTTCGTTTTGCTTTGGAAAAATTATATAGACATGGAGAGCTGATCAACTACAGGCAATGGCACCACAACTTGTAGTAGTGTTTTATCTTTCCACCAGCATTCCCCTTGTGTAATAAAATAATAACATGAAAAAGATAGGCCCAACAATGAAGATCACCATTCTAGAAAATCAAGTTGATCTGCCCACTAGGTGAGGCCACACATATATATATTGAGTCAGACTTTCCTTTGTCCGTTGATTCCAACGGTACGACAAGCTGTGGCACCTTGCCTATAGGTGATCAGTTCCTTAGAAACACAATCATTCTAACTAGGTGTTGCTCCCGCTTCAAATTGCATTTTGGACTCACACTCCTGCTACCATTTCCTAGTTGTTTATACTTGACAAAATTTTGAAACAAACACTTCCCTACTCCCTTGATTAACTGATCACTTTATTGAGAGGGCACCAAAAAGCGCAAAGAATTACAACCTCAGCAAAATAGAAAAACTACAGTCTTGTGACGAAATTATATGAAATTATACAAGCCCATTCAACAACAAAACTCTTGACTTCAAGGATAACTTCCCCTTCTTTGGAAGCCTCGTACCAAAAACATCAACCATTTCTTTCCCCTCAAATGGCCCAAAGAACGGCTAGCAAAGCCAACCAATGTTGTCAGGTGCGATCGCATAATCACATACTATGGCTCAGATCACTTATGCCATGGTTGCATATGCCATGTAGAAAGTATGCCATGATTATGCGATGGCATAATCGCATAATCATGGCATACTTTAATAGAAAAAAAATTTGATGGAGAAGGAAGGGAGAGAAACAAGGAGAAGAAAGAGGAGAGACGGATGATGAAATTGCTATGTTGTTGTTGGGTTTGAAATCCTACACAACACACACACACACACACACACACACACACACACACACACACATCGTGGTACATAAAACCGTACACACGCACACACCTAAATACACATATTTCCACACTCCCCCTCAAGCTGAAGCATGTAAATTACTCATGTTTACATGCTTCAGCTTGGAATACATACAAGTTGAAATACATAAAGTCTTAAATACATAAAATGAGCATGGAAAAGGCTCCCCCAAGTACAACATGGTAACATAAAACTAAGGCTGAAACTTCCTTAAATAGTAAAGTCTTCTCTTCAAGAAATGGCCACAAGATAAGGCTCGACAACAAACGAGTCAATAAAATGTCATCCACATGCAAATTCTCTCACAAACAATAACAATGAGTGTCCATCACGTGCAACACTCGAGAGAACACACACAATGGCAGTGGAGACGTGTGTGCATCACATGCAGCACACAACAAACAACAACAATAAGGTGGAGGGACACTCACACCATAAAAGGGCCTAATAAAGGAAAGGAAGATGAACAGTGAAGGAATGATCCACCAATAGCAACCAGCCCCCATGTGAAGTTGGGTGAAGCGATTCGTCGAACACGTAGTGTGCGCATGATACTCCTATGCACAGTGCAAGCAATCCAGCAACATGATGTTACAGCTCAGCCCCAAAAACATCAAAAGGAGAAGAAAATAAAGAAATCCCAACAAGGGATCCAGAATCGAGGGGCCGGCAACACACACCCCTCACAAAACACGTCATAGTGTACTCGATTCTTGATGAAGCTTCGTAAGGCTGGAATCTAATGATCTATCTTGATAAACCGCACCTTCCCATGTGGAACAACTGCTTAAAAATCCTTCAGAAAAACACTACAGCAAAAGGACAAAATCTGGACTTTGCGACTTTTTTCTTCTTCTTCTTCATTTTCTCCAGCAACACCACAAAAAAATTGCTCCGATCTGTGCAGAAAATACTTCATTATGCTTCTAAAAACCAGATCTACCAAATCCCAACACTCCTACATCAAAAAAGCTACCGACCGAACACTGCCGACATCATCCGTGTGCGCAGACGAAGTCGGCAGTGGACCCCACTACCACTGGTTACGGTCAGGTCCTAGATCAGACGCTCTGATACCAAGTAGAGAAATAATAGAAAAGAAATCTGATGGAGAAGGGAGAGAAACAGGGAGAAGAAAGAGGAGAGACAGATGCTGAAACTGTTGTGTTGTTGTTGGGTTTGAAACCCTACACACACACACACAGACACATATTACTTTAAAGGAAAAGATACAGTGCTCCATTGGGGTACGTAAAACCGTACACATGCACATACCTAAATACACATATTTCCACAATGGTGCCATGGAGCCATGGCATAATGGCCAACAGTCAAGTTTCTTATAGATTGTAAATTTGTAACTTGTAACTTGTATTGTATGCATCAATATTCAAGTTATTGATACAATTTCTATATTTGTAGTTTTCAATAATTAATTCTTTCTTAATATAACTTGTTGATTATTTAAATTTGTTTTGTTATTTATAATATAATATAACTCAACATATAAATGGCCTAATAGTCAAACTACAATGAAATAGGTATATAATCAATTGTAGTAATTATACAGTTTTTTTCGTTTTTTTTTTCTGTTTTTTACCATTTTTTCGATTTGTTTAATTTTCAAAATAAAAAAAAAACCATCAGCCTGAGTGTTGAGCTCCCATTTTATACATATTCTAGCCTATTGCATCGCATTATATGCATGGTTTGCATGCTTAAAAGACTTATCTAATGCATGTTTTGTTGATGTAGGAATGAGAGAGATAGTGCACTCAATTGATGATAAAAAGAGCACATTTAGGAGCCCTTGGATGAAGACCCAAGGTGGCCAAAGAGAAGAAGAAAGAAGCAAGGGGAAGAAAGAAAGAAAGAAAGAAAAATGCAAGCCAAATGGGCCTAGACCGGTCAAGAACAGTCGGCCAAACAGGCTCTGACCGGTCAAGACTGGTCGGCCACATAGGCAGCACCCCTCTAGACTCTCTGGACGTCCAAACAGACAAGTCCGACCGGTCGGCCAACCATCTCCGACCGGTCGGCCAGTGCAATTTTAGCAACTTTCCAGCAAGCTCCGAAAATCATGCGCTACGGGAGTCCTTACGCAATTCTGGAAGTTTCTGAGGCGGTAAAGCCTCTCTACTATAAAAGAACACCTAAGGGTGAATCTAAAGGCATCATAGAAGGCTAAGGAAGTCGTGGGAGGTGAAGGAGATCATTGTGGAGCGTCTGCAACTCCTCCAAACTTGAGTTTTCTATGTTTCAGTAGCTTTTCCTTTGAGTTTTAGTTTAACCTATTAATGGTTGGTTAAACCTCTAAGCTAGGGCTAAGAGGTGAAGCTTTTAATTGTTTACAATGCTTAATTCGAATTAATTCAAGTACTTTTTGGTTTAATGAAGAACACTTCTAGTTCTAATATAAAATAAAGTTAGTATTTTTAGTTAATCTTCTATATCTTGTGATTTCTCTTATATGGGATGTTTTGATTACTGAAATTGCTTAATGGGGCGTTGATTGATAGGATTTTGGGTTGTAAAGATCATAAATTCATCATGATATGTTGGATGCTAGGAGATCTTACAAACTAAGTTTCCTAAGTACTTATCTAGAACTAGACTAGAAGAAGTTCTTATCTTTGAGTTTTGATCTAAGGTAGGTGTTTATGTATTGATTTTGGTTCAATAGAAGTTCAATTTATGCTTCTAAATCAAGTCTAGTGACAACGCTTAAGGAAGAATCATGAATGTGATCTGGCTTGTTTTGTGAAGGATTGGGCTGTGTGATTGAATACGCCCAACGCCTTAGTTGATTATGAGAGAACCGTATCAATGGATGATCCATCTATGTTAGATAAGCTATGATTTGATTGCTCTATATTCCGATTGGATAGGGATAGAACTCTGATTCCAATTGAGTTATTGGCTTGAATGGTCTGAATTTGTATTGTGAATGATTATTAGTGAATCCTTGGTGCTCTAGTGTTTATTTCCCTGATTTAAGTATAAAACAGATAGTTTTATGTTCTTAATTTCCACCCATCGATACAAATCCGAATTTAGCCCATCCTAGTTATAAAACTTAGAATTGTTACGACAATCCCTGAGGATCGACCTCGTTCTTACCGAGAATTATTACTACATCACAGCCTTGCACTTGAGGCTAGCGAACACTGAGCGATCGTTTATGCGATTATGTGATGGCATAAGCAATCAGCCCATGCTGATGGCTTATGCGATTTGACAACATTAAAGCCAACCATCAAAGATCCCAATTAATTCTCTCTAAGCAAATGCCATGCCACATAAGGAGAAGCTCCCTGAGCGTTTTCGGCATAGACCAAAGATGCTGAACAGACTAAGAATAGAACACCAAATCCGACTAGCATACAGACAATGAACCAATAGATGATTAACTGACTCCACATCCACCTTGCACATAATACATATGTTTGGGAGAAATTTGCCCCTCTTTTGGGGTGGGGGGCCCCTAGTGCCACGCAAAATCCGTATGCCCACAAGAGTTTTCTCTTTCATTAGACCTAAGGAGATTGTAGAAGGACCGAACCAAAAACCGCCCCTCCTTATCTTTCGACCACAACAATTTATCCCTTTCTTTTGTAATTGGCACATGATCTTGAAGGCACCCAAGAAGTCTTGCAAACTCTTCAACTTCTATAATGCTACAGCACAGCATGTAGGATTCCACACCACTTGAGACTTAATGACATTGAAACACTCGGCCACCATGATCTTCTTTTTTAAAGCAAGGTGTGCCATCAATGGAAAAATAGTTTGGAGAGGCTCTCCCTATAACACCCCGTAAAATCGCCTTCCTTAAGACTCGAACACGTGCTCAAACCCACTAGACACGTATCATCCTTTAGACGAATAATTGGCCGCACATGACTTAGAGAACCATAGTCTCAAGGTATTAGGAACTTAGACACGCACGTAGGAGTCCATTCCGCCGCCCGTTCCGAGACAGTTAACTTAAGCCCGAAACTCGTTAGGGACCACCCACGTACTGGGCTTAGCACTCTTAGGTGGGCGTTACGATGAAATCGGCACCCGAAACCATAAATTGAAGTGTCCTGCAATTGCACATGGGAGTGCAAGTGTACTTGCACTGTACCTAAGTGAGTAATCATTACTCAAATCACTTTTCTTGTGTGGGCCCCATGGACCCTTGCATGGCCATGGAATGTGGACCATGGACTTGAAACATAAACCAGCACATCATACCCCGACATGGACCCCGATCGACAATCGGTGACCGTTGAACGGATGTCAACTTAGATCTGGCAATCGCCATCTCCGATCGGTCCCAAATCATACCCAAACAAGGATCTCAACATGGTAAGGCCATCCTATGGGCTGGATTAGCCCAAAGGGGTCAGGTGGGCCCCACATAATCAAAACAGGACCCAAAGGGCCACTTTTATGCAACTTAAAACATTGGGGGCTATATGTCCCAATTCCCCCAACCCTTATAACCCATTTTCTAAGCCCTCTCTCTCATTTCTTAGCCAATTTTCTGAGAGGGGTGTGTGAGAGAGAAAGGGGGAGTTGTAGAAGAAGGATTCTCAAAGAGAAGCCCTTGCACACTACCCTACCTGGACCTAGCCGCCTTCACAATACTCAAGCCGGCTTCTCTCGCGATTGGAGACCTTCCCGGACGTCGGTAGAAGTAAGTCCATGATAAATCACCCATCTTCTCTAGCTTCTTTCATAGGTTTTCCTATTTTTCCTGATTTACTAATACCTTCTTACAGGATTTCCCTAATCCTCCTCCAAACCAAGGTGTGTATCATTTATCGATGTGTTGCCATGCAACCAATACCTGCAATTGTAGTTGATACCTTCAATTTCCAGGTTTCGGAAATTGGATTGGAGCTAGGAAAGTTATATGAAATTGGTAGAATTTTGTTGCCTAGGGATTTGGATGCTAGGTGTATACTAAGGCCATTTGCATGCTCATGTCATCCTACACATGTTCTCATTATGTAAATATCCTATGCTAAGATGTCTTAGAAATTATACCAATATGCGATGGTTGAGATTTTGGTATTACATGTTTTGTAAATTAAAGTATGCATGAGCTAGGGAATCGGGAAGTGTTTGGGGTGACGGGTAGTAGTTTCCGGCCCGGCAAGTACAATAGTTGAGGCGGCCGCACAAGGCCGGCAGCCTCGGGAGCGCGGTGGTTAACTATGGTGGAAGTTGGGGCGATCGGCTGTGGTCGAGGACCACGCGGGCCGTATGTGCTCAAGGCCGGTCTTCCCCTTGCTTCCCCTAGCCGAGGACCCTGGCCCACCACCAGGTCGGATGGCAATATATGTATCTAAGTGTTTAAATGTGTTTCTATCACTTATGTGGAATCCATGTACCGGCGCACCATTTGATGGGCCCACTAGAAACCATACGGCGTACCGATCCCTCAAAACTCATGAGCCGGGGATGGTAGTATGGGCCCTATTCCCGTGCTGTCGGCCTACGCTAGGGTGATGCCTCCCTATAGTATCCATTGAGCACCGTAGAGGTGACGCACCTACTACTCGACTATGGGATGGGGCGATGAACCCTATTCCACTTGTGTTGGGCGCGTCTGACGAGTCGCGGCCAAACCGGGCACCTCGAGGCTGTAGACCCGAGATAAGATCGAGGGGCTACTGGCTGTGACTTGCGTTCGCCTCGCAGGGAGTCAGGTGGTCCCAGTCGGCCAAATTGATAGAACGTTGGTACAGGGGCTTCGCCAACCGGCTATGTGATGAAAGGATTTAACTAATTATTGGCTAATCATGTGTAGTTAGGCATGACATGCATTGCCTGTACGGGTGAGGTGGTGGTGCCACTCACTGGCGGCTATGACAAACATCGGTGCTTGGGCATGCATCTGCATTACATGCACTCATCTCATTTAATAACCATGCTTGCGATGACGTATTATTCTTTGATTCTATGTATGGAAAATGAAGTTATTATCTATATTGTTTATATTGGTGAATGTGTAACCTAAGGAAATGAAGCCACTGAGTTGGCCACTCACTCCCCTTTATGGGGCGGTGGTTTAAACCACCAACCAGATGACCCATGTGACCTAGGTATACAGGAGGCGGTCGAAGCGACCGAGTTCGTAGAACTTGGAGAGGGGCCGACGAGTACCTTCAGTACGCAGGCGACCAGGACTATTAGAGTGCGGGACGTCGGGAGTATTTCTTTTGGGGTTTGGCGCCTACACGGCATTCCGGTTCAGCTTTTGGGACAGTATACTCTGAACCTATAGTAGGGGACCCAATGGGCCCCAATGTGAGGAATGTAGTTCATGTACATTTTTGGACTTATATATATACATGTTCCTCTTTCTTTTGGAAATGTTTTGCCCATGATTAAGTTGTTTATACTTGGCTAATTCTACAATTCTGCCATTAACTACAATACATTCATGTACCGCATTATGTGGAATCTGGGATATCGGGGGCCGAGGGCAACCACGGACCCTGGCATCCAAAGTGCCGCACTCCCTGACCGACACATCTTCCCAAAATCTAACCCTTTCCCCATTACCAACCCGAAAGCTATTCCTTCCATGAATAGAGTAATGCGAGCTATGCCGATCCAAATCCAAGAAGCATGCCTTGGTTGACCAATCACCGATCTCACTTCCATATTTTCTGGCAATTACCTCACACCAAAGAGCATTATCTTCAATCACAAATCTCCACAACAACTCAATCTCAAACCAACCCCCCCCCCTTCTAGGCCAAAAGATGAATCTTTTCTTCTGCTCCAAACCTTGACACAAAAAATCACTTTGCAGCTTATCTAGCTTGGTTATGACCAATCTGTTGCCACTACATGTTGAAGACTCTTTCATGAATAGTTGAATGAATGATGAATGAAATTTCAGTTTACTTTTTCTAAAACCTATGATAGGCTTCCCATGGGTGCTATGTTTAATGTCTCATCCAAAATGAGTAATGAGAGAGATTCTAAATCACCAATACTTCTCTTCCTCACATCACCCACCCTTCAACCTAAAAATCATCTTCATCCATATTTACAGCTCTTCTGCACCATTTAGCATGAAAATTTTCTATATGTTCTGGAGATGGTCGACAATCAACATCTTATCACTATTGGTGATCCTCGCCAGAGTCAAATCTCTAAAACCATGAGAGCTAAAAGCTGATTTTCAAGCTAATTAGCTAGCATTGCCTATTTCTTTTTCCTTTTTTCTTTTTTTTTTTTTTGAAAGGTTACAATTTTATTTAATAAAGAAGGCCAAAACAGCCAAAAGAATCATAAAAAAATTATAAAGCAACCCAAGAAGAAGAAGAAAGAGAACAATCTCGTAGAACTAAAGAGTTTGAGGCCCAAATATCCATAACATCTAGCTTAACCCAAAAAACTCTTCCGCAATAACCCCACTGTGGTTGCGAAATCATCGGTTGTTCCTCTCCCTCCACAAGGCCTAGATACTGACAAATAATGATGCCCATCTCCAAACTTTCCTTCCTCTTTTCTCACCCCACCCCCATTGCTAAGCGACCAAGAACCCCTCATTGACTCTGGCATTACCACAAAACACCGAAAAGAACCAAAGATTTTATCCCAAAATTCTCTCATGAAGGGATAGTAAATGAGAAAATGGTCGATTGACTCCTCATTTCGCAAAAATAGGAGGCAAACATTGGATTATCAACTCTCTTTAACAGACAATTCATCGTACTACCCACCAGCAGCCATGCTAATGCTGCAACCGGGGGGGTGGACGTAAGAACTAAGAAAGGAAGCGTTCACTTTTTCGTCACTAGGAGAAGACTGGCGGACCAAAACATAAAAATTCAAACTGAGAACTACCTGGACTTCTCAATGATGCAAACAATAGAATCCGAAGACAAATAAAAGGGAATGATGGCTAAGAGCCACTTCAACAAGCCAATAAACTCTTCCTCTTCCTCCAAAAGATTCCTTCAGCATGGACGAGTCCAAACCACTCCATTACCCAAGGCCAAGAAGCAACATGCAATAGAAATGTCCACAATCGGAGATAGACTAGCTACCCACGGAAAGTCATCACGAAGAGCTATATCACTCGGGCTACACATTCATCCCAAAAGATTATTCTTTTATCATCACCCAACTAGAATTCTGTCCCTTCCTTGAACTTGTTCCTTGGCCTAGTGATACCCCTCCATAATGTTGTAGCCATTAACAAAGAAGATTCCATTATCCACCAACTCCCTTCCACAACACCATACTTCCTTTGACGCAGGGAGGACGTGGTAGGTCGATCATCGTCTGCTTAACCGATTGTTTCTCGAATCCACGAGAAGAAATAAAAGAATAAAAAGAGGAAATTAATTCCGAATAATTGTTTTTTATAGATTTAATGAATAATAAAAAAAACATAATTACATTGCTTTAATTAATAAACTAAACCCTAAATTCATACTTAACACTAACTTGTAAAGGAAGAGAAGAATCCTAGTACAATTAGAAAATAAACAGAAAAATCTACGCAAACTGTATAACGCCTGTCGGGCGCCGTCTTCCTTCCGCTGATACGAGCAATCCACATATCTGATTGCCACAAAACTTTGTGGTTTTGCTGACATCGACATACTCTTCAAGATGGACGGTTCAGATTCTCCATATCAATAGTAGTGGGCCACCTGGACCATCTCCAGTTTTAATGGGCGGAATTCGGAACTTTCTGGACAGTTCGTACCATTTTGGACGCCACGATCAATCCGTTACTTGGATCGACGTGAAACTTATTGAATTTTCTTGGCGTCGAGCAGCTCTACGAAATGGACGGAACAGATCATCATAAATGATCAAGATGGGCCCCAAGAGTTGGGCCAAAATCTAAAAACGGGAATAACAATTTCCTGTTTTGGTTGAAACTCCAAAATCGGAAATTCCTTAGTTTCATCTTGTTTTTCTTCCTGTCCATCTCCCGTAGGAAGGTACGTGATCCACGCCCTCAATCATGGGGTTCTTCCCCTACATCATTCTTCCCCACTTGAAAAAAACTCGTCATCGAGTTTCGCTTTAAGTTAGGGCCATGATTTGCTTTTAACTTCGGAAGTCGTTCATGCTTGCTGGCCTTATCCTAGAATGCTACAACAAATTTCTCCGACTTCTTCTGCACGCCAACATGAATAATTGCAACATTCTCCGACACATCGAAAGTTGGCCTTTTCTGAGAAAGGACAATTTCCTCCACAATGAACAATTCATCAGAAAGTTCGGCAACTACGATCGCCTCGATTTCCTGCATTGCTGGCGTGACACTTTCTGGGATGCTCATGAATTCCGTCAAAACTGACTCCATAATGTCTGGAATAACTTCAAACTCTCCTTCCCTATCCTTTAAGACTGAGGTATTGATTTCCTCCACCTCCTTAGAATTTTGAACATCCTCTGAGATTGTGGTGGGTTGTACTTCAACGACCTTACCTCGAAAACCTCTTTCAACATAATCCCCACGATCGTTCCCACATGCAGGTCGTCGTACGATGATGTCTTCGACCTCTTTATTGCTAGGTTTTGAATCGTCTAGGGTAGCCCTGCGATAGGCCACCTGGGGTGCTCTACGAAACATGGGGTTATTCCGTACAGCGAGCACAGATGGTTGTTGAATGTTGCCTTGGGCTTGGGGCGGATTTAATGCCACTATGATGCGATCGAGGATTGCCTGTATACCTTGTAGGATCAATCGATTTTCCCGTCGTGCTTCATCGAAAGCTGCCGCCGTGACATAATCCTTTGGAGCACCGTCCTTAGGATGAAGATCCAACCATTTATTAGAGGCCATCGTCTTGAGGAATAAACCTCTCTGATACCAATGACGCAGGGAGGACGTGGTAGTTCGATCACCGTCTGCCTAACCGATTGCTTCTCGAATCCACGAGAAGAAATAAAAGGATAAAAAGAGGAAATTAATTCCGAATAATTGTTTTTTATAGATTTAATGAATAAAAAAAAAACATAATTACATTGCTTTAAATAATAAACTAAATCCTAAATTCGTACTTAACACTAACTTGCAAAGGAAGAAAAGAATCCTAATACAATTAGAAAATAAACAGAAAAATCTGCACAAACTGTATAACGCCTGTCGGGCGCCGTCTTCCTTCCGCTGATACGAGCAATCCACATATCTGATGGCCACAAAACTTTGTAGTTTTGCTGACATCGACGTACTCTTCAAGATGGACGACTCAGATTCTCCATATCGGCAGTAGTGGGCCACCTGGACCATCTCCAGTTTTAGTGGGCGGAATTCGAACTTTCTGGACAGTTCGTACCATTTTGGACGCCACAATCAATCCGTAACTCGGATCGACATGAAACTTATTGGATTTTCTCGGCGTCGAGCAGCTCTACGAAATGGACGAAACAAATCATCATAAATGATCAAGATGGGCCCCAAGAGTTGGGCCGAAATCTAAAAACGGGAATAACAATTTCCTGTTTTGGTTGAAACTCCAAAATAAAAAATTCCTTAACTTCCTCTTGTTTTTCTTCCTGTCCATCTCCCGCAGGAAGGTGCGTGATCCACGCCCTCGATCATGAGGTTCTTCCCCTACATCATCCTTGGAATTACTTCTTTCCACAGACCGTTCTCCTCCATGGCAAACCTCTAAATGCCATTTGCCCAAAAGTACATCATTATCGCTTCCAATTTCCTAATGCCCACACCCCCTTCACCATATGGTTTACATAGCTCTTCCCACTTCATCAAGTGGAACTTGTTCTTTTCCTCGGGCCTTGCTAGAAGAAATCGTGTCTCGTCCTCTCCAATTTTTCCAAAAGTTCCTCTGGACAACCTAAAGAGGGACAACAAATACAACAGAAGGTTTGCGAGTGCCACCTTGATTAGCATCAACATACCTCCTAAAAAGAGATGTCGATGCTTCCATGCAGACAACTTCCTTTCCACTTTCTCAATCACCATATACCAAAAAGCTTCATCAGCTTTCCAATGTATCAAGGGAGCTCCTAATATGATGAAGGGAATGCCCCTATCTTGCATCCAAACACCCCCGCCAACTCCTAAACCTCCTCTATTGTGATGCTGATATCCAACCTTCACTTTTGAGAATCTTCGTCTTGAGACCCGAGACTACCTCAAAGCAGCAAATATTCTTCCTCAAGTTGTCCACCTAAAAAGCTTCAACGTCACAAAAAAAGAGAGTATCATCGGCAAATTGAACGTCGAAAATTTAGAAATCCTCTCTATCCACCTTCTAACGACTCAAAGACCCACTTCTAACCCCTTGTCTAATATTTTGCTCAAAGCATCCGCAACCACCATGAACAAGAATGGCAACAGTGGATCCCCCTACTTGAGACCTCTCGAGGATTTAAAAAACCCGTTGAGCGACCCATTGACTAGAATCAAGAACCCGGTTAACCTGATACATACTTAGATCCACTCCCTCCATCTCGAACCGCAACCAATATGACCTAATATATTATCTAAGAAATCCAACTCAACATAATCGTCCGCCTTTTCTATGTTGAGCTAACAATCAATACCATTTTTGCCTTCCTTATAACAAGTACCAATGCACTCATGTGCGATCGATGCACTTTCCAAAATTTCTTCCCCAAACAAAAGCGCCCTAAACCTTGGAGATGACATGTCCAAGAACTAACCGAAATCTGTTGACCAAGATTTTTGCTAGGATTTTATAAGGAGCTCCTATAGGCTTATTAGTTAAAAATCCTTCAGGCAATCTGCTCCCTTTTTCTTCGACACTAAAGCAACAAATGAGGAACCCATCTCGGTCGGAAGCCAACTACTAATGAAGAATTCAATGATGAATCCAATTATATCCTTTCTCTATTCTCACTAAGGCCCAACATGGAAGAACACCACAGGCAAATCATCTGGCCTCGGAGCCTTGTCCCTCTACAAAGTATCCACTGTCACCTTCGTCTCCTCAAAGATCAACTTTCAAGAGCATTTGTGTCTACAATAGGAATAAACGGGAAAACCAGATTATCAAGCCTCGGCCTATCCCACCCTTCCCTAGAGAGAGGACCTTTGTAGAATGTAACATTAGTGTGGCAAACTTTCGGTTTTCTTTTCCAACCTTACCCCCACTACCACCAAACTATTAATCTTATTGTTCCTCACCCTAGCACTAGCTATCCCATGGAAAAATTGTGTTCTTATCCCCAACTTTGAGCCACATGGCTTTAGATTGTTGCCTCCATTTGATTACATTTTCTTTCAAGCGGTTTTTTTACTCAAGCAAAAGAGTCAAAGAGAATCCCTCTTAGCTTTCTCCTACTTCGAAACTCCATCCCCTCTTCCTTGACATCAAGTGCCTGGATTTCATTGAAAATATTTTCCAATTTCACATCCCGGCTCCCAAGCACCTCCTTTCTCCACCTATTGAGCTTGCCTTTGAGAAGCTTCTGTTTTTAGAATAATACAAACCTAGGATGTCCTTCCACCACAAATGAGGCCCACCACTCCCTCACCAACTTGGCGAAACCATCCACTTCAAGCCACAATGACACAAATCTAAATGGCCTAGGGCCCGGTCATCATTTTCTACCACCAACAAAATCGAAAAATGGTTGGAAGTACGCCTCGAAAGGCCACGTTCCCTCACAAGGGGGAACCTATTCACTTCAATCTAACATTCTTTTATTGCCCATCTCCCATTGCGGGATCAATGAGATCATTCCTTCACACCCACTCAAAGAGTTCCCTAATGCTGCGGGTGACACAAACCCTATAGATTTTTCAAACGAGAACTTGATGACATTAAAGTCTCTCCCCATGCACCACGAAATCCCCCATCTCCTATAAGCAGCATCCAATTCTTCCCACAGAAGACCCCTCTGAACTAGAACATTCGGGCCATATACACAGTAAAAACCCATCAAAACCCCAAGGCCACATCCTTGAAAAGGACCAAGATAGAAAATTGGCCGCACCACCAGTCATCCTTCGACCAAACATTAACATTCTAGATCACCACCACACCATCTTCAGCTACAACAGCATCCATCACCACCCAATCTTTCATACTCCCACCCAGTGTTCAAAGTTTCGGTATCGCTACTAGTTTCAGTGGCTGCGGATACGGAAACAATATCAATATCGCCAATAATATCGCTGATAACCGAAAATGTGGAGAAAATGGGAAAAACAGTAGAATTTTTTAATGAAACCTCAAAAGATGCTAAAATACACATTTACATATTTAGGAATAAAAAATTGCAACAAAAAAAATGCGTACATAATACGTTTCAATTTCATGGGGGCCTAAAAGCATGTGTTGTTATAAGTAATCAGTCCAACTATCTTATCCTTATCCATCCATATATCCATCCAACCTCTAACCTTCCATCCGAACATCCATCGATATTTCAGAATATCGGCAACACATGATATTTCCCAACAAATCATTGACAACTGAAAAAGAAACGAAAGATTGTGATCTCAATATCGCCATGTTGCGATAATGATAATATCGCGATATTATCAATATTATCATCGACAAATTGGACTTTGCATATAACCATGCGCCCATAAAAAATATGAAATGGGAATTTTTTAATATACAACTTTTGGTGATATCAATACATTGACGCTACAAGCAACACTTGAAATTTACACAGTAAAAAATATTGGTGATGCACTAGTGGTATCAATGCATTAGCAATACAAGCGATGCCTGGAATTTACACAATTGAAAATATTGACTATATCGATACATTAGCGATATTTAGCGATAGATCGCTGATACGTAGAGTTTCTTATACTATCAATGTTATCGGTATCGCCACCAGTGTTATCGGTATCGTTGAGCTAAAGATAGAGATAATATCGAGGATATTTTGAAAAAAAAAAAATGAGAATAAGAAAAAAAAAAAAGATAACTTGGGTACTCACCCAACAAGAGAATGCTTGGGTACTCACTCGACCAACAAGAGAGGAATCACTCCACTCACAAATACAAAGATTGTAGAAAATAACTCTAGAATACTCTCTCTTATGAAAAGACTACTACCTATATAAGAGGAAAATTTAAGTATGATATAGTACTTGGTGTACCATGAGTTGTATCAATCTCTTCCCCATAAAAAGAACTCGTCCTCGAGTTCGGCTTGGTAATTTTTTCCCATACTCTTTGGACAAGATCCCATAATTGTTTATCATTGATCCAAGTATCTTCGTATCGAGACTTGTTCTTCCACCAAATGAGATATTTAGTATAGGCATCTTGCCATGTACTCACGAACCATCGATAGAATGTTGCTAGGACATGGAAGCACCGCACTTTAATAACCAATTGTGGAGTTGGCCACTCAACGCTTGCTTTAAGTTTCTCTTTATCTACTTTGATGTCTTGAGAGGAGACAGCATATTCCAAAGAAACTACATTACCAACCATGAATAAATAGTTTTAGAGGTTGACATATAATTTCTCTTCACGCAAAACATGTAGCCAATGGTCTTCGGGTACTTGAGGAACGGCTAAAAGTTTGCAAATAACAAAGCTCTCACCTTCATTCGGTCTAGTCATTTCATCATGCATTTCATGAGCATCTTTGTCATAAGTTGGTTCGTCATCATTAAATCCCATATGGTATTCGTTCTCTCCACCTTCATTTGGTTCGATTATTTCACCAAACACTTCATAGGCATCTTCGTCATAAATTGGTCATCATCATCAAATTCAACGTGGCCTTCATTCACTCCACATTCATTTGATTCAACTATTTCATCAAACAATTCATAGGCATCTTCATCATAAATCGGCTTATCATCATCAAATTTCATGTTGTCTTCATTAGCTTTATTTGGTTCAATCATTTCATCAAATACTTCATAGACATCATCATAAATTGGCTTTTCATCATCAAATTTCATGTAGTCTTTGTTACCTTCAATCGGTTTGATCATTTCATCAAACACATCATAGAAATCTCCATCTTCATCTTCATCATAAATTTGAATACTTGTGGAAGCTTGTGCAAGAAGTCTGCACAAAATCTCCTCCATCATACATTGTAGATTGTTGTTGGCATGCCTCAATTCTTTAATTTCTTCGCAGAGGTAGACATTGAATTAAAGTCATCCGTTCAACATGATTTACTCTTCCTCTTGCCATAAAAAATCAACCCGATCCAAGAACCGAACTTGCTTTGATACCACTTGATGTAGAACCCAAAGAAATATAATAAAGAGAAGTAAAAAAAATGACTCTGTTGCTATCATTCGGATCAAGAGTACATAGGCCAAATGAGAATAAGAAAAAAAGATTACTTGGGGACTCACTCACCCAACAAAAGATTGCTTGAGGACTCACTCACCCAAGAGGTTGGGGAATCACTCACCCAACAAGGGATAGCTTGGGGACTCACTCACCCAACAAGAGAGGAATCACTTCACTCACAAATACAAAGCTTGTAGAAAATAACTCTAAAATACTCTCTTATGAAAAGACTATTACCTATATAAGAGGAAAATTTAAGTATGATATAGTACTTGGTGTACCATCTTGGTTTACCATGGGCTGCATCACTCCCTTGCTTATAAATTATAATCTTCAAGGACCATCCTCTCTTCCCTTTCTCCCCTTCTCCCCACTTATAGATGCAAATCCTACCTCATCGTTAATCGAACAGATGAGGCCTTTCAACTTCCTGCACCCTTTTGTCACCTTGAGACTTTAAATCTATCTAGAAGTCTGGGCCTTCTAGCAATCCCTCTCTTCAAAGAACTTGAACAAAGCTAAATAATCTCCTTCACAATCCCCAAATGTCAACCCAATCAGCCTACCCACATGCCCCATTGCATCCCTTATCCAACGCATACCTTTCGCCATTAGGATGTAATTGTTGTCCCCCCATGCAAGAATCATTAGTTCAAAAGCCATATCCATCACCAGATCCAAACCTCTTCGTCGTTGTCCTAGACGATTGTAAGGGAGAAATGTTCAGAGCAACAGAAGAAAGATCTTCGATGAGGAGAGACCCCAACAGCTTTACTTCCCCTACTCACCGATCATCTCAATCGACAATGCCTTCCTGGACAACCACACCTGCTACCATAGCATCCGCTGGCGACACAAACGACACTAGCACACCGACATCTTTCATAATCAAAGAGCTCTCTAAGATAAGGGGAACTTCGCTACTCGCCTTACCTTCAAATTCGATAAGGAGACAAATCAACTTCACGGTCTTCTTCAAAGGTTGCACAAGCACCGGCCCTTCTTCCATTCCCAAAACCAGACAACCCCACACATACATCGTCATCCTTCATCCTAGCACCTACTCTCTGCTCCCTCTCCAACCAGACACCACCCTTAGCAACACCTACCAAACCATAGTGGCCTCCGCTGCTTAGTTCTTGCTTAACCAACGCAGATACCTCAACATCCCCAACTGCTTCTATCACCTTCTCCTATACCGATAGCAGGTTCTTCCGAATGCAGATTCTCACAGCGCGGATTCCCACACATCCCTCCGACATCAGATTAATGGCAAGGACTTCACCACAACAGGCCCTTGCCTCCGCAAACAACTCCCAATACCAAAACTTCAAGGGGAGGCCCCAGAGTTGTATCCAGACAATTTCCCACCCGAAAATCGACCAGTTCTCCCACCTACAAATCGTCGAGACCAAACCTTTCCTAAATAGATTTCCCATCGGTAGTATCTAGTCAACATCGGCATGTGGGGGGAACGAAATCAGAATTGTTGTCTCACTGAAATGCTTCAGAAGCCGGTTTGCTTCCACCACAGCAATGCTTGAGCTAGTAACCCACCTCATCAAGAGAAGCATCAGCTCTTAACTATAAATACCAGGCATCATTGGAACGTGTCAACTGGGCGTTCTCGAGAGCCATTGGGTGGATGCTCACCATCGCACCCTCATTCCCCTCCTCCCTCCAAACACATCTTGTTTCTTATTAAGCTATGGCTCCTCTCCTTCCCAAACTTTCCCCCTTCTCAACCCCACCCGGTTCGAATTTTTTCCAACCACCACTTCACCAAAAAATCTATCTCACCCCAGAGAAGGCTCCCCTCTTTCGGCATCCCTAACCTTCCTCTCTATTCCCTTACAGCTCACCCCTCTCCCTTCCCATTCGCAGCGCACACACAAAACCCATCTCATTTCTTCTTAAGCTATGGCTCCTCTCCTTCCCAAACTTTTCCCCCTTCTCAACCCCACCTGACTCATTTTTTTTTCCGGCCACCACTTCATAAAATGATGTAGATCACCCCAGAGAAGGCTCCCCTCTTTTGGCATCCCTGACCTTCTTCTCAATCTTCCCCGGTAGCCTTGCGACACCCCTGCCATTTCTGAACATTTGATCTTCCACAGTGCTCGTGATTTTAGTTCAATAACCTATTTTAATAAAATTATGCATAAGTATGTCTATGCTTCTTGCATCTCTCTCTTAATTCCCTAGTAATTATGCTTTTAACAGGTGGTCAAATCAAGTGAGGCCTGTTTTTCATCACCATTCGCTCTTGATCCACCAGTGGCGGTGAGGGGGAATTAAGGGGCCATTTGGATGCATGGACAACTCACTTAAGACAAGGATATCCTTGTCCAAGGAGCTTGAAATGTGTCCGCATGCAGCCTTCATTTAAGAGTTAAGACAAGCATGTCCATTTGGACAAGGTTGTCAAAAAATTGAATATTATGCCATCCATGAGGAGAGGCTGAATGCAGCCGTCTGAGACAAGGTTTTTTGAAAAGGGAAAAAAAAAAGTTCTCTACTCCACATCCTAACTACGACCATGCTCTACCATAACCAAAAAATTAAAAATAATAAAATAAAACAAGAACCTACATGGACCGGATTCTAGAGCATGATTGCATTTTAAAACCTCCTGATTATAAGTTTAGGTAATGTAGGGGCATTTTCACACCGGGCTCGAGTGGGGCGGCCCATGCGAAGCGGGAGCACACTCGAGGTGGGGCAGACCGTGCAAAGCGGCTGCACCATGCGAAGCAAGACCCATGCGAAGTGGGGCAGCTCACGAAGGAGGGCTCAGCCGGGGCTTGGCCTAGCCTGGGCTATGAGAAAAAAGGATATTCAGTGCCTCCCCCGTCAGCTCTGGAGCTTTTGGTGAGTTGCTTGGATGTGCTGCGTCATTAGGTCTCATGCACATACGCGGTATTGATGTGTCACAACTCACCTCTTCAATATATACTCCCGCAGGACACTTCTCGGGAAAAGATTGTCCAGGGCATGTCAGCCAAATGCAAAACTGTTACGTCCATGGACAGTGTTGTCCACATGCCCGAACACAATACATGGACACACAAGTCCATGATTCAAATCTTGAACATGGACATCCTTGTTTATGTGGGTTGTCCATACATCCAAACAGCCCTTAAGGATCACCAACAGTGAAGTTATTGGGGTCAAACCATTCCTCCACTTGAATTCACTTTAATTGGGAGTTCAAATATAAATCATCAACATCATAATCATCTAAGCCTTATCCCAAGTAATTGGCGTCAGCTACACAAATCTTATTCCGCCATTATTTTGTTCATGATAAACAGTGTGGCGTAAGTTCTGCACCAGCTGCCAACCAGACACAACCCTCCATCCAGGTTTGGGATTGGCAATGAGAGCACAAAACTCCCATTAAGTGTTATTAGCTCAAAATATAAACGAATAGTGTGAAAAGCAAAATGCAATAGTTACCACAAAAAGAACAATTTTCCCATATAGCAAGCTAAATAGGAAAAGAAACTAGTAACTTTACCTTCCAGTATCATCTTGAGCAGAATGAAATTTTCCCAAGGTACCTTCACCAGTAGATGGTAAGGAAGGCGATCTGCTCCTTTTTGGGGCTTGAAAGCTGGCAGGTTTGGTCAAAAAGTTGGGTTCAGCATCATGCGCATCAACATGTGGTGCAACCGTCGCCAAGGGACTTCTATAGGCTGAGGAATTAGCAACATTGACAGGAGATTTTGGCTGGTTGCCCCATCTAGGAGGTGAGACAGCAGGCCTGGACAAGGTAATTATTTCTGTCATTTTTGTCGATGTAAACTCTACATTCATTGAACACAAAAAGAAATGGATAAGGATGAAATTTGGTAATTTTAGATAGATGTAAACTCTATATGAATTGAAGACGAAAAGATGGAGAAAGATAAAAATTGGTAATTTTAGGGAGCTGCTAGATTATTTGTGAAATGATGACTTACAGAGTTCCATGAATGCCATGCCAGCAAGGAACCAGAGAATACTACCTAACAAAATCAATTTTCTCGACTGATATCACCACCAATTAATTTTACATATTTTCAATGCCAACAACAGAACTTACTTTTCTTTTGAATAGTAGCTCCAAAGTTTAGTAGGATCAAAGAAGAGGGGAAACAAAAAGAGAGAGAAAGCAAGGGAAAAAGATGATGAGAAATCATCCTCTCCCATAAAAATTCATAGTTATTTGGTGTAAACCCAGAGAACCCTTTTAACCTTCTGGAACACAATTTCTGTTGTATCGCTTTTGTATCACATCGACTATTAAAAGTTCTGCCACTCCACTCTTTCCATAAAAACCACATGGAAACATGCCAGAGGATTTTATTTTATTTTTTTCCTTTTGCCTTGAACAACAATCCAACTTTGCACTTTTATGTTAGAGAAATGATCTTATGTTGTCAGAGAACTACACAAGTTAGAAGGCTCCTAAGTGCATAGGGACATATGTAAACAAACGTGACACTTGTACCAAACAAGGATGGCTACACGATGTTCCACTCCTATGTAGCATACCCCCAAGCAATTTTTTTGGGCGACTCCTCTGAAGGTTGCAACGGAACAAAATCCTCTACAACAGGTGTTGTAGCCAATGGCTGCAGCACCCAAGCTCTGTGAGGCCCACTGTGTTGTGTGTATGACATCCACTTCATTCATCAGATGAGCCACACCATATGGGGAAAAATCCAGTTAGATCCAGAAGTTAGATGGGCCACACCATGTCGAACAATGCAGATGGGAACATACACCATGGAAAATTTCCAGATGTTGTACTTGTATGGAGCCCACTGCAAAGTGTATATCCCATCTAACCCATTCATCGAGTGAAACTCCCCAGGACTAAGGAACACAGACATTAGCCTGATATAGAGCTTTTTTTTCATACACTCTCGCGCACTCGTACCACGAGCGGGTGCTCGAACCCGTGACCTCGTGTTGAAACTCCAGAGAGCCTACCACGGAGGCATGGCAACAGGTGAAGCCTGATATAGAGCTTAGATGAGAAACAACATGTGAATTTATAGGTTCTAGATGTGATTTTACTTTTTTATCCATTCTAAGTTTTAAATTAGGCTGATATTTAGGATGTGTGGTGAACATGATGGGCTACTCCTAATGAACAGAGACGATTTTTTTTTTTTTTTTTGAAATGTGAAAAGGCAAAGCCAAAGAAGAGAGACAAAGCTAACTACAAAAACTAAAAGAAAGAAGAAACAAAAGAGCCCCCGAAGCTCAAGACCTATCCCACAGGAAATCAAGGAGCCCACTCCTTGATAAACTGAAAAACTTTACAAAGGACCCCATTGATAGAACATTTCTTGTTATCAAAACAACAACCATTCCTTTGTAACCAAATGACCCAGAGAACAGCAAGAAAAGCAAGCTTCCATCTCTTTTTTCCAAGTTTTCTGACACGCCCAATGTCCCAGGATTGAAGATGCCCATCTATAGAGTAAGGCACTACCCAAGCAACATCAACCCACTACAAGATTCCACTCCACACTTTCGTAGAGGGGCAGTGAAGCAACAAGTGATTCACCGATTCTACATCAGCCAGGCATAAGAGACGGACATTAGGGATACTGAGGCCTCTCTTCTAGAGTTTGTCCATATTGAGGATGTGATTCCTGCCAGCCAAGCAAGCGAAGGCTGCAACCTTCGGGGTTGCCCTATAAGACCACAACAGATCCGTACAACTAGGAGAATCTTGAACCTCAAGGAGGAGAGGATGCCATAGAAGGATTTCATGCGAAGACTCCAGACTTGTCATGACTCCAAACGATTGAATCCTCTGCCCCAAGGTCCGCCACAAAACCCTGCACATGAGAAAGGATAGAAATTAACTCCTCTATCTCCTCCTCCAAATTTCTATGAAACGGGGGAGACCAGACCCCACTAGATCCATCGATCAAGAAACAATCAGCGACTGAGATGTCCACAGTTGGACAAAACCTAGCCAATGCTACGAAGGAGGATCTAAGGGACAGGGCTCCACACCAAGGGTCCAGCAAAATCTAATCCCTTCACCATCACCCACAAAGAGGGTAAGATTACGGAAAAACCTCAGTAGCCACCTTATCAATCTCCTTCCAACCGCCACCCTCCTGACTCCACACCGTACTTGGCCAAGATAATAGATTTCCACAAACTAACATCCTCATAACCAAAACACCAAGCCCACTAACCTAATAAGGCGGAATTAACCTAATCAAGACGTTTAATACCTGTCTGCTAACACCAAGCCCATTAACCTAATAAGGCAGAATTAACCTAATCAAGACATTTAATACCTGACCCTCCCTCTAAGACCAGCTTACATACCATTTTGAAATAGGAAATTTCCTAGTCTGAGATCCACCCTACCAAAGAAAAATTCTCCAGAGCCTATTAATCTTAAGCAAAATTGATTTAGGACAACAAAATAATGACATGAAATAAAGAGGAAGGATAGAAAGAGAAGCTTTTATCAAAGTAATTCTACCAACCAAAGAAAGGAGGTTACATTCCATGGGGACAATTTTCTCTCTATCCTTTCCAAAACCTTATCCCAAAGGTGCAAGGCAGGCTTATGTACCAATAAATAATGAATGACCCAGGTACAAGGAAGGGAGGGAACCCACACGACAACCAAAGACAAAGGCTAAAACAGGCACCTCCTCCTTAAATATATGGGTTCCAAAGAATTTACTCTTGGCGTGATTAATTTTCAAGCTAGAAAGCACTTCAAACCAACAAACAGTCATATGGTCAGGCAGTCTACCATCATGTCTGAAGGCTGACAAAAGAGAAGGGGTTTCATCTGCAAATTGCAAATGATTAATTCTATGCTAGAAATTCTCCACAAAGAATCCACGATAAAGGCCCACTTCCTGACCCCCTAGACAGCATCCTACTCAAAGCTTTAGACACTATGATAAACAAAAAAAAGGGGACAAAGGGTCCCCCTGCCTGAGACCCCTAGTGGACTTGAAAAAGCCAAAAGGGAACCCATTGATGATCACAGAAAACCTAGCCGAGAAAACACAATTGTAGATCCAACCTCTCTATTTCTTACCAAACCCCAGATTATCAAGCATATAGTTCAAAAAAATCCAGTTAACGTGATCATAGGCTTTCTCCAAGTCTAATTTACAGAGAATGCCTTGTTTGTTAGCCCTATGGTTATGAATCCAGGCACTCATGAGCAAGCAGGGCACAGTCCAATATCTGTCTCCCAAAGACAAAAGCACTCAGGAAAGTAGAAATTAATTTTTGGGAGCACCAACCTGATTCTGGAACTAAGCAATTTAGCCACAATCTTACAGAGGCCACCAATACGACTAATAGGATGCAAGTCCTTCAGACTTTCTACACCCCCCAACTTAGGGACCAAGGCTATGAAAGAGCACTCCATCTCCAATGGGATTCGACCAGACTGGAAGAATTCATGGATAAAATAAAAAAATATCCTGCTAGATCAAGTCTTAGAGGGACTAAAGAACACAAGAAGAACACCATTAGAGCCAGGGGCATTATCCCTGCCTAGTTCGAAAGCTGTGGCCTTAATTTCATCAAGAAGAAAGGGACTCTCCAGCGAGGCCCTATCCTCAAGGGAGATCAGATCAAAAGGCAGACATCTAAGATTCTCATAACCCTCATCCGAAAGTAGGTGTGCATAGAAATTGACCACGGCCTCACTAATACGAACTTTCTCAACTAATCTATCACCATCCACCGTGATAGAGAAAATAGAATTGCACCTCACTATAGTATTGGCTACACCATAGAAGAAGAATCTCATGTTTTTATCTCCATTTTTTAGCCATACAACCCTATATCCCTAACGCCATTTTATTTCCTCTTCTCTAAATCTACCAGCATAATCAGAAAGCAACTTCACTCTAAGAGTCTTCCTCCGACAGAGAACCCCCTTCTTCTTGAATGTCCAAAGCTTGAATCTGATCCAGAAGAGATGCCATTTCCTGCTCTCTTTTGCCAAAAATCTCTCGATGCCACACCTAAAGCTTCTCTTGTTTTAACATCTGCATTTTCTTATAAAGCATAAAACTAGGCCTCCCAGAGATTGGTATTTTAAAACAGCATTTTAAAATAGGCCTCCCCGAGACGGCATAAAATCGCATTTTAAAATGGGAGAGACGAGAGGAGTTATGGCTGGCGAGGAGGAAAGAGAAGCGGGTTCAACAGTTGTAGCAGGCAATCGGAAGTCCAACATCTCAAGAGAGGGGAAGAAAAAAGATTTATCGCCATTCCCAACTATTTTCGCCTCTGGTTTCCCTGACGGATGGTACCCCATCAATTTCTCAAGGGTGTTTGGCAAAGCAGGGGTGGTGATAGAAGTAGTTCTTCCCAGAGATTGGGTCACGGTGCAGCTACGGGGTTTTGCTTTTGTTAGGATGCGATCTGAAGATGAACTAGCTTGAGCAGTAGTGCTTCATCACGGTGAAAGTTTTGGGGGCAAAAAGCTCCTAGTCCAATGAGCTAGGTTTGGGCTGGAGATGAATAACAGGGAGAAATTCCTACCTCTGGGGGGAAATCAGTCATCAGGGAGAACAAAGCTGCAAAGGGGGGAAGTTTGGAAAAGATTGGAGTTGCAACCTCTTCAGAGGATAAAACCCTGCCCACATTCTCTGAAGTAGTGTTGGGGCTGGATCAGGGAGAAGTTCTGGCGATGCAGGCTGACAAGATTTCGCCGACCCCTATTTAAATTACTTCCTAGGAGAAGGAAGAGTGGATCTCTACTACCAAAGTTGGTGAAGGTAAAAGGGTTATGGTGAGTCAGAAAGTTCTGGATAGGACATGGGAATTGCTCTGTTGGTCTGTTGTTGCTAAAACAGTTTTGGGCGCACCTTGTCCTAGATTAAATCCCGGCTGGAGCCTGGAAGACTATTGTGGATGGTTTAGGGAGGATTACTCGATTAGACCCATTGCCACTCAAGAGGTGTGGTTCTAGATTAGGCCTGAGAGATAGCAATTTTCTCTCGGCTGGGGAGTAATGCATAGAGATGGCCCTATTACAAAGATTAGAAAGTGGGAGAACTACTCTTTTTTCGGAAGCGATTCTAATCAACCAAACAATGGAGGAAGGAGATGAGTTAGGGGTAGCTAGGATTTGTGTGAGGCGTAAGAACTCTCTCGAAGGCCCCTCAGAGATTACAGTTCTAATCGAGAAAGAGAGATTGCAGTTGAAGGTGCAGAGGGAGGAGAAATGGGGGTTTCTGCCTCGTAAGGGGGGAGATCTAGAGGAAGAGAGATTCTTTTTAGTCCCGATGACAATGGCGAGCAGCTTCTTAAGGAAGATGGAGCACAGCTAGAATCGCCCTTAGGAGTACCGATTACTTTTAATCGCACGCTTCTCAAAGGTAATGGATGAGAGGGGGTAGGTGAGCCATTTTCTTCTCTGCGGACAACACCTAGAGTTTGGTGTACTGCAGGAGCGTCCAAAGCGGGGCTTTCTGGCCGGAACCACATTCTGAATCTAGGCTCGGAGTCCGATCCTATTTCGAATGGGTGTCGTGGTGCTTCAGTAGAGGATTGGGATATCAACCCCAAGTCCGGCTCCGATCTTATCTCCAAACGATGTTGCGATGTTTCAAGATGCGGACACGTGTTTTCAATTAGGTCGGGAACGGATTCAAGACAAGGCACGTGTGGTTTCTGAATCACGTGCATCTCTTAAGTTAGCTCACGTGACTCCAGGCTCCAACACGTGACTCTCTTTTATTTACCCCTCACAACAACGACTCTATGTTATTGTTCGACTCAAAGCCGCAGGAAGTTTCGGAATCAGAACCTCTTCCAAGTCACAACAGCTTGTTCAATAAGAGTTCTGAGAAGAAAGATCGTCAGGTATGACGCGGGACCTTCTTGAAGACTGCCAAGAAGACTTCTCACCTTCTGATTTCGAAGAGATTTCCAACGCAGAAGACTGTAACTCAAAGGAAAGTTGGGAGACAGGGATCTCAGAGATGGAAGGAACGATGAGTGATTGCGACAACGTAAAGGGAATGAATCAAGATGAGGTTTCTTCGATTGCTTCCGAGGAAAGAGTAGGACCCCTTGCGATTACGATTTCAAATTAGAACTTGGAAGACGCCATTATAGTCACTCCTCTGTGTGCAGAGAAGATGTTAAATAGTGCTTCTACAGAGGATCTCGAACTGCAAAGGGCTAAAGCGATTTCAACGAAGCAGTTTAACTAGGCAAAGGATGTGTTGTTGCGAATGGGAGGAATGGTGGGGATGTCATATGGGGTGCGGGATGAGGACATCTACGACTTTTTTAATTTTGCTCGAAGCAAGGGGGTTCAGTCACAACAAGACAACCAAATCATTGCTGAGAAAAAAAGTTGCCTAAAGGCTGGAGAGAAGTGCTTAGTCTTGAATGCTCCATAAATTATGACACGGCTGGGAAAGCAAGTGGAGGCAAGAGAGCTAGATCAAGGAAGATAGGTTTTCAATGATTGTCCTTTCTTGGAATGTTAGGGGTCTCGGGAACAAAGTCAAAAGGACACAGGTCAGGAAAATTTGCACAAAATCTAAGGCGAGAATTGTTGCGCTACAAGAGACTAAGCTTTAGAAGGTGGATAGGGGAGTGTTAGATTCCATATGGGGGGCCAGAAATAAGAAGTGGGTATCAATAGATGCGATTGGCTCAGCGGGTGGCATTATATTGGCTTGGATCGTTGATCTGTGAAAGAAGATTGAAGCCTTCTCTAGATCTTTTTCCATTTCAATGTATTTCCACGAAATTTCCTCTAGTTTCCAATGGGTATTTACAGCAGTGTATGGTCCTTGTGTTTCTTCTTTGAGGAGCAGTTTCTAGGCAGAGTTGGATAGTGTTAGGCAGAAATGGGATGCCCCCTGGTGCATGGGGGGAGATTTTAATGCCATCAAATTCAGTCATGAGAAATCTTCTGTTAGTAGGATCACTCTAAGTATGACCGACTTCACAAATTGGGTGTCCCATGATGATATGGTCAATCTTCCCCTCGAAGGGGCTAAATATATTTGGTCCAATGGTCGCCATGAAGCAACTCTATCAAGGCTAGATAGGTTTTTGGTTTTGGGATCCTGGATTGATAAGTTTCCAAGCCCTCTCAGCGGGGGATGACTAGGATAGCTTCAGATCATCATCCTATAACTCTTGAGGTAGGGATGACACTTGGGGGCCAAGACCTTTTAGGTTTGAGGCCGCGTGGCTAGAGAATGAGGGTTTTCAACGGTTAGTTGTTGACTGGCTGAATACTTTTGTGGTCGAGGGATATGCAAGGTTCAAAATCGCAAAGAAGCTCAAATTGTGGAAAGGTAAGATTAATACTTGGAAGAAGGAGGTCCTTGCAAATCGAGAGGCGGAGTTCCATAGGATCCTGGATCAAATTCATGAGCTTGATATGATAGAAGAGGGGAGGGGGGACTTAACTTCAGATTAAAGAGAAAGGAGGGTAGCTTTAAATATTCTTACGAAAAGAGGGTTAGAGAAGAGGAAATCAAATGGCGACAAAGATCAACGGCGATCTGGATTAAGGAGACAAGAATACTCGTTATGGCTAGTGCCCGGGCACGTACAAACAAAATTTCCAGTCTTTTATTAGATGGGAAGTGGTATCGGACAAGAACGAAGTTTGTGATGCGATAGTTCAATTTTATTATAATCTCATGTCAAGGGATCAGTGGGAAAGGCCGCAGTTAGATAACCTTCAATTCCAATCTTTGTCAAGCGAAAATGCCTCAATGCTTGAAGCAGAGATTTCAGAAGATGAAGTTAAAGCAATGTTGAATTCTATGTGTGGGGATAAAGTGCCAGGACCAGACAGATTTCCTATGCTTTTCTTTAAAAAGTTTTGGTCGCTAATTAGAAAGGATGTCATGGATTTTATCTCCGAATTCTATGAGAGAAGTGGGCTTTCTGTGGAACTTGAAGCGACTTTTTTGGCTCTTAGTCCTAAAGTTGAAGGGGTAGAAGAAATTAAAGACTTCAAACCTATTAGCTTGATAAGGGGGCCTTATAAGATTTTGGCCAAAGTTTTGGCTTCAGAATTTAGAAATGTGCTTGGCAAGGTTATATCCAATAACCAGGGAGCATTTGTTGGTGGCAGACAGATCTTAGACAGAGCTCCCATCGCTCACGAATGCATTCATGAAAGGCATAGGGAAGGAAAGGTTAGCTATGTTTGCAAATTAGATATTGAGAAGGCATATGACCATGTCAACTGGAGGTTTTTGGATTACATGTTAGACAGGTTGGGCTGCGGTCAGAGATGGAGAGGATGGATGAGAGCTCGTGTTCATTCCGCCTCTTTTTCATTGCTCATTAATGGGTCTACTGAAGGCTTCTTCAAGGCTTCAAGGGGTCTAAGGCAAGGGGATCCGTTATCTCCTTATTCATTTGTCATGGTTGGAGAAGCGCTAAGCAAGATGCTTTCCAAGGGAGAGGAGAATGGTCTATTTAGTGGTTTCATGGGGGCTACTAACAATGTTTCCTTCTCTCACCTTCAGTATGCAGATGATACTCTTCGCTTTTGTGATGCGGACCGGGGTATCAGTGCATAATCTTCGAAAAATTATTGTTTGTTTTAAGGCGGTCTCGGGTTTGAAGATTAACATTGCAAAGACAAAGATGTTGGGAATCAATGTGAACAATGAAGGCCTCCTTCCTTTAGCTTCATGTTTTGGGAACTTCAGCCTTCCGTTGTGTATTGGAAAGCCTCTAATCCACTTGTGGAATAAGGTGATTGAGAGGATTGAGAGGAAGCTTGCTTCTTGGAGGAATCGCCATCTCTCTTATGGTGGTCAGTTGACCCTTCTAAAGACAGCATTCGCTAATATGCAGATATTTTTCCTGTCATTGTTCAAATGTCCTAAATCGGTTCTCTCTAGGTTGGAAAAGTTAAGAAGAGATTTCTTTTGGAGAGGTTCTTCTAAGGGACAAAAGTTCCATATCCTTAGTTGGGGAGAGGTTTGCAAACCGGTGGAATTGTGGGGAATCAAAAGTTTGGAACAGATGAATATCGCCATTCTCGGTTAAATGGGTTTGGCGGTTTGGAGTTAAACAAAGGAGTATGTGGAGGGATCTCATCGCTAGTATGGAGTGCAGCACAGTGGGTGGTCGATTAGAAGATCATTTCTTTATAGAGCCTCTTCTATTTGGAAGGGAATTGTAGCAAATGAGCATCTAGTGCAAAAAGGAATTTTTTTTCTCTCTTGGTAATTGTCATCACATCAGATTTTGGGGTGATATTTGGTGTGGGGATACAGCTCTTCAAGATTTGTATCTGAGGTTGGCTCGAATTGCTACGGATCGATTTGTGAGTGCAGCTGAGTGTTTCTCATCTTGCGGCAGCTCCTTTGTCTAGAATCCTCCTTGTCACAGGAATCTAACAAACGCTGAAACAGAAGACTTGGCGGGTTTGCTCGATTTGCTAAAAAATTATATGCTTTGAAGTCAAAGTTCAGACACCGTTGTTTGGATTGCTCATACTTCGGGTTCATTTTCGGTGAAGTCTTTCTATGATATGATATCTAAATCCTCTCTTGCGCCCCTCCTCACTCGTTCCAACATTAGTTTTACAAGGCACCTCCTCAAGTGGCGGTTTTTGTTTCGTTGGTGGGTAGTAGGAGGATTCTCACCATTGATAATCTTCAGAGACAGTCTTTGATTTTGCCAAATATTTGTTTGATGTGTATGCGAGATGCGGAATCGATTGATCATCTCTTTATTCATTGCTCGTTCGTGAGGAAGATTTGGGATCATTTCTTTCTTTCGCTTGGAGCTATATGGGTGAAGCCTAAGGCGATGAAGGATCTCCTTTGGGCGTGGCATGAGAGAGGATCGGGAACAAGGGCAGAAGAGCTAAATGGAAACTTCATATTATGGCCATTCTGTGGCGGTTTGGGGAGCTAGGAATGCATGTTGTTTCCGCAACAAATCGGCTTCCGTTTTAGAGGTCATTCATAGGATCAAAGGCCTTTATGTTGAGTGGGCAACTTATGTAAAGCCTTCTTAAGCTCTTGGGGGGCTTTCCTTTTTTTCCTTGTTCTTTTCCCTTTTGTATTCTTTCGCGCCTTTCGGTGCACTTTCTCAATAAATTGTTGTTATATCTATATAAATTTAAAAAAAAACAGGTCTCCCCTTAATCAAGAAAGAGGACCACCAATCACTAACCAAGGAGCAAAAGCCCTCCACTTCGAGCCAAACCAACTCAAACCTGAAGGGCTTAGGGCCCCAATTAATATAATCAACTTCTAATAAAATCGGGCAATGGTCTGAGGTCAGCTTAGAGAGGCCTCCTTTGTTGGGATAAGGGGAATTTTTTAATCCACCCTGAAGAAACCAAAAATCTATCTAACAAAGACATGGCTGGGAAGCACGACCATTAGACTAAGTAAATTTTATTTCCCCCATGGGAAGGTCTATAAGGTCACACTTACCCATCCATTCACAGAAACCACACATATTGGTCAAGACCTTGTCCCCGTTAAGCTTTCAATGAACAAATCACACCACGTTGGAGTCACCTCCTATACACCAGGGGAGCATCCGTCTATCCCAGACAAAGGAAAGCTGCTCCCAAGAAAAGCTTCGCGGGGGGTAGGACAATAGACTCCCATGAACAACCAGCGAAAACCCAATGAAGCTTTTGGGGAGACTAAGTTAATAGAGAACTCACCTGACCAGCTTTCCTTCCTCTTCCAAATGGCAGGGTCCTAGGGGACTAGGATACCTCCCGTTGATCCTGAGGCATCTAGGGATTCCCATTCTATACCTTTCCAACCGCATATAGAACGAACCATCTTCCTATCCACCAATTGCAGCTTAGATTCCTAGAGAACAATCAAACGAGCCTTCGATTTGGAGCAAATTTCCTTCACAATGGATCGCTTTTAGGGGCAACCCAACCCACGGACATTCCAGGAAAGGATCTTCATGGGGAAACATGCCTGAACCCGCTTCCCCTTCCTCCGAAACTCCCAAATTCACCAACTCCCTATTCCCTTTCTGAGTCTAGGCGAACCCTTGGGGGAGCCAAACATAGGGATACAGATACCCCTTTCTGCCATTAAGCAAAAAAGAGCTATGTAATTCTCATCTCTTTCCTCGAAAACCACCCCGAGAAGTTTTCCAACGCAACGGATAGCATCTTTGACCAAGCGCTTTTCTTTAATAAGAGCAAGAAGGTATTCAATTTGACCCTAGGTAAGGCCTTAAAGGGAGAGTTACGTGGGGGGAGAAGATCACTACTAACGCTATAGGAGGCCTTAATGGAGGAGACCACCAAGCATTCAGCCCGGATACACTAAGGAATGAACCTCGAGTCCGATACCGACAAGTTATCCCTAACCAAAGAGGGGATAGCAGTGGAAAGAACCGAGGGGCAAGCGACCATTGCCAGACGACCCACTTCCTCCGGTATCGACAAAATAAATGCTACAAAGCTTGCCGGAGGAAAAGAAGACTCACGGGGCACCGAGATGGGAGGACCCACAACCATCACTTCCGATGCCAAATCCAAAGACAGGAGGCTAAAAACAGCCATTACCATGGCCTATAGCACTTCTTGTTCAAGAATGAAAGGTAGGAGATCCTTCCCGCAATACCATTATTTTTAGAGTCGTCTTCCCTATAGAAATCGTCACCTCATATGGCACCATGTCCATGTTCCCAACACGGATGAGGAGCCTTGCCGCTTAGAGATCTTCCCATCTCTTAGAAGACTCATCAATGACCTTAATCTCACCAATGCAGGAGCCTAGAGCACGGAAAAACTCGAAGGACCAAAGTTGTAGGGGAACTCACGAAAAATGGAACTAGAGTACTAAATGTTCGAAAAACCCAAATGGAGACCAATCCTACCATTTAACGATGGAGTCAACCAACCCAACTTAGTGGATTTGACATGTGTAGATGATTTTTATCTAAGTCCTCCAACTCACGCAAGGAAACCTAACCAAAACAATGATAAGGGTAGCGTATGAGGAAATCGATAGACCATAAATTGCAGTAAAAGCCAAATTAGATCACCAAGTCCTGTAACGAAAAGCCAATGTTCAAGCTAACCACTAGGCTCCATTGTAACCCCTCCAAAGCTTTGGACACAACAGACGGCGAGAATGATCTCTGGAACAGAGACCTCTGATCTGGGAACCGAGATGGAGGGGGGGGACCGTAGGGATCCCTCCTTGACACCACTAAGGGAACGTCCCAAAAGGGCATCTCTTAAAGATCTTGAATACCCACTAGGCACCACTAAGGGGAACTTCGCAAAAGGGCATCTCTAAAAGATCCCGAATACCCACTAGGCACCACTAAGGGGAACTTCGCAAAAGGGCATCTCTAAAAGATCCCGAATACCCACTAGGCAATAGGCACCCTTCCATCACCTCCCGGAATAGCAGATATCCCAGGCCAGTCTAGGGTGCTCAAGGAACCCAAGCCACCATTGTCAACTGAACATTGCTTACCTTTCTTGATCCTCTCCTTCTTTACCTCCGGTAGACTGAAGTAACTTGAACTCTATTGGCTTTTCAAACTTCTGACCATTCAGACCTTCAATAGCTATGGGGAGGTCTAAGGCCTTCTGCATCCTCACAAATGCGAACCCTATAATGGAAGAGGTCCCTTTGATCCTCAGCATAGAGATGTCCATAACCTTGTCGAAGCGACCAAACACCCTAGAGAAGTTCAACTCCTTCCACTATATAAGGAACCAATCTACAAAGAGGGTAGGGAGTTCCTTGATGGGAGCGAGACTACCCCTACCTCCCTTGCCCTGCATTCTTTTCCTCCCATGTCCCACCAGAATCCAAGCTTCCTCCTCGTTGCCACAGGCGTCTGCATATGTCGTACCGAGGGTTGAGAAGCAGACTCCTTACCTAGAGAAGAATTTCTAGTCTAAGTATCAGTTTTTTTTCTTTTTTTTTTTAGAGGTAACCAGTGTTTGCATTGTCGACGAAATGTCAATAATATCGACGATAATATCGATGTCGCTGCCGTTGCGACACCGAAACCCCCTTTTTTCGTTTCTCTTCCAGATATCGGCAAAATTTTGATGATTTTATCGGAATATCACCTGTAAATAGGTAAAAATCGGAAGAAAAATCGAAAGACGGCAGTTGTCGAGGCTGAAATTGCCTAAATAAGTAAATATCGTCGAAAAAAAGAAGAAAAAACTCCAATTTTCATACCTGGTTGATCGGAACGGAAGCACGCCTCAATCGACAGCGTCGGTACACGAAAGGTAAGAAATCTCCCTTTTCCTTCTCCATTGAAAGCTCCATGTCGCAATTTCGGCGAAAAATCAGGGATTCGAGGGAGAAAAGCTCTCGATTGGGAATGATTAGGGATTTGAGGCAAAAATCCCTCTTTCACGAGCGGGAATCCCTGATTTTTAGGGCTTCTTTCTCTCCAGCGAGTCCGACGCAAATACGAACGAAAGCCCTTTCTCGAGGCTTTGTGGAGATGCGGATTAGCTATCGCAGGTTTAGTAGGGACGCGGGTTGGGTGGTGACATGAACACTGTGGGTCCCATCATGATGTATTTCTTTAATCCACGCCGTTCATCCATTTTTACAGATAATTTTAAGGCATGAGACCAAAAGTGAGATAGAAAAATATATCAAGTGAACCACATCACAGGAAACAGTGAGTAGAATGTTCTCCACTGTTGAAACCTTCCTGGGGCCCACAGTGATGTTTATTTGTCATCCAACCTGTACATAAGATTAAAAAAGATGGATGAATGGGGAAAAAAAAAATCAGCTTGATCCAAAACTTCTGTGGTCCACAAAAATTTTCCAATGGTGCATGTTCAATCCCCACTGTTTCCTATGGTGTGGTCCACTTGATCTTTGTATCTGCCTCATTTTTTGTTTCGTGCCTTAAAATGAGATGGAAAAACGAATGGACAGCGTGGATTAAACAAATACATCATGGTGGGACCCATAGAGCTTTGACACCAGCTTGCTGGTTGGTGTTCGCGTCACCAGCCCACCCGCGTCTGTTAAGCGGGGAGACATGCAACCGAAGTGACGTCACCAGGTTTTGTGGGCCCCACCATCATGTGTGTGTTGTATCCACACAGTCCACCTATTTGGAGAGATTATTTTATGGCATGAGCCAAATAATGAGTCAAATCTAAAGCTGGAGTGGACCCCACCACAAAAAAAATAGTGGAGATTAAACACCTACCATTAAAAACTTCTAGGGGCCACAGAAGTTTTCGATCAATCCGATATTTGTGTTTTCCCTTCGTTCATGTCTATGTTAACTTATGAAAGGGTTGGATCTCAAATAAACATCATGGTGGACCCTAGGTAGGTTTCATTGGTAGGCGTCACTCTCCCCACTGTTTTCTATGGTGGGGCCCAGTCGAGCTTTGGATCTGCCTCATTCTTTATCTTATGTCCTAAATTGATCTCTTAAAATAGATGGACGGTGTGGATTAATGGCAAGGATATACAATTCATACATAAAGAGGTGGGCTCCTACTGTCAGGATCCCACCCACACCGCTGGTTACTGGGTCTCACCCAAGTCACGAATTCCCTGCGAAAGCCTTGCGCGCTGGGAACGTAGGTAAGGCCCACCGTGATGTTTCTGAGAAATCCACCCCGTCCATCCACTTTGTGAGAACAATTTAGAACATTATACCAAAAACTAACCGGATCCAAGACTCAAGTGGGCCGTGCTAAATGAAAAGGTGGGGTAGGGAAATTCTTACCGTTGAAACCTCCCTGGGATCCACAGTGATGTTTACATACCATCAATACCATCCATAACATCATTCCTACTGGGATTAACTAAAAACAAAAATATTAGCCTAATTTAAAACTCCTGTGGCCCCATGAATATTTCAACCGTGGACATTCAATTCTTACATTTTCGGCCCACTTGATTCTTGGATCCATCTCAATTTTGGTTGCATTTGTATTATATAAACTCATTTTTGTTGCTATTGGAGTGATTTCTCACGGTAACGCATGCTTTTTTAGTCTATTGAATGAAAAATTATTATTTAATGCATTCTTTTTGTAATTTTTTTATTTATGAATATGCAAATATGTGTATTTAGAAATTTCTTGAAGTTTCACTAAAAAATTCCACAGTTTTCCTCATGTTTCCCCATTTTGTCCCCACATTTCCGGTTATCAGCGATATTATCGACGATAACGATATTATATCTTTATCTCTGGCCAGCAAAACTTGTAGCGATAATGACAATGCAAACACTGGAGGTAACAGAGAAATTTTATTAGAAACTTGCAAAACACAAGGAAAGTATACAACCCGAGCAACAGGAAATCAAAAAGACCTAGAAGAAAGGCTAGCCGAAGCTACCTTAACATACACAGCCCACCCTGATACGAGATTCCTCACTCTAGAAATGATCTTAGATTCACTCTCTCCCGGTCTTGAGTATCAGTTGCATATTCCATTCTCCACAAGCCACTTTCTTCTCTAATCCTATTGGCTATCACCAATCCCTCGTCATGAGGCCCTTCAAGAAGTACCCTGTAAATTCCCGAGGGCCCTTTGTTTGATCCATCCTTCTCAAGCACCATTTTCCAATGCCCACCATCCCCTACGTCCAGCTCCTACCGTTCCTTCTCAGTTAGGGCCTTGGAGGAACATTCTGTCATCATCTTAGATATTACCTTCGATCATCAGCCATTTATCCCTACAATCTCTTGCTTGTTGATCCTCTCTGGACTCTCTGGAATCATGTGAACCCTCAACTCTAGCATCCATCATCATTCTCAAGCATTATGAATAAGATAATCCAATGTCTTTGCTACAAGCTCTTTCCCATTCTAACTTCCATTTTTCAGAAGCCACAATAAAGTAGGAACAGCATCGTCACTTTCAACACATGCCCGTTGGCAACAAAATCCTTCCTGTGGACACAATTATGGTCAAATTTGGGATTCAATGGGTGATGCCTCGTGAAGTGAAAGAGTCGATGGCATGAACAGAGTCAATATTAATAAAAATAAAATACATTGTAGGCCCTATAGAGTTCGGGCAATGTAGTCGCTGGCTACAACACCTCTTGCTATCAAGGATTACAGTCAGTTGCAAACATCTCGAAACATTAATAAGAAAGGAAGAAAATGGTAAAAATTGAAGGGGGGGGGGGGGGGGGGGGGGGCATGGAGAGGTGCTTGCTTTTCTATAAAAAAATAAAAAATAAAAAACAAGTTTTCTTATTTTATTTATAGACGTATGAGAAAGAGTTGATGAATATACGTTGGAATTAAAAGAAGTGTGAGTTTTGGGAGAATATTGTCCTTTAGGTGGGGAACATTCAATTAGAGACGTTGATCTCTAGTTTGCCAAAGGAGAGGGTGTTGCCCACATAAATTGCAAAACCCTCCTGCCTGTTGACTTGCTGGCCACGTTGCTGATAGCCTAGAAACGAGCAAAGAACCAGTTTGCCCTGACATAGGAGAAAACTTATAAATAAATAAAAAATCGCTTTGAATTGAATGGTTCATGCCAAAAGTTCTTCTCCTCTTCTTTTCTTCTTTCCCATCCACCACACATCACTGATAAAAGGGAAGAATGTTCTTAAAACTTTACCACATAATTCAATACAGAATGATGGCATATTTGTTTTTGTGGATAATAAGGGTGTTTCGGTACTAATCTTAAACAAGCTTCAAGTTGAAGCTTTAGATCCAAAAATTTAGGAATTGATTAGATTGTAATATTTTGTTTTAATGAGGGAAAATCAAGCTAGCGTTTGTCAATCGAACTTTGAAGGTTAGAATGACCACATTCATGTACAAAGATCCCCCCTAAATGCCACATGTACCAACATGGCACGTGGTGTGAGATTCCAACTGTCCATCAGGTGAGTGCCATCACGTAGATTCCCTGACCTAAGAATCAGGCCTGTCCACTCATCAAGTTGGCCAGTGCTCAAAACAAGTAGACAGCTGAAAAAACTTGGCCATGCTTTTCTTAGCCGTGCATTTGTTTCTCATATTGTGGCCCACCTGATGACCTGATATGTCTAATTTCGGGCCAGGCAATCTATACAAGGGAACCGATCCAATGGATGGCTTGGATCTCATGTCCATGTGCCATATTGACATATGTGGTGGCAAGTAGAATGCATGTAGGGTTTTTTTTTCACAGGTTTGTTTGATTTGCCAGGTTTATCCAAATTAGGTGAAACCATGCAGCAAAATTGTCAGAAGTATGCGGTATACCAGCTTAAAGAATGTATAGCGACCTACAGAATTAGGTAATTATGGTTCCAACTTCCAAATACATATGATGAGCATGAGAACTGAAATATGATATTCAAAAAAAAAAAGAAGAAGAAGAAGAAGAAGAAACAAAGGGCAGCATTTGGGAAAGAAAGCCAAACAGAAAAAAAGGAAATTGTAAATTTACCTTTGGGTATCATATTGAGAAAAGCGGGGGTTCCCAAATGATGCTTCAGCAGGAGGTAGAAAGGGAGACGAGCTGCTCTTTGGAACTTGCAAGCTGGCAGACTTGGTTGGAAACCTTACTCCAGTATTGCGTGCATCAACAAAACTTGCAACAGGTGATCGCCACTTATGACCTAGAGAATCGGCACTGTTAAGAGGAGAGTTTGGCCAAATATCCCTTGTAGGAGGAGCTACAGCAGGCCTGGACAAAGTGATTGGTAGGTCATATACAAAGAAATGAGAAGATATATTGTTTTCGGAAAGCTACTAGTTTCTTTGGTTGGTAATCTTTTTCATATTATACAACAACACCCATCATTAGCTGCCATAAATGTTGCACCAACATGGAATCAGCCAATCAGTTTTAACATTCTATGTCCATAAATATATTATCAATGACTTGTTCAGCCGTTGAGCTTGCATTTGCAATCAGCACCTTTTTAGATCATTCAACTAAAAACACAGAAGAACCTCTGTAATATCAATGCTCTGGATCACTAGACTATGGGACCCATGTGTACAAACTAAAACAACATACAGTTCTCTATAATATCAATGGATACGCTGTGCACACGTTTGTGCATAGACACACGTTCAACAATCTGTTGCAACATGGTTTCCAAAAGGTACTCATAATTCTGTATTTCAACATCTACAGATTTTGGAGGGGTATTTTCATCATTTTGACAAGGGGTGGACAGCAGTTACCAATTTTAGATGCAAAATGTTAGATCACACCCACCCTAAAATGTGGGTGGTTTCCATATGACACCAAAAGATAAGGATGCTTCCCCACAAATACACTTTAATAAGGGTGCCAGTTCACTAAAATCCCATAAAAATGTGCTCAACTCAGGCAGTAATGCTCGTCTGGTAGAAGAGATCTTTTGGGCATGGCCTGAGACCAATATGGGGCTCGCTGGATGAAAGGTCTGTATCATCAGAATGTAGGCCCATGTGTACAGTTTATGGACCAAAGAAACACAGTCAACCATCTTAAGAGTCTAACAAGTTTATAATAAGCAATGACAACATCAGAAAATAACATAAAGACTACTGCTTTATACCAAAAAAAAAATTTCAAAACCCTTCATTTGGGTCTCTTTAAAACCAACGTTAGACGCGACACAGGCAGTTGCAGACCCATCATCCCCTCAGAAAGAGGAATATCACATTCTTCTGCAAAATTCCCAACTTGCCAGTCCTAAAAGATAAAATTTACCTACTGGCCGAGAAAACCCAATATCACAAATCATTGCGAAAAGAGGGAGAAACCCAACTGGGATCTCCACCAATCAAATTAAAAAATAAAATAACTGGCTCAACTTTCAATAGAGCCACAGCGAAATCAAAACCTGTGGAAAGGACCAGGGCCTGGAATGCAGATCGTTGTGGAAACAGAGAGAAAACCAACAAAGATCATCCAATCAAGGGTGAAATCAAATAAGAGAAGATTGTAAAAACAAAAAAAAACAGAATGAAAGAAAGAAAAGAAAAGAACAAAGAGGTGATATGACCTCACTCAAAGAGCAAGGGGACTAGATTGGGTCCTCTTCAAGGGGGGCCTTCCTAGTGCGTGAAGCCACAAAATGGAAGAAAATGCAACTGCTATTTTCATTATTCAATGGGAGCTAAATGCATAAGAGTCCAGAATTCTTAATACCCCAAATAGCAACACAATCTCAAGCCCAGACCCTAGAATAAGAATAAAATCAACCAAATCAGCAAATCTAATCCAAACCTGCTCCCACGTGTCCCCTGCCAGCAAGGACTTATTCACACACTTCTAAAATCCCGCCCTCCTTCAAAAGAACCTTATCCTCAAGGTTCAAAATCTGGAAAAAGGTGCTTGAATTGATAGTTCTCTTCCCAGGTTGAGTCCTCCATAGGTAAACTGGTCCACTGAAATAAGACTACGGAAATCGCCTTACTGCCCTTCTTGACCATGCTTCTGTCGAGAATAGCATAAGGTTCGGATTGAAGGACCCCCTTTTCTGCAATAGGTGGGAGCTTGGGATGCCCCTCTACATGTTGTCCCAATTGTTTTAGTAACAAGACGTGAAACACTGGATTTAGTTTTGACTCTAGCGGAATGTCAAGCTTGTATGCTACTACGCCCACTCACTGAATAACTTGAAATGGCCCTAATACCGCAAAGCCAATTTCTTATTGAAATGCATGGCCAAAGAAGACTGTTGGTAGGTTGCAACCTCCAGAAGACCGAGTCACCGACACTAAATTCCTGTTCTAATATGTGTCAATCATGTTGCACCTTCATCCTATTTTGTGCCATGTTGATATTCTTCTTGAGTTCATGGAGTATCTGATTGTTAGTGCACTTGTTTGTCAATCATGTGAGTTTATGTGTCAGTCAATCGGTTGAGCTCTAAGAAGCTGAAGACCGAAAACACTAGAAGACATGGAGCATCAAGGAGTGAAGAACAGGTAGATCATGAGGTGCCTTGGTGACCCTAACCTTAGACCCCATTTGGACCAAAATAACCCTAGCCTCTAGATGATCCTTTGCCAAATAGGTAGACCTGTGTTGATCATCCCTTAAGCCTTAGAAGCATTCATTGAAGATGATTAAATAGGCTTTAGAGGCCCCAAAGTTGCTGCAAACTGTATTGCCCAAAACAGCAGCTTTGTCGGTACAGTCGATTGACCCATTGATCAATCGATGGACTGATCGATCGATCAATGCCCTAGCTCAATCGACCTCTAGTAGTGGAAAACGTCCAGCAAGCCTCTGCCCGAAAATCAATCCGGTCAATCAATCGACGGATCCTAATCGATCGATCAATGATGGCCGAAACAATCCAACAACCATTTGGCCAATTGATCGATTTTAGCAATCGATCGATAGATCGCATCGATCGATCGACGACTGAAAAACTAGTCGTTGGAAGGCAGTCGAGCCAAGCTCAATTAATCGATCAACCTAACTGTCAATCTGCCCTTTTTTTACCGTTGGAACTTAATGTCTATATGTATGGCACAATTTTAAGAAGGCCATAAGGTTGTGGTGTGGCTCAAACCTGAGAGGTTTCCAAGCTCTTACACCAGACTCCATTCCAAAAAAGGCAGGTTCTTATCGTATTTTGAAGAAGTTAGGTGATAACACATGCCTGATCAAGCTTCAATGTGGAAGACCTTATGGCTTCTCTTGAACATCATAAAGACGAGAGCATAGAAGAACAAGCTATCTAGATACCCAAGGTACCACGCCAATTCGAAGAAATCATTGAAGATGTGTTGGACGATTAGATAGTTTTCACATGCCATGGAGGGTATCAAAAGTTTCTCGTCATGTGAAAGGACCAACCGAGATCCAACAGCACATGGATCTCAATAAACAATTTCAAGCGCATCAACCTGAAGCTTTATGAGGTGTCCTAGAACGACCCTAAAATTTCGATAGGAAATTTTTCTTTTAGGAACAATAATGGGTTTAAGTAAATAAATTTAAGATAATAAACAAAAGAAAAGCATGGACTGGTTGGTTAAAGCTCTCTTAAGCGAGAGGGAAGATTAAGGATCAAGTCTTATCACTGACAAGAATATAATTTTTCCTTTTGCTCTAAATACGAATTTTGAAATTCAAACTTATATTATCTTATTTCAACCAACCCCATCTTATCCCAACTCTCTTAGGGTTATTCATCGTAAAAGAAAGGGAGAAAATGAGAGAAAGAAGGAGGAACAGAGGGATCTTGCGGCTAAATCAAGTAGGCAGTCCTTTCCTTCTATTTCATTTAAGTGGGCCAGACCCAACCAATGAACGGGTCGGATCGTCCGTCCATTCATCGTACGGATCTAGGGACCCTATTTTTATCTCAACCCTTGAATATAAAAACTTGATTGGTGGGGATCAATTGGGTGGGCTGGAATCGATCTGAATGAGTCATAATAACCATAAAGCTAAAATGTACATGGGGCACGAAATTCAGATCAATTAGACCTACAAATGGGCCACATCGATTAGATAAATGATAGCCTTTAAAATTCTTTTATTATTATTTTATTTTATTATTAAATTAACTGTGATGAATTTATATTATTCCAAAATTTTATTGGGCCCATAATGAGGTGGCTGACCCAATGGTCGGACCAGATCTCTCGTAGACCCCACATATTAGTTTTAATAAAATTATAATAATAATACTAATAATAATAATAATAATAAAGAAAAAAAAAGAAAGAAAAAAATTCTTGCTAGACGTCCAGCGTCAGAGACGTTGGAACCATGAAAGTTAACGTGGGGGGGCCCCACTCGTGGGACCCACCTTGATGCATTTAGTATATCCACTCCGTCCATTTATTTCTCTATCTCATTTTAGGACTAGTGTCCAAATTTGGACCCAAACCGAGGTCCGAGTGGGCCACACCACCTAGAACAAATTAATGATAAAAAAATTATACATTAAAAATAAAAATAAAAAGATAGAAATTCTGGGCATGGACTCCACTGTGAAGGAATCAATAGATTCAAGCTGATTATATGTTGTATCATGATGTTTTACAGCTTGGGTCCAAAAATCAAATAAATTCGAATCTCAGGTGGCCCACACCACTTGAAACAGTAATGATAACAACACACATGGTTGAGCCAGTCCGATTTTGGATTGTTGTCCACTTTTTGGACCCATTTTAACGCGTTTTGAGAAATCTAATCCGTCCAATATCTTAATAAACAAGTTTTCTAGTTGAGGACCAAAAATGGTCCGTATAAGATATTCCAGTGGGCCGTACCGAGACAAACCGTGGGGAGAGCACCTGCCCACTAATTGGGAACTTGTGGGCCCCACTGTGTGTAGTCTTTGAAAAATCTGATCCACCCAATCTCTTGAATAATGGGTTGTTAGTTTTGTGACAAAAAATCAGCCCAATCAGATTTCCAGGCGGGCCATGCCAAAAGAAATAGTAGGGAGGTACGGTTTGGATTTTCACAATTAGATCATTTTATAATATCCCACAACAAGATCTTTACAAAATGTAATTAACCACCTTTGGTAGTGTATCATTGGGGAACTTATGACCAAGAATAGGACGATCCACCAGTCAAGTGGGCCATACCATCAGAAAAATAGTAAAAGGGTCATTCCTTTTTGGAAAAGTGGGTCACAATAATCGAATCTGGACCGTCCATTAGTGAACCAAACCTAAATAAACTAAAATTCCAATTGAAAAATAAGTATATCTAAAGCTATATTGATGATGAATAAATATAAATTACATTGATTGTAGATCTAGCACCAATTCTACTCAGGTCATGACAAAATTAACAGAGTAATCGCCACTACCAACAGGTGAGTACATCCCAACATGTTCCTTAGTGATGCGGACATCTAACCTTCAAAGATTATCTGTGAAGAAAGCGCCCACCACAAGCATCTTCCTTGTGGATAGGCGCCTATTAAGGAACTAAAGACCCGCTGAAGACCCTCCACATGTGATCAGACACATAGAAGACCCCACTCAGGGAAGACACATGTGAAGGAAGAAAGGAGAAAGAAGCCGAAGAAACTGAAGATTCAGGCGCCCCCACTGCCTTCGGGCGCCCGATCGGGCGCCCGACCATAGCCTTCGGGCGCCCGAACTTGGCCTGCTGGTCGCCCGAACCTCTCTGGAGGTTTTCGGACGACTTCGGGCGGGACCTCGGGCGCCCGAACTTTCCCGCACTTATGTTATTTGCGCGTTTTTACTTAATAGTTGAGGGTAGTTTAGTCTTTTTACTTGTTTTTAGTGTTTATTTAAGAGGGCTAAGCCCTAAACTCGAATTTAGTTTATTATTAATGAAAAGCAAACCCTTTGGTTGCCTCCTTCCTCTTCTCTCTCTCATGGTGATGATTCCTCTTCTTCCTTGATCCCTCTTTCTTCTAATTGCTTCTTGTGCCCCTCCTATCCTTCTTCCAGGTGACTCTATCTTTCCCTAACTTATTTGTTTTGCTAACCACAATCCCTAAATCTGAATTTGAGCCTAAACCCTAAAGTTTTCAGATTTTCAAATCCCTAATCCAAAATCCCTTGATTTCCTGGATTAGAGATTCCTCTTAATTGATTGGGTTAAGAGCATGCAAGATCGGGAGGTTCCATCCCTCGTCGGATCCAACCTTAAATTCCATACTCCATGGTTGTGATGATGGCCCGTTCCATTGCATGTTTCCTTTATGATTTTCTTAATTTATGATGATTAATGCTAGATTTTATTATTATTATTGCTTTTATTTCCGCTGAATAATTGTGTTCAAGAGCATGCATCATATTTAGGGTTGTCCTGCATCAAATTTGGTATCAGAGAATAGGCTTGCATGGTTTTGTCTAGATCGAGTTATCAAATTAGGGTTTTGATTTTTAGGTTAGTTTTAGGAAATGTCCAGATTTAGAAAGTTTCCAATTTTAGAAAGTTTCCTAATTTGGAAAATTTCCAGATTTAGAAAGTTTCCAATTTTAGAAAGTTTCCTAATTTGGAAAATTTTCAGATTTAGAAGCTTTCCAATTTTAGAAACTTTCCTAATTTGAAAATTTTCCAAATTTGAGTCGCATCATCTAGAATTAATTAGTGTCAATTCATTGTAGTTTTAATTCATCGCATTCATATTGTGAGTCACCCAGTCCTTAGAGTCTCCCCGTAGTGAATGGAGTACAGGCGTTTGAGATCTTCAGGGCCATTAAGTGTTGTCGTGTGGCCATCGAGACCTAATGGAAAGCCGAACTCCGATGAGTTGGCCTACTTTAATGGTCACATGGACCCACAAACATTCCTTGATTGACTTGAAGACTTGGACTATTTTTTTTATTGGTATGATATGTCGAATTACCGTCGAGTAAGGTTTGTCAAGTGGAAATTGGAGGGCCAAGCCAAGTCGTTTTGGACAGATTTTGAGCGACGACTTGATAAAGTTGGGAGAGCCCCGATCTCACAATGGGACGAGATGAAAGAGCGTTTAAAAGAAAAATATCTTCCCATCTCTTATCGTCAAAAGCCCTTGGTTCAAAAGAGAGTTGCCTCACCTTCCCGTCCAAACACAGAACCAATATGGTCCCCTCCTTGTAAAGTGGTCCAACCCATCATTAAGGAAATCTCGGCTTATGAACAATTTGAGTGTTTAGCACCAATTATATTTCCTTGGAAGCGAGATAATACCTTGGTGAATGGCCAATTGGAAGAATCCAATCAGGTTGTTTATGAAGTGGAAGAGTACATGCCTAATGTTAGTAGTGAGGAAATGGAAGAAATTGAGGCATCGCTCATCATCGTTGAGGATGACGAAGTGTGTGCTAGTGATAAAAAGGTCGAAGAAATTGAGACTGCACCACTTCCAGATGTCATGTATGACTTAAGTGATGTGGAGTCTCAATCTAAGTCTCTTACCATAATGCACACGAATGAATTTGAAAAGGAGACTAGTGAGGATATGATGGTAGACACCCACATGACTTGTGATATCCCACCAGATGATTTATGGGATAAATTTCCACTCAAATGGGACATTCAACACACAATCGATCTTGTCCCTGGGTTAGTCCTATCAAGCTTTCCTCCATACCAGGTAAACCCCGCAGAAAATATAGAAATGCAGTGTCAATTTGATAAACTTCTTGGGGAAGAATTCAATAAGGAAAGTTTGAGTTGGAGTTTTGTTCTGTGTGTCATGCCTGCTCTTTCACTTCCAAGAACAATGGCATATGGCACACATGTGGGCATATCCTGACCGCCCACAATCATGCGACGTATTAACGTCATGGTGGATATGATGACCATAGTCCTTATTCCGTATCTTGGTGACATTTTGGACATAATGACTAATGCCAAGATCTGCTTAAGACTTGGTATTACTAATGTTTGTTCTCAAATGTTGGGATACCTGAAAATCATCCTTGTTTATAATACTTATAATGAGAAATTATGTGTCACCCATGAAAAGTGTCCTTTTGTTTCAGTTTTTTAAGTTCTAGGTTATATGATTGTTTGTTTCGAGTCCATTGCTTTTTCAGAGAGTCCTTTAGTTTCACCCATGTCTGTTATCCAAAAGTCTTCAGAGTCAGCCAATGCATTCGCACGCCATATTCATGATTTGCATACACATATTAAACAGCGGATAAATAAGAGCAATGATGATTCTAAAATCTCAGCTGATTCTCATCGTAAATTGCAAGAATTTCAGAAAGGAGACTGTAATGGTGAGGATAAGGCCAGAGCGGTTCTCACAGGGTTCCGCTAAGAAATTACAAACGCGTAGTGCTGGAACATTCAAAATATTGCAGAAAATTGGGTTTAGCATGTATCGGATCGACCTTCCATCTGAAATGGGCATTAACCCAACTTTTGATGTGGAAGATCTAGTCCGTTCCCACCATCCCATCGTTGATCCATCGTCTCTTTCATGGCCTTGTTCTGATTTTGCTACACAACCCCTTCCACCCATTACCCATAAAGAAGAAATTGAGGAGATCTTGGGTGAAGAGATCATTTTTATGAGAGGCGGAGGTTTCCAAAGATACTTTGTCAAATAGAAGAACAAGCCACCGTCAGAATCTACATGGTTGATAGAAGTGGAGTTACAGAGCGTTGATCCAGATTTACTAGAGCGCCACAAGAGTTTTAACTCGCCGGAGTCGAGTTCTTCTCAGACGAGGAGTATGATGCGAACATCTAACCTTCAAAGTCTATCGGTGAAGAAAGCGCCCACCACAAGCATCTTCCTTGCGGATAGGCGCCTATTAAGGAACTAAAAACCCGCTGAAGACCCTCCACATGTGATCAGACACATAGAAGACCCCACTCAGGGAAGACACATGTGAAGGAAGAAAGGAGAAAGAAGCCAAAGAAACTGAAGATTTTGGGGCGCCCGAACTTGGCCTGCCGGTCGCCCGAACCTCTCTGGAGGTTTTCGGATGACTTTGGGCGGGACCTCGGGCGCCCGACCGAGCGCCTGAACTTTCCCGCACTTATGTTATTTGCGCGTTTTTACTTAATAGTTGAGGGTAGTTTAGTCTTTTACTTGTTTTTAGTGTTTATTTAAGAGGGCTAAGCCCTAAACTCGAATTTAGTTTATTATTAATGAAAAGCAAACCCTTTGGTTGCCTCCTTCCTCTTCTCTCTCTCATGGTGATGATTCCTCTTCTTCCTTGATCCCTCTTTCTTCTAATTGCTTCTTGTGCCCCTCCTATCCTTCTTCCAGGTGACTCTATCTTTCCCTAACTTATTTGTTTTGCTAACCACAATCCCTAAATCTGAATTTGAGCCTAAACCCTAAAGTTTTCAGATTTTCAAATCCCTAATCCAAAATCCCTTGATTTCCTGAATTAGATATTCCTCTTAATTGATTGGGTTAAGACCATGCAAGATCGGGAGGTTCCATCCCTCGCCGGATCCAACCTATGCATTAATTGAATTCCATACTCCATGGTTGTGATAATGGCCCATTCCATTGCATGTTTCCTTTATGATTTTCTTAATTTATGATGATTAATGCTAGATTTTATTATTATTATTGCTTTTATTTCCACTGAATAATTGTGTTCAAGAGCATGCATCATATTTAGGGCTGTCCTGCATCACCTAGTCATTTTAAATAAGTAGGTTGTGTGATGAACATAATATATGATGTTGATTGATGCTCGTTTAAATATTATTCAAATAATTGCCAGTTATAATAAATGTCATAAAATGTTGCCTCTCAAAAGGAGAGATGGAATGTACAAATGTGAATTATTGTACGGATGTGAATTATTGCACACATTCATGAGTTATTGTGCCTGGAGTTCAACTCTCGAAGACCGGTAGGTACTTAAGTACCCGGTTACCCAAGGACCATCCTGAAAGCCCACTAATATGTGGAAGTCCGCCCTACAAGGAAGGGGGAGCCGATTGATGGGATCCAATCGAAGCAAGTGGAAGACTGAATATATGCCCACTTGATGCATCATATCATACTAAATTCATTCTTGCATTAATCATGTATTACCTGTATTTGATGGCTTATATTTATCCTGCTTAGTTGAAATGCATGTGAACCGTATTAGGTTACTCACTAGGCTTTCCAGCTGACGTTGTGGATTAAAAATATACCGATGATATGGACGTTGACCCTTCAGAGAATATCTCAGATAATTAAATGGAACTACTAGAGGAACCGCAGAATTATTGGCCTAATTTGACTGAGAAAGAAGTGGCGGCCCTAAACCAAGACGTTTAGACTATTCTTGTTTTATTTTGTTATTTTCAATCATTAGTAGACATCTAATAAAGTCTCAAATGGGTGGCCTTAGTTTATAGTTGAATATTTCGTAAATAAATGGTAACTTAGAATTGTCATTATTTCATGTCTCTTAATGGTTTAAGATTGTTAATGCACTTAGTGCACCAGTTATACCCCGTAAACTGGGCCAGAGGGTGCACACTCTGTGTTCGAATTTCGACGCATGACAAGTCCATTCTCATTAACTCGATGGAGCCGGAAAAGGGGAATTGATGCAATCGTGCCACATCTCACATGTGCACACTCCACACGTGTGCACAAGAAAAGGCCCAATTTCCTTTTTAGCTTGTTTCTAATTTCCTTTCTTTCATATTTCTATGTCAAAAAACATCGCTATGCTAGGAAATAACTATTAGATTTTCATGTTTGAGAATTTTCTTATTTTAGAGATCTTGGCTAGCAAGAAATTCTATTTTTAGATTCCTTAGATTGTGTTAGAGATTTTCTCAATGAAGAAACTTTGTAACACTCATTATAAATAATGTATAGGCCCTATGGAATGAGACATAATTGAATGATATTTTCTTTGAGCAAGTTCTCTTGTTTCTCTACAGTAGTGTGCTGGTGGTGGGGAGGAGTGGTGATCCCTAGTATAATACTAGAGGGCTGTTGACCTTGCTCAAATCAGTGCATCTTTTCTCTCGTGTTATTCGAACTTGCAATCCGGTATGTTGAACTTCATTGCAATCAATTTCTTCCTTGATCTAGTTGCATTACCTTACCACTTCATCTGAGCTCCTGCATGCACATGAGGCCAATTGTGGCCACCAGGGTGGTGGGGCCGAAACATTTGAACCTCAATCCCAATTCCTTCTTTCAAGCCTCCAATGAAGCACCCCATAGCGGCTTTTCGGTCCACCCCTCCACCCAATTCGCGAGCCACTCGAAGTTAGTTTGGTAGTCCTAAACAGTCCTGGTTTTCCTTAGTTTCAAGAGTGCGGTGTCGAAATCCTCATATTCTTTTGGTCCAAAATGAAGACAAAAGGCCTTAACAAAATCGGCCCATGTGGATCGCATGGGTTTTTCTCATACCACTGATACCCCCGCACAGCATCCCCTTCCAAATGGAAAGATGCTAGTAGAACCCTCTAATCCTCCGGCTTGCTCTAGAACTTACAAAATTGTTAGCACGATAAATCCAACTAGTCAGATCTTCACCGCCGAACTTTGGAAAGCCGATACGAGTGTGTAACTTGCTTGAATGGGTAATGCACCATCACTATTGGGCCCTCCATTCGATCCACCAGATTCACCCCCGGCATCCCAATTGTTGATTAATCTGTTGTATCCTTATCACCAGAGACGCCAACCACTCATTTCTCTTTGATATCCCACAATGTACCAGAATGATGGTGTACTTCTTCTTTCCAACCTGGGCCTCCCATATGCTTCAACTGCTGAATCCGTGCTTGGGCTTTGGGCATACCAGGAGCATATGCTCTGATACCAAATGATATGACCTCACTCAAATAAAAAGGTGGTATAATTTCAATCCTCTTCGAGGGGAGCCTTCCTCCTAGTGAGCAAAAGCACAAAATGAAAGGAAAAAAAAAAAAAAAGATTGCGACTGCTATTTGCATTATTCAATAGGGGCTAAATACATAAAAGAGTAAAGAATTCTTAATAATCCCAAAATAGCAACACAATCTCAAACCTTAACCCTATAATAAGAATTTTAAAAAAACAAGAAAATCAACTAAATCAACAAGTCTAATCCAAGCCTGAAACCCACGTGTCCTTGCAAGCAAGGACTTGTTCCGACGGCTCTAACAAGAAGATAAGAGATTTTGTATTTCTTTCGTACCTTGGAGATTGATGTAGTGGAGCAGTTGGATTGCTAAGAGGGTTTGTAGGGAAGGAAGATTTAGGGGGGTTTCCGAAAGGAGTATGGGATTTTGGGGGAACAGAAGGACCTGTTGGATTGCTAAGAGGGTTTGTAGGGAAGGGGGATTTAGGGGGATTTCCGAAAAGCGTTTGGGATTTTGGGGGAACAGAAGGGCCTGTTGGATTGCTAAGAGGGCTTTTAGGGAAGGGAGATTTAGGGGGATTTCCGAAAAGAGTTTGAGATGTTGGAGGAACAGAAGGGCCTGAGCTCTTGCCAAAACCCTGGAACGCCATTAAAGCAGAAGCATCCGAAGGTCTCTCTCTCTTTCAGGAGGGAGTTTCTGCTGTTTTAGGAATCTTACAAAAAAAAACTACCTAATTACTGTTTAATTTATATTTTGGTTCTTTTTCAAAAAAGTTTCAAAAAATTACGGCGAGCAAATGGATTGGTGGATCAGGTGGCCTCACAGTAAATTTTATGTAAAATCCACCCCGACCACCAGGTGCATCACTCCATGTTACGCTAAGATTTCAAAAATCATCTCCGTCTGGGTTAAGGTGGACCATATGATTGAAAACAGCGTAAGGGCAATGCTCGCCTTCCAACCTGTTTCCACTAGTGTGGCCCACATGAATCACAAATAGGTATGATTCTTGGTCCACAAGCCTAAATTCTTTTGTGGAATCTAACTGTTGGAGTGGATTACATCTCTCTTAACTCTTTTTTTAAGGGTGTTTTTTTTTTGTGGCCCACTAAAATCACAAGTGGGCCTGATTCTTTTGTCTCTAGGCCTAATATAGGATTAAACATCTAATTGTTGGAGTGAATACTGCGTGAACATAATTTTGGACACATCAAATCAAGAGCCACTTCCTATAAACTCTAGAATAATTTTTGTGGGGCTTACTATAATGTGTATAAAAATCTACTCCGACCATTAGATGCATAATCCCAATTTAGGCTCATATCCAAACAATTAAGTTAACTTGTGACTTCAGGTGAGCAACATTAAGGGCCCGTTTGGATTGTAAGTTACTTAAGCTACTTATAAGATAAGTTACTTATCTTGGTTGTTACTTATTAAGCAGATAAGTATGTTGGGTCAAGCATCATACTTATTAGCCAATAAGTAAATAAGTATGTTTGGTAATAATACATTGATAAGGAACCATTTTGGAAGAAAATTTCAAATCTACATGTAGTAAGCAACATGTTAACATGAAAAGAAAAAGCTATGTGTTGAGGCAGTTTTCCTAACAGAATGAGCTTTTCTAATCCCACGTGCATTGCCATGCATGTCTAGCATAGCACGATTAGTCCAAGATACATTTCATTCATCAAAACGGGACCACTATATGGATGCCCTGGCACAAGAATCAGGTTGATCCACTGGTTAGGTGGGCCACAGTCTGCAAAACAAATGTACGGCTTTGGAAGACTTGGCTGGAGTTTTCTAACCCATTCACTTGTTTCCAATAGTCAGTCCACATGGTGAGTGGACTAGAACCATTTTTGGGAAAGATGTAGAAGATCAGATCAACCTAATTGGTGGATTGGATCTTGCACCAATTAATGTAGGGCCCATCTTTGATGTGAGTCATCCACTGCTGTGAGCCCCACCTTTGATGGTACAGTCCATCATGTGGGGCCTCCTTTGATATGGACGGTATGAGAGAGCAGTAATTGAGTGAACCATGAGAGAGAACTTTGTTATGTAGCATGACCTGAGAGAGAGATAACTAGAAAAGCCAGATTGGAGGGTGTTAATTAACATTGGAGGGTGACTAATAGTGTGGTTGTGTACTAACCCAAAAAAAAAAAAAAAGAGTAAAAGCGTGACATGGGAGAAATAAGTAGAAAAGTCAAAAGTCAGAAAGCTAAAAAAAAAAAAAACTTATTAAGATAAGTAATTTTTAAGAGATGAGTTACTTTTCAATTATACTTACCAAACGAACTTAAGTGCCAAAAGTAAATTAACATCTTAAGTTTAGTCAAAAAGTAACTTATTTGGTAGTATCCAAACGGGCCCTAAAGAAAATAGTTAGATAAGAGAGGTAAACCTTTTATTTTTACAAACTCAGCGTGATGATTAAATGAAATCCACTCCAACCATTAGATTTTGAGCCGAACATGAACCAAGCTAACTTCATTAACTTGCTTGACTCGGCTCTTATAGGCTCAACTTGAGGCATATTTACATAAGATCGAAAAAATTTCAAGCTGAGCTCGACTAAACTCGCTCAAAGCTCTACATTCTAGACATCCATCTCCAATTCTATTCATACAAAATTTGAAAACCTTTTTGAAAAAAGTACTGAAATATAAATTTCATATTAATTAAGAAATTTTTAATATTTTTTCCTTTTTTCTTCAAGGGTACCTAGCAAGCTTTACTAGGTGATACAATCAGGCTCGACCGATCACTCACATGCACTACATCGTTGCCGGCTTGTTTGACGAGCCAGGGACCACTGGGTTTTTGTGTAATGCCTCGAATTTTCGCTAACTTGGAAATTGGAAGTCCTTGGGCGCTACCTTTAGTTTGTCAGGTTATAGTGCGTGCCGGCACGTATGTTCACATGTATTGGGGACTAAAATAAATGTTTTTACCAAAGAAATGATGGAATTAGTTTACGAGTTGGAAGATCACATGGTTCGGAAGAGTTTTCCGACGATTAGGTTGACTCGGGTATGTCGCTGTCTGTAGAGACTAAGTAAAGAACCCTGAATTATCAATCCACTCGTAGATCGACAAGACCATCATGAATATTTTACCGGACCTTCGTGTTTTAGCCTAATGTTAGTATTTCAAATTTTTTGAACGATTTAAATTTCGCAAAAACCCTCTCTTTTAGAAGGCGCTATGTTTTGGAAATGCCAAAAAGTTGTGATTTGTACTTGGAGTGGAAAATCAAAATTTTTATTGTTGGGATTTCGATTTTTTAGTATTTTTTATTGAATCCAAATGGGGGGTACTTTCTTATTTACATAAATAACTTAAAGTAAATGGAAATTATTTTGTAAATAAGGCTGACAAGTAGCCTGGACTGGAAGGAACTCACTGTGCAAGGAAGAAATCCTGAATTTTCAAAGAAAATGGACCAGGGGGAACCGGCTGACCGGATAGGTAGCCGACCGAACGGTTGCTAGCTGCCCCTTTGGAAGAAAAAATGGATGGACAGTGTGATCCGGTCGACCGGATCTGGGACCGGCCGACCGATTGTGGCTAGTCGGTTATAAAAGGGGGGTTGCAAACCCCATTCGATCTCTCTCTTTCTGATTCCTTTCTCTCTCTTTCTCATTTCTCTCCTTCATCTTCTTCACCCCTAAGTTTCTAAGCTCCTCTAGCTTCCTTCTTCTCTTCTCAAACCTCCTTCCTTCCGCAAATCCTTCGCCATGCCTATGGAAATCTTGGATTTTCGAGCTCTCACCGGCCTCCTACCTCCGTTCCCGGGTTTCCCAATCAAGATTCATCGATCGTGGCTTGGAGTAGTCACCTCCTCATGCTAGGTAAGGTGTTCAGTTACCTATTCTTCAATCTCTTCTCTCTATTTCTTTCTTTTTATGCCATTAGGGTTAGAAACCCATTTGTTTATGTCGAAACCCTAACCATAGGGTTTGTCCGTACTAGGACTTAGACCTTTATTGGTCGTTGGGGGTGGCGCACGCTATTGCAGGAGCCGTAACCAAGCTCGACTCCGTTAGGATTCCAGCGGTGCGCCGAATTTGGGCCCCGATTCGTTGAATCAATTTGGGATTTTTCCAAATCCGAGATACCAAAACTCTAAACCCTAATTAAACATTTAATTAGATTAAACCCTAATTAATTAACACTAGAGTTGTGATTCGTTGTAGGTAATTGAGGTATTCCCCAATTTTCTGCGTTCAAACCGTATTTGGATCACTTAGGCCTCATCCGAATCGAGCAATCTCAATTCCAGGGTGAAGATCTACCCTCAAGCTTACTCTCGACAAATAGGGCTGTAAATGGTCAAGTTCAGGGCGGGTTTAGCCAAAACCAGACCCACCCATTTACTAAACGGGTTTGGGTCCAAATTTTAGACCCATACCCTTTTACTAAATGGGCGGGTCCGGGTCGGGTTCGAGTCAACCCATCAGACCCATTTATAAATGGGTCCGGATCTGGTAGAGGGAGATCCACCCAGACCCATCTATAAATGGGTCAGGTTTAATGGGTCCAGGTCTGGATCAAGCATGCAAGCATTTTACAAGGCTTAAAAGTGGGTCTGGATGGGTCTGGGCTAGACGGGTCCCCTGAAACATAGACCAAACCCGCCCACTTACTAAATGGGTTCGGGTCGAGTCGGGTCGGGTCTAATATAAAGGAAACCAGACCCAGACCCATTTAACAAATGGGTCTGTTCTTGGACCCAAACCCGTACGATTTAACAAATGGGTCGGGTTTAAGTCAGGTCTAAATGGGTTGGGTCCGGGTACCCCATCGGGCCCTATCGACAAATCTTAATTAATGATTGGTTGAATTTATATGTTAATTGTTGATGTGTGCATAACATGTTCGATGAAATGCCTCTATGGTTGTTTGATTGATAACTTGTTCGATGAAATGCCTGAATGATATAAATTTACAATATTGTAATATATCTATGCTTGTGGATGTATGTGGCGCCCTGTGTCATCCGGGCTATGTCATCCGGGTCCTTTGGATTGGTCGGGCTAGTTGGTCGGGCCAGGTGCTTGGATATGTTTATGATTAGGTATTTAATACCCTAAATTGTTATTATAATACGTTATGTGTTGCTTTGGATTAAGCTCTAAAAACCGTTGATATAGTGTACTGCCTACCACTAGGTTGGCAGCCGCGGACTTATTCGATCGACTAGGCGGGATACGATCAATCGACAATGGCCATTGTTGGGTTGTCGTCACCCACTTGGGTCTATCGAATAAGCCCCATTCAGAGTTAATCATTCTTGTATTTCATTCTTGAATCACACTATATGGAATCTAGAATACCATCGTTCCCACTGTGAATAGTCCACTTAAAACCATACTGCGACTCGATCCACCAAGTCTCATGAGCCAGACATGGTGGTATGGGACACCGTATCTGAGCTGTCGGCCTACGCTGGGGTGGTACCATCCCCGTAGTGACCAGTGAGCATTGACAGGGGTGACTGATTGTTGTTCAAATGGCCCTTGTGACAAATGTGACCCTGGCCGATGTTTGCGTGCCTGTGCACCATTCGAATGACCCGGGCGTGCATTAGGGATAATTTCGAGTGAAACGCCCGCACCTCTAAATAAATTAATCGTATTCGATATTTGGGACATGAGACCTTCCGCTTTGATTTGGGCGTGGCTGACGAGTCACGGTTCGAACCAAGCTTTCATGTTAGGATAACTCAACCTTGGATCGAGGGGTTACTAGCGATGATTGGCCACGCATCGTAAGGAGCCAGATAGTCCTGGTTAGACTTTATGATACGATGTGGTATTCTGGCTTCACTAATTTGCTGAATGAATTGGACTAATAATTACTTTAATAAATCATGCATACATAACATTGCATTTGAAGGGAACTCGTGTGGCCTGGTTGCTTGATGTGGCACCAGTGCTACCTTAAGCACTTCATGTCATTTCTCTGTGTCATCCGGGCTGCGTACTCAGTCACGACTTACGACCTGCTAGACAGGTGGACTGTGGATTTTGATACCAGTTGGTCAAGCCAGGGCTTGCCCGGGACATGCATTGTGTGCGGAATCATGACATCCATGCATTTAATCAACTAGCCTAGGATGATGTATGATTTGTATGTGGACATTACCTAAACTTGATTGATTTGACAACATGCTTAAGAATAATACCCTTATATAAACCTGTTTGTAATTTAAATATCCCGAGTCTAACCTTGGGGTTATTTCTTCACTATGTTGGCGTTTTGACGCCTTCTATTTAACATATGCAGATGTCTCTAGAATAGGATCAGTTGGTGGCGCGCACGGGTGTCTTATAATCTTTTAGCTTCGTCCTTTTTGGTAGATGCATTTTCCCTTCCTATTACTTTTATTGCGATTCGTATAATTCTCATATGGGCTTACCTTGCGATTGAATTGTACATCTAGGGTGTTAGACCTATATATTTTTGGATTTAGTTACCTCCGCTTTGCTTATGATCCGCTAATTGAAATGCGTTACTCTGATTATTTGTAAATGGAATGAATGTAAATCTGATTGAGGACACACGTGGGTGCATTTTCCACGTGTGACATTCCTAAAATAGCATTTTATTAAGTTAACACTCGGAAACTCGGGATCAGAGTCTCCGTACTCGGGTGCCGAAATTTCGGGTTGTTACATTTTGTTTGAAGGGCTGGACAGTTTTACTCCGAATAATGGTGACCCATCCTCCTCACATGCACCCCATATTTGCATCTAAAATGCAGGTCCCATTGTGGATGGGACGTATATCTAAAATCAAATTGATAAAAAATTCCCATCCATCAACTAGTAGCTATCAAATCAAGGGCTAAAAGTAAGTTGTGACTGGTTTAAATTGGATAGGAAAAAACCAAGTGGTTTTTTTTTTTCTTTTTTGGTTAGTTCACACATTCTGCTGTTACTGCACACACCCACACTGTTAGCCTCCCCCAAGTTGGGATTCGATACCTTGACTTCAGTGTTGAGACGAGTTTATCTTCACTCAGTCTACCACTGTCCCAAATCAAGTAGCTAATTCGTACATACTTGTTTACCTTTTTTTTTTTTTTTTAGTCATGCAATGCACCCACACAGTTAGTCACACGACACACCCACCCACTGGTGGGGTTAGTGTGTCTCCTAGCACTCAAACTTGAGACTTGCAGTTGAAACTCCTAGGCATCTTCCAACTGGGCTAGCAGGCGAGACACACACTTGTCTACCTAAATAGTACCATTGGATATTTTTTCATTTTAAAATATTCAATAAACATCCACCAATGTAACATTGAGTGAAAAAAAAAGGTAAAAACTTTGGTTGATGATGCATCTAAATTGCGGATATAATTAGTTTGGCTTGATTATTTGTCACATCAAAATTTTTTAGGCAGTTTCAAAGTGCCTAAGTAGCATCCATCACACTTTACCACAGTCTCTTTTACACATGATTTTTTTCTTCTTCTATGGTACCATGATAATATTTACACTCAATATAAACATGTCAAACCCAATGACTAGTAAGTTGATACAACGATACCACCGTACGAAAGATTAAGATGAGACGTCATAACCAATATAATCAGTAGAAAAAAATTGTGAAACACAAGGAAAGTTGTTACCACGAGACATATATCATTACGGCAGAGTAAAATCTGTTACATGACACATGACAATATAAGAGAGGTCATATGCTCCATGATGGGCTGGAGAGGACGTTCATAGTTATTATTTTAGCTAACAGTGATTCTTATCGTGACACATGGCATAAGTCAAGTGGTTGCACATATATGAAGCCATGAGTGAAAAGTTCTAATGCACATAATTAGTTAAGGTAGTGATCAATAGCAACACATGGTGTAATGTGATTGGCCACGCACATCAATAAGTAAGTTGATTACACGAAGATCACAATAAGGTATACTTGTTAAACGATTGGCCAATTAAGAGGAAAATTTTAAAAACTCATCTGGAGTTAGAAATATAATAAGCTATATCTGTTTATTGACAAATAAATCAAGAGAAGATTCCATGGGTCAATTCTAATACGAATATCAAGCAAACAGCCTTACATATCTATAAATTCAGCAGAGAATGAAAAGCTCGGGGCCCATGCCGTTCCAATACAATACAACACAACATTACTCTCTTCACTGCAACACTGTCTATCCTTCGTCTGTCATGGACAATTATCACTATTATTATTTAATCTAACTCATCTATTGTTGGCCAATGCAATGCTTTAAACCAGCCCGGATTAATTAGATTAGAATATGGTAACTAAGCTTCTTACATCTGTGATTACGTCATCAAGCTTAGGAAGATCTCTAGGTCTTGAGTGAACGGCCAATGGGCCATCTTGCCACGTACCTAAAGATTTCACTCAACCATCTCACCATGAAGTTTTACCAAAGTTATGAATAAGTCGCAGTTTAATTATGGATACCTCGCTACAAAGCTCAATCGAGTGACGTACAAATGGTTGTTCCATGATAGCCTTGCCCCAAGAAGTCAAGTTCTAAGCAACAAAGGGATAGTTATTCCTAGGTCCATCTTGCTACGAAGTGAGGACTTTAAGCAAAGAACAAGTTGTCACTCCACCGACTTTCCTGCCACGAAGTACATTGCTGAGTGATAAACGTCAATCATTTAACAATGATCGACTTTCTCACGAAGCTCAATGGTGCGAGGTAACCAGCAGAATGTCGTTTTCCAACTACCATTTAGCCATGAAGCCTAGTCGTGTAACGAACACACTGCCAAAGATCTACCCGCCATAAGCCATCTCCCCACGGAACCTAGTCCTATGTGACACATAAGCAGTTGCCACAAAAAATTATCCATCCACGAAGGCAACTGTGTGATAAACAAACGTTCACCCCTTCTCACAAACCACAATTGTCTAATAAAGCCTAGCCCGCAACGAATGGCTTGTCATTTTTTATGACCTTCCAACCATAAAGCTAGTTGAACAAGTTTTTCAGCTTTCGTGCCTAACGATCTTCATGTCGCGAACAGGCAATTGTTCTCGATGACTGTCTTACTATGAAAAAATTATCGTTAGTGATCATTTTTCTTTTTCTTTTTTACCATTTACTTCTATAGTCTACTGTAGCTTAAACTTATTGGTTTGGCCAAGTTTGATTTTTTAAATTTTATCATCTTAATATTGAATGGTATAAGTTATCATGCACTTAACTAAAAGTCCCTTCTCCAAAGGCAAAAGAAACTCATTCGAAGGACGAACCCTTCCCTTTGCAAATCACTTGATTTTATGCAATTGATGGCCGGATAGTCGACCGATCTTCACAGATCCAATCTTAATTTGTCAATCTGGGTGCCTTCGGTCATAAGGTATTTGGTATAAGTTGAGTCATTATCAACTTTGACATGCCGAACACAAAACACGCACACATGACATGTGCGATCGAATTCGACATTAATAAATACATTGTTACACTTTTATAAAATACATGTGTTTTTTATTTTGACAAGTGGGTTCATGTTTTAATGATCTATAACGTCTACTCATTTTTGCTACCACTATGGATAGAGTGCCTTTACAATCTCCCAGGTTGGTAGTAATTTTCAGTGATTTATCTTTATACCACAGATGGAAAAATTGATATTTTTAGTAAAAGAGATTTTTCAAAAAGCAACTCAACATTGATCGGATGCAACATGCCAATGATATAATAACCAAACCATCACCTAGACTTGTGAGAACCGAAAACTAGTATATACGGTATGAAATTGAAGGACACGTCGTATAACTTATTCATATGGACTGAAGAGAGGATCTCTCCATCTACACATCTTTTAATCAAGGGATGTGACAAAGTTGGTGTAACCACAAGCCTCTTTTAGTTTGGGCATGACAGGCCTTCTAAATTACTTGCAAACGATTCTGCCAGTGTAGGTATTCAAAGGTCCTACAAATGTACCATCCACGACACACTTATGTAGGGCGAGGAAAAGGGAAAATAGCACCAAGTTAGTCCTGATGGTGGAGCCATTATGACAACAAGTCAATCCCTTTACACAAAACAACCAATCTAAATGACATAGGCATGTCAAAAGACCTACATGGTTATGTAACGCTCCATATTTTCACCAACTCAAGTTTCAAAAATCTTCAATTTTTTTTTTTTGCTATAATTCTTTTATTTTATCATTTAGTGACTTTTATTACTCGATCCTAACAAATACATAGGTATTACCACAATACAATTCAATTAATTGCCCTTAGGGAGCTAACAAATACGTCCGATCACCTAATCCTTGGGCCTAACCTTGTGATTGATTCATATGGGGCCCAGATTTGGACAGCCCACCGCCGATTAATCAAGATAACCATAACTTAATGAAGATCTACCTAAAGCTAAGATAACTAATGGATTACATCTTGATCTTCCCATGCACATAAATCAAATTGACAAAATTCCCTATGACCTTCAAATAAATGGTTTAGGGTAATTTAAGTCGAATCGTCATTTTTGCTAACTGTAAATCGGACACACTGTGAACCTAGCTAATCCAGACCCTACCTATTGCACACAAGAAATATCGTTATCCAATTTATTCTAGAAATGATTGGATTAATCAAACAAGCTCTAGACCGTTCGTTAGTGGGCCACTGGACTTGAAACTAAGAAAAATCATCCGTCTTAGCAGGCTTGACTTCCTTCATGGGACATTAAGCTAAGAATGCGTGCCGAATCATTCAACATGGGCCTGCAAGAGAGTGCATAAGATGTGCGGGTCTCCACAAAAATAATCAGAACTTAAGTTAATTATCCACATCCAAATATTGCCAAAGTTGTGGCTTCTAGATCGTTAGACCACAATCAAATTAAGGACACTAATCTAAGTTAATATCCTATAAATATTTGTATAGTCGCGACCACGATTGATGATCAGTGACTGTTAAACTGATCTCTCGTCATAACCGTTGATCGGTGTCTCCGATTTACAAGGTGACTAAAGCCTTGCGTAGATCATCACTTAGGGAAACTATCTTATGCTGTAGATTGACCCATACACTCTCTAGCGGACCCCAGAAGTTATAATCAGCCTCCCATAGGGTTAGTAAACACATAACCCCACTCTCGTGCCAAAGAGACCACGCCTGACACTATAAAAGTCCCACTTTTGGGCTCCCCCTTCCCCATACGATTTTGACTTCGAAATTGGAGAGAAAGAGAGAGGAGAGTGCGAGGGAAGTGTCTTGGTGTTTGCCTTTGCTAAGTTCCTTAAATCAACCCTAAGATCTACCGTCTTCCTTCGCCAAATCCACCTCTACTCGTGATCAGAGGTTAAAAAAAAGGCTTCCTACCTTCTGATTAAGCCACTTAGGGATAATTTCTACGAATCTTATATGAATTTTCTTGCATTCGGTTATAAAATCAAAGTTTTTCCTAAAACTCTAACCTTAGGTACCCAGATCTTGAGAAATCTCTCTTCTAAGGTGCAAACTATTCTTCCATGTTTCCTTTTATCAACCCTTGATAGTGCTAGATAAGAATTTTTTGTTGATGCTAGAATTTCTTGTGTTATTTGTGCTTAAATTGCTTTATTATTGCATCCCTAATGTTACTTAATGTTGGTAACCAACATGTTTGATGAAATGCTTAATCAATGTAAAATTCTTATTATTATGACTCTTTTTTGCCAATTGATAAGTGATGTTAATATACGTTGGATTATATTGATATACATTAGATTGCACTGATTCGTACATGTGTACTGTTGATACACCCTGGTGTGGTATTAATTTACTTCAAAATTTTGACTATGTCTTTAATAATTTGAATTATTGTTATGGTGGATCAAGCACTGCAAAATATTTAACTAAGTGGATGACCCGCTTTGGGTTGGCTATCACAGGTTTATACGATCGACCGAGGTTAAACAAGGATGACCGACAGTAGTTGGAACTATATGGGATGCTTTGCATGCAATACTAGTTTCGTCATGGTTTTTCGTGGTTGATTGGATCAATTTAATATAGTGATTGATCAGTTGTATGTTATTGTTGAATCAAACTCGATGAAATTTGGAATACATTCGTTACCATTGAATTGAGTCTATTCATAACCACGAGTGTGTTACAATTCTACAAACACTCATAAGCAATGCATGGTGGTATGGGACACCATGTTTGACTTGTTAGTTCATGCTAGGGTGACGAGCCTCCTCATAGTAACCATTGAGCATTAATGGAAGTAATGGTCCTACCATATTGGTGACAAAAATAGGGTGACGAGCCCTCACCACATTTGACGCTTGGCTGACGAGCTCTTACCTTTTTAAAATTGTCATTCGGTGAAGATGAAGAACTTTATCATTGGAACAATCATATACTTTAAACATTAGGGTGACGAACCCTAAATTGGATCAAGGGACATTGGTGAGGAGATGCTACGTGCCACAATGAGCCATGCGATTCGGTTAGCGACTCGTGATATGATGACAATATTTTAACTTCACCAATGTGCTGTTTAAATTTGGATTAATAAAGAATTGGCAAATCATGCATATTATGGCATCTGTTGGTAATGATGGTAATGGGCCACATTACAATAGGATAGATATGTTGTAGTGGCTGTGGTGTCAAAAATATTGAAAATATTTGTGAGAAGTGCAGAAGTTATTGTTGTTATTCTCGAGACACGCATCTGCATATCATGCCATACATATGCTTAATGAAACAGTTTAGGAAATTGTTTGATTTGGTATGCTATCATTAACTATGCTTGATTGCATTGATAATATGTGCAACTTAGAAAAATGGTACCACTAAGTTGATCACTCACTCCCACCTAGGATGATAGTTTAAAACATTAACTAGACAATATTATCGATGCAGGTGCCACTGAGGTCTTAAATGGGCAAGTGTATATCATCACATTTTATCGTCGGTATATTATTTTTGGGAGTGTTGGGCGGAGTCATTGCACTTTATATTTTATTCTTTTTAAATTTGTATATTGGAGTCCCCAGTTGGGTGAGCTTCGTAGGTTTATTGAATGTATATTGTGGCTGTATAGTCTTCATCTGAGTGGACACTACTTTTGGAGGTGTAAATTTTGAATATTAATCATAAATCTCCAAATTTAGTTATCTTTGCTTAACTTTTAAACAAAGCTACTCTTATTATTGATCATGGGTGAAATTAACTGGACTACCTAGGCACGTGGGAATTCACCCACATGCATTTTTGCTAAGTTCACACCCAAGAACTCGAAATTGAAATATATGTACTCGGGTGCCGAATTTTAGGGCATAATAGGTTATGACTAAGGCATTAAGAAATATGGATCACAATTTTACCTTACTCATTGCCAATTGTGTCCAGTCTCTATTGGTGTACTTTTTTGTGGCATATTAGTGCACTTTATTTGTCAATCACGTGTGTCCATGTGTTGTAATGTCGGTTGAGCCTTGGCAAGCTAAAGACCAAAGATTCAAGTAGACCAAAAGCATCAAGAAAGAAGAACAAATAAATGAGATGCCTTGGTGACTCTAACTCTTTGAACCAAAACACCCAAATCCTCTTAGATGACTTAGACCAACTAGAAAAACCCTTAGTCATATTCATTAGCCTTAGATTATGTACAAAAACATGATAAATTAAGCTAATTAAAGAGGTGAAAGCCACTGTAATTAATCAGGTGTAAACAACAGTTTTTTTATTGCACTTCGATGCCATCGAAAAAGATTTCGATTGGTCTTTTATGCCATCGAAGCTAGTTTCGAGTCATCGAACATGTTCGGCAAAATGTAAACTCTTTGAACGAATTTCGATTCCATTGAACATCCTTTCGAGCCATCGAAATGGATTTTTCGATACCATCGAAACTAGGTGTCCAGCAACAACTCTCTGGACATACTTCGATTCCATCGAGAAGGGTTTCGACCCCATCGAATAATTTTTATGTTATCGAAATATGTTTCGATGCCATCGAAGACGCTGTTATCTGCCCTTTTTTTTACCGTTGGAGATTTTTCTATAAAAGCGGGAGATGCGATTTTTGGGTAAAATAGATGAATTTTGAAGATTTTGAAGCCACCACCATTGCTTACCATTAGGAGCTCTAATAATAACCCTAACAAGTCATCTTCCCCGTGATTTATCATAAGAATGGAGCATTCCAAGCTCATGAAGAAAATGAATTTGTTCCTCTTTGATCTCTAGAGTTTGGATCGATCTAGATAGTTATATTCCTATATAAGATCTATGATGAGATTGTTGTAGGTGATATTCTCTAAGCAACCCATTCTCATTAGTTGTAGAGATCTCAAACCTACCTCCCATCACCTTGGCCATCTCAAGAAGATTAAATGCAAGGCGATTGATCGTTGAAGCTGGAGCGGGCAATGCATCGGCAACAACATCGGGGGAGCATAAGGGGAGTTGGTTGAAGCACAAGAGAGTGGATATTAAGCAATCTGAAGCGGCACGACAAAAGGGGATCAAATCCAACAAGTAATTTTGTCAATTCGTATTAAGTCTATCCACTCTATTCCCGGTGGGAATTGAGTGTAGAGTTTGTTTGTCAAACTCGATCTAGGTTCGTTTATCGATTCAATCTGTTGGTTGAGCCTAAAAGTCTAGGGCATTTGCCGTTCATTGGCACGTTTGTCGGGCCTAAATTCCAAGGTCGTTTGGGAATCCTTAGAACGTTTGTCGGGCCTAAACAAGTATTCAAGGAGAGCCACCAACACAGGTGTAAACGTGTAGGTTGGACAGGAACTAGTAAACTCCTCGTTTGGGTTGATGCAAGTTAAAACACTTAGGTTGAGAGGAACTTGATTTAAACTCCCTAGTGAATGTCGGTGTGCTTAAGGAGTGAGTACTTGAATCGGGAGTGGAGTAGACCCAAAGTCGAACCACTAAACATCATTATGCTTGAGATTGTATTTGAGCACATTTCTTATTATGCATTATATTTAATTATTTGATTATGAATGATTAATTGGAGTGTATGCTAGGCACTGAATAGGCATATTCACACACAAGATGTATGTTCACTAATTAGAGTAGACTTGAGCTTTATGATCCATTCTCATATAATCAATTTGGGTTGCATAGATTAGGTGCTTGGTTAATTTAATCATTTGATAATCTATGTATGCTTAGACTAGGTTGCTTATTGCACATCATATCCTAGTCTTGTGATTGGACCTACTTAGGCTCGGAAGTCGAATTGTTCTTGCTTACTTAGTATTAATTGTTAATCATCTTAAGTAGGCGAAAACAATTTCAAAAAGGTCCTAATCACCCCCTTAGGACTTAGCCATAATTCTAGTTGTTCCGCACCAATAGCTTTCGCATGCGTAAGCGCCTTTACAAGTGTATTAGACCAAAATGCGAAATTTCAATGTCTCAAGGTACTTAATGACAATAGAGGTAAGCCTTATAACCTTATAAAAATAAGCAAACTCTATGCACATTAACCTGGCCAATGAATAAATGAGTAATCTATGCATAGAACTATATTAAAGAGCAATCAAACGCTGATTTCCTATAATATGGCTTTAATAGTTGCATTTGCATATTTTTGATGTGCATGGAATTCCGAATAAATTTGTGAGTTTTAAGGTACGGAAACTTGAAGAGTCAAGTAGCTCATTAGAAGGTATAATTATACAATGAGGCTCTTTACTTAAGGAGTCTTGGTCACATTTTTGTCTTAAGCTTGTGTGCACCCTTAAAACTCAAAGTTAAAGAGAGGAAAAATAAAACTCCTCAAGGCTTTATCAATAACGTAGCCCATGACATTAAAATAGTGCATTGAATCTGAGTGTATGAAAACCAAGCTCCGTTAAGGCTTTATTAAACAAATGCCACCACTGAAAATTAATTGGTTAAAGTGTTTCAATTATCCACCTATTTCTAGCAGTGGAACATCTTTTTTATTTTATTTTTTATAGCATTTGCATGATCAAACTCACCTGGTGGATGGCTTGAATATTACCATTATATAGAATCGGTAGCACATGCGGTGGCACGCAAATGGTATGCTTATTTGCACGTATGGGCTAGTAAATCTATCTTTCCTAAAAAGATAACTATAAAAAGAGATGTTATTTATACTCAATAATTAAATTAAAAAATATTGACTAACAATAAATATTTAGAATAGTATAATTGTTAATTAGAGTACGAATATAGTGTGTGGTCCAATGTTGTTGAAGATAGAGGTAGATCATCAATTAAAGGGAGCTTGTGTTAAAATCAATGGTCAACGGAGGTTTAATTTGTCATTGGGTATTAGATCGACGGGCAGTAGACTGGTTCTCCCTCTTGAGCTCGTATTCTTAACCCACCTAAACACTTTTTTTTTAATAGTTTATATAACTATAATTGCACACTTTCATGTTAGCTACGTTCATTAATTTATACACATATAGGAGTGATTGAGGTTCTCCATTGCCCGTCAAAGAAGCCTGCCTTCATTTGGCTGTTTTCTTGTATGATGAGGTATTTTTCAACTGTTGCAAGATACTCAATGAAGCAAAAAATAATTAAGGCCATGTGACCACACTAATCATACACATACTTATAATTCATTACACGGGGCCTCATTCGATATGTACCGTGAGTGGGAGCCTCCTTAGACATGGTCCGTGACAGAGAGAGAGAGAAAAAAAAGTCATAAGTTAAAAAGTTTTAAAAAAAAACTTATTAAGTAGCTTTTAACCAATAAGTTACTTTTACAATGATGCTTACTAAATTTAACATATATTAAAAGGTAACTTATTTGGTGGTATCAAATAGGCCTTAAATGTCAAGAATCGATAATAGCTGGTTAGAAATAAATTAATGTAATAAGAAATAAATTAATGTAATATATAGTTAGGATAGTAGCAGATGAATGACCCAAAGTCTAACGGTTCATTTGATGTGTTTGGCACATAAAGTAACTGGAGGTTTCAAATCCCCGGGGGGGGGGGGGGGGGGAGGGAGCTTAGATTACATCTAAATTCCTTCCAATGGTCACATGTGTAACATGTGTCTCACCAGGCTACTAATCTATTGGGCACATGGCCCACTGATGATATCCGAAAACAATTAGATTATCAGTTGCATCACTAAAATTATTTAATAGGATGATTTGTGCCGTCTAAACATTGTCCATGTAAATCAACAGTTAAAAATTATTGGTTAGTCACTCGAATATGATCCAATGCTTATGACCCATATGAGATTCATAATTTCATCATTTTCGGTCTAAGTATATATTTCAATGAGCTTATTACAACCACTGTGTCAAACATTACATACCATGGCATATTAAAGTTGATTGAGTAATTAAATTCAACCCATGTAGATAACATACTTTCAGGGATTCCAAATCTAGGTGACATTCACAACCAGGGATTTTGAATCCAAGGGGTTCCTTAAGGTTTCCACGTCATACAAATGGTCCAATTGTCCAATATTAATGATCCAGACCACTTGATCAGTTGGACCCATCGTGGATGGACCATGCGGATGGAGCAATTGTAACTTTTCAATCTATAGCTTCCAAATAGACTGCCAAGAAGAAGAAAAAAAAAATCAACGGTCCACATTTAAATGAACAGAGGATCAAGATCAGTGGCTAGGATCTCCCAAACCGGGATATTTTAAAGCCATGGTCCATCCACTCCGTGCCTACCGTCTATTTTCAGCCCCCAATTTGAAAACCGAAGACTGTCATTTCGAGGGTATTTTAATGACATGGTCAATCCACCGTGTTGTCCAGCAGTTCAATGGTCTGGATCATAGAAAATGGGCCCCACTGATTATAAACTAGAAACCCGAGTACACTGTACAGTTTACTCGAGCTGGGGATCGGATAATTCCTTCAATGAAGAATGGATGAGGTTGATTTTAAAAATTGCAAATTTTATACTTCTTTTCTTTCAAAAATTGCAATTTTGATGAAATGGGATTCCAGCTTCTGAGAATTTCATCCTTTCAATCTCCTCCCAAACCCTTATTTTTCATACCAAAAACCCCATCTCTCCTACTTTCTACACACTTTCTTTCCTCTGCAAAATCCCCATCTGATGCTCCATGCAAAACCCAATTCAAATCTCCATCAAAACCCAACTTTCCCGCCATTTCTGCAGCTAGGTTTGGTGGGCTTTTCCCTCACCACCAAATGAGGAGGATTGGGAGTGGAATAGTCATGGCCTCACCTGGTTCTGTTCAGAAATCAGAGGAAGAATGGCAGGCGATCCTTTCACCCGAGCAGTTTCGTATTCTGAGACAGAAGGGAACTGAGTAAGAATCTGCATTGATAAAATTCATTTTTTACTTAATTTGGGACTTTTTTTTAATGGTTTTTTTGTGCTTTTGGATTCTTTTGGAATGTTCAGAGGTTGAATTTTGGGATATCTAATTGCCGGATTATGCAATTTTTTTTTGGGATTTTTACTTGTTTGGTTGTTGGATTTTGATTGACCCATTTGTTAATTATCTGCTATTTTGAATTGTTTGATAATCATTTGCTGAATTTATGTGGTTCTGGATTGTTTTCAGCTGGTCGTTGATAAAGACCATTAATATTGAATTGAAATCTTCCCACTCATTTTGGGTGTGTTGTATTCTGAATTTTATAGTTTTACAGAGATGATTTTCATAATCAGGATTTTGCCTGATTTTTGTCAATCTATTTGCTGTAAATTACAAGGCTTCCATGATTGTGGGGATTTGTGAGTCGTATGAGATCTTGCTGAATCTGGTGTGGATAATGGTCTGATACCTTCCTGCAAACTGATGGGGCGATCACAGACATTTCAGTTTGGCTCGCAAATTTCGAAAAGTGTGACGAAGATAGCCCTTTTGGTGAAGATATTGGCAATTTGATCTTGAGATGATATATAGTGAATGTTCAGATTCTTTTGTACAGCTTTCCCCCAAATGTACTGGTAATAGACCTCAACGTGTTTTGTTCGGGCATGAAAAACAGGGTTGGAGGCCCATGAAATAGCATTGATATTGTCGCACCAGATAGGTCGGTGGAGGGTAGATAAACATGAAATCTTTGAGAAAAGTTCGAAACCAAAAGAGCTTAGCAGTTGTATGAGCAAGAGACCGGTACTCAGATTCTGTGCCGAATCGTGTAACAGTCGGTTGTTTCTTCCAACTCCAGGAAATAATGTTGGGTCCTAGATAGACGCAGAAACCACTTATGTATTTGCAGTCTAGCCTAGTCGGCTTATGAGTAGGTTTGTAATTGAGGGGCATTGGATGAGATGTGAATACCATGAATAAGAGTGCCTTTTATATATCGTAGAAGGCACTTTACGGCTGTCATGTGGTCATCAACTGGTTCTGGCAAACTTGGTTGACTGCATAGGAGAGATTCAGTTAAGTCCAGGTGAGGTATTGGAGAGTGCTGACTATACTGCGATATCTAGTAAGATCATGAAGAGGAGGTGCATTTCCTTGCACAAGTTTCTGTTTGGTGATAGTTGGAGAGGAGTATGGTTTTGATCCAAGCATGGATGTTCGCGTGAAGAGTTCTAGAGCATACTTGCTTTGAGAGAGGAAAATGCCACTCTGATCCTGAAAGACTTCAAGGCCAAGAAAGTAATAGAGAGGGCCCAAGTCTTTCATAGCAAATGAATTGCCCAATGCTGAAATGAGGGATGGCAGAGAGGATGAGGCCCAACTCCAGTAAATATATATCAAAAGAATAGTGACAGTGTTGTGTGAAATTAGCCCAACGAACAAGAAGAGGCAGGATTTGCCTGGGACCTGATGAAGCCCAAATCCAGTAAATAGTTTGTGAAGATTCCAAACTAGGTCGTGGGGCCTGTTTGAGGCCGTAGATGGATTTATGTAAGTGACATACATGATTTGGGAGTTGAGGTTCCACAAAGCCAGGAGGTTGCTGCATGTAAACTTTTTGCTGGACTGTCCATGTAAGAACGCATTTTGTAAATCCAATTCTCAAATGGGCCACCTATACTCAACCATGAGTGTGAGAACAATTCGATTTTTGTAGGTTTAACAACGAGGTTGAAATGTTTTTGTGAAATCAATACCGTGTTGCCGATGATATCCTTTGGCAACGAGTCGAGCCTTATAGCATTCAAGTGAGCCATTTGAACGAGTCTTGATACGATAAACCCATTTGCATCTCACTATACTGTTGGCTTCAAACAATGGAATTAACGACCAAGTCCCTTGTTTCTGGAGTGCCATGAGTTCTTCTGCCATAGTAGCCTGCCACTTAGGATGTTTGGAAGCTTGTGTAAAGCATGTAGGTTTAATGTGCCTTGAAGTGGACAAGAGTGCCTTTAGTAAAGGATGGCGGTACTTACCAATTTATGTTTACTAGAGTTGCCATCTTTCGCACGAGTGATCATAGGATGGATATTAGGTTGCCATATGGGTGTAGTCGGAGCAATTGGTGGATGGGTGGAAAGGAGAGGCTCACTTGGATGAGAGAATGTGGAGTTAGTAGGGGGAAGTAGCTGGGCTAGTGATGTTTGGTAATGGAAGAGTGGGTGGAGGTGCGGATTGGTTAGAATGTGGAGATTGAGACAGAGTGGTAGTTAGAGGTGGAATGGGCGTGGTGGGTGTAGGTTGGGTTGAGGTTGGAGGTGGGGTATGATGGTTTGATGATAAAAACCAAATGGTAAGTGGTCCAAGAGAAGGAGATTGATCACTTTTCCACAATGGAGTGGATGCCTCCATCATGGTACTCATCAAGGGAAATGTTCCTCATCAAACACCACATGACGCGATAGATAGACACGCCTGGTAAAAATGTTAAGACATCGATAACCTTTGTGATCTAGGCTATAACCCAAAAAGACGCATTAGACGGAAAGGTTTCTAGATTTGTGCTTGTTATAGGGTCGCACCCAGGGAGAACAAGCACAACTAAAGGTTCACAAGAATGTGTAATTGGGCTGGTGATGAAATACAATTTTTTAAAGTGATTTTATTTTTGTGACATGACTAGGCATACGGTTAATGAGGAAAACTGCAGTACGGAAGGCCTCTACTCAATACTTGGAAGGCATATGCACATGTGTGAGTAAAGTAAGGCTTGTTCAACAATGTGGCGATGCTTTCATTCAGCTATTCTATTTTGTCTTGAAGTATGGGGATAAGACATCTAATGAGAAATTTTATGTTTATTTCAAAATTATGGAATCGATGGCTAATAAATTCACCACCTCCATCTAATTGAAAAGTATTGATTTTGTAATTGAGCAAATTTTCAATTTTGGATTTAAAACTAGCAAGGACATCCAAAAGTTGAGCACGTGAATACAAAGGAAATTGCCAACAATATTTAGAGAAATCATCTACAAACACAACATAGTAACGCAAACTACTTATTGAATAAACGGGCGAAGGTCCTCAAATGTCTGAATGAATAAGCTCAAGAGGTTGAGAAGAAACCATCTTGAAAGGTAAGAAAGGCAAACGATAACTCTTTATCCAATTGACATGATTCGAAAAAAGGGTAATGTCGACCGATTCCCTTTGATTGGTAAGGTAGAAAATAAATGGCCATGCGTAACTGGTGAAGGATGCCCTAAATGATGATCTCAAGAGGAGAGAGAGAGAGAGAGAGAGAGAGAGAGAGAGAGAGAGAGAGAGAGAGAGAGAGCATGTTTCCTGAGTAGAGCTCATGGAGTGGTGTTATTCTTGTGGTTGTGACTTGTGAGATACCATAAATGGATAGTCCATTCTCACTCCACGCGGAAAAGCATCTTTCTTGATATTTTGTCCTGAATACAAAACACATTAGCGTAAAAAATGAATGAGTAATTATTATCTTTGAAAATTTGATTAATAGATAGTAGATTAGAAGAAATGAAGGGAACACGTAAGAGATGAGATAGACAAAAGGTTTTGGCTTGAGTTTGAATGAAGGCATTACTAGTGTTATGTATTGCTAAACCTTGACTATTTTCAATGGATAGCTTGTTGCTTCTTTAGTATTCCGATCGAAGAGATAAGTTGGATAGATCAACAATGACATGATTTGTTGCTTTGGTGTCAGTGTACCAAACTTGATTTGTAGTGGGATTTTGAGTGGCGACCATGATAGCCAGTTTCCAGGGTAGTATGTGTCCTTGGTAGGCATAGTTCATGTGATTATGATAGTCAATTGCTATATTATCTAGCAGATTTGACATGTTGGCTGTGGAGAAGATGTGGGAGAATTGGAATTACTTCCTATGCCTCCAAGACCTCAAAGGGTCTCTATAACACAAGTTACGGGAGACTCTCTTTGGGGGGTGAGGGTTGCTAACATCCCATCTTCATGGGGATGTTAGCAATGTCCCCAAACCTTTTAAACAACATCGGGGTGACCTATCGTCGGTCTAAATTGTTCATTGATCCATACAACTAGGAGCAAGCTATAGTGCAGTAATCCACCGATTGATGATCCTAACCATTGAATGGGGCCAATTTATTACAACCATCCATTGTTTATGACCCATAAATCACATGGCTAGAATCGTAAAATCAAAGTGTTACTTTAGAATCATAAGAAATACAAAGTGGGATCTATCTACTAGATGTTTCAAGATGATGATTGGACCTATTCTGATTGGTGTGTGTGTGTTTCAAGATGATGATTGGACCTATTCTGATTGGTGTGTGTGTGTGTGTGGTCACAAATAGCTGGGAAAGTTTTTCTTCTTCTTCTTCTTTTTTTTCTTTTCTTTCCTTTTTCTATTTTGATTGTGGTAGTGATGATGCAATTTTTAACTGAAATTAGTATTCCTCATCACATGTTTTTGCTCCGAGTCTTACCTTGACTACCGATTTTGTTCCTTTGTGTTCATTCTTTGTCCAATTAGTTTTTGCTGCATTCTAGGATTTGTGATGACATGCTCAACTATCCAAATTAGATTTGTTTGGATCCTTCTTTTGGGCAAGTGTTTCTTCACATGTCACTAAGTCTCTCTTTATTCCTACACTGGCAATTCTCTAGCAATTTAAATTGGCCATAAAAGAAATTCTCGTAAGAATTTCAGATGGTTACAATTCATGCCAGCGACATGTCTCCCCATTTTGCTCTATTATGCCTCCTCCAACATATTCCTTCTTTTTATGAAGCATGCAAAATCATTGGTTATAAAACCTAAGAGTCAATGTAATCATTTGACCGGGTCACCATGATGGCCATGTTTCTCAACGATTTTTGTGAAGTGAGTAAGACCTCAACACAACTAAAGTCAATAGAGGCTCGCATTTGTCACTTTCAGCTACCAATATAATCTCAAAGGGTCACTATCTCCTACGGGAAGCCTCAAGGGCTTAAAAGAAGGCGGAAGGCCTTTGGATTTGGTATTGGAAGAGAAATCTATGCAGGCTCAGGAACAGTTGTATTCACAAGGATATAGGTCAAATAGTTTCCAACGGGAAGGGGCATTTTGGGAATTAATTTATTCAAGGAGGTTGCAGGCATATGATATTTAATTTCTAATGTTTGTGAGTAGCTATTCGGTTTGCAATGTTGAGGTAGGGTGATTTTAGTCTGAATGATATGAATTTCGATGGCAGTATGAAAGAAATAGATTCATACTAATTGATACCTATGTTTAATTCTGTCATTTTGATATGGGACTGTTGCTCGAGGCTCGAGGCCATTTATCACATTTTGCAGCTCTCCATCATCAACAGCCTACATATGTTCTTGGATGTGCTTATAATACAAGGTGATATTGTGCAGGTACCCCGGTACTGGGGAATATAACAAGTTCTTTGGTGATGGTGCATACAACTGTGCGGGTTGTGGGACTCCGCTATATAAATCCTCCACCAAATTCGACTCTGGCTGTGGCTGGCCAGCTTTTTATGAAGGTCTTCCGGGAGCCATAAAATGCACCGTACGCCTCTTTCTTCTCCTTTTGTTTTCTTGATTTTATGTGTTTATTTGTAATGATCTAACAAGCTTGGCGAATATTTCCAGACGGATGCAGATGGAATGAGAACGGAAATCACATGTGCGGCTTGCGGTGGTCACCTGGGCCATGTATTTAAAGGTGAGGGGTGGCCTACGCCTACCGATGAACGCCATTGTGTCAATAGCATTTCAATCAAATTCACTCCTGCTTCTTAAGATATCTATCTTGCCATCTCCCATGTAGCTTGTGTTATATGATATTTCCTTCATGTTAACAAGATTAACTTTCTGAATAGAACTGTCCTTTTAAAAAACAAAATGTATTTTGGGTGCTAACTTATCATTGTTAGTTGGAATAAAAGATTGTGAATTTAGAGTCAGTGGGAGTATGCCAAGTTAGACTTTTGATTGAATTGTCAGTGGGTTGACGTGTTTTGAAAACTAATTAAGCATCTTGGGGTGTCACGAAAAGAAACATGGATAGGTAGATGTGTGTGTGTGTGGGCACACACAGATGAGTGCGTGTGTGCACATCTTTATACTAACCTCGCCAACTTCATGCAGACGTTAGCAACGTCCGCAGCCCATTAAAGAGCACACGGTATGACTCACCGCTGATCCGTACTGTTCATTCGTTCATACTAGGAGCAAGCCATGGTGCAAGAATCACGCCAATCGGATGATCCTAACCCTTTGAATAGCGCCAATTTGTTACAACCATCTGTTGTTTACGAGCCATAAAGCACATGGTTAGAATCATCAATCAAAGTGTTAGTTTAGAGCTACAAGAAATATAAAGTTGGATCTATCTGGTGGATGTTCCAAGATGATGATTGGACCTATTTTGTTTCTTTGGTCAATCTTGATTGTCCATTTTCATGCTATTGATAAGAAGCTTAGGATCATCAGATTGAAATGATTTTTGCACCATGGCTTGCTCCTAGTTGTGCGAATGAATGAATGGTTCGAATCGGTAATAGGTCACCCTGTGTGCCATGTAAAAGGTTTGGGAATGGGGACATCTATTTATATACTTTTCCCTTTCAAGCACTCAAAACAAACTAAATATTTTCTCCATTTCCTGAGGTACTTCCATCGTCCAAACATACCCTCCATGGTTTCTTGCAAACACAGGTGAATTGAGTTACCAACAGTCAGTTTTAGCAAATGGGAATGACCAGATAGTAATAACATTTCGAAGTATATTCAATGAGGAGCCCCCAAGTTGCAGTTTCATTACTTTCTCCTCCAATTTGAAAATACTGCAATTGCAAAACAGAGCCCAGACCCTCAATCTTTATGCTAAGGAAGTAACTACAATTCGGTCATTTGCACTATATTAAATTAGTAATTGCAATTCAATGTGATACTGAGCCCAAACACAATGCTTTATCTAATCGAATTGCAGTTGTTGTAATACGGTTGAATCACCAAACTGGGATTTCCTTTCTAAGCATTCTCATATGGATGGCTTAATGTCTTATTAGTTGAATAGAACCTTCTCCTCTCTTTTGTGGGGATTCCATGTCTTACATGAACAAACTGTAAATGAAAAGCAATGGGAGCCCCCTTCTACATTTCCTATATGAATTAGAGCTCATACAAATAAAAACAATGAAGGAATTCCCATTATAGGGACAACCAAAACAAAACGACAATCTGCATTTTAGTCTATCCCACACTGACATCTTCGGTAGCGGTAGCATCATCATCTGAGTCTGGCAGGTCATCAAAGAAAGCATCAAGATGCCACGGGCAATGGTCATTCCAGTCACCCCTGTGGGCCGACGCCCGCCATTGCTGATCGGCTATCATCTCTGCCGAAAGCCCCCATTCCTCCATCTCTTCTTTAGTGTGATTGATGGCCAGGCTGTATTCTCCTCCTGACCCCAACTCCATCACCCGGAAGTCGCAGTTCCCGAAATTGTTGAGCCGCTCGAACTGGTCGACTGTCCACTTGAACCACTTTGTAAGGAAGACACGGGAGGTGAGCCCATGCGAGATGATGATCAGATTCAGGTCAGTCTCAGAGCTGTTGTTGCGGTTGAGCCTGTTATTTTCAATGTCCCTCCACAGTGTCTCCATGAAAGCTGCAACATAAATTAGATATCATCATCATTAGCATAGGGGTTGGCTGCAAATATAATTTACCTCCAACCCTAACCCCCTACGGCACCTTTTTTCAGTTTGGGTTTTTCCTTGAATGGAAAATAGTCTATTAATTTCCAGTGACAAAGCTTACCGATAGAGCCTGTTTAGGAGCTTAGAAAATAAACGGATAGAGACATTTTCTTGGAAGTGATTTTCCAAGAAACCTTTTGGAGAGTAAAAAAAAACAAAAAAACAAAAAAAAACAGAGGGTTGGGAAACTTTTTTAGGACTTCCTATGAAAACACATTCTCGGAAAATGTTTTCTGTCAAAAAATGAACTCCAAATCAAGGAAATGTCAGTCTTGTAAGTATTTTTCACTCGGAAAAATTTCCATTCCAAGCTCCCAAACAGGCCCTTAAAAAAGAGAATTCTAATCTCACATGTAAACTGCACCAAAATGTCCTGTATGCACTTTGATTGATCACATCGGTGTATTAAGACCTGGACCAGATCGAACTGGATGGTTGGACTGGAATTGGCCATTCAAATGGTCATTCTGTAATGGGCATGCCGCTGTTCACACGTGGCAAAACTGATTGGGGGTGTTCGGTTCTTCATCTAATGTTCATATAAAAACGGTTTAATCAATTTTCCTGTTTTTTGAAGCTGGGTTTTGGCAGGACCGTCACCGGATTGCTGATAAAATAAAACAATATTATGAAATAACTTAGAATTATCTATCTATATTGGCTTCTCTTAGAATTATCTATCTATAGTGGCTTCTCTACCTTCTCTCTGTGTGCCAAAAATTTCTAACATTGATGGTAGGGGTCGTTCGGATGCCGGTATAATGTCCAAGTTGTAATCAGATTAGATGGGTCGTTTGGATGGCCGCATTTGCTAGTAAAGGGATTACAGGCTGTAATAGGATTATAACTTTTTAGGAGCCTTGTTTTTGCATTTAATTTCTCCCATCTCTCTACTCTTTTAAGTTATTTGGATGCCGATCCTCTGGTGGAGGTACCCATCCATTTGATGTGCAATTGGATGGCTAGGATTGCCTGATAAATGTGGTGTTATGTGCCCATCGATGATATGCAAGCACGGTTTGGATGGTCTGGATGGTGTATGCATTTGCCTCATGTGAGGATGGGCACCACACCATTTTGGAAATGGTAGTGAATCACCACCAGAGGGTAGAGAGAGATGATCAATTTATGGGGGATGACATTGACGATGATGTGCCCCCATGAGATCAAGGAATTATAGGATGACTGAGGAAATTCACAGCATACTTGATTTGAGCTTTTACAGGTGTGGCCCTCGGTTTAATGATGTGGGGACCCATGGTTCATGAACCATGCCCCAAAAATCTCATGAGTTAAGCAATCCACACCTTTCAATCTGTGGCCCGCAAATAGCCGGACTCAGAAGAGAAATACAGCTGCAGTCCATGATTGGAAAGAGCCCAAGATTGGAAATTTACGAGGGATGGTCCATTCAGAGGGTCACATCAGACTAACGGTCTGGATCACGTAACCATGGTCCCATCTTTTCAAACTCAAAATCAGAAAATACTGTGCACGTCCCTGTATAACTCTTCAACGCAAAAAAACAGAAAAAAAAAACCCAGAGAGAGAGAGAGAGAGAGAGAGAGAGAGAGATTGTTACTGGAGATTCTGTCGAAGACATCGGCAGCCGACTCGCCATCCGGGAAGCGGAAGAAGAACCGTCCGAACCGCTCTCGGGTCTCCTTGATCACCTTCATCCTCTCTTCTACTTGGAAATTCCCAAAGTCTTGCTCCCTTATCCTACACTCCTCCCTCACACCGATTATCTGCTTCTTCGAGAAGGACCGTCCAATCTCACGGAGCGTCGACAGGGTCCGCACATATGGAGACGCGTAGAAGTAGACCTTCCAATTCGGAGACTGCCCATTGTCAGAAACAATGCATCGGATGCGTTCTCCGGCTGTGCGAGCCTGATCTAGTCCCAGTTGGGTGAGGGGGATCTTGTAGTCAGGAGTGGTGGTGTAGGCTGAACAGTCAAGGTTCCCTTGGCTCTCTCCATGCCTTACAAGGATAATTCTCTTCGGTAGAAGAAACTTTTGTTGTTGGGGTTCCACCATCTCTCTCTCTCTCTCTCTCTCTCTCTCTCGTGGATTGGAACCTATAGTGCTTCTTCTCTTTTGGGTTTCTCTCTCTTTTGTGGATTGGAACCTTTGGTGCTTTTTCTCTTTTGGGTTTTTCTTCTCTCTCTCTAGCTTTGAAACCTTTGGTTCTTTTCTTTTGGGTTCTCCCTCTCTCTCTCTCTCTCTCGCGTTTTCTGTTTTCAATCCTCTTCAGACTTCTCTCATTCTCATTCTGGTAGCATCCTTCAACGGTTTTAATATGACTTTCGGATTCTCATTTCTAGTTCTTTTCCTCCAAACTCTATTGAAAAAAGGAAAGCTTATCCACTGCATAAGGATGCACTCTGTTTCCATGCTCCCACATCTTATATCATGCACGTGAGATACACGTGTGACGATCCTAATAGGTCATCACGCTGGGCCCACCATTTAATGGCCACTAACACCACTTTGATCGGACTATCCTAACCATCTAACAAATGAACATTTTCTGAGCCATTGTATGCCGCAGATTAAACGACGGTTAGGATTGACCAAACGGTGTGGTTTCTGGAATGTGGCCCACTTATTATTCGACTTATCTGATAAACGGTTTGGAAATGACCCATTTATGCCGGTGTCCGGCCACCTCATGGAGGCGCTGGATCTGGTCAACGTTGGGAGGGTAAGAAGAGGCGCATACCTTTTTTTGTTTTTCAACAATCCATCCGTTGAATTTTGACTCAAGATTAGGTGAGACCCCGGCTGGGACCCTGACTGTGGGGCCCACTGTGATGTATGTGACTACATCCACGCCGTCCATCCGTATTGAAAGCTCATTTTAGGGTATGATCCAAAAAAATGATGCAGTTCCAAATCCCAGATGGACTATAGTGATTGATCCTGAAAAACTTCTTGTGGTCCACAAAAGCTTTGGATGAAGATGATATTTGTGTGGTCTCTTCATCTAGGTGTTTGTGACCTTATCAACAGGTTGGATGGCAAATAAATATTCTGGTGGAATCCATGAAGTTTTTAATGGTGGGGATTTAATCAAGACTGTTTCCAGATGTGTGGTCCACCTAGGATTTGAGTCAGCTTCATTTTTGGGATCGTGCCTAAAATGAGCTTTCAAAATGGTTGAACGGTGTGGATTTGAGCTTCCAAAATGGTTGAACGGTGTGGATTTAAGGCACATACATCACTGTCAGCCCCACAGACAGGGGTCCCACCCACCTCGGTCGATCTCACCTAATCCGCTCCCAAAAAAAAAAAAAAAAAGGCTGCCGCCAGAAAGCGGACGCTTTTCAAATGTCTCACAAGATAAAGATATTTTGCAGCCATGGCCCACCAGAGTCTGGAACCAATCTCCCACCGTCCATGGACAATGGGCATCAATCCCTGTCAAATTCAAAATGGGCTCTTGAGTGTTGAATGGATGCATTCGGATTCCCACCTGCCGCCCATGGTTTGGTAGAAGATTAGGGTAGAGGCCATTGGGGCCACACTTTCTGATATATTGGATCCATCTCATGGGCCACAGTACGGGGTAAGCTCCGTGGGGCCCACCGTGATGTAAGTGTCTTATCCATGCCGTCCATCTGTTTTATCAATTCATTTTAGGGCTTGGCCACATAATTGAAGCACATCCAACGCTCAAATGTAACACACCACAGGAAAAAGTGGAAATTAAACACTTACCATTGAAAACATTTCAGGAGCAGCAGAAGTTTTAGATGAAGCTTATATTTGTGTTTTCCCTGCATCCATGTCTGTGTGACCTTATCAACATGTTAGATGACAAATAAACATCACTGTATGCCTTAGGAAGGCTTCAACGGTGGACGTTATTATCCCCGCTGTTTCCTGTGATGTGGTTCACTTAAGCTTTGAATATGCTTCAAGTTTGGAATCATGGCTTAAAATGAGCTGATAAAATGGATGGATGGTGTGGATAAGATACATCTAAGGTGGACTGAGTTACTATGGAATCTGTGCCCTAGAAACGATCAGAGAAATCCAGTTACCGGATTGGTGGGCTCATCTACTTTACGAAAAAAACGAGGGCCGGAAATTAATATGATGTACTTCTTAGCATCTAACCTGCCCAACGTATGCACGGTAATAATACAAACAAAACATTAGGCTTATCATATTGTTTATACCTGCCTCCGCCGCCTGCAGACCAATGAAATGCCGCCACATATTGTCACTAACACTTTCGAATATCTTTCAACCATGCTTTTTTCCGGCAACATGTCACATGCTAAAATCAGAATGCATATTTGCTGTTGAGTAAAGAGAGACATTGCTAGAAATACATGTGACTGTTGCACACACGAGTGACACGTGTGGTCCAGCATCATGCTCAACAAGTTGTATAAAACTTTACTAAGATTGAAAATCTTGCAATCTAGATATGTTTAGTAAGGCCGTAATTATACTAAAAAGAAAAACCTCCCAAAGATGATTGATGCTTCCACAGAGGCTATAAAGGTTCGAAGAAAATCCAGAAATATGATGAAGAATATGAGTCTGACTAGGGTATGGTCCGTAACTTTCAAGGATACAATGTAGACTAGTAAGAAAATCTAATACAACTACCACCATTCCCAGTCTATATAAGGCGCGCCTGACGAAGAGCTCAAAACACCAACCGAACCAACATACAATCCCTCTTACAACGCAACTCTGTTTATCTTAATTTAGCCTTAGTTGCTCCACTTCTATCTAGCCTCGTTGCAGCAAGCCGAAGTTTAGCATATCTTAGATCGTTATTATCTAGCGTCATCGCTGCAGTATGCCTAAGAGTAGTGTAAATATTCACCGTCTTCCATTTTCATTGTTAGAATTGCGATTAGTTGAGTCCATACTTGAGAGATCACATCGGTCACATTTTGCTGGCCATTTGCCTCGATTGTTTGTTTACATGGATGGCGGTAGGTAATTATCTTTTATTTTTTCTTCTTATTTTATTCTATTGTCGCGGATTGTACTTGTTGAGGCATATAAAAATGCAAAGGAAAATGAAGAAACGAGGTTCAGAAGAAAAGAAGAAGAAATAAGGAGGTTTGAAGAAGAAAGTGAAGAGGTTGCTGAAAAGAAAGATGTTTTATGCGACTCGCGTAAAGCCCATGTGCTTTACACGACTTGCGTAAAGGTGTTGCCAGATGAGATGTGCTTTACGCGAGAATCACCTCGAAGTTTATAAATACCCCCCATGGGTCATTTGACACTTGCTTTCGAAGTTTTTGAGTTCGAGAGCTCATTCTGAATACTGCAGAGGTACGAAGAGAGCCTCGTGCATCTCTTTCTCTTCGGGTTGAACACACAAAGTACGAACCCCATTGATCGAAGAAGAATGATGAGGAAACTCTGTCGAAATGGAGGATTGAAGATCAAAGTCTAAGATTCGTTGGAGAAGTGCTTTACGCGACTTGCGTAAAGCCCATAGAGCTTTACGCAACCCGCGTAAAGTTACCCCGACGACTTCTGTAGCCTATGTTCTTTCCTATTGTTAAAGATTTCGGGAGTGTTCTAGCTTCCGTTTCCCTTTAAAAAAAAAAGAATATTGAAGATCAAGATTGTGTTGAGGATAGAAGGCACAGATAGAGGAATCTAGACTCGAAGGCTTGTTTCTTTGCACAGAAGGCCCATCTTTCTCACTTCACGTCAAGCGTACTTGATACAATCCCTAGAAGTGGTAGACATGACTGATGATGTCAACATTTTGGAGTGCAGAAGACCCATCTTTCTCCCTTCGGGTTGAGCGTACTTGGTACAATCCTCCTAAGTGGTAGAAATGATGGATGATACCAGCATTTTGGAGCATTATAAGGTTCTATGAAGAGTTAGGAGGGTTTTATATGACCCATGAGTCTGTTGCACGGCTATATAATGAGCCTAGCTTTTGTTTGTTTGCTTCACTCGAAAATTACAAAAGAATAAAACTTAGTCTGATTGATTCTCCTTATCAACGAGAAGAAGAATAATCTTGGCTTGGATGATCATTCAGTCATTTCCCTATCATCTGGACGGGATGAAAGAAGAATAGGGTGAAGCTCTATCGAAATTACTTTTTGAACATGTTTTATTTTGTATAATGTACACTCTATTTTAGAATATTCAAGGGATGATGTATCAATGAAATGTATGAAAAACTCAATGAAACGAATAAAATAAAGTGATGAATGCTTTTCTATCTTTCTTGTCTGATATTGGAATGTGACTCTTGCTTCCCTTATGTACACAAAGGCAATTTTATTGTGTGAACAATACTTATTTCAATTGTAAGTCAATAAAATCAGTAATCCAATCTTTATTTTTAATTCTTTTTACCTATTATTGCATTACTAAGAAATTTGGGGACCATGATCACTATTGAAAGAAAAGTTCTTAGCTTAAGACAAAAAGATTAACACTCCCATTCTAAATCACCTAATCGCTACACATTGGTAGCGGGACAATATAATTAACTTTCATAGGTCTGATCTTATGGTTGGTTTGACGCCTAGGGTCATAAGTGTTTAATCAAACTCGAGACGAGTACGACTTCGGCATGCTCGACACTATTCGAACCGTGCATGTTTGACCAAATACGGGTCATTTATTAGCACATGTGGTCTTGTTTCAAATTGAACTGCAACACATCATTAGATGGGTTACATGTGAATTCGAATATTTTAAACGTTGTGTATTATTTATAATGGATTTGCTCACCTCATTATGATTGGATCTGCCATATATTTTTGGTTCCTCTAATGATAAGGATGGTATGCATCTCTTGGATGGGTTGGATGAGTGACAAATACCACGTCAGCCAACCATTCTCAGCTCTCCACTCTATTGTAGAGGGCTGTAATGTTATATCTCTTCTGAAGAAGTACTGTATGGGAACATCGGTTTGAGGCACTATTTGGTAAACTCCTAAGGTATTGAGGAATTTTGTGGTAAAAATCTGATCCACAGCTCAACGGTAGACTGAGTGTGAATAACCTCGTTTCAACTGGCTTAGACTCCCAAGTAGGGGTGGCTAACATTGTGGTGTGACTCACAGGGGGTGGGTGTACTAACCGTGGGGTGTGTACTAAATAAAAAAATAAAAAAATAAAATAAAATACAAAGGAAGGGTTATTCACTTCAATATTCAGGTATGTTTCGATTTTTTCTGGGAGCAAAACAGGGTACGACCCTGGCCATGGGACCTGCCTTAATAGATTTATTGTATATCCACACCTTTCATCTGTTTTTTTTGGCTCAATCGAGGGCTAAAGCCCAAAAATGAAGGAACACACCATGGGACATGGTGGTGATTGAGCACCCACCATTAAAAACTTCCTAGGACCCACCGTAATGTTTATTCACCATTAACCTCTGTAATATTTATTTACCACTAACCTGTTGATAATGTCACACTTGGATGAAAGAAAAAAACAAATATCAGCTTCATTTAAAAGTTTTGTGGCCACAAGAGGTTTTAATAGGTTCACCTAATATTAGATCTATCTTTATTTAGGAGTATGATTACAAGCAATTTCTAAGAAGTATGAGATTTTTAGAAGTGTGGAGTGAAAATTACTAACAATGATAAATTTTGTTGAAAATCACAATTTTGACACCGAATGGTGCGTTTTCTCACTAATTGGATATATGAGAGACCGGTACACCTTAATAAGAGTCCTATTTCTACTTAGAAAAAAACTACCTGAAATAGTAAATTTTGCTAAAAATATAAATGTATAGATTGACCTTAATTTTTTTCCCAAAATTGTTAATATTTTTCAAACATTTTGTGGCTCATAAAAAGATTTTAATAGTTGATTACTCCTGTTTCATGTGGTGTGGTCTGCCTAAGATTGGATCTACTTCATTTTAGAATCATGCTCTAAAATTAGCTGAAAAATGGATGGACAATACATACGCAGATGGACGGTGTGGATATATAAAAAATAAATCAAAATGGGTCCCACATGGTTAGGGTAACACCCACTAAGTTGTTCCCGAAACAGCTAATCTGCTCTCTTCTCCCCTGAGTCCGGATCCTCTGTTGGTTTCCAAGCCCCCTGCTTGGAGCCTTTTCATTGGTCCACGTCATCACATAGGTCTACAACCCTGTCACATCCTCAATGCAACCTGGTCACATGAAGTCATGCAGTGTGATGTGGACCAATGAAAAGGCTCCAAGCATATGCTTGGAAGCCAACAGAGGATCTGCACTCATATGCAACATTTTGTAGTTTTATTTTACTCATATGTGTAAAATGATCACTGGTGACGAAAATAATGATCATATCCATTCATCAAAAAGTCTACACCATTGAAATTAATTTAGAGCCAATGGTCTGGCTTAGTGTATGTGTGTGGTCCACCTGATTGGTTGATTGTTCTAATTTTCGCCCCAGATGATCTTCATGGTATGTTCCACGCTTTTTCACGCCCAGATGTGCTACTGAAGCGATACATAAGCAGAGAATCTAAACGATGCATGTGAAGATAACGTGCACAGAGAGATGCATTTGGATCATTTACCTTGCAAAGGCTTCTGGATAGGGTGTCAATGGGCCGGGCTCGGTCCTGAAATATCAGAATGTTAAGTAAGCCCAGCCCGAAATAGTTCAAAATCCGGTCCAAGACCTATCAAGGCCCGGCCCGTTGACAGCAGTACTTCTAGAGCCGTAGAAAACGGGCGCGGATCAGCTAGTCCCAGTGGGACTAGCATAAGGGGTGGTTTCAAATCTATGTGGGCCCCACCATGATGTATGTGTTTTATCCATTTTGTCCATCCATTTTTCCATCTTAGTTTAAGGCACTAGCCCAAAAATAAGATAGATCCAAATCTCGGGTGGACCACACCACAGGAAAACAGTGGGGATTGACGTTCACCGTTGAAAACTTTTTTGGGGCCACAGAAGTTTGGTATCAAGCCGATATTTGTTTTTTTCCCTTCATCTAGGTCTATGTGGCCTTATCAAGAGGTTGGATGGCAAATAAACATTACAGTGAGCCCTAGGAAGATTTTAATGGTGGACGTTCAATCCCCACTGTTTTCCTGTGGTGTGGTCCACCTGAGATTTGGATATGTCTCATTTTTTGAATTATACCTTAAAATAAGATGAAAAAATGAATAGACTACGTGGATAAAACAAATATATCATGGTCCAGCCCACGTAGATTTGAAACCACCCATTATGACCAGCAGATCCGCGCCCGTGGAAAACGAACCCGGATTCGGTGAGGCCGGGAAAACACGGGCGCGGATTAGGTACTTCCCCCGCCCTTCCGGGACAGGCCAGGGCTATGAGAGACATCATGATGCATGGATTTTATCCACACGGTCCATACATTTTCCATGTCATTTAAGGATATAATCCTAAAAATGAGGCATATCCAAGGTTCAAGTGGGCCACACCACATGAAGCAATTGCGCTAATGATGCCTACCGTTGAAATCTTTCAAGGTTTTTTTTTTTTTTTTTCATCCAACCTATTCATAAGATAATAGAGATATGGATGAAAGGAAAAAATAATTATCAGCTTTATCCAAAACTTCCTTTTGCACCTAAGAAGTTTTCAACGGTCATATTTTAATTCCTATTTCGTGGTCCAATTCAGCTTGGATCTGCCCCATTTTTGGTAAAATGTTCTTAAATGACATGGAAAAATGAATGGTCAGTGTGGGTTAAATTCATACATCACGATGGCCCTCAGAGCCCTATCCTGTCCCGAGCTCGGGAGGGGGAATACCTAATCCGGGCCCGGAAAACACCTTGGGTGAGACCGTGACCGTGGGGCCCACCATGACATATGTGTTGTATATCAACGCCGTACATCCGTTCTTCTAAGATCATTTCAGGGCATGAGCCGAGGAAAAAAAGATGATCCAAATCTCTCGTGGATCACAACACAAGTAAACACTGTTGAGTGGATGCGCACTATAAAAAATTTAACAAAAGTATTAAATCAATCGAATATTTGTGTTTTCCCTTTATCCAGGTCTGTGTGACTTTATCAACAGGTTGGATGGAAAATAAACATTATACTGGCCCCTATAATGTTTTAATGGGGTGTTTAATCACCATTGTTTCCTCTGGTGTGGTCCACCTGAGATTTGAATCTTCTTAATTTTTAGGCTAATGCTCAAAAATAATATGAAAAAACGGATGGCCAGCATGGTTGTACAAGGAGGGCACCACAGTCAAAGTCCTCGCCGAATCCGCGTTCTAGAAAACGCTTGGAGGGTCAAAGCTGTTAAAGGATTGCGATAAACCGTGCTGAGCTGTCGCAATGGAGAAATGGAGAAATGACAGCTAATAGCTGGTGGAGTGCGAATTGCTATGCCGCCTCTCTCATTCCTCAACTCACGCCTCATGATATCAGGTGACGTCAGTTAAACAAAATTTAAAAATAAAAAATAACGTCAAATGCATATTGCCACATTCGTTCACGTGGCAAATTTCCATGTGCCCCACCATACCATGATGTATGTGTTATATCCCCACAGTCCATCCATTTTGCGAAATCAGCCCAAAATTGGGGCAGATCCAAAGCCTAATGCAGTGTGTTGACGCTAAATCATGTCATCGGATGTTGGTAGGGATCAACTTGTTGATCAAGGACCAACTTGTTGATCAAGGACCAACTTGAATCTTTGCCATCAAATTGACGATCGATGATGGGAATCTGAAACATGGAGAACTTGCAAACACCATCAAGCGTTAGGATGGCCGCCGGTGGTTCCTGCTGATGGCCCTCCAATGCCTAAGTTAGTGGTTATAGGATAATCAAAGAGGAATGAGTATCCGTATTTCTGTATATATACCTTTGATCGCAGCATGGAGGGATATTTATAATGTGTATTATTACTGTATTTGGGTAGGATTCCGACTCTATCGAGATCTTTCTCCTACGTAGGATGGGTCACGTATCATGGCTAGATACGTGATTGTCTTGGAAACATCAGTGACATTAGCTGCGTAATACGAATATATCTCTTATTAGCGGAGAGCTGAATGCCGTGACTTGCGGAACACGTGATTGTATCTTGGTCGTTCGGAGAGTAACGCTCGGTTAGTTGTAACCAATTAGCAAGTCCGTTCGTCAGGGGTTGGTCGTAGGTGAGAGAAATAGACGACCATTTAGGTGCGATTGGGGAGCTTAAGAGATACCGACCACTCAAGTTTGGAGAGGTCGGTCGTGCATCGAAGAATGCCAACTGCTTGGATCAAATAAGCAATCGAGCATTGCAAAGTATGAACATATCCAAGGTTCAAGTGGGCCACACCACATGAAGCAATTGCGCTAATGATGCCTACCGTTGAAATCTTTCAAGGTTTTTTTTTTTTTTTTTTCATCCAACCTATTCATAAGATAATAGAGATATGGATGAAAGGAAAAAATAATTATCAGCTTTATCCAAAACTTCCTTTTGCACCTAAGAAGTTTTCAACGGTCATATTTTAATTCCTATTTCGTGGTCCAATTCAGCTTGGATCTGCCCCATTTTTGGTAAAATGTTCTTAAATGACATGGAAAAATGAATGGTCAGTGTGGGTTAAATTCATACATCACGATGGCCCTCAGAGCCCTATCCTGTCCCGAGCTCGGGAGGGGGAATACCTAATCCGGGCCCGGAAAACACCTTGGGTGAGACCGTGACCGTGGGGCCCACCATGACATATGTGTTGTATATCAACGCCGTACATCCGTTCTTCTAAGATCATTTCAGGGCATGAGCCGAGGAAAAAAAGATGATCCAAATCTCTCGTGGATCACAACACAAGTAAACACTGTTGAGTGGATGCGCACTATAAAAAATTTAACAAAAGTATTAAATCAATCGAATATTTGTGTTTTCCCTTTATCCAGGTCTGTGTGACTTTATCAACAGGTTGGATGGAAAATAAACATTATACTGGCCCCTATAATGTTTTAATGGGGTGTTTAATCACCATTGTTTCCTCTGGTGTGGTCCACCTGAGATTTGAATCTTCTTAATTTTTAGGCTAATGCTCAAAAATAATATGAAAAAACGGATGGCCAGCATGGTTGTACAAGGAGGGCACCACAGTCAAAGTCCTCGCCGAATCCGCGTTCTAGAAAACGCTTGGAGGGTCAAAGCTGTTAAAGGATTGCGATAAACCGTGCTGAGCTGTCGCAATGGAGAAATGGAGAAATGACAGCTAATAGCTGGTGGAGTGCGAATTGCTATGCCGCCTCTCTCATTCCTCAACTCACGCCTCATGATATCAGGTGACGTCAGTTAAACAAAATTTAAAAATAAAAAATAACGTCAAATGCATATTGCCACATTCGTTCACGTGGCAAATTTCCATGTGCCCCACCATACCATGATGTATGTGTTATATCCCCACAGTCCATCCATTTTGCGAAATCAGCCCAAAATTGGGGCAGATCCAAAGCCTAATGCAGTGTGTTGACGCTAAATCATGTCATCGGATGTTGGTAGGGATCAACTTGTTGATCAAGGACCAACTTGTTGATCAAGGACCAACTTGAATCTTTGCCATCAAATTGACGATCGATGATGGGAATCTGAAACATGGAGAACTTGCAAACACCATCAAGCGTTAGGATGGCCGCCGGTGGTTCCTGCTGATGGCCCTCCAATGCCTAAGTTAGTGGTTATAGGATAATCAAAGAGGAATGAGTATCCGTATTTCTGTATACATACCTTTGATCGCAGCATGGAGGGATATTTATAATGTGTATTATTACTGTATTTGGGTAGGATTCCGACTCTATCGAGATCTTTCTCCTACGTAGGATGGGTCACGTATCATGGCTAGATACGTGATTGTCTTGGAAACATCAGTGACATTAGCTGCGTAATACGAATATATCTCTTATTAGCGGAGAGCTGAATGCCGTGACTTGCGGAACACGTGATTGTATCTTGGTCGTTCGGAGAGTAACGCTCGGTTAGTTGTAACCAATTAGCAAGTCCGTTCGTCAGGGGTTGGTCGTAGGTGAGAGAAATAGACGACCATTTAGGTGCGATTGGGGAGCTTAAGAGATACCGACCACTCAAGTTTGGAGAGGTCGGTCGTGCATCGAAGAATGCCAACTGCTTGGATCAAATAAGCAATCGAGCATTGCAAAGTATGAACATAGCCAATCCGAACACTTGAGTGCTCGGGCATAAAGATAGAGAATGTCAGTCCACACTCGTGTGTGGCTTTGACCATGCAAGTGCGGGGTATCCCAAATTAACCCATAACACAGTGTATGAAAATGATATGAGCCCCCAAAAAACAAGGCAGATTCAAGGCTTATGGTAGTGTATGTGGTTTATCCACTCTGTCTGTTTTTTCAACTCATTTTAGGGCATGAGACCAAAATTTAAGGATATCCAAAGTCTAAGTGGACCACACACGGAAAGTGTGGAGAAATTAATCTCAAATTGAAAAAATAAAATTGAAAAAAATTGAATTTAAAGAATAAGTTGAAGCACGTGAAATACACGCTGTCATTAATGTTAGAAATGGACGCCTAAAATCAATGCATAGACGCCACCGACCGGCCGGCCGATCGGTCAGTCACAGAGGAAATCAAGACAGCCTGCTGGATCGGTTTTTGGGTTCTGTTGGCCGGTCGGCAGGGGCATCAGTCGGTCGACGTTGAGCTCCGGCCAGTCGACAGTTTCCCTGTTGGAGTTGGATTCTTGTGCGGGTTTGCATAAGGAGTTTCTATTTACGGTTTTTCTCTTATATAAGGGGATGTATTGCGGGAATAGGTTATTCTAGATTGTTTCTTAGACGGTAAAGGTGATTGAGAGAGCTTCTAGGTGAGAGAAAGAGCTTGAAGAAGAGGATTTTCTTCTTGGGTAAGCTTGAGATTTCTCTTTTGGGCTTAGGTTTTGGGTCTTGGGTTCCATCTCTTGTAACTTCTGAGATTACAGTGGATTGGTGTCGCTTTGTGCTGTGGTTTTTTACCCGTGAGGGGTTTTTCCACGTTAAATTCGGATTGTTTATGTGTGGGTGATTGCATGCATTGTGATTGCATTGTGTTGCTTGTTTGATTCAATTTGCTGTTTGTGTTCGGCTTTGCTTCCGCTGCCGGCCCTCCTATCCCAATAACTGGTATCAGAGCGATAGTTGGGGTATAACAGAAATTCGAATATGAGACAAGAGCATGGCATCAAGCATGATGATCGACATAGAGAAGTATTCGGGGAAAAATAATTTTGAACTTTGTAAGGTGAAGATGAAATGCCTTCTAGTTCAGCAAGGATTGCAAGATGCGCTCCTTGGAGAGCGATCAAAAGCTATGAAAGAAGGAGAATGGAATAAGATCGATGAAAAGGCCAATGTCTCAATCCAGTTGTGCTTGGCAGATGAGGTCCTGTATAACGTCATGAAAGAAAAAATTGTGGCTAAAACGTAGGCGAAGTTGGAGAATATCTACGCGAAGAAATCTCTAAAAAATCGCATATATTTGAAGCTTCAGTTGTACAATTTGAGGATGATGGAGGGGGCCGATGTTGAGAGCCACATCAGCAATTTCAATAGGCTTTTTTTGCAAGTTGATGGATGTAGATGAGCCGATGGAGGACGATGATCAAGCGTTTATCCTATTGAATTCTCTTCCAGAATTATATGAGTCGCTCAAAGACTCTTTGGGCGTAGGTAGGGAGACTATTGGCGTAGAAACCATTATCTCAGTCTTTCAGGTGAAGGCGATGAGAAGGAAAAGCGGCAGCGTGGGTCCCTCTACTGATGAGGCACTGGTCATGAGGGGGAGGAATTCTGAGCGGGGTGGAGGATCTCCTTCATCGAGATCTAAATCAAAGGGCAAGTGGAGGCACAAGATGAGATGCTGAAATTGTGGGGAAGAAGGGGATGTGAAAAGGGATTGTTCGAATCCCGAGAAAAGGCAGGAGAAATCTGAGGATTCTTCTAGGGAAGGAACCAATACTGTAGAGGACGGTAGTGACGGTTGTGATGTATTAACTATACCCGGCATAGAGCCTTTTAGTGGAGAGTGGCTCTTGGATTCAGGGGCACCATGTCATGTATGTCCTGACCGAAGTTCATTCATGTCGTACAAGGAGTATGGTGGTGGATCGGTGTTTATGGGCGATGGTTACGCTTGCAATGTGGTAGGGATTAGTTCGGTGCGCATTAGGATGTTCGATGGAGTCGAACGGATCCTTAAAAGTGTGAAACACGTCCCTGAGATGAAGATGAATGTGATATCTCTTGGTGCACTCGAGGTGAAAGGGTGTAGGTTCATCGACTGTGATTGGTATTGTAAAGTGGTTAAGGGAGCACGTGTGATGATTAAGGCATGGAAGTGCGATAATCTTTACAAGGTGACCGGAAGCACAATTCATGGTGGAGTTGCGGGATCGGCAGCAGGATCCACGGTTGCTCATGTGTGGCAAGAGAAAAAAGACCACATGGGAAGAGCAATAAGGTGTGTGAAGATGCAAGGATAAAGTTGATGGGGCACAAGAAGCGACGTGACTATAATGATGACGAAGTAGAGGTGGATGTTGTGCGTGGCGAGGTGGTGTATGGTGATTTGAGTCGTGGTGGAGTTTGTTGGAAACAGACTCCTAAAATCAATGCACAGAAGCCATTGATCGGCCGGCCGACTGGTCGGTCATAGAGGAAATCAAGATAACCTGCTGGACCATTTTTTGGCTTCCGTTGGTCGGTCGGCTGACCGATTGGTAGGGGCGTCGGCCGGCCGACGTTGAGCTCCGACCAGTCGACAGTCTCCCTATTGGAGTTGGATTCTCGCGAGGGTTTGCGCAAAGAGTTTCTATTTACAATTTTTCTTTTATATAATGGGATGTATTACGGGAATAGGGTATTCTAGATTGTTTCCTGGATGGGAAAGGTGATTGAGAGTAGGGCTGTAAATGGGTCAGCGGACCCGATGGGGTACCCGGACCCAACCCATTTAGGCTCGACCTAGACCCAACCCATTTGTTAAATGGTACGGGTCTGGGTCCAAGAACAGACCCAGTTGCTAAACAGGTCTGGGTCTGGTTTCCTTTATATTAGGCCCGACCCAACCCGACCCGAACCCATTTAGTAAGTGGGCGGGTGGTCTATGTTTCAAGGGACCCGTCTAGCCCAGACCCGGTTTTAAAGCCTTGTAAAATGCTTGCATACTTGATCCAGACCCGGACCCATTAGACCCGGCCCATTTATAAATGGGTCTGGGTGGATCTCCCTCTACCAGACCCGAACCCATTTATAAATGGGTCTAATGGGTTGACTCGGACCCGACCCGGACCCGCCCATTTAGTAAAAGGGTCTGGGTCTAAAATTTGGACCCAGACCCGTTTAGTAAATGGGTGGGTCTGGTTTTGGCTAAACCCGCCCCAAACCTGACCATTTGCAGCCTTAATTGAGAGAGCTTCTAGGTGAGAGAAAGCTTGAAGAAGAGGGTTTTCTTCTTGAGTAAGCTTGAGATTTCTCTTTTGGGCTTGGTTTTGGGTCTTGGGTTCCATTTCTTGTAATTTCTGAGATTATAGTGGATTAGTGTCGCTTTGTGCCGTGGTTTTTTACCATTGAGGGATTTTTCCACGTTAAATTTGGATTGTCTATGTGTGGGTGATCGCATGCATTGTGATTGCATTGTGTTGCTTGTTTGATTCAATTTGCTAGTTGTGTTCGGCTTTGCTTCCGCTGTCGGCCCTCCTATCCCAACACTTAAAGCTTAATTCGTTCATACTCAAGATATTTTAAAGTCTTCTGTCAGGTTGCAGGCGGATTGCTTTTAGGATACGACAAGCCTTGTATGATTCTATGTTAAGCAAAAATGAAGAGACCACTATTGAAACTCTTTTACATAATCTTTGGCAAAATAGAAAAAGAGACAGAATGGAGTCTGGTGTTCTTGAAGCAGCGAGTTAGACCACTTCTCTGATCTTAGTGGCTAGGTTCATATGAACCGTGAGGCTAGACAATTTTAGTTGGAGATACTAGTTCTTGTAGAAGGCTCGAAATGGTTGTGGTTATTGTAGAAATGAACCAGCCAAGTCCAGTTTATATAGGCAAGGGTGGCTGACAGTTTTAGTCCAGAGTTATAATAACACTAGCTATTTTCTGACTGTTGAGAGAAATTAGTCATTTTCTGACAGTTTTTTGCTGTTGTGCATGTGAGAGTTATACCTACATGCTGGTTGTTTAGACTCAATGGTTAGTCATTTCTGACTATTGAGCTAGCCACGTGAATCTATTTAAAAAATGCGTGGCCGGTCAAAGCTGTTTAAGGACTGGGATAAACGGTGCTGGACTGTGGCGATGGAGAAAGGATGGCCAAGCTCGTGTGGAGTGCGAATTGTCATGCCGCCTCTCTTATTTGTCAACTAACGCCTCATGACATCAGGTGACGTCAGCTAAGAAAAATTAAAAAATAAAAGTAACTTCAAACGCATGTGGCAAGAGGCGGTTGGGCTGGTGACCCGAACAGAGCCAGCTAGCTGGTGTCAAAGATCTGGCCCCAATGTATGTGTTTTATCCACGCTGTCCATCCATTTTGCAAGATCATTTTATGGCATGATCCAAAAAATGAGTTAGATCTAAAGCTCAAGTGGGCCACGCCACAAGAAACATGGGAGAGAATGATTTCCACCGTTTAAATCTTCCTAGGTCTCGTAATGATGTTTATTCTTTATCCAACCTGTCGGTAATGTCACCAAGACTCGGATGAAGGAAAAAAAAAAACAAATATTATCTTAATCCTAAACTGTCGTGGCCTCCGAAAAGTTTTCAACGGTAAGTATTCAATACCTGTGGGGTGGTATGCGTGAGCTTTGGATCTGCCTCATTTTTTTAAATCATGCCGTAAAATGATCTCGTAAAATGTATGGACGCGTGTATAAAACACATACATCATGGTGGGGCCCACATAAATTTGCCACGTCAATGAATGTTGCAGTGGATGCGCGGCTTGGCTGGTGACCGAACACCATCCAGCTAACTGGTGTCAAAGCTCTGTAGGCCTTATGTATTATATCCACACAGTTCATCCATTTTGCAAGATCAGCCCCAAATCGGGCAGATCCAAGGCCTACTGCAGTCTATGAAAATGATATGAGCCCAAAAGCAAGGAAGATTCAAGGCTTACTGTAGTCTATGTGTCCACACCGTCCGTTTTCTCAGTACCCACTACCTTTTGTGGTGTGGTTCACTTGGGCTTTGGATATCTTCAAATTTTGGTCCTGTGTCTTAAAATGAGATTAAAAAACGGATAGACAGTGTGGATAAAACACATACAATGCAGTAGGCCCCACAGAGTCCCTACACAACGTAGCCACGTGGTCTTGGGTTCACCAGACGGTGCGGCCCTTACCATGGGGTTACTGTGGGGCCCACCTTGATGTATGTATCATGTATCCACTCCGTCCATCTGTTTTTCCAGATCATCTTAGGTCATTATCCAAAAACTGAAGAAGAGACCATTATTAGGTGGACCATACTATAAGAAACAGTGCTGATTGACCATCCTACCATTAAAAACTTCTTAGGACACACCTTCATGTTTCTGTAGTGTTTATTTACCATCCAATCTGTTGATAAGGTCACATGAGCCTGAATGAAGGGAGAAAAACAAATATCAGCTTCATCCAAAACTTCTGTGGCCCATTAATGGTCAATAACCACTGCTTCCTATGTTATGGTCCACCTGATGATTGGATCTGCTTTCTTTCTGGTATAATCTCTTAAACTGATCTGGAAAAATGGATGGATACATAATACATGCATCAAGGTGGGCCCCACAGTAACCCACGGTAAGGGCGCGCCGTCTTGGGTGGGGCCGGGGTCTCACCTAGGACGCGGATGGCCTGCGAAAGCCTTTGCAGGCATCTCCTGCGCAAGGAATTTTGGTGGGCCCACCATGATGTTTGTGATAAATCTATGCCGTCCAACTGTTTTTTGAGATCATTTTAGGCGTTGTGATGAATGGGATCCAAGACTTAAGTGGGGCGAAAACATGACGATTCAACTTCCACAATTGAAATATTTGTGGGGCCATAGAAGTTTCGAATCAGGATAATATTTGTGTTTTCAGTTCATCTCAGTAGGAATGACATTATGAACGGTATGGATGGCATATAAACATCACTGTGGACCCCATAGAGGTTTCAACAGTAGGAATTTCCCTACACACCTTTTGCTTTAGTGCGGCCCACTTGACTCTTGGATCCCGTTCATTTTTGGCCGCAACGCCTAAAATGATCTCAAAAAACGGTTGGACAGCATAGATTTATCACAAACACCCCGGTGGGCCTCAACCAGATTCCTTGCGCAGGAGATGCCTGCGAAAGGCTAGCAATCCGCGTCCTCTCACCTAATCCGCTATCCACCACAATAGGAATGACACTATTATGAATGGTATGAATGGCATATAAACATCATTGTAGACCTAGGGATGTACTGCAGAAATTTCTTAGGCATATTTTTTTTAGAATACTCTAACAAAATTAAGGGCAGTTCTGGTCGGGCGGAACGGATTGGGTCGGTCGGGTTTGGCGTGTATCTGAACCGTAACTAGATTAAAAAGCCAGATCAGATCGGGTTGATCCGGCAGATGTGCAGCCCTATTTGTGGCTCACTGTAGTGTATGTGTTTCATCCATGGCCCGGGTTCTATTTTAGTGACTCATTTTAGGGTATGATGCCAAAATTAGAGGATATCCAAGGCTCAAGTGAATCACACTAGAGAAAGCAGTGGGATTGAACACCTATAATTGAAATTTTTTAGGGCCATAGCAGTGGACGGTCCAGATGACTTTATGAACAGGTTAGATGGAAAACAAATATCATGGTCCGCCCTAGGAAGGTTTCAATGGTGGGCATCGTTGTCCCGCTGCTTTTTATGTGTGGTCCACTTAAGCTTTGAATATGCCTCGTTTTTAAGCTCGATTTCTAAAATGATCTTGCAAAATGGACGGACGGTGTGGATATAATATATACATCATGGTGGGCCATTCAGATATTTGCCACATCTTGGTAGCCGTTGCTGTGTTCGGCAATCCGAGTTCGGGGGGAGAAAGGGCTTCGGTGGATCGCTGACTATGGGGCCGACCATGATGTATCTTCCCTACATCCACGCCATCCATCCGTTTTTACAACTTATTTTAGTAATTCATTCCAAAAATTAAGTACTTTCAATTCTCAGGTGGACCACACTACAGGAAACAGTGGTGATTGACCATTACAAACTTCTTGTGGGCTACGAAAGTTTTGGATCAAGCTGATATTCGCGTGGTCCCTTCATCCAGGCCTTTTTGACCTTATCAACGGGTTGGATGGTAAATAAACATTCAGGTGGGCCCCCAAGAAGCTTTTAATGATGGGCACTCAATCACCACCGTTTCCGGTGGTGTGGTCCACCTAAGATTTGTATCTGCTTCATTTTTTGGATCATACCTTAAAACGATCACTAAAAACGTGTGGATGTAAAGCACAGACATCACGGTGGGCCCCACAGTCAGGGATCCATCCACCTTGTGTATGGGATTGATTTTTTTTTTTTATTATTATTTTATTTCAGATGATGTCATAAGCAGTGACGTGGACGAATAAGAGGAGGCAGCACAGGAATTCGCTGCCTTCAACACGGGCGCGGATTTCCTCCGAAAGCCTCGCGCAGGAAGTTCCTGCGCTGGGAACCAAGGTGGGGTCCACAGTGATTTTTTTTATAAATCCACTCCGTCCATCCGTTTTGGGAGCTCGTTTTAGGACATGAAGACAAAAATGAGCCGAATCCAAGACTCAAGTGGGCCTCACTAAAGGAAAAGGTGGGTAGGTAAATTACTACCGTTGAAACCTCCCTGGGTCTACAGATGTTTATATGACATCCATACCGGTCATAACATCACTACTACAGATGTTTATATGACATCCATACCGGTCATAACATCACTACTACTGGGATGAACTGGAAACACAAATATTATCCTGATTCGAAACTCCTGTGGCTCCACAAATATTTCAACTATGGACGTTTAATCCTCACGTTTTCGGCCCACTTGAGTCTTGGATCTGGTTCATTCTTGTGCTCATGTCCTAAAATGATCCCCCAAAACGGATGCATGGGGTAGATTTATCAAACAACATCACTGTGGGCCCACCTTGGTTCCCCAGGGGCGCGGATTTCCTGCTAAAGCAAATCCTTGTGCAGGAACCAAGGTGGGGCCCACAGTGATTTTTTTTATAAATCCACCCCGTCCATAAGTTTTGGGAGCTCATTTTAGGACATGAAAACAAAAATGAACCGGATCCAAGACTCAAGTGGGCCGAAAATGTGAAGATTGAACGTCACAATTGAAATACTTGTGGAGGCACAGGAGTTTAGAATCAGGATAATATTTGTGTTTACAGTTCATCCAAGTAGTAGTGACGTTATGAACGGTATGGATGTCATATAAACATCACTGTGGACCCCAGGGAGGTTTCAACGGTAGTAATTTACCTACCCACCTTTTCCTTTATTGTCGGCCCACTTGAGTATTGGATCCGGTTCATTTTTGTTAACATATCCTAGAATGAGCTCTCAAAAACGGATGGACGGGGTGGATTTATCAAAAAAATCACTGTGGGCCCCACCTTGGTTCCCAGCTCAGAAACTTCCGTACGCGCACCGTAAAGATCACAGAAGATCCGTACTCGCACCATAAAGATCACGTGAGTTGGAAATCAGATCAATCCATGCACTGATCAAACCATTGGCTGTTTATTTACTTCAATCTTGCATGCTACTTGATGAGTGGACCATCTTGATTTACTTCAATGGGCCCCACTAGCATGTATTTGAAAACTATAAGTAAATTAGAGCCTTACTAATGGACAGACCTGATTTTACCTTATAAAAAGGGATTCTACATAGGACACCAATGGGAGGTGGGCCCCGCTTTTACCTTATAAAAAGGAGTGGGAAAAGCTGTTGCCGACTTTCGATCAACAGTTACATCCTTCAAGCGCGCTGAACAACTCAGTGGGGGACAAGGGACGCTGTAGCTGAAATGGTCCCACAGTCTGTTGTCGCCAGTTCAACCAAACACCTGAAAGCGACTCTTGTTAAAGAGGGCATATATTTGGTTTTCGTCTGTGAGTAAGATGCGTCTGCAGAACGGTCCATAGCTCAGTGGTAAACATACTCTACTTTAACATTGAGATCGGATTGAGTGCCCATGCAATGTGGGTGTGGGAGTGTGTGGGAGTGTGAGGGCATGCTGAAAAAAAAAAAAAAGAAAGATGTGTGGGCATGGCAAAGTCTATTTGACTCAAAGTTTGACTGAACCACAAGTTTTCATCCATGTTGAGACAAACAGATTGAAGACTGGTCCTCTCAACCACCAATTTTACACTTTGTTCAAGCGATTTGTAAGAGGGTAAGGGTTCCAAATAAATTCTTTTTGCCTTGTGAAAATAGATATGAGTCAACGAACTTAATAACTTGCTCTTTCACCATTAATTTAGTTCAATATTTTTCAAAGAAATAAGAATTCACGGATAGATTAAAAAAGACTAAACATTATTGATTTCATTAATATTTAAAAGTAGTGCTCATTACAATAAAAAAAGTTGTAAGAAAACCAAATTAATAAACAAGAAAGAAAATATAAAATACCTGATACATCTATCGAAATAGACAATCGAGGTGGGTGGTCAACAAGATGCGACTGAATGAGTATGATAAGCTAAATTAGAACTTAGCCAATTGCAGTCTTATAACTTAAGGTTACAGAAATTTCCTTTTACTTCTAATGTACTGTTGCAGGAGCTACTAGACAGTAACAATGTAAACTAAACTATGTTAGTTTATGCTAAGAAAGATAAATTGAAAGATAATCTAAAAGGTAGATTAATGTGTTTGGCGTAGAGTCTCGAGCTCTTCTTTGGATGCTCCTTTTATTAATTGTCGAAGCGGTGAAACCCTCACTGAATTTCTTTACTGATCTTGGATCATTTGCGCTTATATCGCAATTCTGGATATAAAAATCTCCTTAATTAATTTAGAACTACTGACTTACATTGGAAAGAAAGGACTTCAACAAGATTTGGACTTGCTGGCTTCTTGGATCTTCTTCTTGTTGCTGATCCTTTGCGGAGATCTTCATAGCTTATTACATGGATCAAGCCTTAGACTACCAAAGTTTCTCTCATGAAGATAACCAGGTTGAGGTTTGGGGACCTCAAGGGCTGATCTAGGTGTCAGATCGATTATGGCCACTCACCTAGTGGCCCGCTTCCTCTATCTTGAGGTGTTGGACGGTCCGAATCAAACCTCTTATATTTAACCATCTGCAAGATGATGGTTTGGAGTGCTGGGGGATCTGACACCCGATATAGATCTGTTATTGAAGATGGGCTAGATGAGATCTAGTTCTCCCATTCTTTTTATTCCAATTAAACCACGACCATCAAATAGGTTCACTAGGTGGGGCATTTGAGTGATCTCTCTATCTCTTTCAATCTACTTGATGGTGGCCTAGATCTACCCGATACTGATCTATTATCAAATAAATCATACCCTTCTTTGAACCCCCTTTCAATTCTCTTTATTTCAATCAGAACATGGTTCTTGACCCAACTGGGTTGATATATTTGTTTCTCCTGATTTGGGTCCAAACCATGGCTGGGTTCACTTGAGCATCAATTCAATCTTTAATATCTTCTCAAATGCTACAACCTTTTCGAACATCTCTAGAAAGATCTCACATTTCAGAAGAACTGTGAGAGACGGCCTCATCGAAAATATTGTAGCCAGATATGTGATTAGATCCATTCTCTCGGCGGGTCTCTTATAGGCGTATTGAGTATGTTGCCTCATTAATTGACACGATAAACGTGGCCACATGGCATGCATTGATTCGTTCTTGTAAAGGTAGGCATAAAGGTTCGTGCCTCTGCATATATAACTGAATGTGTATTATCAAAGGCAGATCAAACGAAGATACTCTCAAATGACAGTAGGTTTCATGCCAGTTATAGCCATATAGTATTACCACGTGGCAGCTCTTGATTGGTCCACATTAGGGCATCAAAATGGGTGTAAACACGGTCTACATTCAACCACATGTGCCATTTGTCTATTTCAATCATTTATATGTGCCACATGTCACATGTGCCACCATCCACTTTTAAGTGTCCACGTGTGTGTGTGTGTGTTAATGTTTTGCTTTTATCACATATGCCACTATAGAACTTCAAGCACCTCTATCATGTGTGATACTATTTAAGCTTAAGCAATTGCATGTGCCATTATCATGTTCCAGCAGTCCATATGTTCTGTCTTAATCTAAGCACATGCACCCCTAGGTGGGTGTAGCGCTCACCTAAGGCCCACCTAGGTGTATGCATTGTATAATTGCACGGTCCATCCATTTTGCCAGCTCATTTTAGGGTAATGGTCCTAGAAAATGAAGAGATACAAAATCCTAGGTGGACCACACCACAAGAAACAGTGGTAATTGAATGCTCCCCATTAAAAATTTCCTAGGGTCCATCATAATGTTTATTTTCCTTCCAACCTCTTGTTCAGGTCATATAGACCTATATGAAGGGAAAGCATAAATATCTGCTTGATCCAAAACTTTTGTGGCTCAAGAAGTTTTCAATGGTGGGAATTCAATCCCTACCGTGTGGTCCACCTGAGATTTGTATCAGTTTCATTTTTGTGACCATGCACTAAAATGAGCTGCCAAAATTGGTGGACGGCGTGGGTATACAATACATACATCGAGGTGGGCCCCATGGTGAGGGCCGCACACCCATAGCTGGATTCGGAGTCGCACCTAATCCACGTCCTTGTTCTTATGCTTGTAAGGTACCTTGAGGGCCTTCGAGATGTTGCCGATTTATTCGTCAGACACGTGTGTGATGTGTGTGCGGGCGTGCCAGAACCAATTTTCGCAGTTTGATTCCAATCGAACAACAATGACCCCGAGCGCTAGGGAAGGCAGATACGTCGTGATTAACCATATGTGACCGAAGTCTGGAGAGATCGGTCGCCCAACTAGCCACTCGCTCATGTTGCATTGTAAAAATGATCAGGCGATGTTTAGAGGGTGGGGTTCGTCCTCCAGAAAGTGGGTTGCAACTTTACTTTTCGAGCGAAAAGATTTCTCTCCGCGTTACTTTAAAGGATGTAAAGAAGAGAATTTATAATCGACCGTGTGGGCAATCTTTGCAGAGATTGTGAAATGAAAATTTACTAATCGTAAAACTTACTGCTACGGAATGTAATTTCAAAGATTATGCTACCCAAATTGGACAGTGCGATTAATGTTAAAGATAATAAAGAGAGTTGAATATGCTAAGAAACGTAAATAACAATAGATGAAGAACTTGAATAAGCTTGAAAATGGTAATGTAATCTTAACTTGATAAATAACTGAGCACTTACTGTACGAAACATAAAGTATTTGGAATGTAAAAATGGATCAATTACACTATGAAATGTAAGTGATTTGGTAAATTGGAAAGATAGATTGGTTTGGTTGATGATTGACCTTTTCCACTACTGAGATCCTCCTTCTTTTATAACTTTCTTCTTAAAAATGGAACTATTTGGATGCTCCACTTCCTAACGGTTACGGTAACTGTCTCTAACATTGCCTTCTAGAGAGGTCCTTCATTTCTCCTCCTTACATGTGCTGCCTACCCTCCATATACTTCTTTCCTATAGGGTACAATAACCCCAATCGCGTGTGGCCCATCTTGATGTATTTTTATTGTATCCACGCCGTCCACTTATTTTTCAATCTCATTTTAGGATTAGATCCCAAACCTCAATAAGATCCAAATCTCAGATGGACCATACATCTAAAAACAGTGATAAATAACCATTAAAAACTTTGGGCCACAAAAGTTTTTGGATATGCTCCAAACAGCAATTGACAGCTGGCCAGATTGTAAAAAAGGCAATCGGCCTCTGTCCCGATTGCAAAACAACAATCGGTCATTGAAATCAGCCTCTGGCTACTGCAATGAACCGTTGTACTAGCTTCCAAATTGAAATCGGCCACTGACTAGGCTGTCAGGCGACAGTCAGCCATTGAAATCGGTCGTTCTCTAGCTTCTGAATAGCTAGCCGCTCTCCTGCCTCAACACGGCAAATCGGCCGACGCAATCCCCTGATTGCATACGGCAATCGGCCGACGAAATCGATCGCTCTTCCTTCTTGGGTCGGTCAGAAACAGGGTACAACATTCCCCCCCTCCCGTGTTGCTTCGCCTTTGGATAAAAGGTGAAAGCGACATTAATTGTGTTTCTTGATCTTATTGTTCATCAATACTAGTACTGAAAAATTCGGCATTTTGATTAAAAAAAACACTAAATTCGGCCGTCTTGGTCGAAACCGACCATCTTGGTACGAAAAACAGCAAAGTCGTTTCTTTTGGTCGAACCGACTGTCTCGATCATAGAACATCAAATTCGGCTGCCTTGGCCAAAATCGACCATTTTGGTCAGGCTCTTCCACTTCTCTTTCCATCTCATTGGTTTGAGATGATTTTGCTTGAAAATTAGAAAGAATGGTTAATATCAGGTTACAGTCAGACACGATAGGTGACAATGATCTAAACACAATTTTCAAATTTGAACTTTACCCGGTCATTAACATCGAAATCAGCCATGGCGATAGAGATTGTCGATCGATCAATTCAACATATGGCTTATGAAAAACCAGAATACTGGTATGATCAAGAATCTGGCCAACCACTTCTTGGACCAAATGCACGATTCGGTCACGATCTAGATAATCCGGGTCAACTACTAGTGGTGGTTCTGGTCTTAGCTGGTTCCGTTCTTTATCGAAAAAAGGATTTTCAAGAAAATGTAGGGAAAGTTACCTCTCAAGTGTTTCCTGACCAGATTGCTCATCGCGCTCAATATTCAGCAACTCAGTAACTTGCCAGTTCATTGGCGTGAAATTTCGCTCGCGGTCGAGTGATGACATTTCTAATGTTTCGATCGCGACCTCTAGTTGCCTAAACTTGACGGATGGTGGAGCATTTCGTACATCATCAATATTTGAAGCATTCAAGTGAGGTGTCGCTTGAGCGACAAGAGCCATCAACCGATTCATGCTCTCGATCAATCCATTAAAGCTTCCATTTTGAATTCGAATTTGCTCAGCCTAAGCATGTAATAGCTGAGCTTGAGTTCTCTTCTACTCTGAGATATGCTGGATTTTCATTTGCATATCACAAAACTAGACCGGTATTATTCTGAAAAGGTCATTCCGAGGGGTGAATATCTCGTCCCATTTGCTCATGTCCGGTCGATTAAAACAATTCCACACTGGTAAATGAAGCGAAATAATGTCCCACTGGGCGTGCCAAAATATGTTGCCAATTTATTCGTCGGCCACGCATGTGATGTGTGTGCGGGTGTGCCAGAACCGATTTTCACGGCTCGATTCCAACCGAACAACAATGACCCCGAGCGCCAGGGAAGGCAGATACGTCGTGATCGACCGTATGTGACCGAAGTCTGGAGAGATCTGTCACCCAACTAGCTACTCGCTCAAGTTGCGTTGTAAAAATGATCAAGCGATGTTTAGAGGGTAGGGTTTGTCTTCCAGAAAGTGGGTTGCAACTTTACCTTCCGAGCGAAAAGATTTCTCTCAGCGTTACTTTAAATGATGTAAAGAAGAGAATTTATGATCGACCGTATAGGTGATCTTTGCTGAGATTGTGAAATGGAACTTTACTAATCGCAAAATTTACTGCTACGGAATGTAATTTCAAAGATTATGCTACCCGAATTGAATAATGTGATTAATGCTAAAGATAATAAAGAGAGTTGAATGCGCTAAGAAACGTAAATAACAATAAACGAAGAACCTGAATAAGTTTAGAAATGGTAATGTAATCTTAACTTGATAAATAATTGAGCGCTTACTCTACGAAACACGAAATACTTGGAATGTAAAAATGGATCGATTATACTATGAAATGTAAGGGATTTGGTAAATTGGAAAGATAGATTGGTTTGGTTGGTGATTGACCTTTTCCACTACTGAGATCCTCCTTCTTTTATAACTTTCTTAAAAATCGAACTATCTGGATGCTCTACTTCCTGACGGTTACGGTAACTGTCTCCCACATTGCCTTCTAGAGAGGTCCTTCATTTCTCCTCCTTACATATGCTGGCAACTACATACTCTCCATATACTTCTTTTCTATAAGGTACAACAACTCCAATAACGTGTGGCCCACCTTGATGTATTTCCGTTGTATCCACGCCATCCACTTGTTTTTCCATCTCATTTTAGGATTGGATCCCAAACCTTAATAAGATCTAAATCTCAGATGGACCATGCAACTAAAAATAGTGATGAATAACACCATTAAAAACTTTGGGCCACAAAAGTTTTTAAATATGCTACAAACAGCAATCGACTAAAAATAGTGATGAATAACACCATTAAAAACTTTGGGCCACAAAAGTTTTTAAATATGCTACGAACAGCAATCGGCTGCTGGCCAGATTGCAAAAAGGCAATCCTCCCTTGTCACGATTGAAATCAACCTCTGACCACCGAAATTGGCCATTGTTCTAGCTTCCAAATCGGCTGCGGCCTAGGCTGCCATGCCAGGTGGCAGTCGGCTATTGAAATCGATCATTCTCTTGCTTCTGAACAGCTGGCCACTCTCCTGCCCAGCACAGCAAATCGGCCAACGCAATCTCAGTTGGCCGCGAAATCGGCCGCTCTTCCTCCTTCTGACCGACTCCTCCGAGGTCGGTCAGAAACAGGGTACAACACGAGCGGTGTGGAGTCACAGTGATATAAGAGTGCAATCCACACTGTGATATGGACCTGTATGAAGGGAAAACACAAATATCAGCTTGATCCAAAACTTTTGTGGCCCAAGAAGTTTTCAATGGTGGGAATTCAATCCCTACCGTGTGGTCCACCTGAGATTTGAATCAGTTTCATTTGTGTGACCATGCACTAAAATGAGCTGTCAAAACTGGTGGACGGCGTGGGTATACAATACATACATCGAGGTGGGCCCCACGGTGAGGGCCACACACCCTTAGCTGGATCCGGCGTCGCACCTAATCCGCGTCCTTGTTCTCATGCTTGTAACGTACCTTGAGGGCCTTCGAGCTGTGTGGAGTCACAGTGATATAAGAGTGCAATCCAAACCGTCCATCTGCTGTGCCACCTCATGTTCACTGTACATATCAACACGCATCATGATCCAAAATTCAGGTGGGACACACCACATGGATCGGTGCACAATCATACTTAAAACCCACATATTCACGTGGCTTCAACCATCTAAGTTTCTGAAGGGCCTGCAGTTTCGTGTGCCCCTTTACCCTGGTGATTCTCACCTGATGAATGGTCTGGATCATACAAAACGCGGTGGACAACATATTCCATCTGAAAGTTTCAATGTTACGCCTCTCTCTCCCCAACGTCCTCTCCATAGTTCCCTCTGGTGTTGCCAAACAGATTTATGGATCAGGCCTGATTTTAGCATCTTCACCTAAAATGAGGTGTACTCAGAGCAGATGCACGGTTTGGATTCCACAGAAACATCACGGTGGGCCCCACACAACTTGAACACAATTAACGGAGTGTTCCAACCAATGTTAACAAGAATTTGGTTGCACCGTACACGTGGATGTAAGATTTGATAAATCTAACCCATACACCTGTTGGGCCTTCTACAGAAGGTCAAAGATACAAAAATTCACACCAATTGGGCAATCCTGGACGTCCATTTAACTGACTCTCCTTTTTCTATTCTGGTCCATTCATCTTCATGATTTTCAAGGCCATCATGAAGGCCACGAGATGGAGAGCTGGGACAACATGTGCTTTATCCACCATTCCACATCCACAGCTGCAGGGGATGAGATGGATGGTTCAGTTTACAAAGGTAGGTCCCACGGTTCATTCATTCAAATCTTTAGTTTGATGGACCTGGCCATGATGCTTGTAGCCTCGTATGGATACTCATTAGCCTCCTTTGCAAAGCTAGCTGGATATACCATGAACCTCCTTAAACATGGTTTTTAAATCGCTTTTCACTTACAGTATCACCCCATATCACCTTGTATAACCCTGGTTGCGGCCTGCATTGGACAATACACCATATTTCCCACACACAATACCAGTACATCTCAAGCCAGAACAGCCTTCCCTCGCATTCCCTCTTTTGTGCCATGCCAGATGGAAGTTAACAATCAACATTGAAGAGTGAGAAAGGAGTCCCGCACCTGAGGGATTAAAGAGCAATGAATGAAGAGGTGATCAACTGCCTTGACATCATTCATGCAAAACTTGCACACATTTGGGAGAATCATGGGTTGTCAACTGCGAGAACCCTCTTCCTTCCCACCAACCATACAAAGGCCGGAGCCCTAGGAGGGGCTCCATATCACCAGGAATAGTAAGCACAGACCTTCTACTCCCCCAATTACAACTTTCTAAGCAGATTGTAGAAAGAGCCAACTGAGAATCTCCTCAACTTGTGACCATGCCATACCCATCTCATCCCTCAATCCCATAGATGGATACAGCCCTGCAATCAAAAAAGGAGTCTAACAAAATCCCACACTTCCTCATCCAGAAGTTTCCTTTGGCATGGAGTCATCCTGTAGTTTCCTCATCTTGCCACTCATTCATCTCGACATCCTCATTTTATCTACACTCATCCAATGAAAATGTTATTCCTTACCTTTCAAAATATATAAATAAAATGAACATGTTGTTCCTTAACTGCTCCACAGTCTTTCCATAAAGCACGGATTGTCTTATAGCTATCCTATAAAATTCCCCTTTAGTTTAAGTGGTATACAATGATTACATAAACTCTAGAGGCACATCTCCATTTCTTCCACCCTTCTTGAATTCTATGGGCAATCTCTCCACTCTCATTGACCCAAGGTAGTGAAAGTGGTCATTTTGCGAAACTTCTTGGTCAACAATCTTAACTAATTCTTCATTTTCACTTCTATGGTTCTGAAAATTACACTCCATATACTCCGTTTTAGTCCCAACTAATTTTAAACCTTTAGATTCTAGAGCATCCCTCCATAATCTGGCTGCGTTTACTCTGCTTCATCTTGTCAAACAAAACTATGTCATCTGCAAACATCATCCACCATGGGATCTCTTTCTGCAAATGCCCGTTAACTCATCCATAACCAACGCGAAAAGGTATGGACCTAATGCCGACACCTAGTGCAACTCTACAACAATTGGGAACTCAATTGCCACTCCATTAGTGATCCTCACATTCGTGTTTTTTTTTGAAAGGTAACATTACTGGAGAATTTAACCCTAGATCATTCACACACACGACACTGTCTCTAATAGCTCATATAAAAGGCGGGCATACATATCCTTAATCATATCAATATATTATCTTGAAACTCCTTTTTCTCCTAGCACCCATGAGATTAACTCTATAGGGTCACCATGAAGAGATGATCCTCCTCTCCCTATATTTCTATATCAGTTGTCCACAGGTAGGTTGAACAGCAAGGAAACTGTTGTCAGATTTGTCATAATGGAGGATCATGGCTCCGAGACCATGTGAACTTTAGGGACTACATGGTAGAAACTTCTCTATGTATTCCATTGATAATGAACCGGTATATGTATACAGGAGTACTGTATCTTAACATATCTTAAGGGATGTGTTAGAATCTATTGTAATCTACTCTATTGCTCTATGTAGAGTTGTCATATATCTACTATCGAACACTCCCAAACATCTCTTTTCCATTTCCATTTCTTTGCATTTCTCGGAAAAAAAAAATCCACAAAAAAGGCCTTACTGATGAGCATCCCAAAGAAAGACATTGGTCAAAAGATACTCTTTAACCAATAAGCCTAAAAACGAAGGTGACAAGGAGATCTAAGGTCCCTTTGCAGCTATAGCCACAAGATCTGAGGACCCTCTTTTTTTAGCACTGCAACTTCCACCATGACAGGATCTTCTCATTCAGCCAGACTCAAGAAGGTTTTTCAAATAGTTTCCTTCTTGTTTGTAATGGAGTTTTTTAAGTAGTTCCCTTCCTCTATGGTATTGTTAGGAGGGGAATATGTTCCTCTATTAAGTAGAAGACGAGAACCATGAGTGGCAAAGGTGGAGGTTCGGATGGTGGCAATCAGCAAGGATGCATAGCTTGGTAGGCAAAAGCTCTGATGGAGATGAAGACTGGACAGAGGTGAGAAAACCTTTCCTGCTCATAAGAACTTCCAACACCATATCTTGAATCTCCTTGAGAATCTGATGATACAAGATTTGGAGAAAATCTTCAAGATGGTAGTTTATGTAGGTGAGGTGGTTCTTCAGGGCACAAGAAGCTCTAGGAGAAACAGAGGCTTCATGTTCATCAGAAGGATGGATGAGGATGCTGCAAAGGCAGTGGAGGAGATCAACGGTATTGACTGGGGGGGGGGGGGAAATGTGCTAGAGTTCAGAAAGCCAAATTTTGGTTTGGACTCTATTTTAAAGGCCAGAAAATCAAGGTTTGCTATGGGTGGAAGGTCAGACCCTATTGCCCTCACGAGTTACAACAATGGCCCTGCGTGTGTTGAAGGAATATAGCTGGCTCCAAACACTGCCCTGTTTGTGGCTTCAGAAGAAGGGGCTTAAGGCGTATTCCAGGCACTACTTCGATTTATTAAGGGGGGAGACAAGGAGTGGAGCTGGGTGGTGCATGAAGAGAATTTCAAATCAGTTGAGAGTTAGGAATGCTAGTATGGAGACCAAGTGTCTTCTGGAATTGAGTGGGAGGGGTTCTTGGCGCATGGTGGGGTCTGTCTTGTGTAGTTGTAGAATTGGATCTCAATGATGTGCAGTTTTAGCAATATGAAGGTAAAGAAGTCAGGGAAGCTTTGAATCTGGATCGAGTTTATGGAATTTGCTCTGATACAGTGTGGCACCCCGGATGTCAAGGGTCGAGGGCATCCTCGGCCCCCAATATCCCAGGCCCCACTTTATGCAAAACATGCAATGAAATAGGCAAGCTACTAGAATCAGAATAATGCTCAGCTAGAAGCAAACACATGAGATATCTATATCCAAAAGAAGAAGTGAGCATATATATATAAGCCAAAAGAATTAAGCAACATCAACAACTCACTCGACGGGACCCGCTAGGGGCCCCGATCACCAGGCTCCAAAAACTAGCAAAAACCTATACATTGCGCCAACCCGGCGCTATCCCTCATAACAAGGATCCCCTATCACCCTCTATACAGGTCGTCTGCATACTGAATGTATGGATCCTCGCCAGCGGCTAACTCCTCGTATTCTGCCGCTTCGCTCTCCTCCTGTAAACCTGGGTCACATGCGGCGTCTGGGTGGTGTTTTATAACACCGTTCCCAGAATGGGGAGTGAGTGGCCAACTCAGTGGTAACATTACATACAAGTTATCAATGCACAAATGGAAGCATACATAAATAATGGATTCTATTACACATCATTCTTAACTAAGATATCGCCAACAACAAAGCACAGTTATTTAGTGCATGAGTGCATGAAATGCATATGTGCATGCCCCAAACACCAGTTTGTCACAGCTAACAGTGTGTGGCACCACCACAACACTCGCACAGACTGGGCCACCATGACAGGGGCACCACCCCAGTCACCCGCCCGATGAATGTCATGCCGGACCATGAATGATTATCCAAATCCTTAATTATACCAGTTTAACATCCAGCCGGTTGGCGAAGCCAACATACCATTACCTCTTCACTCGGCCGATCAGGGATCACCTGGCTCCCTGCGGGCGAGTACATATCATCGCCAGTAACCCCAAGGATCCCAGCTCGGATAAACAGTCCGAGCGTCTGATTCGGCCATGACTCGTCAGCCATGTCCGACTCAGACGGGGGTGGCTCAGTCATGCCATTACCCCATAGTCAAACAAATGGATGGCTCACTGCCTCCATGGGTGCTCAAGGACACTACGGAGGAGCACCACCCCGGCGTAGGCCGACAGCGCGAGCATAGGTCCCATACCACCATGCTCGGCTCATGAGTCTTTAGGGATCGTTCGCCATGTAATTATTAGTGGGCCTATCCAATGGTCGTGCTGGTATGTGGATTCGAATATAGGCGTTTATCCAAACATTATACCTGAACCGGGTTTGTTGAGTTGGTGGTCCTTAGTCAAGGGGATGACAGAAGACTGTCCTTGGGTACTATACCCCACGTGGTTCATGAACCACGGACAGCACCCGCATTACCCCACGCCTGAGGATTCCAACTCCGGGGATACGGCCAACCTACGTGGCCGACCCAAACTCTATGAATTTCCCGATCCGGCAACATACAGAACCATGGGACTATGCTAGGAGCTAAACTTTAACTATTCTACTATATATATGTTACATACAGGTGATGTTATTTCAAAATTTCAAGCAACCAGAAGAAATTACCAATTTCCCCCAAAGATGCAACAGCAACATACACATGCATCTCAGGGAATCATAATAGTGCACAAACAATTAAGCAATTCTTTCCAATTTAAGATAAATATGTGAATACTAATATATACTTATGTAATACTAAACATGCATGATGATTAAACAATATAAACAGGAAATTCCTAGCTTTAAAGACATCTAGAGAACTAATCCCTAAGGGATTCTACATCTATCTAGCAAGTCTACCTAGAATTAGAGATATTATTCATGTGGGCTTGCATTTGATGCAAGACAACCTGTAGGGAATGATACACACCTCATATCTCCGAATTCCCTTGCAATTCCTGCAAGAGAGGGGCTGCATGTTAGGAAATTGTATGAATTCAGCAGAAAATTTGACAGCTCCAGGTGTATACTTCATTCCAATTACCTGTGAGGCTGGATGAAGCTGAATCCGGCACTCTCCTAGCCCTATGAAGCGAAGGCGGTGAAGGAATCGCCCCAAATGGACATGCACAAGCCCTCCTTGGGCTGATCTCCCTCTCCTCCAACTTCTCTTCTTCACTCTCTCTCTCCTTTCTCAGCTAGATGTAGGTAGAAATGAGAGTGGCTGAGAGAAAAGGAGCTTTTATAACCTTGGGAAATCAGGATATATAGCCCTCAACTTTTTAAGTGGCTATAAGTAGCCTCTTGGGTCTACTTTTGATTGTGTGGGGCCCAGCGAGCCCATCTAACCCGATCTGGACCGAGGGATAGTCCTCCTGGCCTAGGATATGGCTACATGCGCGATCCTACGAGAATATAGTGCGGCAATTGTGAACTATGGCGATGGATCAGTTCGACGGTCACCGACCATCGATCGGGGCTGCAAGTTTGGGATTGTGGTGGATGTTATATTTAAGTTCTAAGTCCCTAAATCTCAACGCCATGCAAGGGTGCAGAAGGGCCACACAAGAAAAGTATGTGTTGTAATGATTGGTTTACTTAAGTTTGGTGAGAGTACACTCACGCCTAGGGTGTAATCGTAGTGTTGTGCAGTTTTACGGTTTCAGATATCAATTTTAATGTGCGGATCCAACAAAATACCAGGCCCGACATGGGGGTCGACTTACTTAAGTCTCAGACCCACCTGACTCGGATTGGATAGCGCAAAGACCCGATGGGTGTGCGCGTGGAGCCTGGATGAGGGAAGCCTCGGTTTCAAGAAGCTACTATTGGCCAATTAAACGCCCTGGAGTGACGTAAGCGTGACATGGCCCGAGGACATGTTCAGGTTCGGGGGCCAGTTGTTTTACGGGGCGTTACAATCTCCCCCCCTAAGAAAAATAATTTCGTCCTCGAAATTGTACCTGATCATGATCCTCCAGAAGGTGAGGGTAGTCCTTTCGTATATCTGCTTCAGTTTCCCAGGTGGTCTGTTCCTCAGAATTGTGAGTCCAAAGCACCTTTACTAATGGAATCTTCTTGTTACGAAGGACGTGTTCTCTTCTGTCTATGATGCGGGTAGGTTGAAACACACAAGTGGCGTTCTCTCGGAGCTCGACGTGCTCCCACTTTATGACATGGGACGGGTCCGGTACATATTTCTTCAGCATAGAAACATGGAACACGTTGTGAACTCCCGCAAGAGGTGTCGGCAAGGCAAGGCGGTAGGCTACTGCGCCTACACGCTTCAAGATCTGGAATGGGCCAATATAGCGTGGGGCTAATTTGCCCTTCTTGCCAAAACGTAAAATTCCCTTTATCGGTGATATCTTTAAGAAGACATGAGCCCCTTCTTCGAATTCTAAGGGTCGTCGACGCTTGTCGGCATAACTTTTCTGACGGCTTTGGGCCGTTTGCAAACGCCTTCGGATAATGTCGATTTTCTGGGACGTTTGTTGCACGAGTTCCGGCCCAAGCAATTTCCTTTCTCCCACTTCGGTCCAGCAATGAGGAGCTCGACAAGGGCGACCATATAAAGCCTCATACGGGGCCATGCCGATACTTGCCTGATAGCTATTATTATATGCAAACTCGGCATAGGGGAGACAGTCATCCCAGCTATCCTTAAAATCTAGGGTGCAGGCCCGCAGCATATCTTCTAATACCTGGTTTACGCGTTCTGTTTGCCCATCTGTCTGCGGATGGAATGCTGTGCTATAGGTCAATTTTGCTCCCATAGCTTGTTGGATTCTAGACCAGAAAATCGAGGTAAAACGAGTGTCTCTATCCGACACTATCTCACGAGGCACTCCATGCAACCTCACGATTTCCTTAATGTATAGTTTCGCCAGATCTTCAGAGGTCTGAGAGGAGCGCACGGGCAGGAAGTGGGCAGATTTAGTTAGGCGATCAACTATGACCCAGATGGAGTCGTGGCCTTTCTTAGTTCGAGGTAGGCCCGCGATGAAGTCCATCGAGATAAAATCCCATTTCCACTCTGCTATCGGCATAGGTTGTAATAGGCCGGGAGGCTGCCGATGTTCGGCCTTGACTTGTTGGCAGGTGAAACACTGAGATACATATTTTGCGATCTCGCGCTTCATGTTGTCCCACCAATAACTTCTCTTCATGTCCTGATACATCTTGGTGCCCCCCGGATGCATTGCAAGCTTAGATTTATGGGCCAGATCCATAACTTCAGTTTTTAGCTTTTGAACGTTCGGGACGCATAGACGGCCCTGAAAACGCAGGCCGCCATCGCTCCCAATATGCCATCCTGGCAATTTTCCGCTTTTCACCTGTTCTTTCTTCTTGCACAACGCTTCATCCTGGTCTTGGGCTACCAGAATTTTGTGATCTATCTCGGGTTCTACCTGAAGGTGGGCGATCATGGCGTAAGGCTCCTTTACGGTGAGTTTTTGCTCAAAGTCTCGCACAAACTCAACCATATTCCATTCTCTTACCATGAGAGGGGCCGCAAATTCTATTGCTCTTTTGCGACTTAACGCATCGGCCACTAGGTTTGCCTTGCCTGGATGGTATGATACTTCGAAATTGAAGTCTTTAAGCGTTTCCATCCATCGTCGCTGCCTCAAGTTTAAATCGCGCTGAGTGAAGATATATTTTAGGCTCTTATGGTCACAGAATAACTCAAATTCTTCCCCATATAGATAGTGTCTCCACAATTTCAGGGCGAAAATGATGGCGGCTAACTCTAAGTCATGAGTGGGGTAATTTTCTTCGTGCTTCCGCAATTGACGGGACGCGTAAGCAATCACTCTGTCATTCTGCATCAATACACATCCCAAACCCACTCGAGATGCATCCGTGTACACGGTGTACTTGACACCTTGCTCCGGCAAGATTAAGACAGGAGCGGATGTGAGCTTATCTTTGAGTTCTTGGAATGCAACTTCTGCCTTACTATTCCACTCAAACTTGATATCTTTGCAGGTCAATTGAGTTAGTGGCCTAGCAATTTTGGAGAAGTCCTTAATGAAACGGCGATAATACCCAGCTAATCCCAAGAAACTTCTCACTTCTGTTGCCGACTTCGGTTGTTCCCAGTCTTGTACTGCTGCAACTTTAGTTCGGTCCACTGCAATACCTTCCTTAGTGACCACGTGCCCAAGGAACTTTACTTCCTCTTTCCAAAAGGCGCATTTCTTAAAGCTAGCATACAGCTGGTGCTGTTTTAACGTTTCTAGGATGGCCCGCAAGTGTTCTTCGTGTTCTTCATGGCTCTTAGAATAGACAAGGATATCATCAATAAATACGATGACGCACCGATATAGAAATGGCCTGAAGACTCGGTTCATCAAGTCCATGAACACCGCTGGGGCGTTCGTAAGGCCGAAGGGCATTACCAAGAATTCGTAGTGCCCAAAGCTGGTTTTGAACGCGGTTTTGGGTATGTCTTCTTCTCTAACCCGAAGTTGATGGTAACCTGACTGCAGATCTATCTTCGAGAAGTATTGGGCACCTCGCAGTTGATCAAACAAGTCGTCGATTCTAGGAAGGGGGTATTTGTTTTTAATAGTTACTTTGTTTAGTCTCCGATAGTCTATGCATAGTCGCCGACCTCCATCCTTTTTTGGCACAAACAGTACAGGGGCTCCCCATGGAGACACACTAGGTCGAATGAACCCTAAACCTAGAAGATCATCGATCTGAATTCTCAACTCCTCCATTTCACATGGAGGCATTCGGTATGCAGGCAACGCGATCGGTGCGGTGCCAGGCACCAAATCTATGGCAAACTCTATTGCTCGTGCTGGTGGAAGGCCGGGTATTGGTGAAAACACCATATAAAATTCTTTAACTACCGGGGTATCATCGGCTTCTGTTTTATCACTGCTGTCTACGTCCTTCATGGCATACAGTTCAGCACGATACCTGTAGCTGACCCTGACGGGGATGGAGATGGGATCTTCCTCGGGTAAGTGAATAGTCATCATTCTGGTTTCACAATCTAATTCTGCCGACACGGAGGTTAGCCAGTCCATGCCGATAATGATGTCGTAGTGGTACAGGCTGATGGCAACCAAATCAATGTGGACCTCCTTGTCCCCTAGGACGATGGGGCACTGAAGACATGCTTTGGTGGTGTCAGAGAATACTCCCGATGCCGTCGCGACGGCCCGTTTGGGTGTTTCGGTAGTCTTTAATCCTAGTCGTTTGATTAAAGAGTACGAGATGCAGGAGACAGATGCACCCGTGTCGATCAAACAGTAAACTGGAGAGTCAAGGATGCGAGCTGTACCTTCGAAAGCACAAGGGAAATAATCAGGCGTCTCGATCTCTTCTGAAATCAGTGCATTCACGCGTGCCTGTTGGGCCCTATTAGCCCCCGTTGTTATCGGTGCTGAGTAGGGGCGGATTGCTTGAGATGTAGGATGGCCTGTCTGTGTGGGCTGCTTAGCTGATCCTGAAGGTGTGGCGTTTGGGCGGTTTTGCGGCCGGGCTGATGGCGTCGAAGGCTTGAGGTTAAGATCTTTTATCTTAGTGTAACAATAGGGTTCAGTATGGCCATTTTTCTTGCAATATGTGCAGCTCCGAATTGGGTTGGAGCTCGGTGGAGGCGGTAGTGCTCGTAATGGTGTTGGTTCAACCCGAGTCTTTTTACTTGAGGGAGCATATGTGGAGAACTCTGCCCTCTCTCTCGGATTGGTCTGAAGGCGAGCTCGGAAGAGACGGATGGCATCTTGCTCAGATTCAAGAGCCTTGGCAAAGGCAGCCGCATATGTTGAGATGTCGGAACAGCACATTTTTGTGCGAATCCCAGGTCGTAACCCTTCTAAGAAGCGTCGCAGCTTCGCCCCTTCATCCCTGGCTGTGGCCGGTGCATATCGTAATAATTCTGAAAACCGTGTTTCGTATTCTCCAACACTCATGTTCCCCTGTTGTAATTTATGGAATTGGGCCTCCTGTGCATGACGGTAAGTAATTGGAAAATACTTCTCGTAAAAGTGGTCCTTAAATTCCTGCCAAGTCCACACATGGTCTTTCGGAACCATGCGACGAACACTCTTCCACCATACATCTGCGTCCTTTTCTAAAGAAAACGCGATAAGTTCGACTTGTTCAGCCTCAGAACAGTGGAAAGGCTCCACCATTTTAACCATTCGATCTAGCCAATGTTCGGCATCAGCCGGATTGTGAGTTCCGGCGAAGGTTGGGGGGCGCATCTTCTGGAAACGTTCAAAAATGCCCTCTCTATACACTGGGGCGGCCCTCGCGGGTGCAAGTGGCGGTGGAGGTGTTGCCTGAGTGTTAACAGGGTTTGGAGGGGGTGAAATGGTGGCGCTACCCGAATTTTGCGCAATTGACCCCATGATCATTGTCAGCGTTTGTTGTTGCTGTTGCAACGCAAATAGTAGCTGCTGCATGACATCTTGATTTAGCGGGGCTTGGGGTAGTGGTGGTGGAGGCGGCAACGCTGGTCCTTGGTGGTAATCCGCCCCATCATTCGCCACGGGTCCGTGTTCTTGGGCTGGGGCTTGAAAGTCTCCTAAAGTGACGGGAGGCTCGGTACTAGAGCTAGGGTCGTTAGGGCCTCTTGCCGGTTGGAGCGGATTGTCACGCTCCACATTCCGGTGCCCTCGAGTGTAGACTATGTCTACCCGTTGCGGCCTGTCACTGAACAGGCAAGGGAACTAGAGTTAGTACTCTACTAGGCTCTTGTCTAGGCATACATTCAACATTTGTAAATACTCGTCAATCATCCATGCACTTAGAGAAAATTAAACAGTAACTATTAAGCACATAACCAATCAGAAATATAGATTTCATCTTAGCTGTAATAAAAAGGCATTTCATTGATATTTTCATCCTTCAGGCAGGAATGCCACATAGATTGCATGTTAATTTTACTTTAAACGACACCCTACAACTAACTATATTAGTTCAACACTTGCCACAAATGGCACAAAATTTTTCTATTACTTATCCTACTTGGGGAGACACGCCTCACCCAAGGCCCCAAACACTAACTACTGACTTGACTTAATTGCTTAGATAACATTCTCATCCTACTCTTGAGGAGGAGGGGGGGGAGGTGGTGCATCTTCATTCTTCTCTTCTTTTTCCATACAACAAACAATCCTCTTCAGAAGACTATACATCTTCTTTGTTCGATTGTCTATCTTTTCCACCCTCCGCTTGAGGGCGGCATGGTCGGCCTCATAGTTGGGAGGTGGACGATACTCTTCGTCTTGCCCTTCTTCCTCTTCATTTTCTTCTTCTTCTTCTTCTTCTACGACGTCCGGTTCGTCGGACGCTTCTACATTCAAAGTCATCCTTTGGAGAGAGCGTAGGTTGAAAGATTGTACCGGTGCAGGGTCTTCCCTAGGCCCCGAAAGCCGGTACCCTCTTGGCCAACCTGCAAATGAGCCGCCCGTATGGCAGAGCGGGGGGAGGATTACGACGATTTGTAGCGGCCTTGATGATGTGGTGCAATATGACGGTCGGAAGGCATACATCCTTGCCACCCCAGACCTGGAAAAGCATTTCGACCATGTAATAGGACAGCTCGGTGCGGTTGCCCTTTCGGGGATAGACATCAGCGGCGAATATTTGGTGGATAACTCGGAGTTCAGTTTTCATTTTGCTGGCTAACAGACTCCCATTGGTCCTCCACTCGGCCATCTGTCCGCACAGCATGCGGGTGCGTTCGCATCGCATTTGATACGGCCTACAGTCATCCTCGTTAATGTACACCGTCCCCATTGGGATTCCAAGAGTTTCTGCTATGATTTCAGCGTCAATGTGATACACTTGGTTACCGCAATCCAAGTCGAAGCCTAATGGGTTTGTTCGGGTCTCTCGGATTTTTGAGTAGAAGAGGCGTACCAAGCCCGTATTGGCTGGATCGTTGATCTCAAGGACTGGGCCCCACCCCTTATTCCTCAAAGTTCGCAAGCCTTCATACCTTTCGAAGACTTCTTCCACTACCGGTCGCTCGTAGACGACGGATCGACGTGCAAACCTTCCTAGGGGTGAACTCGAGGTGGAAGCCTTGGAATCACTCTTTTTCTTCTTCGGAGCCCCTCGGCTCGTGCTAGCGGCAGCCCTCTTGTTCCCGGTGAGAGCCACAAGGAGGGGAATGGCGAAGAAAGAAGCTACGGCCGAGAGGAAGGCCGCCATTGATGGAGTCTTGAAGTTGGAGAAGAAAGGGGGTGGAGGTCTTCTAGGATTTGAGAGCAAGGAGGAGGAGTTTGGAGGTTTTGAAAGCTTGGCTAGGGTAGGAAATGAGAGAGAAGAGAGAAAATAAAAGAAATGGAATGAAATAGGATGAAAGAATGGGTTTTAAAGGGGCCCACACGTGCGTCACTATGCCCGTACGGTGGCATCCAGGTGGCATCCAGGTGGCACCTGAGCAATCTGCCCAAAAGCAGGTGTGTCCTATGGTAGCATCCAGGTGGCATCCAGGTGGCATCCAGGTGGCACCTGAGCAATCTGTCCAAAAAGGGTATGTCCTACGGTGGCATCCAGGTGGCATCCAGGTGGCACCTGAGCAATCTGTCCAAAAGGGGTATGTCCTACGGTGGCATCCAGGTGGCATCCAGGTGGCACCTGAGCAATCTGTCCAAGAAGGGGTATGTCCTACGGTGGCATTCAGGTGGAATCCAGGTGGCACCTAAGCAAACTGTCCAAGAAGGGGTATGTCCTACGGTGGCATTCAGGTGGAATCCAGGTGGCACCTGAGCAATCTGGAGGAACTTCCCAAGTTCCTAATTTCTGACCCTTGGCCACTTTTCACACTCCCATGACCCCTCAGCCTTTTCCAAAGCTGACCACTCATCACCTCTAATTCTATCCCACTCATATACATGCTCCCAAGTGACTACCAACTATTCTCACACGATGCCCGAGTCCTAAACCTGGGTCTCTCGTTTGGCACTTATATAGCCCATCCTTCTTCATTTCGGTGGATCCATTTCCCACATCCCAGTTGTTTCTACAGCCGTAGCTTTGATACCAACTCTTGTGGCACCCCGGATGTCAAGGGTCGAGGGCATCCTCGGCCCCCAATATCCCAGGCCCCACTTTATGCAAAACATGCAATGAAATAGGCAAGCTACTAGAATCAGAATAATGCTCAGCTAGAAGCAAACACATGAGATATCTATATCCAAAAGAAGAAGTGAGCATATATATATAAGCCAAAAGAATTAAGCAACATCAACAACTCACTCGACGGGACCCGCTAGGGGCCCCGATCACCAGGCTCCAAAAACTAGCAAAAACCTATACATTGCGCCAACCCGGCGCTATCCCTCATAACAAGGATCCCCTATCACCCTCTATACAGGTCGTCTGCATACTGAATGTATGGATCCTCGCCAGCGGCTAACTCCTCGTATTCTGCCGCTTCGCTCTCCTCCTGTAAACCTGGGTCACATGCGGCGTCTGGGTGGTGTTTTATAACACCGTTCCCAGAATGGGGAGTGAGTGGCCAACTCAGTGGTAACATTACATACAAGTTATCAATGCACAAATGGAAGCATACATAAATAATGGATTCTATTACACATCATTCTTAACTAAGATATCGCCAACAACAAAGCACAGTTATTTAGTGCATGAGTGCATGAAATGCATATGTGCATGCCCCAAACACCAGTTTGTCACAGCTAACAGTGTGTGGCACCACCACAACACTCGCACAGACTGGGCCACCATGACAGGGGCACCACCCCAGTCACCCGCCCGATGAATGTCATGCCGGACCATGAATGATTATCCAAATCCTTAATTATACCAGTTTAACATCCAGCCGGTTGGCGAAGCCAACATACCATTACCTCTTCACTCGGCCGATCAGGGATCACCTGGCTCCCTGCGGGCGAGTACATATCATCGCCAGTAACCCCAAGGATCCCAGCTCGGATAAACAGTCCGAGCGTCTGATTCGGCCATGACTCGTCAGCCATGTCCGACTCAGACGGGGGTGGCTCAGTCATGCCATTACCCCATAGTCAAACAAATGGATGGCTCACTGCCTCCATGGGTGCTCAAGGACACTACGGAGGAGCACCACCCCGGCGTAGGCCGACAGCGCGAGCATAGGTCCCATACCACCATGCTCGGCTCATGAGTCTTTAGGGATCGTTCGCCATGTAATTATTAGTGGGCCTATCCAATGGTCGTGCTGGTATGTGGATTCGAATATAGGCGTTTATCCAAACATTATACCTGAACCGGGTTTGTTGAGTTGGTGGTCCTTAGTCAAGGGGATGACAGAAGACTGTCCTTGGGTACTATACCCCACGTGGTTCATGAACCACGGACAGCACCCGCATTACCCCACGCCTGAGGATTCCAACTCCGGGGATACGGCCAACCTACGTGGCCGACCCAAACTCTATGAATTTCCCGATCCGGCAACATACAGAACCATGGGACTATGCTAGGAGCTAAACTTTAACTATTCTACTATATATATGTTACATACAGGTGATGTTATTTCAAAATTTCAAGCAACCAGAAGAAATTACCAATTTCCCCCAAAGATGCAACAGCAACATACACATGCATCTCAGGGAATCATAATAGTGCACAAACAATTAAGCAATTCTTTCCAATTTAAGATAAATATGTGAATACTAATATATACTTATGTAATACTAAACATGCATGATGATTAAACAATATAAACAGGAAATTCCTAGCTTTAAAGACATCTAGAGAACTAATCCCTAAGGGATTCTACATCTATCTAGCAAGTCTACCTAGAATTAGAGATATTATTCATGTGGGCTTGCATTTGATGCAAGACAACCTGTAGGGAATGATACACACCTCATATCTCCGAATTCCCTTGCAATTCCTGCAAGAGAGGGGCTGCATGTTAGGAAATTGTATGAATTCAGCAGAAAATTTGACAGCTCCAGGTGTATACTTCATTCCAATTACCTGTGAGGCTGGATGAAGCTGAATCCGGCACTCTCCTAGCCCTATGAAGCGAAGGCGGTGAAGGAATCGCCCCAAATGGACATGCACAAGCCCTCCTTGGGCTGATCTCCCTCTCCTCCAACTTCTCTTCTTCACTCTCTCTCTCCTTTCTCAGCTAGATGTAGGTAGAAATGAGAGTGGCTGAGAGAAAAGGAGCTTTTATAACCTTGGGAAATCAGGATATATAGCCCTCAACTTTTTAAGTGGCTATAAGTAGCCTCTTGGGTCTACTTTTGATTGTGTGGGGCCCAGCGAGCCCATCTAACCCGATCTGGACCGAGGGATAGTCCTCCTGGCCTAGGATATGGCTACATGCGCGATCCTACGAGAATATAGTGCGGCAATTGTGAACTATGGCGATGGATCAGTTCGACGGTCACCGACCATCGATCGGGGCTGCAAGTTTGGGATTGTGGTGGATGTTATATTTAAGTTCTAAGTCCCTAAATCTCAACGCCATGCAAGGGTGCAGAAGGGCCACACAAGAAAAGTATGTGTTGTAATGATTGGTTTACTTAAGTTTGGTGAGAGTACACTCACGCCTAGGGTGTAATCGTAGTGTTGTGCAGTTTTACGGTTTCAGATATCAATTTTAATGTGCGGATCCAACAAAATACCAGGCCCGACATGGGGGTCGACTTACTTAAGTCTCAGACCCACCTGACTCGGATTGGATAGCGCAAAGACCCGATGGGTGTGCGCGTGGAGCCTGGATTAGGGAAGCCTCGGTTTCAAGAAGCTACTATTGGCCAATTAAACGCCCTGGAGTGACGTAAGCGTGACATGGCCCGAGGACATGTTCAGGTTCGGGGGCCAGTTGTTTTACGGGGCGTTACATACAGCGATACCAATTTGATGTAAGTGCATACATACATGTGTGTGCGTCTGTAAATACATACTATGTACATGTATTTATATATACATACATACTAGTATGCATGCATGCATGTATGTATGGTTCTCTCTCTGCTATAGAATATTATCTTCCTAAACTCTCACTATATATGGCCTTACAGGTCTTTACATATGCATAAAGACAAAAGATAAAGATCTAAAGAGAGGTTTCAAATCTAGATTTACTATTTTCAAGAATAAGAATCCATATGACATAATAGAATCACTAAAAGATTTTAAGAAAGATTTCTACTTAAAACAACCTTTTAAAATATTCCAAGGATCTTCTCCAAAATACCTAAAATACCATATATGTGGACTGTTTTTACATCCAACCCATAGAAGTCGCATTATTAGTAATTTTCAGCTCTATCAAGTATCAATGGCTGCCAATGACACATATGATCAAATTGGGTCCCCGGTCTGGACACGCTTGGGGTTGGACACATTTAGGCCCTGAAGGACCTGAACAGAAAGGAACTAGCTTGATAACACCTGGACCCATCTTGCGGCTCATGGACAATGCTAGATTGGTCAGTTCCATGGAACCTTTCACCTCTGCAATTTGCATCCTACCATTTGGCCTACTGTTCCTGGTGGAACTAAGAAGTCTTCCTCCAAAAGTCCCAAAAGGAACGTCTGAGTTTCACATACAGCCAGTTCCTAGCATGTATCACTCTCCTGCTGCAGCGGAGACCCAGGATCGAGTCTTGCCATGGGCTTTTGGTAACACCCTAACCAAAAAAAAAAAAAAGAGTCTGCCATGCTTTCAAAAGCAATACAGTCAAGGCCAACATTAGCATCTACAACCATCACAGGGGACTGAGAAAAGCAAGGATGAACGGGGACAAAAGCCACACCAAGCTTCGTGGCAGCAGATTGTCCATATCTGTGCAACTACGAAACTTGGACGGTCTACATTTGTGCCGCTAAGAACCTTGGTGCCCTCAAAATCTCGGTGCTTAAAATCATAGGCCCGTTCAAAAAAACCTACAAAATCCAACCTCTGCTAAAAAGTGGAAGCGAAAGGGAGTCTCCCACAGTTAGAACAGCGAGAGCCGAAGTGGAGTAGTTGTTGAATCCAAATTAGCCTACATCCTTCAGCACTGTTTTCCAACAAGATCCCAAGGGTCACCAAAATGCTCTGAGCAGAATCAGAAGCTTATCGGAATGCTCAAACTCCTAGTCAACCTCCAAGTAGTAACATCTGTAGTTATATCAATTCGCTGCAAACATAGAAATGCGCAACTCCTGACAGCTCCTTGGCTCTCACCACACCATCAACTGTAAACAAATAGCTCTCAGCAACTACACACTGCAAAAAAAATGGGAATCCATTTAATGGAAAAGAAATGGCGCGTAATCCTCACAAAGCCACTAAGCTTTGAGTCGGTAGCCCCAAAACCCACATTCCACCCTTTGTTGGCCAAGTAAAACAGCCACTGTAAAGGTAGGCAGGCACATGACACCATTGCAGGCCAAGAATCTGCAACCAAGTTCACCATCCATGCATACAACACTGAAAGTATCAACCACCTTGAACATGAACAAACACATTCATCTCATTGAGCAGTCCCTCTAATATCTACAAGGTGTTCACTTCAAACACAATGTTCTATGGAATAAAGAAAAAGGCTGACTACTAGGAAGTGGCAATTCATTGTAAAAGTTGAAGGGCTGATCTCACCATCTTTAGTTTCTTTTAGTTCAATTCCAAGAGAGGCCAACTCATGGGATGATGTTTTGGCAAAGGCATTGAGTGTGAATGTTTGTATGATGGTCATACGTACCCATTGCCTCAAGCATGCTTGATATGGTGAAATCCAAAATGTGGATATGGAAAATAGGTAAATGGAATTCATAGGTAGAGGAATTGGATGGAATCGTTGATGAAAGTTGCTGTTTGGTTTGCAAATCAGATTTTCTAGAATCCTCCTCGCTTCTTCAATATTTCTAATTGGATTGTAGGTTTGGAATTATGGATCTGTTATCACCAGTAAATACTCGGTGTAAAGTACCTATTGGGCAGCTGAAACAGTCACCTTGTTTCCATTCCCAAGGAGGAAATCAATATATCACATTTTTGGCGAGATATAGGCATCCACACTTTTTGAGGATGATGATGGAAATGGAAAGACGATTCCACACCCATTTTACATTCGCAAAAAGTGGAAAATGTGGATTCCATGCATATCTTATAATACCCACAACCCAATCCTGCCTGAACCGTACACATCCGGTACCTTCCGTGGGTCATCCAATGTTCCAGTGGGATTCAAATCGAGTGAACAAGTACGCATCTGAGAGAATGGAACCCCAAAAGCCTGAAACCTACGTCAACACGACCGCGCCCGTCACTACGAAGCCAATGGTACCTCTTGCGCATCGAGGTGTGCACCCGAAACCGAGTTAGAAGAACGGTTAACGTTCATGTGCGCAAATATGACTCCTAAAACCTTCTTTATTACATCATCATTTTTCTTAGAAATACTTTAGTAGTTAAGCCACCTCTTAATCATGGCCTAAGCATTAAAGTCCCCTAAACAAGTTTTATTAGCCCGTAATAAAGGCAACCCTACCTTTTTCTCAAAGTCAACTATTTTTCCATGAAATAAGGAGGTGTGGATACCTCATCTCTTCTAGAATTCACTTAGGATCTAATAAATCCACATTAGGAAGCTTTAATCCTAAGTTAGCTAATATCAAGTCCTAGTTTAATGGCTTAATAAAGTGATGTGTCACCAAAGTCAATGAAATCCTATGAATTAAGGGGAGGTAAACACCTCACCCTTTTCTAGAACACATTAAGTTTTGCCTAAATACACTTAAGAGCCCTTAAACACCAATAACTAGTCGAAAATATGATTACCATCCAACTAATAAAGTTATAAGCATCTAAAGTAAAAATGCTCTCCTTAAATTAAGGAGAGCCTAGTGTTTTGTCCTCCACTTTTTTTAGTAAAGTTGATACCTACATAATCAATGGTTATTAGCACCCTTTAAGCACGCTTAAGTGGGACAAAGTATCCTTGAAACAAGGAGAACCCTCCACATATGCCTTAATCTACAAATCTCCTCCTAATTACAATTTTCTCTATTTCTCTAACTCAATTTTGGGCACATGTGCCCAAATTCTAGCCATCTCTTAGCTGAGAGAGAGAGAGAGAGAGAGAGAGAGAGAGAGAGAGTGTGTGTGTAGTGGACCCTCGATCAAGACCTCACATCAAGTCCATCCAACCCATCCAAGGTGATCAACATCCTTAATCCGGGTGAATGCACTCCCTCTATCTCACATTCCCTTTATAGAACTTCTTTAATTTTGTTTTTCTTTGTTGTAGGAGTGGGATCCGAAGGTGGATCCCACGGCGAATATCAAGAACCAGTCGGATGAACTGACGGTTTGGATGATGAAGAAAACATAAATATTAACTTGATTTGAAACCTTTGTGGGCCTCATTGTGTTGTGAACAACCATTTTAACTTATTCTTTAGATCACAAGGATCTAAAAGAATGGACTATAAAAATATCAACTTGATCTAATCTGCAAGGCACTCGTTATGGGCCCACCGTGATGCTTTTATGTTATCTAAACCGTCCAAGTTAAGGACTCCACTGGCCTTATCAGCCCCCCCCCCCCCCCCCCCCCCCCCCCCCCCCCAACTGCCTAGGGCTGTGGGGCCCACTATAGGCCCCACCAGGAAATGTATCCCATCCAAGCCGTCCATTCAAATTTCCAGACCATCCTAGGTTACAATCACAAGAATGAAGTTGATCCAAGGTTCAAGTGGGCCTCACAGTAAGAATAAACAATTATCGTTGAATACTTAGTAGGGGCCCACCGGAATACTCGTGAGATATCCAACATTTTTAACAAGTAAAAAAAATTAAAAATTAAAAACAAAAAAAAAGAGCAGCAGCTCATAGCAACGTGTTGCTGCTGCCATCCCTGTAGACCCAACAAGGTAAGACCCCACCATGGTATATGTGTTTCATCCATGCTGCCAATCCATTTTACCCTATCATGTTAGGGTATGACCCCAAGAATGGGGTAGATCCAAACTTCAGGCAGACCATACAATGGAATCCAACACCCACCATTGAAAACTTCCTAAGGCCCATCGTAATGTTTATTTACCAATCCATTCCTTTCATGAAAAAAAAAATTGCAATGACAGCAACCATGCTGCAGTCAACAGTGTGCAACAATGCACGCTGTTTGACAGCAGCATGTTGCTGCTGGACAGCAAGTGGGGCCCATAGTGGGACCCCAGCATAATGTACACTCCTCGAATCCACACTGTCTATCCACTTTTCCAGATCATTTTAAGCATGGGCCCAAAATCGGGGCAGATCCAAAGCTTAGGTGGGCCACAGCACGTCAAACAGAGGGTTCGAACACCTACCGTTGAAACTACCTCGGAGCCTACCTTAATGTTTATTTGTTATCCAACCCGGTATACACAATAATAATAATAATAATAATAATAAGGGGAGGTCGGGTCTCCAGCACGTGCTAGACCCACCATGTTTAAGGGCTGTTGTACACTCTAGACAGGTAGGCCTCACCCTGGTGTGTGTTGCATCCAACCGTTCATCCACTTGGGCACATCACGTGGGCCTCACCTCAAATGCAACAAGTCCAAATCTAAAGTGAATCGCACCACAGAAAATAATGTTTGTTGAACGGCGACCATTAAAACATCCTAGGGCTCACTATAATGCTCATTTGACACTTGACCCGATGATGGGCCCCATCCCAACGCGAGTGGGACTGACCATGATGTATATGTTGAATAACCACGCTGTCCACCTAGCAACCCACTTAAAATGTGCATTGTACACCACCGTTGTCCAACATGTGAAACCCACTTGACATACAAGATACATTGTAAGGCCCGGGTAAGCCCGATAAAGACTTAACAAAGATGATTAAAGGCTAATCGAGGTATGTGAGTTTATAATATGCTTAATGATACACACAAAATACCAAGTAGTTGAGCATAGATCATACTCATGCATCATGGAATGATGGTATGTGCATGTGTGACATAATACACCCATCCATGCATTAGATATGTTCTTTGCAGTTGGATCACATGACTGTGAATTGATATAGTTGATAACGGCACGTGATGATTATATATGAATTTTTCTAGCCTAAGGGCTAAGCAAACCCTAGACTCATGACATTACATGCATCTAAATATATGCCTTAGCATGATTACTTGAATTCATACACGACCACAACATACTTGATGATGGCAATACCACAGTAGTGCCGTATAACATAAATTGGATCTTGGTGATGAAATATGTAACTATGATGATGACTTAGATTATCCCTTAAAAAGGAACAGGACATCGGAAGTGCGAAATAGTAGGGGTATATAGAAATCCCTTAGGTTGAAAGTCCCTAAACCCCGATGGTACCTAGGGATGCCTCGCCGTCAGGCCGAGTGGACACATGGGTCATGGATTTGACTCCCACTGATAAGATCAGGTTGAGAAGGGGTGGGTCCAACCTATTGAAGGGCTGAGGTACAAACAGGGACCGATTTGACCCATTGACAAGGGGAAATATGAAAGGAGGTCCGCTACCATGCTAGGTGAAATCACCAAGAGGGCAGCCATGCGAGGTCGATTACTAGTTCCCGGTGTGTATGGGTGTTGACCACGATGGTTCCTGAGATTATACAGTTGCCATGAGATGGTACATCAACATGATGATGATGATGTGGCTACTGATACTGTGATACAGTTACTGGGCTAGCAAAGTTGTTGGACATGATGGAGATCCGATGTATCATGATTTTGCATATCTTGCATAACTTGCACACATTGCATACCTACATTTCATATGCATCATTATCTTTAATCATAGCTTCATCATTCTGATATTATAACATGCATATAGGATGCATTGCGCTCTTTCAGGCACTCAATGGGCTTTATAAGCTCATACCGTCTTTTATTTCCACCAAGTATGGACATAAAGGAAGACCAGAAGACCGAGGCCACTTGTATATAGATCGTGGGATACTTGTCTCTGTTGTGATACCATATTGCAGAGAGGAAAAAAATTTACCCCTAAAATTTATAGTCGAGTGCCGAGCTCGAGACTTGGTGTTTGGGTGCCGAACTCGGACTTCAACACGTCGCGAGCCAGGTCCAAACACTTGGATCGACCTGATAGGGTAAAATGGATGGACGACATGGATGAAACACACATACCATCGTGGGGTCGTACCGTGGGCCCCACCCGTTGGGCCTACAAGGATGCAACAACAACACGTTATTGTGGGTAGTGTGCAATGTTGCAAGCTTCTTCACAGCAGCATTAGCCACTGCTCGTGTCCTTTTAATTTTTTGGTTTTTTACTTGTTAAAAATGTTGGACGTCACATGAGCATTTCAGTAAGCCCCTACTAAGTATTTAACAGTAACTGTTTATTCTTACTGAGGCCCACTTGAACCTTGAATCAGCTTCATTCTTGGGATCATACCCTAGGATAGTTTAAAATTTTGAATGGACGACTTAGATGGAATACATGTCCTGGTGGGGCCTACAGTGGGCCCCATAGGCCTGGAGTGTGTGTGTGTGTGTTGGGGGGGGGGGATTAGCGGACGATTTAGATGACATAAAAGCATCATAGTGGCTTCATAACGGGCATCTCGCAAATTAGATCAAGCTAATATTTTTATGGTTCATTCTTCCAGATCCTTGTGACCAAAATAACAAGTTGGATGATTGTTCACAACACAGTGGAGCCCACGGTTAGTGGGTCTCACAGAGGTTTCAAATCAAGTTAATATTTATGTTTTCTTCATCATCCAAACCGTCGGTTCATTTGACCGATTCTTGATCTTCACCGTGGGCTTCGCCTTCTTCGGATCCTACTTCTATAATAAAGAGAAACAAAATTAAAGACATTCTATGAAGGAAATATGAGATATGGGAAGTACATTTGCCTAGATTAAGGACATTGATCACCTTAGATGGATTGGATGGACTTGATGTGAGGCATTGATCAAGGGTTCACCTCTCTCTCTCTCTCTCTCTCTCTCTCTCTCTCTCTCAGCAAGGAGATGGCTAGAATTTAGGCACTTATGTGCCCAAATTTGAGTTAGAGAATGACTATTTATAGAGTAAAATGTAATTAGGAGGAGATTTTTAGATTAAGGCATTGGTGGAGGGTTCTCCTTATTTCAAGGAGACTTTGTCCCACTTAAGCATACTTAAAGGGTGTTAATGACCCTTAATTAGATAGGAATCAACTTTTCTAAAAAAAGTGGAGGACAAAATACTAGGCTTCCCTTAATTTAAGGAGAACCTTTTGACTTTAGATGAATGTAACTTTATTAGTTGGATGGTAATCATACTTTAGACTAGTTATTAGTGTTTAAGGGCTCTTCAGTGTGTTTAGGCAATACCTAATGAGTTCTAAAAGAGGGTGGGGTGTCCACCTCTCCTTAATTCATGGAATTTCTTGACTTTGGTGACACATCACTTTATTAAGCCATTAAACTATGACTTAATGTTAGTTAACTACGGATTAATGCTTCCTATTGTGAATTTATTAGATCCTAAGTGAATTCTAGAAGAGATGAGGTGTCCACACTTCCTTATTTCATGGAAAAATAGTTGACTTTGAGAAAAAGGTAGGGTTGTCTTTATTAATGGCTAATAAAGCCTGTTTAAGGGACTTTAATACTTGCTTAGGCCATGATTAAGGGTAGAGCTGGACACGAGTCGAGCTAGCTTGGTTGGCTCACTTGACTCGGCTCGAAACAGCTATACTCGACTCGGATCGAACACTAGGTTCAAACTAAGTCAAGCCATTTCTTTAAGCTCGAAAGATTTTCGAGCCGAGCTCGAGCTGGCCCTGGCTCGATTCGTCTCGATTCGGAGTTAGGATCGGTTCGACTCGGTTTGAGTTCGATTTGGCTCGGCTCATTTCTAATTAATAAATTATATATATATATATATATATATATATATATATATATATATATATATATATATATATATATATATATAATAAAACCGACTAAAGACGGGTGCCCCCTTTAGATTTCAACCTAAACCCTAACATGTTCGCTTGCCCCCCTTTTACACTCAATGACTAGATGATTCGCCCGTCCGGTGTCTCAGCCACTCCAGTCACCTCTCTCTCTCTCTCTCTCTCTCTCTAATCTCTCTCAAATCTTAATCTTGCTCTCTCTCTTACTCTCGCTAGTCGCCCGTCCGCCTCTAGCCCCCTGCAGCCTTGCCCGACTATCCACCTCTGACACGTCCGCCTCTGGAATGAGAAAGTTGTGTGGGACCCATCCACTATAGGCTCGAAAGCTCGAGCTCGAACTAGGCTAGAGCTTGCTAGAACTGTGACCAAACCGAGTCAATTTGGCCTGCCCGACTTAAGGACCAAGCCGAGCCGAACTCGAGCTGAAGCAGTCCGCTGATCGAGCCAAGCCAAGCTGTGCCAAGTTTGATTCAATTCGACTTGGTGTCCAGCTCTAATTAAGGGGTGGCTTAACTATTTAAGTATTTCTAGGAAAAATGATGATTTAATAAAGAGGGTTTTAGGGGTCATTAGCGCACATGAACGTTAACCGTTCTCGCAATAACTCGGTTTTTTGTGCACACCTCGGCGCACAAGGGGTACCGTTGGGTTCGTAGCAACGACACAGTCGCGCTAACATAGGTTTTGTACTCTCGAGGTTAAGTTCTGTCTGATGCGTACTTGCGTGCTCGATTTGAATGCCACCGGAACGTTGGACGACCCGCGAAAGGTACCGAAGGTGTACAGTTCGAGTATTATCAGTTTGCGGGTGTTATATATCTTTTTCACCAGAATTCAACAACAATAAATACGCCCAACAGAAGAAGAAAAAAGAAAAAGAAAAAAAGAATAAGGAACCTAGTTCTCTGGTATCAGTGCAGCCTTTTCTAAATGGATCCATTTTGCAATTGGCAACCATGACATGCTTGGCCATTTGAAAGTTCCGCAAAAGCATTTTTAGAAATCTTCTAGTCAGTTAGGAGAGATTGGAAACCACCAACATAAGCAATCTCCTTTTTCTATCTATTTATTCTTGAATAAGAGTAAATCGTAAATGAGCAGAAATTTAATGTGAGTCTCAAAGAGAAAGCCTACAATGTTCCAGTGACAAAATTTGCTATCTACATAACTTTCACTTGCCTTTGCCATTTTGCCTCCTTTCATGACAGGCCTTTAATGCTTGAACTTCTGGTGAAAAAAGAAGAAGAAGAAGAAAAGAAAAAGAAAACACAGTTAAAAGAAACAATGGACAAGAAATATGAGAACACCATGCAACATCAGTATTTCACCATTAAAAACACTATGCAGTACGTGCCCGCCCGAACCAGCAGCATTTTCTTGTACAGGCCAGCACTTATAGATGGGCTCCACATTTTGGTGATCTGGACCATTCATTTGCTGGAATCACCATGTGGGTCACAGACAAAAAAAAAAAACAAAAAAAAAAAAAAACCCATCGAAGCATCCCAGAAATCAATTGGTGAACTACCTATTGCAGGTGGACCATAGGCTACATCTTATTTCTAACCATCCAAAAGCAAACAAATTACGTGCCTGGATAGGATTATCCGACAGAGTCACCTTTTGCAGCATAACCAATCCACAGCAGAACCCACCAGATGAATATTTTGGATCACCAAAAGTGGGCCACAACCATTAAAAAGATTTGAAATGTCACTACCAAAATGGGAAAGCCATTTTTAAATATCCCTACTTGCAGAGTAACGTGTCACAAGTGTATGGCTGTACACTCTTTGGGTGATACCACAAAAATCCAGTATTGTGATGTTGGCATAGTATCAAACACATAGTTTGCATGGTTTCTCCAATTCATTTCCATGCCATTTCATCACTATTTTACAACCTAGGCAATGATTCAGTACGAATTCTTCTTACCTAATGGCCGTGTAAATTCCTATGTGGGCCACACCCATGATCATGGTGGAACACTGGATTGGATTGATCACACATTGCCCAAAAACCTACTGTAGTGGACAATAACCACCATTCGAATATCTGCCTGCGAAATGGGCGGTTAGAGCGATAATGGTCGTACCATCTATTTGCAGGGCTTGTTCAAGTGGCTGTGATAATCCAATGGGGTGATTTCAGGGACAGCAACCCATATGGTGGCCCCTCCCATCCAACACTCAATCCCATCTTAGATGGGCCCCATTTGAGTTCCAAATAGGAAAATTCGTACTGGTGATTATATAATCCTGGAAAAAAAATATACTGAAAAAACCCAATAAAATTCTTGACGTTTTAACATGCAAAATCACATAATAATAAAAAATCCAATCAATTGAGAGAGAGAGAGAGAGAGAGAGAGAGAGAGAGATGAGATGAGATGAGATGAAAAGGAAAGATACCCAATTGGCAAGATTTCCAATTCCTGTTGGTTTGGGAAAGACAGTCCTGCAAAGAGAAGAGAAAAAAGCATGGAAGTTTAGGAATTTACAGAAGTGAATGGGTTTTTGGGAGAGAAAGGGGAAGTGCAGTACCTGTAAGGATAGGTAGAGGAAGGAGCATTCTTCTAGCTGCTTAACGTTGTCATCCTCTTCATCTGCTTCCGTCTGATGATGCTTTGATGGGATTTCTCTCGATTTTGATTGCTCCATCTTCTTCTTCTTTGTCAAAATCAAAAGCATGAATTCCGTTAGTTCGACCCTTTAACTGGGTGGGATTTTTTTTTTTTCTTACTTTCCTAGATTCAAATGGACTGAAATGAACGAACCACGAGCGTCCATACCAGCCATTCATCAGGTGGGCCCTCTAGGTACATGCCATGGCCACTGTCCCTACCACAAGTGGGACCTGTGTGCAACACCTAGGCCATCATCAGGTGGGGCCCCAGTAGGCACATGCTATGGACACTATCTAGGGACCTGTATGCAAGATCCTGGTCATCCATCAGGTGGGCCCTAGTAGGTACATGCAACGGCTACTATCTTAGGACCTGTGTGCAAGATCCTGGCCATCCATCAGGTGCGCCTCAGTAGCTACAGTGCAAAGGACAACATCATCATTCGATATTTGCTTTGCATTGGAGAGATGAACATGGCTTAATATTAAGCCACCACGTCAACCAGCTTTGGACCGACCTTGGACCTACTTGGTTGCCCGTGGGCAGGTTTGGGTCTTTGGATCCATGGCCCGACCATTTTTTTTATTGGGCTTGGGCTCAAGTCATTTTAACCCAACCCAACTTCGAAGCGGCGTCCGGCAGATCTATTTAGGAGCCCACTGCGATGTATCTGTTTATCCAAGTCATCCATACATTTCCAAAGATCATGCTAGAGTATAGCCCCCACACACGTCCGACAAGACGCTTAAAGGTTCGACCAGGGTTGGCCCAGAGCTAGCTTTTTGCGTACATGTATTATATCCTACAAATATGTCATTATAATCCTTAGATAACAACCTAACTTCAATGTGGATTGTTGGCTTCATTCCTCTAAAATGTACATTTTTCTGTACACGGAGGCCCACTTGATAAATGAATGGATTAAAAAAATTCAAGGAGAAAATAGGAATTTTATCAAATTTTGGGTTGAGTTGGGCTTGACCTGTTATGCTAGGCTCATGCCAGGATCAAGCTATGTTTGAGCCTTGCGTCCTAAGTGACGGGTCAAGCCCAAACCTAACCTAGCCAGCTCATTGCCAACCTAAAGGTAACTTTGTGAGTGGGAGTGGCTATGGCTAGGCTAAGCCAGTGCTTATTGCTTAAGACCCAAGGCCCGAGCTCAAAATGCACCTAGGCCTGAGCATGAAAAGTTGGTCCGCTTGCACCTTACTCCACCTTGCCTAGAAATAGATTAAATTCTTATGTCTTTTTAGAATGTTCCTAACCTATCAATTGATCAAGTGGGCCTGAAGTGCACAAACAAATTGACATTTTAGAGGCTGAAACCGATGGTCTTCATTCATGATTAACCGAGAATTAGAATGGCATATTTGGAGTATATAATATAGGTACATTACATATAAGGTCAGGCTAGGCTATGTCGAGTTAGAATGATTTGAGCCCAAAGCTTGACCCAAAAATTAATTGGTCATCCATGCCAGACCTAGGCCTAGTTAGGTCTCAAAGCATGGCTCAGTGATAGACACACTGCATTTCAACACTAAAGTTATGGGTTCGAGCGCCCATGTGGGGTGTGTAAGGGGGAAAAATTAAGTAAAGACCATGGGCTGAGCTAGTAGGTCATTGCTTGGCACAAAATGTTGGGCACAAAAGCAACCTCAAACATAAATCACATAAGTAATAGGAAAAGAAAAATTAAGCAAACGCCAAGAAATACAAAGATTTTATGTAGAAAACCCTTTTAGAAAAAAAAATCACAGCACAAAGCAACAAACGATCCACTATAATAAAAAAGTTATGAAAGATGAAATAACTTACGAAGGAAAAAAACCCTAGCTTTTCCCTTACAAAACCTATAAATCGTACAGGCTCTCTCTACAATTACCCTAATCGTGTTTAAAATCCCCTTTATATAGTTTCGTATAAGATTAAGAAATAAAATCCGCATTTTCTAAAACTTATGCATTTCGTTCGATCAATCCCACCTGGCCTCAATCAACCGAAAACATCACAAAGACCCTAATCAATCAGAATCAAACCTCGGTCGACCAGGAATATTACAGGGAGTTTCAGTTGACCCAACTAGCCCCGGTCGACCAAACTCCACTGAACTAGATTAAAGGCACCTTTCAACACAAAACACGGTTTAGCTCATTGGCACGCATAAATCCACTCAATTTACAAATGTAAATATTTGTGATGGCTTATAATGCTCTTAGTTGTGGACAATCCCATATATCAATACGAACCGACCATGGAGTTCAGAGCACAGTCCATGGGCTACCATACAAAAACTGTACTGATCTGATGATATATTCTATCCTTGATTTGGCTTTATTTTCTGTAGACATCATTTTCCAAGTTATGGATTGGATGGTTAGGAATTTTTAACAAAACTGCTTCTTTAGAATTATAACTAACCCAAGATGGTCCCTGGCAAATAGATGGATCAAATTGTTCATTGGACCTATTTTTATGTACGAATGATTTTGAGTGTCCATGTCTAATGCCATTGATCAAATGGTTAATATTTGTCTTATTGGTGTGATATTTTTATGATGGACCATGAAATGTGCATTGGACTCAATGAACAGTCTAGATCAAGGGATTTAGATCAATTGATTGGACCGTTAAGTGTCACAATTTGGTAACAGAAGCATTTCTTTGTCACATATATTGCTTAGATTTTGACATTTGTTATTTTCATGGAAATCAACTAAATAATATTATCGTAATGTTGTCAATATCTGTAGATTTTCAAAATATTGATAGTTTTAAAATTTTCAAGATTTTATTACAAAATTTTCCAAATGTTAACAAAACAATTATTTAAATTTTTAACTAATTCAGCATATAATTAAAACATCAAAAATTTTTAGGGATTTTTACTGCAAAATTCATGAGAAAAATAATGTCTCCTCGATTAGAAATTAAATGCCGAAGCTTACTTAGGGATGAAATTGCAAAAACCCTCATTTAATTTAATTTTTTCTTACTATAAATTCAGGCCAGGCTATGTCAAGTTAGAATGATTTGAGCCCAAAGCTTGACCCAAAAATTAATTGGTCATCATGTGAGACCTAGGCCTAATTAGGTCTCAGTGCATGGCTCAGTGATAAACACACTGCATTTCAACACCAAAGTAATGGGTTCGAGCACCCATGTGGGGTGTGTAAAGGGGGAAAAAATTAAGCCAAGGCCATGGGCTCCGCTAGTAAATCATTGCTCGGCTCAAAATGTTGGGCACAAAAGCAACCTCAGAGCTGAATCATATAAGTAATAGGAAAAGAAAAATTGAGCAAACGCTGAGAAATACAAAGATTTTATATGGAAAACCCTTTTGAAAAAAAATCACGACACAAAGCAACAAACGATCCACTATAATAAAAAAGTTACAAGACATGAAATAACTTATAAAGGAGAAAACCTTAGCTTTTCCCTTACAAAACCATCATGCAGGCTCTCTCTACAATTACCATCATCATGTTTAAAAAATCCCTTATATACTTTCATATAAGATTAAGAAATAAAATCTGCACTTTCTAAAACTTATGCATTTCGTTCGACCAATCTCACCTGGCCTCAATCGACCAAAAACATCACAAAGACCCTGATCAACTAGAATCAAACCTCAGTTGACCGGGAACATTACAAGGAGTTTCGGTTGACCCAACGGGCCCCGATCGACCGAACTCCACTGGACTAGATTAAAGGCACCTTTCAACACAAAACATGGTTCAGCTCATTGGGCACGCATGAATCCACTCAATTTACAAATGTAAATATTTGTGATGGCTTATAATGCTCGTAGTTGTGGACAATCCCATATATCGATATGAACCGGCCATGGAGTTTAGAACACAGAGTCCATGGGCTACCATACAAAAATAATACTAATCTGATTATATATTCTCTCCCCGATTTGGGTTTATTTTACGTAGACATCGTATTCCCAAGTTATGGATTGGATGATTAGGATTTTGAACAAAACTGCTTCTTTAGAATTATAACTAATCCAAGATGGTCCCTGACAAATAGATGGATCAAATTGTTCATTGGACCTATTTTTATGTATGAATGATTTTGACTGTCCATGTCTAATGCCATTGATCAAATGGTTAATATTTGTCTTATCGGTGTGATATTTTTATGATGGACTATGAAATGTGCATTGGACTCAATGAACAGTCTAGATCAATTGATTGGACTGTTAAGTGTCACAATTTGGTAACAGAAGCATTTCTTTGTCACAAATATTGCTTAGATTTTGACATTTGTTATTTTCACGGAAATCAACTAAATAATATTATCGTAATGACATTACAATATCGGTTGATTTTCAAAATTGATAGTTTTAAAATTTTCAAGATTTTATTACAAAATTTTCCAAATGTTAACAAAACAATTATTTAAATTTTTAACTAGTTCAGTATATAATTAAAAATTCAAAATTTTAAAGGGATTTTTACTGCAAAATTCATGAGTAATCTCTATTTTACCAAATAATGCCTCCTCGATTAGAAATTAAATGCCAGAGCTTTCTTAGGGATGAAATTGCAAAAATGCCCTCATTTAATTTAATATTTTCTTACTAAAAAGTAGTGTTACTCAATACTTATGAGCCCACGTGGTATGTGTATAAACATCCAATCCTCTAAATGCATGCACCATACAATCAGATGTCAATTACATCAATCAGATGGCCTCTACTTGGGATATTTTGAATGGTGTGCTTTATAATTTTAGGAATTGGACCCGTCATATTTTTTTGTTCAACTAGTAATATTATTTTTGTGCATCATTTTGATAGATTGGACTGGAGAAACATACCATATATGCCGTACAACTTTCGATGTGTCACTTTGTTGTAAAGAAAAGCAAAGGAGGGTGTAATGTCATTTCTCCTCTTGAAAAACATTGTCCAGCTATATCAGTTACTAGAGGCACTATTTGGTAAAAACCAATTCCTTGAAGAATTTTGTAGTAAAAATCCCAATTTTAAAACTATGTATTATAATAAATAACTTTTATTTTAAAATAAAATAAAATTTCCAAATAAATTTATTTTATTTTAGCAAGATTTTCCCAATACTAACCCAAGAGAAACCTCAAAGTTTGGAAGTCTCTATATCTTGGCTTGAGTTCTTGAGCACTGCGTGGGAGTTTAAAATTGTGGTGGCGCATAGTCGAGGGAAGTGAACATCCCATGTGAATTTGACTAAGGGCCTATTTGTAACCCCGGATTAAATGGTATTGAATTGCACTGAGTGGATTTAACACTATTATTGTGCAATGATAATATGTTTGAAAATAGCATAGTATTTTGACTATCCAATCCCACGTTTGGGATCAAAATCTTCCTTTGGGAAAGACATTGTATTAAGTAAAATTTGTATTTGGTGGACCATGGAATTGTAATCAAGGGACCAAATTCACAACTGATGCCAGTGATCTTTACGCATGTGCAATTAGATTGTCACATGTAAAGGGTGTATTCATCGATAAAATACATGCATCAACATGGGGCCGTAAATGTAGCGGATTTGAAATCATATTTGTATCTTCGGTTGGGATTGGATGATATGATACCTACATTAATCTAATCCTTCCCATCTTTTTCAAACACGGGATGGAATTTACATTGGACCAAATACAGTTCCATACCATTTAACCCCACCTAACCCACCATGGAAACAGGCCCTAAGAGGTTTGCTCCAATACATCCCAACCCATTATACATCACAACCCATTATCCGTTGGATCTACGGCCGGGGATGTAATCCAAGCTGTTGATCCAACGAAATACAGCACTGAAGGTGGCATGCCCAAAAATATTCAAGATTGGTAAAACTTGGGACTTAAGAATCAATGGCCCACGAAACAACAGTCAAGGTGGTGATCCATATTTATCAGAAAAACTTAAATAATAAAAATGCTTAGACATTCCAATGTGGGAGTTCCTTTATTAGATGTCCTCCATCTGCATTGAGGCTAATAACGGTTTAGATCCATCTTTTGAGGGCTTTCTGTCAGTGACTAATTGGGAAATTCCCCATGGCAAGCCAACTTCATTAATGTGGGGCCCCTAGTTGCATTATCCAAGCCATTGATCTGATGGCATTGACCATGAATGGACCATTACCCGAAAGCTCACAAATCGGACGGTCATACCAGCCTAATCTTTGGACTATGTTTCGACAAATGTAGATTGTTTGTTCTTCCTTCTTAACCATGTATTTGCACACCAACAATTGAGAGGTTAAGAGTTAAAAATTGAAGAGATTCTTTGAACATGGCCCATTCATGTTGAGAACCCTAAACAAATGGTCTTACTAACAAATCCATGGGCCCAGATGTTAGACGATAAATAATATCCTTATAATCTAATCTAATTCCATTTCGGATTATTACCATCCACAGTGGAGCCCATCAAATGACTAGTTTCCATTGGCCCCATCGTTGATGCAAAAAAAAAAAAAATCCTAACCTCAATGCAGTATTTGTATCATGGATGAAATCAATTTCTTGAGAAATTGAGAAAGAACTTTGATACTCTGGCAGGCACTGATGGTTGATACTTGGCAAAAAGAAATTGCACATATGGCATACAATTAAATAAACCACAATTATCACACCCACACCTTTGGAACAGTGGTGGACTGAGTGAAGATAACCTCGTTTCAAGTTTCAACACTGAGGTTCTGGTATCAATTCCCAATGTGGGGGTGGCTAACATTGAAGTGTGACTAACAGCGTGGGTGTGTACTAACAGTGCATGTGCGTACTAACCCAAAAATAAAAAAAAACCTTAAGTAAACCACAATTGTGGGTCCCAGCGTAAATGGCTCGTAAACAAACTACTACACTCTCCATGGCTGATTGATGAACTTATAATGGATAGTTGAAATGAAAAGAGTAAATGTTCTAAACCCAAAAAAAAACTTAAAAATAAAAATAAAATCAACTTAGTAGATGTTAGAATTGTTCAACCAGTGGGCCTACCCACAGTGGTCCAGCAATTTGAACGGTCTAATATGAGCTAGCGAGTGTAACACATACAGTTGAAATAACAAATAACCATCACACACTGCCAGAGTATCAAATAACTCCCACTTCTTTTGATAAAGCTGGTTAGGTCTATGTGACCACTTGAAATATGAGTCCATGGAACCTACATTACTCATGGTCCGTACATCTCATGGGGTGTCCGTGTCCACAGTCAAGACCATCTTATCAATGGTCTTGATCACTGAACAATGAACCCATCAAACTGTACATTTGCTCCCTATAATTCTCTTTTTCAATATGCTTGTAACTTGAACAATTTGACATTGATTGAGTGTGCAATCATCATGAATTTACAAGCCTACTTTGACCCTTAACTCTCTCCCAACTGGCATCATGCATACCAGCACCAATTCAGATTTCCACAAATCCTGATCATAACAAAGATGGCCCACCTCTATATCATCGCCCGAGAATGTATAAACAGCACCATCGCGTGCTCTTGATTTGAATGAATACTCCTTTGAGAACTAACTGCTCAACTGAATTCTATTCTGTTTTTTGCAGCCATCCGAGCTGTGGACAGCCAACATACTTCCCATTAGAATTAGATTTGCAAAGTGAATTTAATTCAAGTTGATACTAAGCAAAAAAGGAATATAGCTTAAAGCCCGTACACAAGTCACAACCTTTCCACAGTCTAAACCTTTACATGTGGCGACATGTACCATGTAAATGCCTGGACAAATATAAGGCCGGTCAATACAGTGAATGTGGAACCATGGCAGTTTCTTTCATACTGTCACCATTTTTGTAAATGTGGGACCCACCTGATGAGTTGACTGTCCTGATATCTGGGCCAGGTCATGTGCATGGTGGGTCACACCTAGCGCAAGTGTTGGACATGCCATTGGCTTCCATGCATCGCTGCCAGTAGAGATAAATGTGGGCTTAATAGAGCTCAGAAAATGCAGCCATCATACCTTCCAAGCATACATCAGAAAGAAAGCAACGATATCTGCAGACCAGACAACTGAGAAGGACTTCCAAAAGAAAGGAATTAAAACGTTGAGTAATGGAATGAGAAGGAAGAGATAGTTTAAAGCTTCCTTCTCGTTCTTTGAGCAGTCACGTGCTCGAAGGGAAGGAATTGCTGCAAAAAAAGAAAGTCTTGAAGTCAGAAATACTGTAAAAGAGAAATCAATATTGTGCTTCATCACAAAATTCCGCCATAAATCGTGTATTTTTGTGGAGTTGAAGACCTACGAGTTTAATAAAAAATGAGTGATAGATCATAGATGTGATATTCATTCAAGTCCTGTAACTGGTGAATCCGCTGCTGAATGCCTGGAATCTGATTTTTGGAACTGCACCAGGAAAAATGGAGGCTAGTACATCAGCAGGATTCTCAATCTTACTTATACCACACATGAAAATGCCTAAGTCACACCTGGAATGTCCACAGGGTGGGCCGCACCATGTGTCTGCGGGGACCTAGAACTCATCCTGGTTTGGTCATCATTTGTAACTTACGTGTACCAAAAAAAAAGGGAGAAGCAGACCAGGAGCCACTGAAGCAGCCTGATTTTTGGGCCAAGGTACATACACAGCGGAGCACACCTGATAAACGTAAGCAATATAGCGCGCACATGCCACAAGAGAGTAGGATTGAGAATCCTACTCTGACAAGTAAGCCTTAGCAGCAACATAGAAAAGTTTACATCAACAACAAGAACCATAAGTTACGGCCACCAAACCTATCACCCACCTGGGAAAAAGACCCCAAGTCACAAGGTTTCTCCAAACTAGTGTTCAGATCACTTTCTACCACCATCGTCTTTCAGAAAAGATTAACTTTGGTTTGTTACTCTGTTTACCACCCTCCAGGAAAATGGCCACCTTTCAATCATGTAAGGAGATGTTGTTCCCTTATGCATGTTGCATTGGGTTATCCTTGAAGTTGTGTGTTAACTGTATTCATGATGATTGCGTAAATTGTGCCTTGATCATTTACTACTTTGTAGTTAATTGTAGTAATGTTTCTTACACTATTCAAGAGTTTGTGTCACAAAATTGTGTCAGCAAGTTCCTTTCAGCCTTTATACTTCAGATAATCTAGTGAAGCTCAATAGATGTACATCTGCACCTCTGTCTATAGGTGTTAGGGGTGCAACTTGGGCAGGTTGGGTCAGGTGCCCCACCCAAACCCAACCCAACCCAACCTGACCTGACCCAACCCAAACTAAATACATGTGATTATTCCCAACCCAAATTTGCTCAACCTGAAGCCAACCCAAATTCAAATCATATTTGCATTTTCCAACCTATGTCCAACCCGAGGACCTCGACAACCTGACCGGAACTCGAGTTGGGTCAGTCAGGTTCGAGTAGACCTGAACCCAAGTTGCAGCCCTTTTACAAATCTTGGTTCTAAATATCATCCAATTCCAAATCATCTTCTCTGACTATGGTCTGCCAAGATCTCTTATGCAAATGGATCTCACAACCACTGTTGCACCCACCTGATTTCATCGGATCCACCACTGTCACCGTAAGACACGACTCGCTATTAGCCCTGCTACCAAATCCTACATGTATCTCAGAACCCATCTGCTCAACCTTCATTAAAACCCACCATCACCACCATCAAATTCTGATCTTCATCGATGATGACTGGAACGTATCACCCAATGGAGATCCAACAACCATAGCACCCAGATTAGACACCGCTAACTCTAGTGAAAACCAATTAGTTCTGCATGTACGAAGCGTCGTCAAGCCAAATTTGATGATTGAGATCTTTTCTCTACACAGATCTGATCATTGGAATAGCCCCTGATTGCATCATCTCCGGCATCAGCCCTGCAGCAGTGGCTGACTGCCACTATGCTCGAAACAGTTGTTGTCCCCCACTGTGCTTGCGGTAGCAGCTGATTGCCGCTCCTCTCAACTGAGGCTGACCACCACGGCGCTGCTCGTTGCTCCTTGTCACCACTATCACTGTTCCAAAATGTCATATCAGATCCATCCATTCAGGAGCTTCTTCCACCCCATCCATTTGAGTTCGAGCACCACCACATCATATCAGAATCCATCAGCTACATCCCCAAACACATTCTGCCTCACGCTCATCTTTAACATTTGGATATGACCCATTGCAAAGAGGAACAGAAACAGGCATTTGCTTTTTAATATGTTTGGTATTATGAAAGTGCACTGTATCAATGGCACCTACAGACCACATTGGAGCTTTTTTGTCCATTTTGTACTTGGTGATCTATGAGTGCACTGTGTTAAGTGCACCTCATGATCATGGCTTGTTTGAGAGCTTGTAAATGGAGGTAAATGGGAAATGGAATTGAAGGTGAATGAATTGAGAGTAAATGACCTACTCAGTTGTGTTTGGATGGGAGTAAATAAAATGCATTTGAAATCCAAATTTTTTGTTTGGATGGGAGTAAATGGGAGGAATTGGAATGCATTGGAAGTTGGAACTTTTCAATATCTTCACAGGAACATACGTGATATCCCAAATTAGCTCTAATATCCCAAATTAATATACATATGTAATATTTAACATAATGATTGTACTAAGCCCATTAAAATATGTGTTAGCAAAAAATGAAGAAATTTTGAGCCTTGGGTGGGCCACAAATGCAAGGACTACCAATAAACAACTTGTCAATGTTTTTTAACTGTCCATTTAGATGGCCAACCTATAGGCCTGGCAACGGGTCATGTTGAACCGGGTTTGTGTCGCGTCGTGTTCGTGTCATGTCAAAAATTTGCTCACCCAAACCCGGCCCGTTAACTAATGGGTCGAAATCTAGAAACCCAAACCCATTCATTAATTTAACGGGTTACCCGCAACCCAGCTCGTTTAACCCGTTAAATAAACAGCCCATTTCAGGTTGGGTACGGGTTGACCCGCTACCCTATCAACCCGTCGCGAAATGAACCCGTTTGACCCATCATATTGAGAAATGCATCAACCTAAACATGCAGCAAGCTCGCCATTAACAGCTTTTTACTTTCATGCAGAACACTTTTCTAGAATTCTGTTGGAATGCCCTCACCACACTAAGGGTAATTACCAAAATGCCCTCACTAATGGGTTAAACGGGTTTCGGGGGTGAAACACTAAAACGACCCGTTATGTTAACAGGTCTTAACAGACCAACCCGTTAGTGACCCGACACAATAAGGCTGGACCCGAACACTGGTTTTTTTCGTGCGGGTTTCATGCGGGTTGGCGGGTTGTGTGGAATTTTGCCAGGCCTACCAACCTATGGACGGTTTGGATCATTTAATTGGTGTGATTTTAGTGATGTAGCCAATAATTGAATTATTTCGGAGTATCATCAACATGCCATGCGTATGGCAGAGCGGCACCTTTGTTTACTCATGCGACTCTCCAAGTGAGCTAAAAAAGGCATTTCACCCCATTTACTTCCAAATCTTCTCTAAAAGAAAGGATTTCATTTACATGCCCATTTACTATCATTTCATTCCATTTCCATGCATTTACTCTCATCCAAACACAACTCAAAAGCCATCTACCTCCATTTACTCCCAATTCCCCCATTTACCTCCATTTACTCTCATCCAAACAGCCCCTAAAGTTCTCTAGGCTTTTCTAACCGAATCTATTCTCCAATGCATTTTTTAATTGGAACCAGTGCCATTGTTACGAGATGAGTTGCAAAGGGACTTATTTGTAATTCCAATAAAAGGGTGTTTTTATTATTCTATACAATCAAGTGGGGCTTATATGTATTATTGGAAACACCACCTAATGAATAAAAATGAGATGCGCACAATCCAAAATAGATTGATTGAGCATCTCCTTCTTTCTCTCCTCTTTCTTCTTCTTTCTTCATCTTTCTTTCTTAAATCCTAGTTTCTCTTCTTCCAACATGGTATCAAAGCTTAGGGTTGTCGAGATTAAAGCCTATTGGAACTTCTAATCGGATTAGATTTCAGCAAAGTCTACAAAAACTGAGCGATCTGCAGCCCCGCGGAATCTGACGAAAAACTAATCTGAGCGAAGAGACCTTTGAGCACACGTTTGGAGGATCAAACGAAGTCTTTTTACCTTAAAATTTCACAGGTAGGGTCGCCAAACCCTGTAGATCATCCCTTCATTTTTTTGCATTTTTCCAGCCAGCCCTAGGGCTGACGTTAGCATGTACAGTGCTGACATCAGCATTTAGGCCTTAGGGCAGATTGGTCCGGCCCATTCCAGTGGTGTTATTTAACGGGTTGTTCACATCTATGCTGTTTTTTGGAGATTTTATTGTCGTTTCAGTGCACAGTTTTGTGATTCAAGGCCGGTATGTCTGATTTCTCAAAGGGGCAGCAGTATTTCTTGTGGTGCACAAGGTGTTTTAATGGGTAAATTAACAACAGGGCAGCAGTTTTTTTTTTTTTTTTTTTGGCAGTACCTTATTGTGAATTATAGTGGTACTTTTTTTCTTGGTGGACAGCGACTTTTGTGATTGTTTTTTGGGGATTATACAGCAGTGTTTTTCGGTTCCAGTATTTCTTGAGTGGTTGTGGTTACTTTGTATGCACAATGGAAGACAAGAATGTGGAGACGTTTGCCAATACTCCGGGACCAACTGTTTTCACTAAAATTACTCCCATCCTCTTTAATGGGAATAATTATAAATCTTGGTCCCATTCAGCTCGACGTGCTATTGATGGTTCCAGGAGACTTGGTTACATTGATGGGACCATTACTGAGCCCTCTTCTAATGATTTGAAATATTCTGACTGGGTGTCAGATAATATGCTTGTTATGAATTGGCTCCTAAATTCTATGGAGCATGACATTGCAAAGAGCTTTGATTATTGTGGTAGTGCCAAAGAGTCATGGGATACTGTTGAGTCTGCCTATGCACAAAAACGTAATAATGCGCGCGTCTTGGAATTAACAAAGGAAATTGCAAATTTTAAACAGGGTGATTTGTCTATTGGAAATTATTATACCAAATTTCGGGCACTTTGGCGGGAACTTGTGATGTACCAATCCGTTGACTCTTGTTGTAATAATTATGCAAAAATACATGCACAAAGGTTGGAACATCAGCATATTTTTTAGTTGCTCAGAGGGGTTAATCCGGTCTCTAAGTCTATTGCGTCACATGTCACCAGCCAAGACCCATTGCCTCCTATCGGCACCGTGTTTGCATTGCTCCACGGTGAAGAAAGTCATAGACATGTTACAAGCTCTTCTACTATTGCATCCACCTCTGATCACTTTGCTCTTGCCAGTCCAGCTACTGATTCTACCTCCTCCGTTAGAGTACGTGGCCGTTTCTCCCCATCTCCACATGGCCCTCAGTATCCTTCTACTTTTTCTTGTGGCTCCCCTCGAGGAGGGTTCGCGTGTGGTTCCCCACGTGATGGACGTGGTGGATGTGGCGTTGATGTTCGTGGTGGCCACGAGGTTCTCTTCCCTACAACCACGACAATCTTTATTGTATTCACTGTGGTTGATACAGGCACACCAGGAATACCTATTGGGACCTCCATGGTCAGCCTTCACATATGAGTGGATCTCCTGCCGCTTATTATGTTGAAGGTTGTTGTAACGCCCCGGATTTTAAGGATTTATGGGAAATTTTTATGGAATTTTAATGCATTCTTACATGGGGACCTGCATGTAGAGGTATATATGGACTTTCCTCCAGGGTTTCAGTCCACAACAAAGGGGAGTGTTTGTAGATTAAACAAAAAGTCTATATGGATTAAAACAATCTCCTCGCGCTTGGTTTCATCAATTCAGCCAGGCTATCACTGAATTTGGCTATACTCGCTACCACTCAGATCACACGGTCATTGTTAAGCGCCAGGGAACTCAGGTTGTCATGGTCGTGGTGTATGTTGACGACATTGTTATTATAGGGAATGATGTTAAGGGTATTACTGCTCTTAAAGTTTATTTGAGTAAGGAGTTTAAAGTTAAAGATCTTGGTCCTCTTCGATACTTTCTTGGCATTGAAGTGGCTCGATCTTCCAAGGGTATTGTTATTTCCCAACGGAAACATGCTCTGGATCTTCTGTCTGACACTGGTAAGTTAGGTGCTAAACCTATAAATACGCCACTGGATCCTAACCATGGCCTACATTCTAAGAGTGGTGAGCCTCTTCATGATGTGCGTGCTTATCAGTGATTAGTTGGTCGCCTGATCTATCTTACCATCACTTGTCCCAACATCTCTTATGCTGTCAATGTAGTTAGTCAATTTATGCATGCCCCTCGCACTAACCATATGGTTGCGGTTCAGTGGATTTTACGATATCTTAAGGGGTCTCTAGGTCAAGGCATTCTCTATCATCGTCACAGTTCGTTATGTCTTGAGGCATATACAGATGCTGATTGGGCTGGCTCAAGGTGTCCCGTAGCGGTATCGGTGGGCGTAACGGTGCCCACCGTTTCCGATACAGATACGGGTCGTATCGGCCGATAAGGCCCCCGTAACGATCCAAAATTTTTTTTTGCCAAAAAATTCTAAAAAAATATAGATTAAATCCAGAAAATTCCAAACATCCCAAATATGCATTCATTTATAATTTTGAACATGTTTATGGTGGTGAAGCGATCTACACTTTGGTGAAAAAGCTGTATTGAGCTGTCTGATGAATTTATGAAGCTGATAACCTGGAATTAACTGCAAAACTTATAAATTCAAATTTCTAACTGTCTATTATAAGTAACACATATTATCCAACCTTTAAACCAGAATTTTTTTTTGAAAAAAATGATTTTCCCTAATTTTTAAAATTATTCCGAAATTAAAAAAATACAAAAAAAATAGCAAACCATGTGCATAATCTGTAAAATGCACATGATTATATTCTATTATAAGTAACACATATTATCCAACCTTTAAACCAGAATTTTTTTTTGAAAAAAATGATTTTCCCTAATTTTTAAAATTATTCCGAAATTAATCCGAAATTAAAAAAATACAAAAAAAAATAGCAAATCATGTACATAATCTGTAAAATGCACATGATTGTGTCCTACTATAAGTAACACATGTTATCCAACCATTAAACCAGAAAAAAAAAAAAAACATGATTTTTACTAATTTTTAATATTAATCCGAAAATAGTCAGAAATTAAAAAAATATATAAAAAAATATAAAAATTAGTTGCATAATCTTAAAATACACATTTTAACATTTTACAATGGCTAGAACATCATATTAAGGTGGAAAAAAAGCGATTAGAGGAAGAAAAATGTATAAATACCTATTTTCGGATTTCTTCGAAAAATGGCTCACGGAGCTTCGATTCATCCAAATCGTAGAAATTTATCGTTTTAATTCTCCAAAATAGACTAATTGTGGTCCTTTTTAGCAGTGTTCGCAGTATCGGTTTCGCGTTACGTTTCGCACCCTTGGGATACAGATACATATTGTGTATCGGTGGGAAATATCGGTTGTATCGCGGAATGTATTGCACTTTTTGGGAAACATGGGGAAACATTGGGAAATTGATTGAATTTTTCAATGAAACTTCAGGGATTGTTAAAATGGACCTCAATACACACATTTAAATCATAATATGTATAAAAAAAAGTTCACATGATGGAGTTCCTTTGTAAAAGGATCCAAAGCTATGCGCTATCTGACTGAATTGATGCAACTATTGTTTAAATTGATTCCATAATATATACAAATGTAACAAGACATTAATGTAAACACAACCAATGCATTGACAAAGTAAAACAAGCAAGAGAGTTGAGAAATATTCTAGTTTTGACTGAATGAGTATCCTCCAAATGCAGTTTTGACTATTGAACTTCAACGCAATGCAAACTATCCTATATGGCCTAGATCTATATGAGGATTCAATAAAATTTAGAAAATAGCTAATTGGACTCAACAAACTATGACCCCTACGCAGAGTCAGAACGCGGGTAAAGCCCAACGGTTTTTTTTTTTTTTTTAGGGAGGAGAAACTATAAGAAAATCGAAAAAAAAAAAAGTCATTTTTTCTACAAAATGGGGACTCTTATTCGTCTAACCAATAGTAAAATAGGAGAAAATTGAGAAAATCGTGCGATATCAAGGAATCTGCTCTTTTTTTTGTTATTACTAAGCCGATATTTATCGGCGGGCAACGATACCGATAATATCGGCCAATCTGCAAACACTGGGTTTTAGCAAAAGAATAGATTAGAAAAGAAATGGGAGAAAAAAAAGTGTGAAAAAATAAAAAAACATTAGATTTATATAAATAAATAAATAAACTAGCCGTTTTCCGACCGTTACGGGGGGCGTAACGGCCATTTTGGGGCGTAAACGGGTCAAAATTTTGGGGGTCCCCGTTTTGGACCCCGTATCGCGTAACGGCTGACGCCGTTTCCGTTACGTATCGGCCAATACGTAACCGTTTTGGCACGCCTTGGGCTGGCTCCAAAATTGATCGTTGGTCTACGAGTGCCTATTGTACCTTTCTTGGTGGCAATCTCATCTCATGGCGCAGCAAAAAGCAACATGTAGTTGCTCGGTCAAGTGCAAAGGCTGAATACTGTGCCATGGTGCATGGTTGTTGTGAACTTTTATGGCTGAAAATTTTGCTTATAGAGTTAGGCTTTGTACATTCTTCTCATATGTTACTTCATTGTGACAATAAGTCTGCTCTTGAACTTGCTAAGAACCCTGTTTATCATGAGCATACCAAGCATGTAGGTGTTAACTGTCACTTTATTTGTGAAAAGGTTGGAGCGAACACTATTGAGTTAGTGAAAGAAACCTCTCATGATCAGCTTGCGGATTTTCTCACAAAAGCGGTCACTCGCAAGAAGATTGATGATGTTTTGTCCAAGTTGGGCATTGTTGATATCTATGCTCCAGCTTGAGGGGGAGTGTTAAGAGATGAGTTGCAAAGGGATTTATTTGTAATTCCAATAAAAGGGTGTTTTTATTATTTTATACAATCAAGTGGGGCTTATATGTATTATTGGAAACACCACCTAATGAATAAAAATGAGATGCGCACAATCCAAAATAGATTGATTGAGCATCTCCTTCTTTCTCTCCTCTTTCTTCTTCTTTCTTCGTCTTTCTTTCTCAAATCCTAGTTTCTCTTCTTCCAACAGCCATCACTAGTTTGTTGTAAGGATAATCTCGAGTCACTAGAAGAGCAATGATTAAAATTCCAACAACAAGTAATGTATACATCAGAAGAGCAATAGTTGAAATCACACCCACCGGGATCATTCACCAGTTGTTGGAAGCGTCAATGGTTCACATCCCAGAGGTCATCAAAAGTTCTTGCTCACCTCATGCTACTCGCCACTGCTCAAATTTCGTCATTGTGGAAGTTCTCTTTAAATTTTGAATCAATGTTTTAAATAGCTACACTACGTAGCGTGTAGCTTATGCTACATAGCCCATTAAAATAGCTTATGTTGCGTGTAGCCTACACTACATGATAATTTGTTTGCACTACATGGTAATTTGCATGCACTACACGCTACCTAGCTCACATTAGTTTTTTCACTATAACATCAAACTCAATTAATGCTTTCAATGATTTTACATTTTTCTGTTTTCAATAAAAATAGGTTAATCTTTTCAATGCTTTTAGTAAAATAATATAAGTAACCATATTAAATCAGTTTCGTTGCTCTTTCTTTACCTTTATACTTAATCATTGCCCTTTCCTATTACTTTAAGTTGTTTGATTGCAGTAAATATCATGAAATTTTGTTAATTTTCACAATTAACCAGCCTAATTTGGCAAGGAATTATACTTAATCATTGCCCTTATACTTAATCATTGCCCTTTCCTATTACTTTAGGTCGCGTTTGATTGCACTAAATGTCATGAAATTTTGTTAAATTTCATTATTAATCAGACTAATTTGGTGCAGAATATCATGAAATTGGTACAACCAAGTGCAACCATGATTAAGAATCTAGAAGTAGTGCCTCACACTTCAGTGGGGTGAATGCTACGCTACACACTATTCGCTATTTAAAACACTATTTTGAATACATGTAAGATCTCTATAGATCTCATATCTCTTCTATATAATCTTGTCATTTTCAATGAAATACACAACAATATTTTCACCATAGACTCTCTCGTGAAGTAACTGCAGTAGACATGCACTTTAATCTGGACAGCTCAAAATTGTGGGCTTCATTGTGGATGGGACAGATTCCAAAAGTCAAATTGGTTGGATGATCGTAACCATCATATACTGATCATCAAATCTAGAACACCGACAAGCTCTTTAACAGTCCATTTCATCGCCACTTCAGGGCCCCACCAATCCTCTGGATAAATGTGCATTTATGCCATGTGTAATTGTATGGGAATAAACACCATTTAAGGACGTAGTAGTCTACCCCTTCTACAACATGTTTGTGAGTGCATCCCATATGCAAAACAATACTTAAGAAGCCCTTTTATACAATTCGAAAGATAGAAGCCGTTTCCTACCCCAAGCAACTATTTCTATAAATAACAGTTTAATACCCATCACATGTGTTATGGACGCTAACAGTTTTAGATTAACTGTTTAATACCATATGGTATAAACCGCCTTTGCATATGGTTTAGACTTTAAAGGAATTATACGCAACTAACTATTTTTCTGATTCCACTAAACAGTCGCAAAGATATCAAGAAGACAGTTGCACACAACTGGAATCGCTAACAAGGGGGAAGATGGTGGTTCTCTCCAATGGGGTTGAGCTGAAGATTATTCAAATTGGATATAAAGAAAGATGATTCGAATGCAATTCATGAAGATAATGGAGCATGACTTACTAAACATCCAAATTGACCACATCCCCATTAGCCTCCAAATGTCTGGTTCACTTGATGGGAATATAAAATTGAAGGATAGAGCTCCACCCAATAACATAGATGCATAACCTTGAACTTCAAAAACAATGTATAAGGCAGTTCCAGGTACTGCAGGATTCCTGGTGGCTGTTGAAGCCCTTGGTGCAAAGGTAGCAGCAGTCTTTTGAACAACCTATGGAAGAAAAGAAGCTTAGATGCATGTATAAATGAAGCCGTATGTATGGAAATGGGAGGCGGAACTGGAAACAAGAAAAAATAAGAAGAGCTTATTGATAACAAAAGAGTAGGATTGGAAGCACAAAAGAGGATAGATGAAAAAAGAAAAAGAAGGTACAGTAAAAAAGAAAGCAATTCAAGTTGCATCCACATGAGAATATAAAATTATCTTTTCAGCATTTTCTAGAAATGGTTATATGTAATACTCAAATTAAGGAGAAAAGAACAGCACATTGCTTGCAAAATAAACCGAAACTGTCTGAAACTGAAAACCTACAGCTTTTTGTAAAGGGAAAGTTTCAGTCAGAACACGGTATGTAGGTTATGATGTCTATCTTAAAGTGAAAAACAAGTTCATAGCTTATGACGGCATCTGTATCAGTGTAAGTTCCAGGTTTCAACAGCACTCAATGAGGCCAGGAAATATACAGCTTCGATTGTGATATTGAGCAATGTTCTAAATTTCAATGGTAAAAAAATTCAATAAGAGCAGGTTATTTTCCTTCCACGTCCATGTCTGAGGATGCAAAAGGATCCCTAGCATCTCCCAAGGGGATGTAAAGTTTTTGTTAGATACATCAAATGCAACCTTTGGCTGTGTTGGATGCACTAGTGAATTGAATTGTGAACATTACGTTTAAACAAGAAGAAATGACAAAAGTCAATGATGTTTGCAAGTATTCCTACTGCTTTTTAGCCCTAAAATTGCAGTTACAATTTTTTTTTTTTCAAATTCATCTTGAAAGAAATGTAATTGCCATCTATCCCCAGACCTCCAATATTACTCATCATCAACAAAGATGAAGATTTTCAGCTATTTATTTTCGAAACATTATATGTAAATGGAGATGAATTCACATAAAATAACTGAGCAACATGGTATCATGAATTTGGACCTTCCATGGGTTTGAATGGCTATTGATCGTTGTTTGGGTTTGAGGTGTGAGATAGGGTTGGGGAAATTACCAATTGGGAGTTCTTTGGGTAGGATTTTATGCTGCTTAGGGTTTTGGATTTTTCTTTTTTTCGGGAGGGGGGAAGAGGTTGCCAAATCAAAGAAGAAAACTTGGAAGATAGGAGATTTTATAAAGCTAATTTCTATGCTCATGTCAAACATCCCTTCCAGCACATTCCTAGGCTACGTGATGCAATAGTCAACATGTGTGGATTTGTAAGATATGTCTTCCTCTCAAGGTCGAAGGAGGTAGCATTTGCGGGGTACAGGCTAAAGGAGGCCTCTGTAGACATGAATGGCTAGTTGTTTCTAGTGAGGCAAATAGGGGTTCGAATCTGAAAAGGAGGGTAGGGGAGAGAGAGAGAGAGAGAGAGAGAGAGAGAGAGAGAGAGAGGTTACCAAATCAAAGAAGAAAAGTTTAAAGATGGGAGATTTAGTAAAGCTAACTTCTATGTTCATGTCAAAAATCCCTCGCAGATCATTCTTGGATGAAGTTATACGAAAGTCAATGAGTTTGGATTTGTGAGATATGTCTTCCTCTCAAGGTCCAAGGAGGTAGCCATGCAAAGGGGTTTCACATTTATGAGGTACAACCTGAAATAAGAAGCAAAGAAGGCCATTGCAGACATGAATTGCCATTTGTTTCCGCTAAGGCAAATTTCAAATCTCAAGAGTAGGGTAGGGAGAACAAGAGGCTCTGGAAAGTTTTGAACAAAAAGGAAGAAAAACATTTGTCTAAAGCGTCGATTTGACCGTTACAAGCATTGTTCAGAGTATCCCCGATATTATTCGTATCTCCATCTCAATGATACCGATGACACTGGTGGCAATATCAATAACATTGGTAGTATAAAAAATTCCATGTATTAGCGATGCATCGCTAAATATCACCAATATTTTCAACTGTGTAAATTCCAGGTGTCACTTGTATCGCCAATATTTCCGATTGTGCAAATTCCAAGTGTCGCTTGTTTCACCAATGTATCAGCCATATTTAGATAATATCGGCAAAAATCTGTTTATTAAAAAAAATCCATTAAATTTTTTTTATGGGAGCATGGTTATATGTAGTTTCCTTGCAAAGTCTTTCCTCTGTATGTTTGATTTAATTTAAAGGTGGAATTCCTAAGACATAGCCGATACATACAATAGGCGAGGCTCGAAAACAACCTATAAGTATATCTCTAGATCTATCTACTCCTACTCATCAAGTACACTGCTATGCAAACTTAACATATCTACCTGGGTTTGATTCGAAACCTCAAATTGTCGATGATAATATTGATAATATCGCAATATTATCATTGTTGCAACGTGGGCAATATCAAAACCGCGGTCTTTCTTTTCTTTTCCAGTTGTCAACAATTTCTCAACAAAATACCGTGTGTTGTCGATATTCTAAGATATCGATTGATCATCTGGATGGATGGTTGGATGGTTGGATGGATAGATAGGATCAGTGTTTTAAATAGCTACGCTATGTAGCGTGTAGCTTACGCTATGTAGCGTAGCTTAGCCTAAACGCTACGTAGCTCATGAAAATAGCTTAAGTTGCATGTAGCCTACGCTACATGATTAATTTGGATACGCTACATGCTTCATAGACTACGCTACACGCTACATAGCTCACATTACAAGTCATTTTTCACGATAACATTAAAATCAATCATTAAAAATGATTTGTTGCATAATTCTATTTCAATGAAAATTCGTTAGTCTTTTCGATGCTTATAGTAAAAAAATATAAGAAATAGTTTTAAATCAGTTTTGTTGCTCTTGCTATTACTTTAGGTTGCATTTGTTGCACCAAATATCATGAAATTTTGTTAAATTTTATTATTAATCATCTAATTTGGTGCAACCAAGTGCAACCTTGATTAAAAATCTAAGTGTTGTGTAGCTTACGCTACACGCTATGTAGCTTACACCTCACGCTTCAGAGAGGTGAAGGCTACGCTACACGCTATTCGCTATTTAAAACACTGGATAGGATTGATGGGGTGGTTGGACTAATTTCTTATGACAACACATGCTTTAAGCCCCCATTAAATGGAAACTAGTTATGCATTCATTATCTATGCAAATATGTATATTTTAACATCCCCTGAAGTTTCACTGAAAAATTCCATCGTTCTCTCCATGTTTCCATGCATATCCGGTTATCAGCGATATCGATAATGTTTATGTATCCCCAACCAGTGAAACTTAGAACGATATCGATACTTCAAACATTGGTTACAGAAGACTATCGAACCTAAAATATTGAGATTACCCAAGAGGCCGAGATGCATCCTAGAAGCTAGAGGCTTGAAGCACCTACCAGTGAAGTTTTTGAAAGTAATATACAAGGACACTATGGTTATTAGAGGAAAGCCTAAACCTCTCATAGGGATGTCGTAGGGCAAGGAACCATAGGGAAGAGCATGGATGTAAGTGCTTAGAAGGAAACAAAGGATCTCTGTGAATGAGGATGTCATGACAGAGAAGAGAGGTCTCCTGGAAGCTTAGGTTGCCAAAGTTCGGAAATTGAAACAATGCTTAGTGCTCTTTAAATTTTTTTCAGAGGAGCTCATGAACATGATGATGAAAGAAATATATCTTAATAGCCATCTTTTGTCCATTTCTTCCTAGAATTATAAGCTGCACCCAGAGAAGAAATTCAGTGGATCCAAGTTTATGGAGCCCTGCATCATGCTTGGTGGAAGGAAACGTTCAGGAACTAAGAATTTGTGTAAGAGAAGCATCAAAATCAATGCTTCTAAAACAAACATGGATGACGTCAAATATGCTAGGGTTAGTCCACTGCAGAAATCCCTTGTTAATCCCTGCCCTTGATAGTGAGGAAAACCATTTCGAATCCTAGTTACTCCAAAAGATTTGGAACATGAAAGAAGCTTAAGTAGTGCGAAGATTGAATCAAGGAGAACGGATTTAGCTGGAAGAGATAAGACAGTTCGTAAACAATGACATGGACCATGGAAATATCGATAATGGGATTGGTTTGGATGATGTGTATAAGAGGAATGTGACCAGGGATCCAGATCAATAGTAAAAAAGTTAAGGCTCGCCCAACAATTGTTTCCCATCCTTATAGAAGGGTCAAAACAAAAGTCTTTCGAAATTCAAAATGGGATTTGTCTCACCTACCCCTTGACATCTGAAAAAATATAGATTCGGATCTTCATTCAGGTGATGATATCTTAGACTAGGACTCAAATTGCCATGCAGAAGATCGAGGGCAGCGAATTCAATCTGAGTGCCCCAAAACCACATCTCGGTCGCAAATTGGAGGACGCCGACCTGCAGATGATACCCTTATTCACTTGGTTTCTAGAGTCTTTAAAACTCTTTAGTTTAGTCTACGCACTAATATTAAATCTCTTTAGTTTAGTCTACGCACTAAGTGATGAACATTAGAGCTAGTGCCTAGGAGGAGGGGAGGAACACTTTTTTGTGATGATCCCTGCTCTCAAGCTTCAAACAACACAGTGGATCTTCCACCAGTCGACCATATTTTAGTCAAAGCTGGCACTACACTATAAAAAAATAATTTAAAAAAAAAAAAAAAACAGAGAGAGAGGAAAAAGAAGAAGAAGAAGAAGAAAGAAAGAAAGAAAGAAAGAAAGATGGCGAGAGTCAAATAATTCCAAAATCTTCATCATTAGGGGAATAAATTCATTCCGGTAATAGGAAGAGGTGGCAGAAATATACTTTGTCTACAATAATTATAGGTCAGATGTTGAGGATGTGTATCAGGGTAATTTTCAATTAACATGCAGTTTAATCGAGAGATGACAATATCAGATAGATGCTTATTTCGATGAACTGGTAGGCTGAGATAAAGGGAAGGAATCTCCGTTGGTTTGAGCTTGAGACGAGCCGTGACTTCATGGAAAGGCCATGGATTACTGGAGAGGACCTCAAGTCCATTCAGTTTTCTTTTGAAAAGAAGGATGGTGCTAGAATTAATACCAGTATGAGGATGTTTTCACAGTTCGTGCACTGTCTAGAAATGCTCGACCAACCTTTGCTTGGGGCCTCTTTCAAGTGGTCAACAACTTCCCTATTAAGAGTTTGTTGAATAGGCTTCTTGTCAAAAAGATTTGGTGGGGAAGTCTGGAGATGTCTATCAAAGTACTTTTTCGAAGCTAGCACTGAATCCACCCAAATGGCTCTCGAGGTTGGTTGTCATTACTAGGGTTCTCACTCATTCAAGTTCAAAATAGATAGTTGGAAGTTCCAGTGCTTATGACTCTCGTCAAGTGGTGGAAAGAGGAGGTCATAGGCTAAGCTGGTTTTAAAGTTGCCCAGAAATTTTAGTTTGTGAGAGGAAAGCTCAAAGAATAGAAACTTGAGAATTTGGGGAAAAGGATGAGTAAAAAGAAGAAATTTCAGGAGACTAGGATGATTTCGACAAGAAGGAAGAGCCAAGAGTCAGTAAAGAAGAGTCTCTCTCCAAAAAGAATTTTTTGATTTGACTAGGATGGATGAGATTACATGTAGACATATAGAGAACACAATGGTTGAAGGAAGGTGACAAGACTACCAGGCACCGGCTTCTTTCATCATATTGTTAATGAGCACAGACAAGGAAAGATCATTCATGGCAATATTATTATAAAAAAGGGGTGGAGATTAGATTAAGGTGGTCGAGTATTTCAAGAATCTTTATTCCAAGGAAGATTTCATCCTGATGAACCTTGATAGTCTGAAATTCAACTCTATCTCCCCTTCTTATATGGAGTCTTTGGAAATGGATTTTGATGAAGAAGAGGGATTAACTATGGTCATTAGTAAGGATAAAGCACCAGACCGAATGAATTTACCGTTTTTTCTATACTTGTTGGACTATTGTGAAGGATGACTTGTTAGAATTTAGAAGTGTTCAAGGAATTCCAAGAAAGGGTAAGGTTGAACAAAAGTCATAATGCCAATTTCTTATCCCAAAGAAGGAAGGCATTGTTGAGTTCAAAGATTTTCATCTATAAGTCTTGTGGGAAGCATATAAAAAATCTTAGCGATTCTGGCTTGTAGGTGCATAGTGATCACACCCCTAATCATATCTCCATTTCAAGGTGCATGTTCATGGACTTCAAATTCTTGATGACATTATAGTGGCAAATGAAAAGCAAGATTTTCTTGGTCCTCGGTGATGAACATAATGGATGAAGAACCAAATCAACCAAAGAATGAATTACAAGAGAAGGAAACTGACCCAAGATGGGGGAAAAAACTCCCGAATAATAAATGGATTAAATTAGATGTTCTCATAGGCCATTCCAATCATTAAAACAATTTAGGGAAGTAGCAAAAAAGTCACCACTTCTGCTAGAAACTTCATTTGATATCTAATATAAGATGTTTAAAGATGCACAATATTGGAGTGAGAATGGGCAAAGAGGCCTTGGGATATAGATCTCCTCTATGAGAGTTTTCATGGAGAAATCACCCAAACCTTGTGCAATAGTTCCCCACAGGAATCCAAAATAGCAAAGGTTCATTCTCAAATCAAAAGCTACTACCTAGTATAATAATCACATATTAGTGGAGGTTCCCTAATGCCCTAATACTAGCCAAATTAGGCCCTGTTTGGCTGCCACTTATAAATGAACTCATCTCATTTTAGCAAACAGTAACTATGTATTGGAGGTTTTGTTAAGAAATAAAAATAATCTTGATAACCCATAATTTATATAAACTATGATCTCTAATACATAATTAATGTTAGCTACAATGATAACAGACGCATTCTTAAGTTGCAACCAAGCAGGGCTTTAGGAAACTAGTCCCTATAGGGAACCTATTGTGATTAGAATATCACCCACAGCTAGTAGTACCGTAAATAGGAAAGTACTTCTAATCAGGAAACTACCTTTGGAAAAACAACTAACTAAAAAACTATGCCTAAAATTTGACACACATGATTTACATAAACTACTCATGGGAAATTAAGTTAGGAAAAAGCCTAGACTCCCATTTGGGTAATTTGTCTGCATCAAAAAATTAAAAACAATTTATTATATGAAAAATGGACTGACTTGAGAGCAAGGTGTTCCATAACGGTAACGGTGGCCATAACGGCCACCACCATTACCTTTACGATACGGGGTGTAATGGCCATTATGGAGGCAGTAACGGCCGTTATGGTCTCTTTTTCTTGCATTGGAAAAAAAATCTGAAAAACCTGTATCAGCCCTGTAATGGACCGTTACGGAGGCTATAATGGCCTTTACAGGTCAGTTTTTCGGTAATGGCCATTGCGGCCTTTACAACCCCGTAACGTGTAACGGTCACCACCGTTACCTTTACGTAACGGCCTTTACGGCTCACCATGCTTGAGAGGCAATATAACCTATTGATAATAAGTTTGACCTTAGTTGAAAGAACCTTCTAGGCTTCTACTCAAGTGCTGCTCCCATTTCATTCTCTTGGTCCCTCTCCCACTTCCTAAACACTTATGCTTACTACCATTTTGAAACAGACACTTCCCCACTCCCAGACCTACTTCCATCACACTCTGTGCATCTAAGAATTGGAGGCTAAAAGAGAACCTATAAGTAAAAGACCATGATCAATTGAGAAATTTTTGAGAAAATGGAACCTAAGTACAAAAATGATTGCATGTCATTGAAATTTCAAAGACAGTAAAGAACGTCAAATGAGGGTGTTACATTCCTCTAAAGTAGGAAAAAGGAAAAAAAAAAATTCCTCTAAAGTGGAAGAGAAGAGCATGGAGATACAACATGTCACTATATTCAGCATTGTTATTCTATTTCATTTTTGCCATTCCATCAATAACAAGAAAAGATTGAGAGAAAAAACTTCAATTGTTTGGTTAAACATTGGCTGAAATTTTTAGCAAATAGCAGCAGAAACAAACATTCATCATCAGAGGGCAAGAAAACCAAATTTGTAAGAACCCTACGCAATCTCCCTCTCCAAATTGCACCAATAACTGGATAAATCTTTTTGTAGTTTTTTTTTTTCCCAGAAAGATTTTAACCAATCCCAAAAAACCATACTCATCTAAGAAAATTAAAATCCAATCTTTTATCCCAAATAATCTAAAATAGAAAAAATAAATAAATAAACACTTTGAAACACTTAGCAATAGAAACTGAAACACAAAAATGTCACAGATGCTGAATTGAAATTTCAAGATGAGGTATATAAAGTCCACTCGGTCTTCTTGTACTACTGGCATCCGTAGCTCCGAAATTCAAACAAGTGATATGATGGGCCCAACTGCAGATGCCCCAACTATATATATATATATATATATATATATATATATATATATATATATATATATATATATATATATATATATTCTAAGATCCTAGCCATCGAATCTTTGGCATTTTCTGGTCAAATGGGCACCACTGCTGCATTTTCTTTCTTAACCATCTATTTGCTGGCCACCAAATGAGGCTTTAAAACCTCTATATCTGAGAGAATTCAGTCATGGGTCCCATTGGGCATCTGGAGTGGGGCACTCATCGTATCAACAGTTCAGGCCACTGAACCATGGCCCCAACCGGTAAAGTCGGAAAATCCAAGTAGACAACAGACATTCTCAGATCGAACAAAATGAGTTTCCCATTTCCACTATCCCCATAAAAAATCTAAAATATCATCAATCAAAATCAAATCAACAAGTGATTCCAGTATCTTCCATTCACTCTTTTGCATATCCTCAGCGACTTCCCCCCAACAAATCTCAATAAATTCACAAATAAAAAACAAAAGCAAGATAATTCGCCGATTATATGAATTGGGTTTATTCCAAAATCAAATAAAAACTATCTATATAAAAGAAAAAGAAAAATAAGAAGAAAATAAGGAGATATCAACCTTTTTTATGTCCTTTTCGATGGTGGGGGCTGAGGATGACACAGAAGGCTTGGTTTCGGTGCTGGGTTCTTGATCTTCTTCGCGTTCTTCTTTGATCGTTGGGGCATCAAAACCGTTCGAGTTCGCCCCAACTTTGATTCTTCTCCGGTGGAAATTGGTATAGTTGGCATTGTTTCTGTGGACAGTAGAAGTGGCGGGAAATTTCGAAATCCGGGACGTTGAGATTAACGTATACATTTTCCTTTTTTAAGAAAATATTTGAATATCTCTACATTGGAGAGAGAGAGAGAGAGAGAGAGACGGGGAGAGAGATGAGGAATGAAGGGTCCTTACGTAAGGATTAATGGGTGATGTGGAATGGAATTATCAAGAGAGAAATTACATATTCAGACGCGTCTGACTGGAAATAAATAATAAAAAAAGGGTAAGCTTTGGATTGCCTTGCTGGGCCCACCTGAATACCGACGCGGATCGTGGACTCCCGTCCATCCATTTTTCCAGATGGAGATTATCATACCATAAGAAACAGTGGGGATTGAACGCCTACCACTGAAAACTTTTTGGGGCACAGAAATTTTGGATCGAGCTGATATTTGTGTTTACCCTTCATCCATTTCATCCATGTTTGTATGACCTTATGGACACGTTGGATGACAAATAAACATCATTGTTGGCCCAGGAAGGTTTCAACGGTGGAAGTCGTTATCCCCACTTTTCCTGTGGTGTGGTCCACTTGAGCTTAGGATATGCTTCGATTTTGGGATGGTACCCTAAAGTATGCTGATAAAAGGGATGGACGGCATGGATAAGACACATGCAATACCATGGGCCTCACAGAGTTTACTCAGTTCATAATTGGAGCTCATTTGTGAGAAATCCACTTGGTACTGGTCGGTGCTGTGGGCCACTATGCGTTTTATCCATGCCGTTCATCCATTTTTCCAATGTCATTTTAAGGCATGATCCTAAATAAGAGGTAGACCCAAAACTCGGGTGGACCGCACCACAGGAAACAATGGTGATTGAACACCCACCATTTAAAACGTCTTGGGAGCCACAAACGTTTTGGAGCCAGCTGATAGTTGTGGTTTACCTTCATCCACGCATGTGTAAACCAATCAACAGGTCATACGGCAGGTAAACATTCGGGTTTTTAGCAAAGTAAATCTAAGATATACTTTAATCACCAAATAGACCTGGCCCATTTGGCACCATAAATTTGGGGGATTTGAGGGGGTTTCAAATGCTCCAGTATGTTTGGCACATAAAGCAAGAGGGTTCCAAATCCAAGGTGGAAGCTTGGATTACATCTAAAATCCCTCTACGAGTCAAACGTGTAACATGTGTGTCACTAGGCTGCTAATCTAGTGGGCACATGGCCTATTGATAATATCCCAAAGCAATCAGATTATCAAACATACACTGATTAGGGATATTACAGTTGACTTAGTAATTAAATTCAAACCCCTGTAAATATACTATGCATAGCTACTTTTGGATTAAAGGGGATTCTAATCTAGGGTGCTAAACACAACCAGGGCATTTCAAATAGAGGTGGGCAACGATCCAATTCGAGTCGAACATGGACCAGATCGGATCGTTCAGCTGCTTGAGTGTGTGTGTGTTCGAACAAACATTTGAACATGGTGGCTCTGTTCGAACTCGATTTGGTATGGCTCGAACAATATGAGTTCGAACAAGTTTAAACAATTTCACTTCTTTTCCCTCGAAAATATTTTTTCTACTACTGAATAGTAAATATCGATTTGTTCACAAATTACATATCACAAATGACGAATCACAAAGTTTAAAGTTCCTCATTTCACAAATTACATATCACAAATAACAAATCATAAGGTTGAGCCACAACTAAATCTCCAGTGAACCACACCACAGGAATGACATTATGATGGCATTAAAGATCACTGTGGACTCCAGGGAGATTTCAACGATAGGAATTTCCTGCCACCTTTTCCTTTAGTGCAGCCCACTTGAGTCTTGGATCCAGATCATTTTTTTATTTTACATTCTAAAATGATCTCACAAAATGGATGGACGGTGTGGATTCCTCACAAACATCACAGTGGGCCCCACTTAGATTTTCAGTGCAGGAATTGCGCATGGCTTGTGATGCGAACGTGGGTTAGCTCATGGCTGGTGAGGCAAACACCCGCCAGCAAGCTGGTGTTGAAGCTGTGTGGGCCCTACCATGATGTATTTATTTTATCCACTCTGTCCATCCATTTGTATAGCTCATTTTAAGGCATTAAACAAAAAATGAGGCAAATACAAAGCTCAAGTGGACAACACCATAGGAAACAGTGAGGAGAATGATGTCCACCATTGAAACCTTCCTAGGGCCCATAGTCATGTTTATTTGTCATCCAAAGTTGAGCCCCGGGGGTTTTTTTGGGTCCTGCATCACGTGGACAACTCAGATTTTAGGGACACTTCACATGTGACGAGTCCTCAAAAAGTTCTCACAAGTTCTCGTGAGAGATGGTTCGCAGGTGAGCACTCTCTCTCTCTCTCTCTCTCTCTCTCTCTCTCTCTCTCTCTCTATATATATATATATATATATATATATATATATATATATATATATATATATATATCTCGAGTCGAGTCGGTCAATATTCAATTCGAGTCGAACAGGACTGTGATTGAAACCGATTCAATTTTTTTTTCGAACACACCCTGCATGTTTGAATAAAAAGACTTTATGTTCGAACAGAATTTTTTCGAGTCGATCCGAACGGTTAAACTTGGTTCGTATCCAGCTCTAATTTCAAATCTAGGGGGTTCCAAATCCACGCTCAAAACAGGCCCCTACGCCTTTACGAATGTAGATCTAAGATTAATTTAATTGTCAAAGTAAACCTATTATGGAAATATTTTTATAGACCTTGGGAAGCTTTTTGAATCCATAGATTTAAGATTACTTTAATTTTGAAAATATTTTTATAGACCTTGACAAGTTTTTCGAATATTTTTGGATGAAAATACCCATACATCTACACTAAGCACTCTATTAAAAAATATATAAAATAATAATTAAAAAAAGAATACCTTTAATATCTTTTACTTCTTCTTCTTCTTTTTCTTCTATAGAAAATAAAAAAAGAATGAAAATAATATATCAAATAAATAAAATATTTTGCACACATTTTTCTGTTAGAAAAAAAAGGATAAATAAATTGCAAAATCAACTAATAAACTAAAAAAATAAAGCATTCTTAATCTTCTTAAATTAAAAGGAGAGAGAGAGAGAATAAAAATAAAAATATATAAATAAAAATAATAATTTACTTTCTTCTTTTTATTTTCCTTTTTTTTCTTCCTTTTTTTCAGAGGTCTTAATGCCTTGGAGGTAGATGTGTGCTAGGAATGTTCGTGGGGTCCACAACTATGTTTGATGCGCACTTTTGAAACCTCTCTTGGTTCTACTATTGGAGTTGTTCAACCCGTTTACGAGATCACATGGGTTTAGATAAGAAGAATATACACAAGTTTCAGCTTGATCCAAACACTTTGTTGCCCCCATAAGTTTTAAATGGTGGATGCTTAATCTCATTGTTCCTTAATGTATCATTTACCTATAAGTTTGATGCCTCTCATTATTTGGCCAATGTCATAACTTTTAAAGCCAAAATTGATTGACGATGTGATAGGACACGAACCTCACAGTAAGTCCCACTGTTGTGACCCATAATAGACCCCACATAACAACCGTGACCCCTCTAACATGAGAATCGCAACCTTAAAACGTGGCAATTGCGACTCCAATGACGTACAAACTGTAATCCCTAAAATGGCTCAACTGCAACCCCTACTACGTCAAAACAATAGGGGTTGCAATTTGATCATTTTAGGCAGCACAGTTTACACATGGTAGGGGTCATAGATGGGTCGTTCTAGGGACTATAGTTTGCACATAGTAGGGGTCATAGTTAGGTCATTTTAGGGAGTATAGTTTGCACATGGTGGGCATCACAATTGGGTTGTTTTAGGGCGTAGTTTGCACATAGTGGGGATAGCAATTGGGTTATTTTAAGACCAGCAGTTTTCACATAGTAAGGTTGCATTTTGGTTAGGAATCACAGTTTGTACATAGTAAGGGTCACATTTGGGCCATTTTAGGGATCACAATTTGCACATAGTATAGATTGCAGTTGAGTCATTTTAGGGAGCACAGTCTACACGTAGTAGGGATCATAGTTTGGTTATACTAGTGTGTGCAGTTTGCATGTAGTAGGGGTTGTAGTTGGGCCATTTTAAGATCACAGTTTGCACATAGTATGGGTTGCAGTTGGGTCATTTTAGGGATCATAGTTTGCATGTAGTATGGGTCGTAGTTAGCTCATTTTAGGGATTGTAGTTTGCACATAGTAGAGGTCGCAATTAGTTTATTTTAAGGACTGCAATTTACACATGGTACGTGTAATACCCTAAAAATTTATGCGCTTGTGTAGGTACACGAGTGCATATCCTAGTACACACCCCAATCTGCATTCATGCTTTAGGAAACTGACACTCGAACGTGCTTATATACACACATAGACCCACATACACTCATAACAATTTTCGAAACCCACTATATCATTATATACTCAATTAATTAACAAAACAATCGCTGTGACAGTAATTTATCACTAGATTTAGTCGTCTAATCATTCACTTCACTTTCAGACTGCTCGATCACGATGATACAATTTCAAATCATCACATCTACCCGTATACATATCCATCTGCGATTTTGACCCATATAACTTATCCACGACCAATGTTTAAACATATCCAACTGTCGAGATCATGATTTAGCGACCCCACTCAAGTTCACGAACATATATACACTATCTTGAGCCTTTATATCATTACATACTTAATCTATGATCAATATAAGCCATTAGGATCACTCTTCATGGACCTACTAGCTTATCCAACCATTTGATTTTAATCTGCACCGTCGCATCATCATGAAACTAGCTTGAACCCTTTACATCTGATCATTTACGATTCAAAACCCTTCACCATGATGTAGTAATCATCATTTTACACTGCTAAAGTCCACATCTAACTATTGTAAATGCCTTATCAAAAGTATTCCATAATGTACATGTATGTACTTGATCCTAGTTAATCATCCTATGGGTTCCAAGAGGTTTCAACAATAAATATGTCCATTTTGTAATGAAACTCAAATGGAGTATATATGCCATGATCATAAGTATGTGGGCAGCTATCACATTGGTTACAGAGAGTCCGGTAAAAACAATACTCAAACCACTTCATCTTAATCATCACTTATATGTTGTGGCTCTTTATTGTTTCGTATGTAGGCTGTTTGCTAATTTTTATATAGAATGTTTATTGATTTTATCATGATGTTTACCTTATGATATATATTTGAATGTTATTTTATTATTTATCATCTTTTGTACTATGAATACAGGCACTATGTAGGAGGATACTTCTTCGGATAATCCTACTCCAACTCAAGGACTTGATGACATGTCCTCATCTCTTCGGTTTACGCTGCCACCTACGACTGATAGTGTGCCCATTCAACATGTAGAGTATCCTCTTCAGTATCTGATCACGTACAATCTTCATCATCAGAATTGTGTACTCATCTGCAATTCAACATGCTAAGGCAGTCAATCGGGGATCACTCGATCGAATTTGCGACAAAGGTGTGTTGCCTAGCTATAAACCACATGTTCCCTCATAACCTTCTTGAAATAAAGTTCCAGCAAAGGTACTCCTATAGCATCTCGCAAAATTTTCATATTAAACCCGAATACATACGCGAGTGATACTATCAGAAAATCGTACAATTCGATTAATTAAGCCTTTTAATCCAGGAATCCTTAAAATTAGTATAAATAAGATTAAATCGGCATTTTTGCTAATTGGGTGAACGCCAAACAATAAACTTAACAAGCATTGACCTTAATTACCATCTACAAGAAATCTCGACACTCAAATATTCTTAGAAATGTCTTAATTTTCTAAATAGTCTCTAAATTGTCCGTTGGTGGACCGTTAAGCACGAAGTTAATGAAAGTTGTCCATCTTAGTGGGCTTGACAACCCTTGTGGGACATTGAGCCAATATTATGAGCCAAATCACTCAACTTGGAGCTTTATGGGTAGCACATGTGATATGTAATTTTGCCTAGAAATTTCATAAAACTTAAGTGAATTCTGACATTCAAACTTAGGTGAAGTTGTGGCTCTTAAGCCGTTATATTTCAACAAACTTAGGATTATAAGACATCCTTAAAATCGCAATCTCGATCAACGATCAGTGACTATAAAACAAACACTGCGTCATATCAGCTGGTCGTCGCATCCAAAATGTGGATGATCGTAGTCTTAGGAGGATCTCCACTTGTAGCAACTATCATATGGGTTAGATTGACTTATATGGACTTAAGTGGGCCCTCGATGCTAGAAATCACTCGCCACGGGGTTAGATAACCAAGAATGAAGTTTTTAGGGCTATTTACACTACATTTGACACTATAAATAGAGGCGATTTTGGCATTTCTCCTCTAAATTCAAATTTTAGCGATTTGGGATATAAAGAGAGAAATTGAGGGAAAGAGAAGAAGAAGAAGAAGAGGGAAATTGTGAGAGATGAGTGCTTGCATAGTATTTATTGCTTTTATGGGTGTAAGTGTTAACATTGAGTCATCGATTCCTTCGTCTAATTCGCCTCCCCTTGCAACTGAAGGTAAGAAACACATTCTACCTTTTGATTTGAGCCCCTTTAGTATGAAACTTTGTGAATCTCACCTAATATCTTTCGATTGGCGTAGGAATCATCGATTCCCCAAAAGCCCTAACCCTAGTGCTAAAGAATCAAGAAACCCTACTCTCAACGTGCGAGCCATTCCTCTTAGATCTCATTTTATCAAACTATGATAGTTATAGTTAATGAATTCATCTTTAGCTATAGTTGTGTGTTATGGGTAAATCCGAGCTGATCTCAGGTCACGAGGAAAGCCCATAGTCCAGCGGGACTAGGTACAGGTCCTCAAGCTCATACGCTAAATCCGACCTGAGACTAGGTCGATGACAAAAGCAGAGGCCGACTTGAGACTAGGCCAATGACAATAACCGAGGTTTCGACAGGCCGACCTAAACCTACAGGACAACCTGAGGTCACTCACACAAGATAACTTACGAAGTGACGAGCTCAAGTGACGAGCTCCATTGGCCAATGAGCTCGGAAGATGATGAGCTTAGCTAATAATGAGCTTGGCTGATGAGTTCTTCCGACGAGCTCTGCCGATGAGCTCTGTCCCTAGGCCGACCAGGCGCATGACCACCATAAAGGAGCGCGACAGATCAGGGACGAGCCCGAATAAACTGGACACGTCTTCGGAAGTTACGGCCTTACAACCACGAATGTCAAGATCTTAGGTTTCAGCTAAGAAAATAGGCGAAAGATCTGGAGAATCGTCGAGGAATACGGGAACATCTCCTATAACTACGGAACGACCCAAGGATTGCTCTGATCCGAGAATCCCTCTCCTGAAATTACAGCCTTGAAAAGGGGATACAACTCTACAACATAAGTCTATAAATGGACACGTCCTCTTCATTATCAAGGTACGATATAAAAAACTGATATAAAAAAGAGATTTAATCTTTCAAGATCCAACTAACTTAGGCATCTGAGGGCTAGCGGCTGGACCCCAGCCACTCCCCTTAGCTTTCTTTTGTGTTCTACAGGATCTAGGAAACCTTCAGTCTAAATGCAAACCGCTCACCTGCAGGAGATCAATTGCATCCATCTGTTCAAGGTGGAGGTCACCTTATCTCATCTGCTAACCAGTTGGAGGTCACCTCATCTCATCTGCTGACCAGTTGGAGGTCACCTCATCTCGTCTGTTGACCAATTTTAAGCATCAACAGATTGAAGCCGTTTGTGGGAAACGACAAAGTTATGTTCTCACCATTTTTGAGCTCGGCACACGATTCTAGCTCTTCCTCTCCAAGTTAGTGCACCGCCTTACAAATTTGATAAAGGGGCTGAAGAAAGAGCACAGGAAGACCTGTCCAGAAGGGTCCGCCCAGGAAAACCTGTTCAGTAAGAACTGCTAAAAAAGATCTGCTCAGGAAGACCTACCACAGGACGACCTGTCCAAGGTCATTCACATAGCACATATAAGAGGCCAATGAGGCCGGGCCGAGCTATCAGATCTCAGAGGTCGACGAGGTCGAGGTGAGCTATCAGAGCCCAAAGGCCGATGAGGCCGAGGTGAGCTATGAGAGTCCAGAGGCTGACGAGGCTGAGGTGACCTATCAGAGCCTAGAGTCCGACGAGGCCGATGTGACCTATAAATGTCGAAAGACCGACCTGGGCAGTTGGAAGAGCCCTAGACTAAGTGTCAAAAGACCGACCTAGGCAGTCGGAATGGTCCTAGACTAAAATTTGAAATACTGACCTGGGCAGTCGGAATGGCCCTAGACTAAGATTCGAAAGACCGACCTAGGCAATCGAGGCATAACCCTAGACCAAGAGTCGAAAGACGAACTTGGGCAGTTGGAATGGATGAAAGAGTCGGACCAAAATGCGAAGTGTCCAGAAGACATCTCTACATGTCGACCCGTATAATTAGCAGAGCTTACGAGCCACCCTACCAGGCCGACCTCATGCAGTTGGCCAACCTACGATAGTTATGTGTTTGTTCAAATGTCAGCTCATCTATTTCTCTTTACTCCCAAGCCGAGCAAGTCAGGCTCGAGAGTAGGGGGCTTCTGTTATGGGTAAATCCAAGCTGACCTCAGGTCACGAGGAAAACCCATAGTCCAGCGGACTTAGATACAGGTCCTCAAGCTCACACATTAAATCCGACCTGAGACTAGGCCGAGGACAAGAGCAGAAGCCGACCTAAGACTAGGCCAATGACAAGAACCGAGGTTTCGATAGGCCGACCTGAACCTACAGGACGACCTGAGGTCACTCACACAAGATGACCTATGAAGTGACAAGCTCAGGTGACGAGCTCCATCGGCCAATGAGCTCGGAAATGATGAGCTCAGCTAATAATGAGCTCGGCTGATGAGCTCTTCCGATGAGCTCTTCCGATGAACTCTGTCCTTAGGCCGACCAAACGTATGACCACAATAAAGGAGCGCGACAGATTAAGGACGAGCCTGAATAAATCGGACATGTCTCCAGGGAGTTACAGCCTTACAACCACGAATGCCAAAATCTTAGGTTTCAGTCAAGAAAATAAGCGAAAGATCTGGAGAATCGTCGAGGAATACGGGAACATCTCCCATAACTACTGAACGGCCCAATGATCACGTTGATCCGAGAATCCCTTCCCTGAAATTACGGCCTTGAAAAGGGGATACAACTCTGCAAGCTAAGTCTATAAATGGACATGTCTTCTTCATTATCAAGGTACGATACAAAAAAATGATCTAAAAAAGATATATTTAATCTTTCAAGATCCAACTAACTTAGGCATTGGATGACTAACGGCTGGACCCCAGCCACCACCATGAGCTTTCCTTTGTGTTCTACAGGATCTAGGAAACCTTCAGTCTAGATCCAGATCGCACACCTGCAGGAGATTAGTTGCATCCATCCGTCTAAGGTGGAGGTCACCTTATCTTATCTGCTGACCAGTTGGAGGTCACCTCATCTCATCTGCTGACCAGTTGGAGGTCACCTCATCTCGTTTGTTGACCAGTTTTCAGCATCAACAGTTGTGTATGTAGGGTTGTTAGGAATATTGCAATATGAAATGAAATGCTACGTATGATTTGTTTGCTACATGTTAGATGAAATACCAAATGAAAGAATTTTATGATTGTTGATCTTATTCATGGCATATTATTTTATGGTTGTTAGATATGTATTTTTTGATGAAATTTTATATACATGTGATTCATTCATCTTATCAGGATGTATTTGTCAATATGGTTATGGTATGATTAGGGATTAATTTTATATGAGTTTGGTACAACAAATTCCTAAGTAAGAGGGTGGTCGCCTTAGGTCGACCATCCTAGGCTTGTTCGATCGATCGATCGAGGTTGAACATGGGTGACCGCTAATAGTTTAGAGTTATGGGGGTCGCTTGCGCCTAATGAGAGTTTTCCTGGAGTTCTCTATTAAAAAGGATGGAGCTACAAATGTCCTAGAGATGGGGGGGGGGGGGGGGGGGGGGGGGGGGGTGGAATAGGAGAACTCAATTCAATTATGCTTCTTGTAATCTTAAAAATAAATCAGAAAATCAATCACAAGACTAGCAAGAATATGCAATTAATCAATCTGAAAGCAAATAGAGATCAATATAAAAACCTTGGATTAAATCGTAGGATAACTTTCCACTTAGAGATTAAGTAGTACAACCTTCCACTTAGCAAATTAAGTAGGACAACCTTATATCACTTAGAAATCTAAGTAGGATAACCTTATGTCACGATTTAAGGATTCATAAATAATCAAGCACATAAAGAGATAATCAATAAAACAATCACCATGACACAAAGAGTTATAGTGGTTCGGTGCTAAAAACAACTCACACTTACTCCACTCCCAATATTATTTCTCCTTATAATTTTAGCTTTCCACTATGTAAAGATTTTCACAGGTTCATCTTTAAAACCCGATACAGAGATTGTGATTTTCACAGGCTTATCACAACAAAACCTCAAATGATTTTTACAAGCTAATCAATAATTTTAAATGATTTTTACAGGCTAATCACTAACAACCTGATTTGAGATTTTCACAAGTTATCTCAAACAAAAACCCAAAATAATAGAAAGGTATTACCGATCTTCTTGTAGAAGGAGATGAAGCTTAGCAGAGATGAAGCTTTAATAATGTATCGATCCGATCGTTGTAGAAGATAAACCAATACAGCTTGAATAAGATGAATCTAGGAATTTCTAAAAAGATTTTTTCCAAAACTGCAATTTCAGTTCTCTTTTCTCTAGTATGAGAATGTTCTTCTCTTTACACAATCAAATTAAATGAGAAAAGAACTGAGATAGTTATAAAATAAAATAAGAATTTAGAACAAATAACTAGACTATAATGGAGAGCTTTATCACCAGAAAGATAGTAATTTTTGTAATTTTGATTGATAAAAAATAGAGTGAAGAAAGCTCTATTTATAGTAAAAAAGTTAGGTCTTCGGCTGACCTAAGAATCAACCATTTTATTCCAACGGCTATCAAATTTCTCGAGATAAGAATTTGTTCAAATTTTGGCTAACTCGAGTGTCGGTTCGGCTAGCCCGAGTGAGCTTCGACTAGCCTGAGACAGGGTCGGGCTGACCTGAGATCCAAGTTCAGAAAATAGTTTCAAATTTGGAAACTTGACCGAATGTTTCTTCAGCAGGCCGAACATCTCTATAAATTTTCAGTTAAACTTGCTGAAAACTTGGCTGAAGATTCTTGGGCTGACCGAACATAGAGTTAAGCTAGTCGAATTTTAAAAAAATATGACTTTATCAAAGATATTAGAGTTATTAACTAAAATTCATACGAAAACACCTAACATTGGGTCATCCCTATGGTCAATATTATCTTGGCATATATGGTTTATCTTCATAGCTTTGCCGCATCTTGTTGTAGAGTCGATAGACTTGATCTTGATGTATTTGTTAAGGTAAAGACTTGTCTTCTCAAAGAACTTGGCATTGACCACACAACCTCATGCACTAAACTAGTGTCTACGAAATATGACCACTATACTGTACTTAACACTCACATTTTGTGCTTAGCACTTACATCTATTATCGATCGGATCAATCTAATGCCGGATTGAACATATATATGGTTGTTTTTAAGTCACACCTTAAGGAATATAAGGTACGATCATTCCGATTGTATGATGTCTACTTTAAATCGTTAGTGCGACATGATCTACCAAGTCTCATGAGCCGGGCATGGTGGTATGGAACACCGTGTCTGAGATGTCAGGTTACGCTGGGGTGACGAGCCTCCCCATAGTAACCATTGAGAACCGATGGAGGTGACGAGCTTACCACATTGTAGAGGATGGGGTGACGAGCTATTCCATCTTGATTGTGCGTGGCTGACGAGCTATTACTTTACCATGTATCAATGGGTGATAAACCTAAATTTGGATTGAGAGTTACTGGCAATGATTGGCGACGTAACACAGGGAGCCAGATGGTCTTACTTAGACTTGTGATACAATGGTGGTATCTTAGCTTCGCCAACTTGCCGTTCGAAAATGTAATAATAAACACTTGACTAACCATGTATACATATGTCATTATGGCATGCACACTTTGTACGAGTGATATTTGGTAATGAGTCGCATCATTGTCCTCTTTAACAGGTGACAGATAACGGTGTTTGGGGCATGCATCTGCACCTAATATAATTCATGCACTTAAGTAATTAAATTTGAAATTTGTTGTTTTGTATGCTATCGTTACCTATGCTTGATTGTGATTGATAACATGTGTAACTTATGAGTAATTGAACCACTAAGTTGATCACTCACTCTCACCTAGGACGGAGTTTTAAAACACCAACCAGACTAACATGTCGATACAGGTACCCTTGATGATGCCAATGCGATAGAGGATGAGTATGAGGACTTCGTTGAGGACGATTCGAACTTCCATTTTTCTGATGGACATGCTTAGTTAGAGCGTCATATCGCCTTTTGTATAATTTAGAGCCATGGACTTGGATGTTGTGACATTCTTTCTTTCTTTCTTTCTTTCTTTCTTTCTTTTTTTTTTTATCGTTGTGGATACGTATTTGGGGCCACCAGCTGAGTAGACCTCGTGGTATGATGGAATAACTATATATTTTTTATATTGGTTTAAACTGTTTAAATTCTGTTCGCACTTCATTACTTAGCTTGGCTTTTAATAAAGTTATGATGCTACTTTAACTAAAATCATAATAATCATGCTTTCGCATATGTATAAGTGACATTCGAAATATCGTGAATTGAGCTCATACTCAACCATTGAAATTCAGGGTGTTACAGCTCTAAATGCTTTGGATTCTTATTCAAGTAATATTCAAATACTTTAATTTTTAGTTAAATTAATATTAATATCTTAAATTGTGTGATGATATTTATTTTGACTTATCTTATAATCTTCTTCACAAGCTCAGTTTGATGTGACGGAGGATCATCGAGATTAATGCTTAAAAAACACAGGTAAAGCCTGAAAATATAGATTGAGAAATGACTATAGGAAATGTAGTGATATTGACGCGGCGATGAAGATAAATAAATATAATAGGTGGGTCAAGCAGGCAGAGTGAGAGAAGTTCATCGATGAAGGAAGAGCAAGAGAAAAGTATTAAGTTCAAGGAACTTCGTAACAAAACGAAGATCCCATACACAACGTGCAGGAGATGTGTAGTTAATAAAACTAAGGAATTAGTATTAGTTATGTTTCTTTTTTTAAAAATATATGATAGAAAATTGACTACTCATTTAATTTTTATGTTACAGAAAAATATTTATTTTTTTTATAATTGTACGATTACAAGGGCAAAATTATTTATCGACAACCATACTAGGGCTGATGGTTCCGTCCTGACCCCTGAAGGAACCACTACATTGCAAGTAATTATAAATTTATCTATTTAATTTAATTTTATTACAATTATGTATATTTGTAATGATTTTCCTATTTAGTAATCCCAAATTAGGAATATTATTGCGATCGATAAAGAGATTTTGAGAATAATGCCGTTGTCAATGGTAAATATGTTGTCTTTAAGATATATTTATTTTAATTTTCATTTCATATTATGGTATATTATAATAAAAATTCAATTTGTTGAATATGTGCGTGGAAAAGATAGAAATGGAAAGATATGCTGCAAGGGAGGGGGTATAAGTAAGACTGACTTGCATACATCAACTTCATATCGGACTTGTATAGATGACATGGAGGGAGAAATGATTCATATGTCCATGATGTGGAGCAGATGGCAAACATGAGCTAGCAACACTCAGGGTCTACCTCTTGGTCGACTACGTGACTTTTTCAGGTATATATATTTAATTTCAATGCATTCGCATATGATCATGAGATCTTTAAATGTGTTCGATTAGCGTTACCCAGTATAGATTAGATTCGAATTAGGGTCGCATTTGGTTCTCAGCTATATTGGATCCAAATCATATGCAGATTCAGTTTGGATTCAGTCATGCCAATGCTCTTCTTAATATTTAATTGTTTCTTATTAATAGGGAAGACCTGATAAGAGTAAACAATCACCACGCTTTTCCTCTCCTAATTTAGATGGTTATAAATGTTACTTAAAGAACATTCAGCGTGTTAGAACCTTGGCTAGTGGAATATTGGTTTTGAGCAAGGATGATCTATTTTTTTTATCTGCATAGATGAGATATTTGATTGGTTTGTTGAGCTGGCAAATTAAGACAGATCTGAAGAGACATTTGCAGATATCAAAATTAGATTAGTTATTAGATGACTTCAACAAATGACGGATATACTCTAGTGAGATTCTAAACGTTAGTTTTATAAATACTTTATGAATAATTGACGGATGTTATGAATAGTTTAATAGTATTGATTATTATGAATAATTTATATGGGTGGTTATAAATGGTTGTGGTTATTATTGATGGATATATATTGGGTATTGTGGAATGATTGCGGAATGAATGAGAATATATGTGAATGGAAATGGATGTGAATGTGGATGTATGTGATTGGATTTGGATGTATGTGAATGAGAATGGATGTGTATATATAGGTTTTGGGTTTAGCTAGATGCCCTAAGGCGCCAATAAGTAGAATATTTTTTTTATACATACAATCTTAAATTCGTTGACCAGGACTGCCGAAAATCTTACCATTCGACAGTCGAAGCCATCAAATTGGATGCACCATTTGTCGGCAACGGCCGTTGTTTTTTCATATTCGTCGAATCAAACAGCCGAATTAGGATTGAATTGCATTGGATCGATCCTGATTTTTTTTTATAGTTTTTTCCTCCATTGATTATAATTCATTGAGTTTCAGCCAATGAATTCCGTTTTCGACGATGAAAAATTCGTTGGAAAATTTCAGCACCATGTTCCATCCAAAATTTTGGAAAACAACGGCCGACCATGACAAATTTATTGCATTTTCACGTTGTGAATAACCTTTGTGTGCGTGAGGTGAACTGTCCCCATCAAGTCTTACTACTCATGCATGGACTTAAGAGCAATTAGTGTAACGCATCAATTCTCAAAATGATAGAAAGTGAAATGAAGACAGGTATTATTACATATGGATAAGGCTGGATAATAAAACTGAAGTTGAGGCCGTAGATAAATTCAGATGGAGAAAATAAGATTAGTTTAAATGACTATCTCTACCGTTTTGGAATAGGTAGAAATATCTCTATGTATATACCTTCGCCTTTGGATCAGCAGCCGATGTTCAACTTAAGCATTTTCTAGATATTAAATACTACGGAGGAAAACTAGTACAAGATTGAAGGAATGCTCCAAAGTTTGAAGTCTGCTTGACTGGGATTTGGGTTAGAGTCTTTTAAACCATGCGATCACCCGGCTGCTGGTTCATGATTTATCGATTTTGGAATTGGGCCATAAGCAGTGAGTCGAATGGATATCTTGAGAGCTGATTAGGTGAGTCTGGGGCCACAGCTTAGTGTGTGAGCTCTGGACCATAGGGGTCACCTTGATACATGTGTTGTACATCCAGGCTGTCCATCTATTTTTCGAGCTTATTTTAGGGCACGAGCCTAATAACTTCCTGGGACCCACTTGCCATCCAACCTGTTGATAAGGTAACATAGACCTGGATAAAGGAAAAACATAGATATCATCTTGATCCAAAACTTTGGCCCCATAAGAAGTTTTTGAGGTTCAATCACCATTGTTTCCTCTCATGTGGTCCACCTGAGATTTTAATCCGCTTCATTTCTGGGCTAATGCCCTAAAATAAGCTGGCAAAACAAATGGACGGCGTAGATATACAACACATACATCAAGATGAGCCCCACTGTCATGGACTGACGCACTAAGCTGTTAACCCCACTCACCTACTCCGCACCCAAATATCTTAAACCGTTCCTTTTAGCGTTTTTTTTACCTTACGTTTGCCGGTCCCGCACTCTTTTCATAAGCATCTTTCCGCACTACAGGGTGGACCCTACATTGAAAACGACCTGGTGCGAAAATCAGGCTGATCCACGCATAGAGACACGTGCCAAGTTGGCACTTGTGCCACATACAAAGTTACTGTGGTGCCACTAATATAAAAAATACTTATTTTACCTGAAAAGGAAATAATAAAATACTTGTTTTTTTCTTTCGTTGGGAATCTAAAATTTGAATATGGAAATATCTTGAATTCAACCGGTGGGACCACAAATTACGGTTCACCTAGTGAATGAATTCATGTGAAATCCAACCATTCAATAGGTCGGTACACAGTAAGAATCTGGTGGGTCACACTGCAGAAAACAATATATAGCCATTGATAAATAGAAAAAAATACAAATTTGTCCGATCAATAACTAGATGTGGCTAATTTTTCCTAAGATTATCTCTATGATGGGGATAATCCATTGGACGGATTGGATTTTTTGGAAGGTTATCTCTGTGATGGGGATAATCTATTGGACGGATTGGATTTTGCACACACATGAAAGTTTGTAAGTTACTTTCTGGATGGACTGTAACTTGTGGTACAACTGATTGGACTAGAGGCCTTCAATAATGGGCACCTGTACCTATCTTGACAAATAGCTACTTTGAAGTGGACACGGATTGCGAGGTGAAAACAACACCACGTGGGGCCCACGATGATGTATGTGTTTTACCATTCATCTGGACCGTCCAATATATAGACAGCCTCTTAGACAGACAGACATCAAACACGAAGACCCTTGGATTGGACCACCTACGTCCAGATCACTAAGCTGTGATTGGAGAACCTTTGCAATGGATAAAGACGATTGATCTTATTCTTTTAACCGTTCATTTGCAGGTAACTCATTTACGGTTAGGATCACCGGATATTTTCTATCCGTGACATCTCTCGGCGTGTGGGCCCAAATCACATCCACAAGAATAGTTTCGAGAGGTTTGGATCATGAGTAAAAGGATATTTTCGCTGACGTCCTCTTGCTTAAGAGGTAAGAAAGAGAAGTTATAGAATCTGCATCTTTTCAGTCCTGAAAGGTGGGGCCCAATTTTTTTTGTAACCAATGATTTATTGAGTACGGCAGCGGATGGTCCAATTTTCCTTTATAAGACAATCCTGGCCTTTGGATTTATGGCCTAGAAATAGATGGTGGAGAAGAAAGTTCAGCAACGGTCCGGATTAAACTGAAGATTGGTGGCTAATATCTTCCAATATAGGGGCAGTTTTGAGAAACGATCAACTGAGCGAGTGTCTGGATTTGCTGAACCATGGGTTCGCACTTGGACGCGGATTAGCTACTGAACTTGACAGTAGCCAGTTTCGCTACTGAAGTGACGTCACCACGTAGTATGGGCCCACCATGATATATGTATTGTATCCGCACTGTCCATTCATTTGGAAAGATCATTTTAAAGCATGAGACAAAGAATGAGGCAGATCCAAATCTCAAGTGGACCCTAGGAAAGAAAACAGTGGGGATTGAATGCCTACCATTAAAAACTTCTTTAGGGCCACAGAATTTTTCGATCAAGATGACATTTTTGTTTTCCCTCATTCCATATCTGTGTTAACTTATAAACAGGTTTACATCTCAAATAAAAATCATGATGGCCCTAAGAAAGTTTCAACGGTGGATGTCACTGTACCCACTGTTTTCTCTGGTGGGGTCCACTTGAAATTTGGATCTATCTCATTCTTTGGATCATGCTCTAAAATGCTCTCTCCAAATGGATGGATGGTGTGGATACAACACATGCATGATGGTGGGGCCCAAAGAGCCTGGTGACGTCACTTCAGTAGCGAAACTGGCTGCTGTCAAGTTCAGTAGCTAATCCGCGTCCGTCCCACCTGCCAGAATTAAAAAGAAGAAGCATGTGCTGCGAAGAGCCTCGGCTCGCGTGTATTGTGATTCCTCTGTTATAAAATTGAAGGAAAATCAGTTCGGAATCGCAACGGAGATTCGCGCGAAGAGAGGCGGAAGAGATGAATCACTGTACACGGGCCCACGACACACGTGTACGATATCTGAGCCGATCATCAGATGGGGAAAATGTTAACATTGTAGGAAATAGACGATTAGATAGGAAATAACCAATGGACTGCATTCAACCTGCATGTGAGGCCAAAGGCATGTTGAAATAGTGGCCCACCTTGCGCACGTTGGGACCTGATTCCAGGCAATTGAAGCTCATGGTTAGCCTATTGACCTAAGCCCTACGGATCGGAGGAGGAACGTCAGATCAGAGTGATTTAGATCTATGAGCCACACGTGCGGACCCATAAGATGAATGGTGCAGATTAATGGTGTAGATGTTGGTGCGTGTAAGGTGGAGATGGACTGATGAATATCTCTGAGATTGACAATCTGACATTGATTACTTGAATTATACTTTTGCTAGTCTCACACCCACCTATGTACGCAATCCCATGTACCGACTCGGCACGTGTGCCGGATATCTAAGACTTACGTTTTACCACGCGCCCTTACGGTCGCGGATTCAGTCGGGACCTGTGAGAGTTCTCTCGTGTCTTTCCTGTTGGGCCCACCTTGATTTATTTGTTGTATATCCAAGCCAGCCATCCGTTTCTCAAAATAAAAAATAAAATAACCAGATGCAAATCTCAGATGGACCGCATCACAGGAAACATTGGTGATTGAGAATTAAAAACTATTTATTGACCACAAGAGATTTGGATCAGGCTAATATTTGTCTTTTCTCTTCATCCCAGGAAGCATTACGGTAGATCATAATAAGCTTTTTAACTGTAGGTGTTTAATGATCACTGTTTCTTGTGGTATGGTCCACCTGAGATTCAAATCTGCTTATTTTTTACCCATGTCCTAAAAATTAGCTGGATAAAAGGATGGACGGTGCGGATATACAATAAATACATTGAGGTGGGCTCAATGGAAAATACTAGACGGAACTCAGTCAGGTGACTGAATCCGACCCGCACGTGGCATCAACCATGGGGGTTTCGGTCGAAATAGTATTGACCTTTTGTGTCCTAAAGGGCTCTTTTAACTTGCCGATGAGACACATTGTTTCAACCTGTAATATAAGGTTCTCACTTGGAAGTCAGGCTCGCCAATGGCTTTCTAACCTCGTGGATGAGACACCAATTCCAATGGAACACATGCTACAGTCGAAAAAACACATGACTCACATGATAAATACACCTGTTCTAACCTGGAATACAAGGTTCCCATTGGAAGTCATGGCTTGCCGATGGTCTTTGTGGCTTGTCAATAAGACAAAAATTTCAATAAAACACATGACTTGTTGATGAAACACATTGTTCTAACCTGGAATACAAGTTTCCTACCTGGAAGTCATGCCTCGTCGATGGCCTCTATGGTTCACTGATGAAACATGAACTCTAATGAAACACATGGCTTGTCGAAGAAATACATGGCTTGCCGATTGCCTTTGTGGCTAGGTGATGAAGCATATTGTTCCAAACTGGAACACAAGGTTTCCACTTGGAAGTCATAGCTCGCCAATGAGAAACATGACCGTTTAAATTTCGAAAAACTCGCTGGCATACAAGGTCACGGGCAAAATAGTTCAAAGAAAATCTAGAAAGTGTCAAGGTTACAATTATTGAGTCTAAGGGTAAGGGCCATTTCATTAGAGTTAAAGGCGACGAGAGACAAAAACAGCACTGCTATTTTTACCGAACCCCCCCCCCCCCCCCCCCCCCCCCCCCCCACACACACACACACACACACACACACACACACACGAGAGAATCGTGACAGGCGACGCGTGCCAATGCGGCATTGGCATGGACGTGAAACCAACCACTCACATAGCAGCGATCCGAATCCTCTTCTTCAACACCAAAGCTCGTGTGGCCCAGTTGTGTATGTAAAATCCACTCCGTTCATCAGGTTCTATACTGGATTCCACGGCATTGGAAAAAATTTCAGCAAGATTAAGCACTCATATGGGCAACACCACTGGGAACAATGGGGGATGTGATTCCACCCATGGGTTTGTATGTGGGACCATCATGGGGTGTATCTTTCATCAAATCCGTTAATAAGGTGTAACCCACTGGGATGAAGTGAAAATACGAAAATCAGCCTGGTCTAAATACAGTGCGGGCCATGCAGTGTGAATAGAGGTTTTAGGACGAGTTTTACATTTTTCCAATTAGCTTGTGCCATAAGTATTCTTATCGGGCTGATCTTTTGTATGTCCGGTTAGAATAATGGTTCTCACATGATGGACGGAATCGATTTACATTTAGTACATGGTGGACCCCACGGGCTTGGGTGTTTAACGTAGCAAGGTGTTGTAGAGGATTCCGGTCCAAAAGGCTGGCCACGCAGCACCGTATGCACGTTGAACGTGGACCGTTGATCAGAATCTCCACACGCGTCGGTCTGATTTTAGCCAAGGATGCATAAAACGGCAGGGCTCTACTTGAGGATCGGTGGGCCACGAACTCAGAGCAGGCAGGCCCACCAGGACTCAAAATGACGAATACAGCCTCGAGCCAAAGAAAACTTGTACTCCCCGGGCGAGGATAGGATACCGACCCTGGCGGGTGGGGCTGTAAATCTTCGGGTTTAGCTGAAACCAGAACCGCCCATTTAGTAATTTAGTAATTGAGTCTGGTCCAAATTTTACACCCAAGAGTCTTTTAGTAAATGGGTGGGTCTAGATTGGGTCCAAGTTAACCCATCATATCTATTTATAAATGGATCTGGGTCTGATAGAAGATCCACGCAGGCCTATTTATAAATGAGTCAGGTCTAATGGCTCTGGGTCTGGATCTAGTATGCAAGCATTTTTATAAGGCTAAAAACCTTGTTTGCATGGGCCTGAGCTAAATGGGTCACTTGAAATATGGACTAAACTCAGCACACTTACTATATGGATTCGGATTAGGCCTAATATAAAAGAAACTAGAACCAGGCCCGTTTAGAAATTGGGTCTGTTTTTAGACTCAAATCAGTACTATTTAACAAATGGGTCGGGCTGAGTAGGGTCTAGAGTTGGGTCTGGGTCCCCATTGGGTCCGCTGATCCATTTACAGCCCTACTGCCAGTAAAACCCAGCTACCGTGCTATGTGGGACCCACAATGATGTATTTATTTCATCAACGCAGTCCATCCATTTTGAAATCTCATTTCATAGGATGATCCCAAAAATTAGACACATTCAAATTTAAGGTGGATCACACCACAGGACAAAAAATCAGCAATTAAACTCCTACCATTAAAAGCATCCCATACGGTCCACTGTTTTGTTTATTTTCCATCTAAACTGTTTATTAGGTCATAAATATCAGCTAGACCCAAAACTTACGTGGTCCCAAGAAATTTTTAATGGTGAGCGTTCACTCACTACTGTTTCCTGTTGCGTGGTACATGAGACTTGGATGTGTATCATTTCCATTTCTTTCCATCAAATGATCTGGAAAAATGGATGGACGGCGTGGATGAAACAAATACATCAATATGGGGCCCACAGAGCACTCCAGCACTGACCAATAGCGAGGTCGCGACTGACAGGCGCGTCCGTGCTCCAACACCTCTGTTTTTCCTTCTTTCGTAACAAGAAAAAACAGCACAAGCGCAGGCTGGTCAAGGAAAAGAAGTTCTAAAAACCGTAAAAGCCGGCCTTCTAAATCTCAAATCTCGATATTCTTGTCTCGATTTCCCACACTTCAATCTCATTTCTGGGTTTCCAACCAATCATCAGATTTCAAATTCCAAATCACCCACACTTTCACACCATTGTTGCCGAATTCTGTTTCAAATCACATGCAGATTGACAGAAGCTCCCCTGTAGAAGAAATCCATCTTTTTCGCTCCAATCTCTAGTTTCTAGAAAGATTTGAGGGTTTTCCAGAAATGGGTTTGCGTTTCTTGTTGGAAGTTGGAAAACCCATCAACGGATTCCGGTCATTTTCGAAATTTGTCATCCAAGGGTAGTGATTTATTGGGATAAAAGGCCGAAAGGGAGGCCTCAATGGGGAACTTCCTTGGTGGGTTTTTCTTGCCTCTGCTACTTCTAATAGGTATGCTTTTGTTTTTCCTTGCAATTCCGTTTATTTTGTTTTTATTGATGATCAAATTGTTTGTATCCGTTCTGTACTTTTAATTCAATTACTGTGAAAATTGATTATTGGATTTGAGGCAAGTGATTTAGACAAAATTCAGTGAAGTTGGTGGAAGTTCAGGATTATTATTATTATTTTTAAATTTTTTATTTCTTATGAACAGTGAAGGGTGTGTTTGGATGCTCAATTCGAACTAATTGTAATAACTCAAGTTAATAAAGTAGTAATTACCAATGTGAGGCTAGCCAAACATCTGTTGGTAACGACCTTATGGCCTCCAAATTGCCTTTACAATAATTTCGAGTCAATCTTGAATTTCTTAAATTTTTTTTTTAATCACTTACTAAGGCTGTGTGTGGATGCTCAGAGGGAACGAATTGTAATAACTAAAGTTAATAAAGTGGTAATTACCTATGTGGGGCTAGCCAAACATCTGTTCATAACGACAATATGGCCTCCAAATTGCCTTCACAACAATTTGAGTCATTCTTGAAGTTCAGTCGTCTTATTAATTAAAAGAGGTATTATACAATTCTCGAGCTGTACATATGCTTGGCTTTCAGTTTGAATGAGTGGGGCCCATGGTTCAGTGATCTCAACAGTTGTTATGATGGGCCTCACTCTAGATTCTCCATTCACCAAAGTGCCCGATTGGAAGATTGTCGATATAGAATACTTTGCCTTGTTTCGCAAATGTGAACAGTTGTTTGGTTTTCTTTCCTAACCATCAATGTTTTTGGTCACCTATTGAGGGGCTAGGTGACGCAGGGAAGGACGTGATGAGGTCGATCACCGTCTACCTCAAAGGATAACTCCCTTGAATCCACAAGTTCCCTTGAATCCACAAGGGCTTTTCTCGAATCCACAAGAAGAAAAGAGACAAAAGTTGGAGAATTTCAATTAATAATAAGAGAGTTAACCTTAACAACAAAATTAAGTGTTTAAATATTCTAATTAACCCTAAAATGTAATTAAGAAGCTACTTAAGCAAATAAGGAAACAAAACTAAAAAATGCGCAAAACTTCTGTCTTCCGTCGATCATAACCGGGTGACCAACCTGAGCTTTCAAGCGATCGGTCGGTCGACCGAGCAATTCGGTCGATCAACCGAAAAGGCTCTAAAACGTCCGAGAGCGAAATTGATTTTCCGGAGCAATTTCGAGTGACCAACACCAGTCGGGTCAGTCGACCAAATAGACCCAAAACTGTCCAGCAAGCTTTTGTACTTCCTGGCACAATTTCGGGCGACCGACTGGATTCGGTCAGTCGACTGAACTATGCCAATTTCTGCTGCCTTCTCTTGGGCTCCTTCTTCTGGTCCATCCAAGCCATGAATGCTTCCGCGACCCGTTCTACATTAGTCCCTTTCACTTCAAAAGAACTCATCCTCGACTTATCGTCTGGAGCCGGCTCGTGATACTTGTATAGGTTCACGATTTTGAAGGTACACGAGATCTCCATATCATCCAGAAGATCAACAATATAGGTGTTGTCATTGATTTTGCGAAGGATAGGTACCAGTCCAATCTTCTTGTTCTTCAACTTATTGTACATCCCGGTTGGAAATCGCTCTTTGCACATATGAACCATAACATTGTCGCCCACTTCAAATACCTTTCACCGTCGATGTTTGTCAGCCTACTCCTTATATTTATCATTTGAAGCTTGTAACTTTGCTTGAACATCTACATGTATGCCCATGATTCGGTTCGCCATATGCTTAGCAACAACACTCACGCCCGGTAGCTTGGGCAGTGGAACCGAATCAAGTGTGGGTCTAGGCACTCTTCCGTACACAATCTTAAACGGAGATTTACCAGTGGAACAGTTTAGCATATTATTAAATGCAAATTACGCCTGTGCTAACGCTAAATCCCACTTGATGCGGAACAAAAGCATTCAAGTGTACCAACGAAGAAAGCGCCACCCACAAGTACCATCCTTGTGGTTAGGCGATGATTGAGGAGCATTGAAGACCCTACGCACGTGATTTGGCACATAGAAGACACGTGTGTAGGATGGAAGAAGACCCGATTGAAAGAATAGAAAAATGCTTTTCTGAAGGTGGTCGGGCGCCCGGCCAAATTTGGCGCCGGGCGCCCGAAATTCAGCAAATTTTCAGTTTTCCTTGCTGGACAGTTTCTGTCTTAGCCGGGCGCCCGGCCAAATTGGTCACGGGGCGCCCCACCAACGTACGAACTGTTTTTTTTTATAGTTATTTTTTACCAATGTTTTAGGGGTATTTTGGTACTTTTATGTTTTCTTCTTGCTTATTTAAGTGGGCTAAGCCCTAATAACGTGATTAGTTGATTATGAATGAAAAGACAAACCTCTTTGGTGGCTTCTCTCTTCTCTCTCTCTCATGGTGCTTCTTCTCTCTCCTTGATCTTCTTCTTCTGATTTCTTCTGGTGCCCCTCCAAATTCTTCTAGGTATTTTATCTCCTATTGTTATCCTTCTAAACTTCTGTTTTGCTATTCCCCACGATCTAAACCTTGAGAATCGATCCAAACCCTAAACCCCCAAATTCTCAAATCCTTAATCCGATAGACCTCCTGGTTCTTCGGACGAGTGATCATCATTGATCGATTGGGTAACGCCATGCAAGATCGGGAGGTTCCATCCCTCGCCGGATCCAACCTAGGCACTAATTGAATCCTATACTCCATGGTTGTGATGATGGCCCGTTCCATTGCATGTTTTCTTTCTGGTTTTCTTAGTTTATGATGATTAATGCTAGATTTCATTATTATTATTGCTTCTACTTCCGCTGGATAATTGTGATCATGAGCATGCATCATATTTAGGGCTGTCCTGCATCAAATTTGGTATCAGAGAATAGGCTTGCATGGTTTGTGTCGAGATCGAGTTATCAAATTAGGGTTTTGATTTTTAGGTTTGTTTTAGGAAAGTTCCAGATTTAGAAAGTTTCCGATTTTAGAAACTTTCCAATTTTAGAAAGTTTCCTAATTTGGAAAATTTTCAGATTTGAGTTGTTTCTTGTTTTAATTTAATAGTGTCAGTTCATTGTAGTTTAAATTCATCGCATTCATATTGTGAGTCACCCAGTCCGTAGAGTCTCCCTGTAATGAATGGAGTATAGACGTTCAGGGCCGTTAAGTGTTGTCGTGTGGCCGTCAAGACCCAATGGAAAGCCGAACTCCGATGAGTTGGCCTACTTTAATGGTCACATGGACCCACAAACATTGCTTGATTGGCTTGAAGACTTGGACTATCTTTTTGATTGGTATGATATGTTGAATTATCGTTGAGTTAGATTTGCCAAGTGGAAATTGGAGGGCCAAGCCAAGTCGTTTTGGACAGATTTGGAGCGACGACTTGATAAAGATGGGAGAGCCCCGATCTCACAATGGGACGAGATGAAAGAGCGTTTAAAAGAAAAATATCTTCCCATCTCTTATCGGCAAAAGCCCTTGGTTCAAAAGAGAGTTGCCTCACCTTCCCGTCCAAACACAGAACCAGTATGGTCCCCTCCTTGTAAAGTGGTCCAACCCATCATTAAGGAAATCTCGGCTTATGAACAATTAGAGTGTTTAACACCAATTATTTTTCCTTGGAAGCGAGATAATACCTTGGTGAATGGCCAGTTGGAAGAATCCAATCAGGTTGTTTATGAAGTGGAAGAGTACGTGCCTAATGTTAGTAGTGAGGAAATGGAAGAAATTGAGGCATCGCTCATCATCATTGAGGATGACGAAGTGTGTGCTAGTGATGAAAAGGTCGAAGAAATTGAGACCGCACCACTTCCAAATAGGGCTGTCAACGGGTCGGATACGGGCCGGATCAGTGATGATCCGAATCCGACCCGATTAAGAATATATCCGACCCGAATCCGACCCGAATCCGATTCGGATCACAAGTATATGATCCGAACCCGACCCGATTAAATTTTTCAAAATCCATTTCCGATCCGATTATGATCCGACCCGATATCCGACCGGATATCCGAGAGAGAGAGAGAGAGAGAGAGAGAGAGAGAGAGAGAGATTATCATATGTTTTTATTTTATTTTATTTTATTTTATTTTTATTTATTTTTTTTATCGGGTCGGATCGTTAACGGGCCGGATCAAGGTTGATCCGAATCCGACCCGAATATTAAACGGATCATTGTTGGATATCCGTATCCGATCCGATTATCCGATTATTGATCCGAATCCGATTAAATCGGATCGGATACGGATCGGATACGGATCTTGATCCGTGCCATTGACAGCCCTACTTCCAAATGTCATGTGTGACTTAAGTGATGTAGAGTCCCAATCTAAGTCTCTTACCATAATGCACACGAATGAATTTGAAAAGGAGACTAGTGAGGATATGATGGTAGACACCCACATGACTTGTGATATCCCACCAGATGATTTATGGGATAAATTTTCACCCATATGGGACATTCAACACACAATCGATCTTGTCCCTAGGTTGGTCTTGTCAAGCTTTCCTCCATACCAGGTGAACCCCGTAGAAAATACAGAAATGCAGCATCAATTTGATAAACTTCTTGGGGAAGAATTCAATAAGGAAAGTTTGAGTTGGAGTTTTGTTTTGTGTGTCATGCCTGCTCTTTTCACTTTCAAGAACAATGGCATATGGCACACATGTGGGCATATCCTAACCGCCCACAAAGCTTCAATCAAGTGTCAAGCTATCATGCGACGTATTCACGTCATGGTGGATATGATGACCATAGTCCTTATCCCGTATCTTGGTGACATCTTAGACATAATGGCTGATGCCCAGATCTGCTTAAGACTTGGTATTAATAGTGTATGTTCTCAAGTGTTGGGATACTTGAAAATCATCCTTGTTTATAATACTTATAATGAGAAATTATGTGTCACCCATGAGAAGTGTCCTTTTGTTTCAGTTTTCCAAGTTCTAGGTCATAGGATTGTTTATTTCCATAGGATTGTTTATTCCAAGTTCGTGGATTTTTCAGAGTGTCTTTTAGTGTCACTCATGTCTGTCATCCAAAGGTCTTTAGAGTCAGCCAATGCATTCGCACGCCATATTCATGATTTGCATACACATATTAGACAGCGGATAAATAAGAGCAATGATGATTCTAAAATCTCAGCTGATTCTCATTGTAAATTGCAAGAATTTCAGAAAGGAGACTATGTAATGGTGAGGATAAGGCCAGAGCGGTTCTCACAAGGTTCCGCTAAGAAATTACAAACGCGTAGTGCTGGACCATTCAAAATATTGCAGAAGGTTGGGTCTAGCGTATATCGGATCAACCTTCCATCTGAAATGGGCATTAACCCAACTCTTAATGTGGAAGATCTAGTCCGTTCCCATCATCCCATCGTTGATCCATCGTCCCTTTCATGGCCTTGTTCTGATTTTGCTATACAACCCCTTCCACCCCTTCCCCCACCCATTACCCATGAAGAAGAAATTGAGGAGATCTTGGGTGAAGAGATTATTTTTATGAGAGGCGGAGGTTTCCAAAGATACTTGGTCAAATGGAAGAACAAGCCACCATCAGAATCTACATGGTTGATAAAAGTGGAGTTACAGAGCGTTAATCCAGATTTACTAGAGCGCCACAAGAGTTTTAACTCGCCGGAGTCGAGTTCTTCTCAGACGAGGAGTATGATGCGGAACAAAAGCATTCAAGTGTACCAACGAAGAAAGCGCCACCCACAAGTACCATTCTTGTGGTTAGGCGATGATTGAGGAGCATTGAAGACCCTACGCACGTGATTTGGCACATAGAAGACACGTGTGTAGGATGGAAGAAGACTCGATTGAAAGAATAGAAAAATGCTTTTCTGAAGGTGGTCGGGCGCCCGGCCAAATTTGGCACCGGGCGCCCGAAATTCAGCAAATTTTCAGTTTTCCTTACTGGACAGTTTCTGTCTTAGCCGGGCGCCCGGCCAAATTGGTCACGGGGCGCCCCACCAACGTACGAACTGTTTTTTTTTTAGTTGTTTTTTACCAATGTTTTAGGGGTATTTTGGTACTTTTATGTTTTCTTCTTGCTTATTTAAGTGGGCTAAGCCCTAATAACGTGATTAGTTGATTATGAATGAAAAGACAAACCTCTTTGGTGGCTTCTCTCTTCTCTCTCTCTCTCATGGTGCTTCTTCTCTCTCCTTGATCTTCTTCTTCTGATTTCTTCTGGTGCCCCTCCAAATTCTTCCAGGTATTTTATCTCCTATTGTTATCCTTCTAAACTTCTGTTTTGCTATTTCCCACGATCTAAACCTTGAGAATCGATCCAAACCCTGAACCCCCAAATTCTCAAATCCTTAATCCGAGAAACCTCCTGGTTCTTCGGACTAGTGATCATCATTGATCGATTGGGTAGCGCCATGCAAGATCAGGAGGTTCCATCCCTCGCCGGATCCAACCTAGGCACTAATTGAATCCTATACTACATGGTTGTGATGATGGCCCGTTCCATTGCATGTTTTCTTTCTGGTTTTCTTAGTTTATGATGATTAATGCTAGATTTCATTATTATTATTGCTTTTACTTCCGCTGGATAATTGTGATCATGAGCATGCATCATATTTGGGGCTGTCCTGCATCACCACTGCTTCGGTTTGTCGCCAGAGAGACATCGAATGAGATTTCCCAAGGTACGGTTCACCACTTCAGTCTGCCCATCCGTTTGTGGGTGGTAGGCACTGTTGAACTGAAGTTGAGTGTCGAATCGCTTCCATAAAGTTCTCCTAAAGTGGCTGAGAAACTTTGTGTCACGATCTGAAGTAATGGATTTGGGGACCTCGTGCAGCCGCACAACCTCTCGGAAGAAGAAATTTGCAACGTGTGTCGCATCGAGAGTATTCTTGCACAAGACGAAGTGTACCATCTTTGAAAATCTGTTCACCACCACGAAAACAGAATCCATGCCATGCTAAGTCTGTGGTAGACTAAGTACGAAGTCCATAGATAAGTCTTTCCAAGGGTTGTCAGGCACGGGCAAAGGAGTGTAGAGACCTGTGTTCTGAGATTGCCCATTTGAAGACTGACATGTATGGCAATGCTGCACCTCTTTTCTTACGTCTCGCTTCAACCGTGGCTAGTAATACCTTTCCTCCACGAGCTCGAGTCTTGTCTCGCCCTAGGTGACTGCCGATGCCACCTCCATGTAGCTCTTGGATAATCCGCTCCCTCAGGGAACTCCGAGGGATGCATAGTTGATTTCCTTTGAATAAGAAACCGTCTTGGATATGTAGGTCATTAGAATGATCCTCTTGACATCTAGATCATGCTTCCTTGAAGTTATCATCTTCAGTGTACAACTCTTTGAGGCAGTCAAAACTGACAACCTCATTGCTCATGGTAATCAACAATGACGCACGACGGCTAACAGCATTGGCCACCTTGTTCTGTTGACTTGCTTTGTGTTTCAGTACAAATGTGAATTCTTGCAAAAATGAGATCGATATAGCATGCACACGATTCACATTAGTCTGACTATTGATAAATTTAAGAGCTTGATGGTCAATATAGATAATAAACTCCCGCTGAATCAAATAGTGTTGCCAGTGTCGCAGTGCCTGAACCACTGCGTATAACTTAAGCTCATACATCGATCACTTTTTGCGGACATCGCTGAGCTTCTCACTTCAGAAGGCTATTGGCTGGCCTTCCTGCGATAACACTCCCCCAATTCTCACATACGAGGCGGCACACAAAACCTTGAACAACTTATCGAAGATGGGGAAGTACAAGAATTGGAGTCGTGGACAATCTGTACTCGATCTCTCCGAAACTCTTGTCAGCTTTTTCTGTCCACTAAAACAGTCCATTCTTTATACAATCTGTAAGTTGTGCCATAATAGTGCTGAAATTCTACACAAATCGACGATAGAACGTCGCCAATCCATGAAAACTCCGCACCTCGTGGATGTTTGTTGGAACCAACCATTCCTTGATGGCTCACACCTTCTCATCGACACGGATGCCCGTGGACATCACAACAAAGTCCAAGAACAACAAGCCTTTTGTTAAGAAGCTGCACTTCTTTAAGTTGAGGTACAACTTGTTGTCTGCTAGGACCTGTAAAACCTACCTTAGATGTCTCATGTGGTCTGCCTCGTTTTGACTGTAGATCAAAATATCATTGAAGTAGACCACCACGAATCGCCTAATAAATGGTTTCAGAACTTGGTTCATCAATCACATGAATGTGCACATTCAAAAGGCCGAAGGGCATAACCAACTAGTCATACAACCCTTCCTTGGTTTTAAAGGCCATCTTTCATTCATCTTCTGGCCGTATTCGAATCTAATGGTAGCCGCTTCTCAGATCCAACTTGGAAAATACCTTTACACCCTCCAGCATGTCTAGTATGTCATCTAGTTGAGTATGAGAAATCTATATTTTACAGTGATTTTATTGATCGCCTGGTTGTCGACACACATGCGCCGACTCCCGTCCTTCTTAGGAGTTAACAATGCCGGAACGACGATGGACTCATGCTCTCTCGCACCAGACGCTTACGGATCAGTTCCTCCACTTGCCCCTGAAGAATCTCGCACTCCTTCGTACTCATCCGATAGTGAGGTTGATTGGGCAAACTAGCCTCTGGGACAAGGTTTATGTGGTGCTGGATGTCCCGCATGGGGGGCAATCCATCAGGCAAGTCCTCGGGCCAGATTTCTCTAAATTCACTCAATAATGGTTTCAGATTTGTAGGAATGTTCGTGGGTTCTACGCCTTCGCCCTTCACAACTAAGGCATACACCTCTCTTATCTCCTTAGATTCCTCAACAAAATCCTGAATGGTTAGGAGAGAACTCCCCTCCACTTTAGAAGCTTCGGGGCGTGCTTCTGGTCCCATAGGGGCGAGGATTGTTTTACGACTATCCTTGACAAAAATATAGGCATTGTCTCCTCCTCGGTCGGTCGCATCACGGTCCAATTTCCACGGCCGACCAAGCAGCGTGTGGCAATTTTCCATGTCGACCACGTCATAAACTACTTTATCTTTATAGTATTTTTCAATTGAAAATGAGATGGTGCATTGCTCAGTTACCTTGGTTTCTTTCACGTTCTAGATCCCGCTGATCGAGTATGTTGGTGGGTGTTTTTCCATCTTCAGGTGCAATTTCTCCACTATTAACCCGTGAGACGATGATTTCGCTGCTGCCACTGTCTATTATCACATCACAGACCTTGCAATTCACGGTACGTCGCATGCGAAATATGTTGTGACGCTGCGGGTGTACTTCCTTCCTCGGGGTGTATAGAAGTCTCCTCATGACTAGTGTTTGGAATATCGATAATATCGGCCAATATATCTGTCAATATTATCGGTATCGCTGGCCGCTGATAAATATCGGCTTAGTAATAACAAAAAAAATCCCTGATTCCTTGGTATCGCACGATATCGATAATATCGCACTATGTATCGATATCGCACAATATATCGTCAAGATATCGTGACTTTTTCTGTTTACGGCTCCAGATATCGTCGATACCTGGACGATATCGTTCAGGTATCGTCCAGAACCGCTGGAACGTTGGAGAAGTTGGGTTTTTTGGAGAAAAACGTCTGGAGGCTTATTTTTTCTCAATTTTGTCTTACTTAAGTTGATTTTAGGAAGATTACGGAGCTTCCATTGCAAGAATCTCAAAGGATACGATTGTTTTCGAAGGAAATCCAAAGGTGGCCTGCTATTGAACTCGGTGAGGATTTTTTCTTCCAGTCTCGTTTTATTTTCGTTCAATTTGACTACAACTTGTTTCAAATGAGTTGAACTACTTGATTCTTCATGTTTTGCACGAAAAATCAAGTATTTCAACCTTCGATTTGGAGATTTGAGATATGGGGGCCAATTTGGGGGAAATTTGGGAAAATTCGAAAATTTCCAATTCCTCCCAAATTACTTGCAATGTATTAAAAACAACATTTTAAGGATGTGGGAGGGTTGATCTATTGATTGGCAGCATTTTCCCCCAAAATCGAAAATATTTAATTAATTTTTTAATTACTAATTAATTAAAAAATACTGAATTATGAATTTTTTTCGGATTTTTTTTGTAACAGTTGTAAATCCACTTGTAAGTCAGAATAATAGTTATTATGTATTGTGGACATTTTTTTATATACATATTATGATTTAAATGTGTGTATTTAGGTCCATTTTAACAATCCCTGAAGTTTCATTGAAAAATTTAATCAATTTTCCAATGTTTCCCCATGTGTCCCAAAAAGTGCGATACATTCCGCGATACAACCGATATTTCCCACCGATACGCAATATGTATCTGTATCCCAAGGGTGCGAAATGTAACGCGATACAGATACTGCGAACACTGCTCACGACTAAGTACTCGCTGTGATCTTCGGCCAGCCAATTTCCTTCATCTACCTCTTCATTAGCTGCTAGTTCGTTCTCATCAACCTTAGTGCTTCCTTCTACATCTTTAGCGCCCCCCGTCATTGATAGCTAAATGGGCCGTGGGATGTTGAGGACATGTGTTGGAGAAGTGACCCAGCTAGCCACATCGGAAACAATGGTCCGGCCTTGGCCGACCATAAGGATTGGGGACCCTACTCGGACCTTAGGCCATCGTCGCTGCGTGCTGAGGTCTCGATGGGCCGCTCCACGATTCACGGTTTGTGACCATGGGAGGTTGAGGACGCCTCCCTGCTGGTTCCTTCCCCTTGGCCAACTAAATGCTTTGTGAAGGACCCGCCATGGGGCCCCTTGTTGCAGGGTAGGTCCAAACGTTGGACCTCTCTAGCTGCATTTCTGGCCGGGTAGCCAACTTTATTTCTTCATCCATCGTCCAAACAGGATGCATCTGGACTCGATCCTAGATCAGCATTTGCAACCCGCCGATGAAAGGAGCGACTTGCTGCGATTCGATTTCCGACAAATCATTCCGCGCTGCCAAGCAATGGAACTCTTCAGTGTACTCTCGTACTGGCCGGCTTCCTTGCCAACAATTTTGGTATTGTTGAAACAATATTTGATCGTAGTCGTTAGGGAGGAATCGCGCGTGTAGTAGACATTCCATGAACGGACGAGTTTCTTCACTTGTCGAGTTTGCGCGAGTTGTAATTGATCCCGCCATGTTGAAGTGCTGCCCTTAAGCTTGTATGTGACAAGCTTCACTTTCTTCTCTTCCGACACTTCCATGTAGTCGAAAAAACGTTCAACTTCAGCTAGCCAATCAAGAAAGTCCTCAATATGTAATTGGCCGTTGAAACTTGGGAGATCGGCCTTAATTCTGAAATCAATCCACCCGATCGTTTCTGCGCACGGGCCGATGAACAACCACGTTGCCTTCTTCATCACTAGAACTTGCTTTGTTAGGCGTGGCCCTGTGATTCACCGCCCGTAACACCCTACGAACAACTTGATTGCGTTGTTCCGCGATTGATGAAGGTTGATTGTCGCCCCGAACTCAGGATGGTATTAGTGCCTTTACGATGCGGTTGAGGGTTGCTTGCAACCCTTGCATGGCTAACCAATTCTCCCGCCGAAAAGCCTCAAGCGATGTCTCGAAAGCCACAACTGTGAGAGGATGGTCCCCTGGAGCATTGTCCATGGGGTAGTTGTCCAAACCTTCATTAGTTGCCATCGATCCAAGGGAAAGTCCTTGCTCTGATACCACTTGATGTAGGGAAGGACGTGATGAGGTCGATCACTGTCTTCCTTAAAGGATAACTACTTTGAATCCACAAGGTTCCCTTGAATTCACAAGGGCTTTTCTCGAATCCAAGAGAAGAAAAGAGACAAAAGTTGGAGGATTTCAATTGATGGTTAGAGAGTTAACCCTAACAACAAAATTAAAAAGTGTTTAAATACTCTTAAGTAACCCTAAAACGTAATTAAGAAGTTACTTAAGCAAATAAGGAAACAAAACTAAAACGCACGCAAAACTCCTGTCTTTTGTCGATCATGGTCGGGCAAACGACTTGAGCTTTCGGGCGTTAGGTCAAGCGATCGAGCAATCCGGTCGATCGACGGAAAAGGCTCCAAATCGTCCATAGAGCAAAATTGATTTTCTAGAGCAATTTCGGGCGACTGACATCAGCCGGGTCGGTCGATCGAACAGACTCAAAACTGTCCAGCAAGCTTCTGGACTTCCTGGCGCAATTTCAGGGATCGACCGGATTTGGTCGGTCGACCGAACCATGCCGATTTCTGTTGCCTTCTCTTGGGCTCCTTCCTATGGTCCATCCGAGCCATGAATGCTTCCGCGACCCGTTCTACATCACTAGGGTTTTCTGTCTGGGAGATTTTTAGTTCGGTGGCCGTCCATGGTGGGGGCTTATAATATCAGCGTCTTGGATAACTGAACCATTGGCCCTACTTGTGCAAACTGAAAGCCTAAACTATACTGGACAAACTCTCAGCTTTAGTATTCTATTTAAAATGGTGCCACATGCACTATGGTGCTTTCTCTAATTGAAATGGTGCCACATGCACTGTGGTGCTTTCCTCTTTGTTAATTTGCCATATGGAAATTCAGTTCAATTGAGCACTCAAACCCACACTAAATTGTGGTACTGTTGCTTCTTTTCTGGTTGTGTTCGGATTCTTAGTCATCGTCATCATCATCTAAGCGCTATCCCAAGCAACTGGGGTTGGCTACATGAAACCTTTTTCCGCCATTCCCCTCTATAAGGGCCATAACATCCCTGAGCATGAGTTTGGAATGCCATATTGTTTGGATTCATGATGAAAGTTATGGCAAAAGTTTGACAACGGCTGCTGACCTGAAGCAACCCTCCTTATCTGCATGTGATAGATTATTCCATAGGTGGATTATGCTATCTAATAGTATATTACATAGGTTTTTATTACAATTTACAGCCAATGAGTTGTTTGGATTCTTAGTGAGTAGTTGTATTTGTTGGGGTTGAATATGGGAGGTTCAATTTATGAGGTTAGAAATCTTGTGTGATTGATCAATAGTTGATATATTGTGCTTATGCAGTTGATATGTCTACACTATGTGTACTGAAAAAGCTTGCCCCCCCCCCCTGAAAATGCCCGTCCATATTAAACTTTTAGAATCATGTAATTTAGAAACTCCTCTAGTGGGAGTCTTGCACTCTCATTGTTGTTCCAAAGCCTAGATAAAGAAGGGTCAGGTTGGCAGCTTGTGTTAAACTTTGGCCACAAATTTTATTATGAATCCTGACAACCTCACGTTTCACTCTTTGATAGAGTGGAATGGCAGACAAGATTTGTGCAGCGGCCCCAATCAATTGGGACATGGCTTAGTTGAATCATTATCTATGGGAGTGTGCTTTAATAGGGACATTATGTAATTTCCTAATAAAGGGTTGATGCTGACTCATCCCACTCCTTTCTCACTTCTCTCTCTCTCTCTCTCTCTCTCTCTCTCTCTCTCTCTCTCTCTCTCTCACACACACACACACACACACACACACACACACACACACACACACACAAACATGCCTCACAGGACATGTGCCGACATGGCACACGTGTGTTGGGTCTGAGACATTCATTAGGTAGGAACACAGTGAACATTCCCTGGCCCGAAAATCAGTTTGCTCAATGTGAGTCTGGTTTGCATTTCCATCTCTTATTTCAGTTGTGGATTGCACGTGCTATTCGCTATGTGCAATTCTGCATGTGAGCGTGCATGTGTGAGTTTGTAATATATTGAGTGCTTGTTGTAGAATGTAGATTTCAAGCTCTTTACTGAAAGCAATGCAACATCTTAAATTATAGAGATTATGATTTCATGCTCTTTACGGAAAATCAATGCAACTTCCTAGATCATCAATCTTCGGCGTGCAAATAGATAGGTAAGAAAAAAAGTAGTGGCTCAAGTTCAATTGAAAATAGGCCCATGATTGATGGGTCGGTATCTTCCAATTCGGAATATTTATGGGGCATTCCTATCCATTGTGGGCCCACATCAGATCTATGGCATGGATCACTAAACAATGGTCTCCAAATGCAGGGAATCATTGGCATCGGCAAATTGTAGTCTGTCAACACTTCTTAATGCAAAATAGATTCAAAGATAACTAATTGCAAGAATTAGAACCATACATACCAGAGGAATCACCATAAAAGAAACAGATTCTTGCAAAAAGGATCATCCCAAGAAACCCGAAAAAAAGTCTTTATTCAAAATCATCGCCTCTCCTATGCTTATTATAGTGCTGCCTGTACTTTCCTATTTGGAAACAACTCTCTCATAAGACACTAAAATATGGACATTCTAAAATCAATAACAACAAATAAAGAAAGAAATTTGAATCTAGGACTATATAGAATTAGCAGCAAATAAGCAAAAGACTTTCGAATGCATGAGGGTTATAAGGATTGTATACACGGTCATATGGCTGTGTGTACAGCTTTATGCACCACCCATACAGTTGTGTATATCCTACCAATATGCAAGTTATTTTCTGCATACACATGCTATTTTAGCATATAAACTGTTCCTGAGCAGACAGGACACGTGTGACAAAGTGGGGCCCGTTTTGGGTCTCCTAATGCGTGGGCTGGGGATTTGGCTGCATCGCTTTTGAATTATGATTGTTTGTGATTCTTTCTGACTGTTTTTTTCTGCTGAACTCTTATGGTAGTTTGCTTTTTGTATGGTCGTATATAAGAATTTAAATGTCTTATTTTTATGCTAGTTCTGCGCTGCCAATCATGCAGTTCATTGTTTGTTTGTGCAGGTGCATTACTCGAGTGGAGTTTGATCTCCCTGGTTGATTTGTTAGCCTTTTTCATCATTCAATTTACTGCTCCATATATAGGTAATGCCGCCTGCTTTCTTTTGTGTTTCTATGTGTTTTGTCCAGTGGTCAGTTGCCCTCATGCTCAAACACTTTATTATTATTATTATTATGATTATCATTATTTCTTTGGTTTAGGGTGTACTACCCTTCCAAGTTTTCTTCTATAAAAAAATGATTTCCTACTATTTAACTTATTTTTTGTTCACATTCTGAGCTAGATAAGTTTACATTTTCCTTGACGATTGCAAAGCGATGAGCAGATATGGACTGTATATGCTCTTTAAGAACATTTCAGCATATCCTCTTTGAAAGAATTTATGTGGTGATGTTAAGAAGGCTGCGTCTCATCATATTATGAATCAAAGCTTGACTATTGCTACTTGCTACCTTTTCTGTTAATTGACTTTTGTCTCAGACAAAGTTTAAGTTGGTATTTGGATGTGCTATTGAATAGAATTACATTAAGTAGTTTAATAAGTGCAAATGGCCACAATGTAATTACGTCTGTTTGTATTCATTGTGAGGAAGCAACCTTCATTCTGCAATTTAATTACTTTCAAGTCTAACTTGAAACTTAATTGCAATTTGGACCTTAGTTCCTCATTATGTATATGATAGAAGGTAATTGCAATTTAGTCATATTCACATTATTGAACTAATTATTGCAATGATCTGATGGTGCTTCCAAACATGTTGCCAAAATTTGATTATTTATTTATTTTTAAGAGGTGCCAAAATTTGAAATCTACTGAATGTTCCCCATATACATGTGTAACTTGGACAGGAATGATCAGCAAAACAGGATTTATAAAGCCGACCCCAAGTAGCTGGGAAAAAGGTTATGATGATGATGTTTATCTTGATTCTGACAACATAATTTCTGGTGGAATTATCTCTTATTCAGATAAATATTCTAAATATATAAAGGTTAACATTGGTCTAAGGAGATTCAGACTTTTTTCCTCGCATGTGCATTGGGCTTTCAATGCTTCTATTGGAGCAGTGCTGCTCGAATGGTTCAACAGACCCTTTAAAGGTTGCAAGTGCAACAACTCTTTCTGGACCATTGTGTTTTTCGAGGTTCTATAGGGGATTTGGAAGGAAAGGAATGGCAGAATTTTTGAAGATAAAAATGGCGCCCAGTGTAGCTCTGAAAAGGAAAATCGTGTCTATCATCGTCTGGACGCACACAAGACTAGAATTCAGTGGCATCTCAATTTTCAGTTTTCTTTGGGAGATTGGAGTAGGGATTTTAGTGATCCTAGATAAAGCATTGCCTGGTTTTAGTATTTGGGTTGCTTGTGTGTCTCTCTTATATATTTTCTTTTCATTTCGTTTTTTTGGTTTCTGCAGGGGAGGTGACAAGAGGTTCACCTCTTGCTCTGGTTGTGTTTCTTTATCTGTGCTTCTCAGTTTTAATAAATTTAGTCATCATTCAAAAAAAAAAAAATGTTCATCTCTAATATTTTATGCAAATAAGTTTGCTGTTGCTTTTCTTCTAAAAACATGTTCTCCTTTATGAGCTTAGCTACAATATTTTCTATCTTTGGTTAATCTCTGATGTTTTGTATTATTGACTCTTAAATGTAAGGTGAGATCAAACTAGCGTAGTTTCAAAATGAGACCATATGCAACTTTTCTGCTACTAGCAGTACTGCAGTGAGGCTTTAGCAGTCCCAACTGAAGGAGGAACATGGGTAGTTCCAGTATTTGGTGGTGCCAATTCAGAAAAAAACTAATTTATTTTAGTTTAATGCTTGATGCCATGGATTTGTTAGTTCACTTGCTTTAGCGTTGTCTGTAGATGGGCAGGTCCCATTTCATTTTGAGTAGGATATCAATCTCATAGTTTTGGACTTCCTTATCGTTTTGGGTCACTAACGTACTAATTTGATATGTTTTTTGACAGGGTTTCGTTTCCAGTGGCGATATCTGTTGTTGTGGTGTATAATTATCTTTTCAGTTCTTGCCGTTTTAGCACAAGTTGTATTTCATGTCATTTGGCTTGTTGAGGGGGAAGAATGGAGTGTATCAGATGCCTGGTGGGCAAAGCTGATCGGATTTGTAAGGTAACAGTGATCTTCAAATATTTTGTTTTTGTATTATTTGTGGAAATGAGTAATGCTTACTACATATTTGGAAGGGTTAGGGTCTTTCAGTCTGAGGGATCAGTGGTAGAGGGTGGTTCTTTTATACTACCATCTATATTCCAGCTTTTATTTGCCTCAATAAATATCTCAACTGCTTTAGACTACTGAAGGTAATTACTTAACTTTAGTTTATGTGTTGTTATCTTCAGGCCAGGGTTCTTAGAATGAACTACTAACTATTCTATTCTGGAATTGACGGGGTTTACAATCTCAGATATGGATGATGAAGCCATATAAAATGTAACGCCCCAGATTTTCGAGATTTATTTGAAAATTCATTTTTAATTTATTTTTTTTAATTATCGTACATTTATCGTTGATTTGCGAATAGCAGGACATCCGTAGGATATCCGATAGAGGACCCTTTACAAAAGTTGCTTAGAATGATCCCATAAACATCGTAGAAAGATCAGATTTCAAAAATCATGCACTTTTTAGATAATTACGAAAATGCCATTAGTTAAACTTAAGTTAAGATGCCATTTTTAAGTATTATAGTTTCTGACGATCACTTTCACGCAAAACCCTGGATTTAAGCTTTTGGGTACATATTAACCATACACATCAAATTTCAGCCCTTAAATCATAGTAGAAGTGGTCTGATTGTCAAATCAGCCCTTAACCCTTGATTTTCATGTCCATCGAGTGAGGAAACTAGATGCTTAGTCGTAGTCGAATTTTTCTCTTCATATGAGTGACTTGGATTGTCTTTATCATGGACCAATAGTGTGATTTGAGTGACCCACCTTGATAAGCCTCTTTCTTATGCGCGAAGTTGTCCCGTCTTAGAAATTAACGAGTTACCAACTCTTCTCAAATCTGAACCTTTCAATTTACCCACTTCTCACCATCAATCGCTTCTCAAATTTGGACCACTTATTATACTCATATGACTACGAGTTTACACAAAATTTGGACCCCGATCTATAATCCTACACCGTTGAACCACAAAGCCAGCACTTTCCTTTTCCGTCAAAAATTGAAATTTCAGATCTAGGCATTTCTCACCATCAATCAACTACTAAATTTTGTACAATTGTTTGCCTATCATGACTACATATTTTTTCAAAATTTGGGCCCTGATTATCAAGCGTAGACCGTTAATTGAGATCTAGCCCATTTTAGCACCCGTTAGGCCATTTTCAAGGATCGGCCAATCTAGAATGTGGATCATCAAGAAATTTACGTATTCTGACTCTACTCTTCGAGCTTAATAGGATGAACAGATTAGAATTGATCATAGATCATCCGAATATTGAGATTTGAGAAACCCACCTCAAGAAGTTATTACACAAGACCTCGCGTGCACATCCCTCTCCATATTTCTACTACGCACCTCCAAATCCTTCTCCTAACCCTAGCATCCATGCCCTAGAGAAAGAGAGAGAGAGAGAGAGAGAGAGAGAGAGAGAGAGAGAGGAGAGTTCTTTCTCATATTTTTCCAGCGGCTAGGATCTTCTACAACCCTCTTCTTCTAAGTCCATCCTAAGGTGAGGATTTTCCTTCAAGCCTTTCATTAATAATACTATGATTATCATAAGTTTCTTTTGTGGCATGTGAAGTTGTTTTGTTTTGAATTGCTGATCCATATAACATGAAGTTTAATGTAGGATTTGTAATGAATATCATTATATAATGATGTGATTCATTGTTTAGATTTTTGATTAAGAAGCATGTGTATTTGTGTTATTTATCTTTGTGAAATCTATGCCCTTATTTCCTTAATCTGTGTTTTACAAGTAACATTGGTTTTCATATTGTGATACGAAATATGTGTATAAGATCATCATATGGACATCCCATTATTGTATACTCTTTGTCCCTAAGTTGGTAAAATTATTTGATGTAAAGAGATGGAACCCGTGAGAGGTGTCCATGATGGAAGAATATATCTTGACTTACTGAGAGAATGAAGTGATTGTTTGTTAATGGATCCTTACATGTACATGATGCTTGATTGGATCCATTTACATTACATGAGTATTTTAATGAATTTGGTCATGATGTACAACATTGGCTTTTTAGGACATGATGAAATCATAAAACGGGACAATGAGTGGACACTAATGGTATACAAATTCTCATGAGCCGGAGTTGGTGCTATGGACACTAATCTCGTGCTGTCGGCCTATGCTGGGTTGCTTGCGACTCTCTATAGTGACCATTGAGTTTTATTTAAATTGGTTGTATGCGAAAACACTTAAATAAAGGTGAAACTAAAGTCATGCATTCACTTGGCTCCATGTGGGTGTACGGAGTTGAGAATAGGCTAGAGCGTCCTACTTCTCCCGTACACTGTCACGTGTAGATTTGGGCTATGAGCGTCTCATTTCTCACGTGGTCGGGCAAAACTATGGGCTTGTGCGTACCAGGAACCTCTGGTGACTAGTGGCTAGCGTGAAGTCGTAACAGGGAGTTTCCCACTTCATGTATTATGATTCTAGCCAGGGTACCTTACCCAGAGCATGCATTCCATGCATCGCATTAACAAAGATTTTAAGTTGGTTGTTTTGATTTGATTAAATAATAATATCCTGCTTGCGTTTACTCTGTATCGTTATTATTATTCTTGATTGTCTTGGAGGAAATATTCCCCACTATGATAGCGTTTAACGCTATCCCAAACACAATTTAGATGATGCAGGTGAAGATCCAGGTATTGAACCCAATTTTTAAGGAAAAGAGTTCGATGGTTCGTACAATCACATGGCGGATGACGATGTTAGAGAAACTTAGTTGATGTTTTCATTTATTAAATATTTCTTTGAGTAATTGATACATTTATGGAATTGTAATAAGTCTTCAAGAGAAGACATGGTTTTGTATTTTAATTAATCAGTATGGATATTGGTTGGTTCCTTTATTTAAACATTGATGATGACGTAGTAAGTTTGATAGAATAAGATGATAATTGTTTCCGCCATTGTGCTTGAATACTATATTTTATTATTTGACAAATTAGTTATTCCATAATTTACTTGGGAATTCGACTGTTGTGTTATACACGAAAGTCGAAAATCTCGGGACGTTACAGTTGGTATCAGAGCACAATCGGGACCTCTGGGTGAGAAGCCCAACCATTTTCATAATAAATATCCCTTAGGGCTTAGGTTCCCATGAAATAGAAACAAAAACACCTAGGTTCATCCCCCATTGGATGCATGAGATGTTATGAATCTAGAGACTCAAACATAGGCCCCTTAAAATCATTAGGATAACCGATGAACGTAAAAATATGAAATTTTAGGATTTTTAGGAAATGGATTCTCACTTTTTCTAGAAGTTTTGGAGCTCTCATCATTTTCTCATATTTAGATCAGCGTTACACTGAGTCATGGGATTTATCTTCCTCAAATTTTAAGGATAACTATTTTATTTTGAATTGTTTTTGTTAGGATAAATTTTCTGACCCTTTGGCAATGTTACCACTAGTAATTATATTTTTAGAATTGATAAATTTTTAAAAATTTTTATGCATATTTTTAACTCATTACCCAACACTCCCATAAAATCTCAGATTAATCTGACTTCTAGATAAATCGTGAAAATTCTATTAGTAGAGAAAATGTTGCGCTGAAAACTGCTGGACTGTTATGTTTTTCAGACTTTTAGAGGTCAGAATCATATCTTACCATAGGAATTTAATTCTGAGAAAAATTACAGTGATTTCTCACCTAACCTTCAGATTACCCTCCAAATTTCAGGTAAAAAGAACGTTCGGTTTGAGAGATAAAATTCTAAGAGCGCTTATAAGTCCTGTGTTCCAGATTCGACACTATCCTAGTTCCTTAGCTTTGAAAACCTCTAAACCCCTTGTTTAGGCTTAGTTATTGTGAGATGGCACCCTTAGAAATACTTCCTAGCATATTCTCATACATCCCTAAGAATTTTAGGCCCAACCCTCTTACTTAAAGTAGATTATAGTAACCATAAAATGTCATGTACCAATCCCTCACATAGATCTTCGACCATGTCTAACAATGAAAGTAAATAAGATCTTGTAAAGTTTTAATGTTTTGTATTGTTGAATTTTAATTTACGTGATCTTCGTTGATTTTTTTTTGTTGGAAAATACATGAAAGTCCCCACAATGTTAGACTAAATCGGCCGCACGGGAGGGCAGAACCGTACCTAATATATTGTGTAAAGGATTGAATTCTCGTTCAAATCCCGAGGGTCGACACTCGGAATTTTGAATGGATACTAATGAACTCAATGCTCAAATGTGAGTAGAAGATCTAAGTATCGGATTCGAATCTACTTGAACTGTTCACCCATGATGTCGACACTATACAAATCGCATCCTTGTTCTAACTGGAAGACTTTTGTGCATTCTCTTGGAATGTGTGTGATTGTTTTTTTTTAGATGACTAAAATAAGATAGATGTATAAATGACCCTAGGACGTAGAAGCTTAGCCACTTAGACCCTATAAAGAGTTAGAATACGGTATCCCTAACCTCATATTTCTTTCGCACTTTCAGCTATTAAAGAACTGCCGATGATATCTCATTCACTTTGTTATCCGCTTGTTTATCCACTCATTCAAGTGACCATCCGATCATGCCAACCTAATCAAACCCAGATCTATCTTTTAAACTCTTGATCAGTCATTTCGTTAGCGATCAAACATCCTTGATAATTATCTGACCCTAATCATCTTAGATCCTTGACTATAAGAACACCTACCCAAACCTGAGAAATATTAGGGCGCTAGATGATTGAATGATTTGAGAGACCAATCAATATATTCAGAACCATCTAGGAATCAGAGTGCGCAGTGGAAGCATGATAGGAAAGAAATTTGGGGGAACTTGTAAAAATTGATGTCGAGTACGGATTTATTTTTAAGGGGGGTGGATTGTGATCGCGTCTGACCCGGAATAGTTCAGAAAGTTAGGCGAGAAGTCATGAAGTGAGATGGCCTTCAATCTTTTATCGACGATGCTTAAGAAACTTCGGGGACGAAGTTTGTTTTTAAGGGGGGTGGTTTGTAACGCCCCAGATCTTCGAGATTTATTTGAAAATTCATTTTTAATTTATTTTTTTTAATTATCGTACATTTATCGTTGATTTGCGAATAGCAGGACATCCGTAGGATATCCGATAGAGGACCCTTTACAAAAGTTGCTTAGAATGATCCCATAAACATCGTAGAAAGATCAGATTTCAAAAATCATGCACTTTTTAGATAATTACGAAAATGCCATTAGTTAAACTTAAGTTAAGATGCCATTTTTAAGTATTATAGTTTCTGACGATCACTTTCACGCAAAACCCTGGATTTAAGCTTTTGGGTACATATTAACCATACACATCAAATTTCAGCCCTTAAATCATAGTAGAAGTGGTCTGATTGTCAAATCAGCCCTTAACCCTTGATTTTCATGTCCATCGAGTGAGGAAACTAGATGCTTAGTTGTAGTCGAATTTTTCTCTTCATATGAGTGACTTGGATTGTCTTTATCATGGACCAATAGTGTGATTTGAGTGACCCACCTTGATAAGCCTCTTTCTTATGCGCGAAGTTGTCCCGTCTTAGAAATTAACGAGTTACCAACTCTTCTCAAATCTGAACCTTTCAATTTACCCACTTCTCACCATCAATCGCTTCTCAAATTTGGACCACTTATTATACTCATATGACTACGAGTTTACACAAAATTTGGACCCCGATCTATAATCCTACACCGTTGAACCACAAAGCCAGCACTTTCCTTTTCCGTCAAAAATTGAAATTTCAGATCTAGGCATTTCTCACCATCAATCAACTACTAAATTTTGTACAATTGTTTGCCTATCATGACTACATATTTTTTCAAAATTTGGGCCCTGATTATCAAGCGTAGACCGTTAATTGAGATCTAGCCCATTTTAGCACCCGTTAGGCCATTTTCAAGGATCGGCCAATCTAGAATGTGGATCATCAAGAAATTTACGTATTCTGACTCTACTCTTCGAGCTTAATAGGATGAACAGATTAGAATTGATCATAGATCATCCGAATATTGAGATTTGAGAAACCCACCTCAAGAAGTTATTACACAAGACCTCGCGTGCACATCCCTCTCCATATTTCTACTACGCATCTCCAAATCCTTCTCCTAACCCTAGCCTCCATGCCCTAGAGAAAGAGAGAGAGAGAGAGAGAGAGAGAGAGAGAGAGAGAGAGGAGAGTTCTTTCTCATATTTTTCCAGCGGCTAGGATCTTCTACAACCCTCTTCTTCTAAGTCCATCCTAAGGTGAGGATTTTCCTTCAAGCCTTTCATTAATAATACTATGATTATCATAAGTTTCTTTTGTGGCATGTGAAGTTGTTTTGTTTTGAATTGCTGATCCATATAACATGAAGTTTAATGTAGGATTTGTAATGAATATCATTATATAATGATGTGATTCATTGTTTAGATTTTTGATTAAGAAGCATGTGTATTTGTGTTATTTATCTTTGTGAAATCTATGCCCTTATTTCCTTAATCTGTATTTTACAAGTAACATTGGTTTTCATATTGTGATACGAAATATGTGTATAAGATCATCATATGGACATCCCATTATTGTATACTCTTTGTCCCTAAGTTGGTAAAATTATTTGATGTAAAGAGATGGAACCCGTGAGAGGTGTCCATGATGGAAGAATATATCTTGACTTACTGAGAGAATGAAGTGATTGTTTGTTAATGGATCCTTACATGTACATGATGCTTGATTGGATCCATTTACATTACATGAGTATTTTAATGAATTTGGTCATGATGTACAACATTGGCTTTTTAGGACATGATGAAATCATAAAACGGGACAATGAGTGGACACTAATGGTATACAAATTCTCATGAGCCGGAGTTGGTGCTATGGACACTAATCTCGTGCTGTCGGCCTATGCTGGGTTGCTTGCGACTCCCTATAGTGACCATTGAGTTTTATTTAAATTGGTTGTATGCGAAAACACTTAAATAAAGGTGAAACTAAAGTCATGCATTCACTTGGCTCCATGTGGGTGTACGGAGTTGAGAATAGGCTAGAGCGTCCTACTTCTCCCGTACACTGTCACGTGTAGATTTGGGCTATGAGCGTCTCATTTCTCACGTGGTCGGGCAAAACTATGGGCTTGTGCGTCCCAGGAACCTCTGGTGACTAGTGGCTAGCGTGAAGTCGTAACAGGGAGTTTCCCACTTCATGTATTATGATTCTAGCCAGGGTACCTTACCCAGAGCATGCATTCCATGCATCGCATTAACAAAGATTTTAAGTTGGTTGTTTTGATTTGATTAAATAATAATATCCTGCTTGCGTTTACTCTGTATCGTTATTATTATTCTTGATTGTCTTGGAGGAAATATTCCCCACTATGATAGCGTTTAACGCTATCCCAAATACAATTTAGATGATACAGGTGAAGATCCAGGTATTGAACCCAATTTTTAAGGAAAAGAGTTCGATGGTTCGTACAATCACATGGCGGATGACGATGTTAGAGAAACTTAGTTGATGTTTTCATTTATTAAATATTTCTTTGAGTAATTGATACATTTATGGAATTGTAATAAGTCTTCAAGAGAAGACATGGTTTTGTATTTTAATTAATCAGTATGGATATTGGTTGGTTCCTTTATTTAAACATTGATGATGACGTAGTAAGTTTGATAGAATAAGATGATAATTGTTTCCGCCATTGTGCTTGAATACTATATTTTATTATTTGACAAATTAGTTATTCCATAATTTACTTGGGAATTCGACTGTTGTGTTATACACGAAAGTCGAAAATCTCGGGACGTTACATAAAATCTCAAACAACCAATGCCAAAACCATGCTATAAACATCAATAGTGAGGAGAACAACTACAGTAACAATAAATTCCAACGAATTTCCAAATGTAAACACATGAACGGGGGTCTTGCAAAAAAAAAAAAAAAGGGGTTAAAAGATAAGAACAATTATCCGATTGTTATAAAAAATATATGGCTGTTGGAAATTAGAGCAAAAAACCCAAAATCGGCCCTAATAGAAAAATCAGCAAATCCTGTACAAAGCAACACATAAATATGCTTCAATAGAAAAAATGTAGCAAACCCAAACCAAGGAAACACAAAAATCTGCTTTGATAGAAAAAATCCAACAAACCCTAGCCAAGGCAACACAAATATCTGCTTCAACAGAAAAAATCCAGCTAACCCTGCCAAGGCAATATAAAAATCTGCTTTGACAGAAAAAATCTAGCAAACCTTAGCCAAAGCAACCCAAAATCTTCTTTAACAGAAAAATTTCAGAACAGCCTATACAATATAAACCAGTTTTGTCACAAGAAAACCGGAGAAAATCCTAAGGTAGAATCGTCCAAACCCAGAATTGCAGCAATCAAGAACACACCACAGAATATGAATCATTCGCAAAACGCCTTAAAAAAATTAAATCATATAGTCGACTAGACCATGCCGATTCTCAAACCAAATCCCCCAAAAGAAAAGAAAGATGAGGAAGAGAAAGAAGAGTAAGAAGAGAGGAGGAGAGAATCAAGAAGAGAAAGCTAGAAGAAGAAGATAAATCAGGAAGAGAGCTTTGCTAGCTCTGATACCATGTCAGAGTAGAAAGCAATTTGAGAGAGAGAAGAAAGCATGCTAGGGTTGGATATCCAACCCTCTTATTTATAATAGATAGCCTTGTACAATTACAAATATGCCCTTAATATTGAAGTGACACTTAAGAGATAGGGAAAGGGAAAAGAGGAAATAAGAAAGACAGCTAAAGCCTAAATAATTAAGGACTTCCATAACACAAAGGCCTGGTAGAGGCACATTTAGGCCCACATGCAGGGAACTCACACACCAAGAACTAGGCCCACATGCAGGCCCTACATGCTCATAACACCAACATATTTCATGTAGGATACTGATTTTCAAATCTCTATTACTTCCACCTTTCACTATTTTTATCTTTGCTATTGCAACTTGCTGTTCATTTGTGATGAAAGTTCACAATCATTAGTAACTTTGCTGCTTTAAATGCTTTCTAAGCTTAATCTAAGACAGCATACTAATAGTAGGGATTAGGGAATGTTTTTGTCAGCAATGTCTTCTTGTATTCTAGTTCTAAGGGCAATGAACTCATGATTTTGTTGTGCCACCTTTTACTGTTTTGTGCCCTCAAGATGCTGGTTCGTTTTAAGATCGTATCTAATTCGTTTATTCTGTAATCAGCTCTGTTATATGCATTTCTATTGGTCACAGCGGTGGAATTTGTGCATGTTATTCTTGTAACTGCTTGTATTATTAGTTTCTGATAAAGATGATATTGCTGATGTAAATCTGGAACTATTTTGCAGTGTCCAACCCTGGAGAACATCTGTAGTTTATTTCTTGATCATTCAGCTAGCAGCTGCTTTTGTTGCTTTACTTGACGTCTACGGGCATAAATTTGGTCTGGTTCAATGGCGAGATTCCTGTTGGGGAAACTTTTCTTCATATGTTGATCGTTTAGGTTGGTATATGCGCATCAGTTTCAACCTCAATTTTTTAAATCTATTTTTATGGATTTTCATTTTCCTGCCACCTAATTTATTTGTAACATTCTTCCATTATTTTTACCAATTCATTTACAAATTTTTAGATTATAGTAGTTTTGCGATGGTAATAATCGGCTGTTTACAATTTTGTGTAATTTCTGGCATTAATCTTTTCGTCAGCCGGTATAGTTGGTAAATACATGTAGCATTTAATCAATTGCTCATACTTCAGGGTGAAAATTGCACCACAACGAATTGAGTGCCAAAATTTGCAGGATAAAATATAAATCAACTCCAATTTTAGAATAATTTTGGGAGAGCAACAAAAACAAACTTTTATGGTATCATTGGAGTGGATATATATATCTATTTCAAACCAAATCAGAGCTTGACCCAGTACGGTTATATCAGCACATGATTCAAAGTTACAGAATGAGTTAACTAATTAATGAAGATAAAACTTTATGGTTTTCCATGTCCAACTCTTCTTCTGTTAAGCGATTGATGGAAGGACCACCCTGGTTTTATTTTTGTAACTTCTGTCATCACCATTAAAAAAAGAAAAAGAGTTTTTTATTTTTTTAAAGAACTTTTCTGTATCTTCGTATGATCAATTGTCATGTTCTCAAAGTATCCAAATAGTTTTCTTTGGAGAATATTGAGTGTAATAATCATGGATACTCCACTAAAATTTTAAAATAAAGTTTACTGACATTATCGATTAATAAATATACACAGCTATGCATACTTAGCCCATAGAGTCAGGTAGAACCATCAGAATCAGTTCGGCAAATATTCCTTTTTGCCAGAGATATCTGAGTTTGTGGCTTATAGTATCCTCTTTTTATTCTACATTAGTTTTTCATTTTGTAAACTTATTCAATTCACAAAGTCATGCCAGGTTCCACTAAAGTCATGGTAGTATGAAGTTTTTAGACACCCAATTTGTCATTAATAACCCGTCCTTCCTCTGAAAGATCAGCTAACTGGTTCTATTTGCAAGAAGAAATAGACTTTTTTGATAAGATCCATTAAGATCTAAAGTTGAGATATTGCCAACTGTATGTTTTCTTGTTACCTATTGTACATCAATTTCTCATTTTGTACTTATTCAATACTAGTCATGCAAGGTTTCACTAAGGTAATGGTAATGTAAGATTTAGATACCTAATTTCTCATTAATAACATGTCTTTCCTTTCGAAAATCAGCTAACTGGTTCAATTGATAGGAAGACATTTGGCTTTTTTGATAGAACTAAATTTTCATTTGGGACATTGCCAACTGTAGATTTTCTTGTTATATATTGCACATTATTGTCTCATTCTATGAATTTATTCCATACCTGAAGTTGTGTGAGGTTTCACTACAGTCATGGTAGTATGAAGTTTTTATATGCCTGATTTTCACTGATCTTTCCTTTGAAAAATCAGCTAACTGGTTTGATTGACAGGAAGAAATTATACTTATATGATAAAACTCTATTAAATTTCATTTTGGCTATTTAGCAAGTATCTATTTTCTTGTTATGAATATATATACATCCATCCATCCATCTATCTATATATACGTACGTACGTATGTATTATAGAGAGTTCAGATGTACTTTTATATGTTCTTTTATGTGTCTTTTTCTGTGTGCATGTGTTTGGTGCTCCTGCGGAGTACCTTATTGTAACTCTAGTACTATAATAAAAAGGATGTGAGGGGTTGGAAGCCCTAAAACACACTCACGTATTCCCCAAATCTCTCTCTCTCTCTCTCTCTCTCTCTCTCTCTCTCTCTCTCTCTCTCGCTCTCATTCTCTTCATCTTCTTCCTCAAATCTCTTCTCCTCTACTTGGTATCAGAGCCTAGGGACCTCACGTTGATTGGAGCTGCAGATGGACATTACAAGACCTGGACCAATGAAAACTACCAAGTCATGGCTTGGTTACTTAACAATATGGAACCGTTTGTCAGTAACTATGTTATGTTTCTATCTTCTGCAAAAAAGATATGGGATACTCCGCATGACATGTATTCAGAAGCAGGGAATTTATCATGAGTTTTTAAGTTGATTTTGGATATCAGCAGGTTTTAACAGGATTCCCAATCTCTAAAGGAGTATTTTTCTACCCTCTGAGGTATGTGGGATGAGTTGGATCTCTATCATCCTCTTTCGTCTTAGTGCAAGAAAGATTATGATCTTGTTTGTAAATAACGGGAAGAAACCCGAAGCATGCAGTTCCTTTTTGGTCTTAACTCTGGATATAAAGGTGTTTGTGAGCATATTGTTGTGATGAAGCCTCTTTCTCCTCTGACTGCGATTTATGCTATGGTTCAGCGTATTGCTACCTCAACCACATCAACCTTAGTATCATTTGATAACTCAACACATACAGTTGGTGACCAATCTCCTTTCAATCCTGCATCTAGAGCACCTAGGTGTGGCCATGACTTTGGTTATAACAATCAAGGGCAGGGCCGTGCTAACGATTGTGGTGGCTACCATGGTTGAAGTGGACGTGGATGGGAACCAAACCCCTGTATCTGGAACTAGTACCATCAAGCTTTCTTCTTCCCTGCATTTGTCGTCGGTTCTACATGTTCGTAGTTTTCTCAATCTCTTATCTGTTAGTTCCCTTATTAAATCCTTGAATTGTTCAGTAACATTCTTTCCCTCTCATTGTGTGTTTCAGGACCTCTAGATGAAGCGGATAATTGGTGGGGGCCATGAACGTGATGGCATTTACTTCCTAGATGATGCTCCCGTGATAGGAACTAGTCCCTTATCCTTAGAAAGGGAGTCTGTGTCTAGGTGGCATTGCCGCTTAGGGCACCCATCCTTATCTAGATTAAAGCGCTTGTTTCTTTCAGTTTCTGTATCTAAACCTTTATGCTGTGAGACTTGTGAGTTCTCCAAACATCACCGGACTATCTTTCCTCCTAGTTCATCTGATAGGAAACCTAAACCTTTTGAGTTAGTCCACTTTGATGTTGAGTTCCTGCCCCCGTTATCTCTTTTTTTGGATATAAATATTTTGTTACCTGTATTGATAATTGTACTCGAATGACATGGGTGTATCTTCTAAAGTTTATACATGAAGTGTTTGATATGTTTTAAAACATTTTACAATGAGGTGGTTACCCAATTTGAATGTCCTATTAAAGTTCTACATTTAACAATGGGGTGAGTACCTGTCGCATGCAATTTTGTCTTTCTTGCAGGACCATGGTATTTTGTCTCGCACTTCGTGTCTGCGGAACCCTCAACAAAATGGTGTGGTTGAGCGAAAGAACCGTTATCTTCTTGAAGTCACTCGTGCTCTCTTACTTTATCAGTCTTCATAAACATTTTTGGGATGATGCCTTGCTTATTGCTGTATTTCTAATTAGCCACATTTCATCACGAATATTGTCTCACAAGTCTTCATTTGAAATTTTGCATCCACATGATAAACCCTTTCCTTTACCCCCTAAGGTTTTTGGATGTACATGCTTTGTTCAAATTCTCGATGGTATTAATGACAAGTTGAGTCCATAGGCTGCAAAGTGCCTATTCATATGTTACTCTAGATCACAAAAGTGGTACAAATGTTATGACCCTCGGACCAGTCAGCGATATGTGTTCGCTGATGTGACATTCTTTGAAGACATTTCATACTTCTCAGATGAAGGGGGATCCTTACATAGTCCTCCTTTTTCGAGTCAAGGGGAGTATATGCAATCTACATCCATACCCCTTCCTGTTTCTCGTCTTGATGATGCTCCCACTCCGTCTGTCTCAAAGCCCATTCTTGTGTATAATCGACAGATTAAATCCTCCACTGCGCAACCGCCCCTCATCTCGTCTACTTCTGTTGATGGCTCAGGTATAAACTCTTTACCTCCTAATGATCTTCCTATTGCCTTGCGCAAGCCTCCTCGCTCATGCACTAAGCATCCCATTAGCAATTTTGTCTCATATCACCATCTTTCTTTCACCTTCATTCCAGTCTTTTGCAGCTTTCATATCCTCCATTATTACCCCGTGTAACTTAAGGCTCTCAATGGGTCGGATTTGGAGCGGATCTAGTTGAATCCGACTCCGAATCTGGAAATCTCTAACTCTTACCGAATCCGACTAAGATACGAAAGATGAAATCCATATCCGATCCATTTATAAATAGCCAGATCCACATTCGACCCAAAAATCCATATAAACATCGTATTCGGGTCGGATCATGATCCGAATCCACCTTTAGTGCGGCCCACTTGATTGTTGGATGCAGCTCATTTTTTGTCTTACATTCTAAAATAATCTCACCAAACAGATGAACGGGGTGGATTTCTCACAAACATAAGCTGTGGCCCTGCCTAGGTTTCCAGTGTCGAAAGGCTTTCGCATTCTGGAGAGATTCTCGCCATTTTGATCTCTCGCAAGTTTGGAGAGATTCTTGGAAGAAAGAGGGGAGAGGAGAGACTCTCTCTCTCCGCATTCTACGGACGCGGATTAGCTACTGAGAATAAGTGACATCATCAAGTTTTGTGGGCCCCACCATGATGGATGTGTTGTATCCACACCATCCATCCATTTGTACAGATCATCTTTGGGCATGAGCTAAAGAATGAGGCAGATCCAAAGCTCAAGTGGACCCTACCACAGAAATAAGTGGGGACAGTGACGCCCACCGTTGGAACCTTCCTAGGGCCTACCATGATGTCTTTTTGAGATCCAACCTGTTCATAAGTTAACGCAGATATGGGTGAAGGGAAAACACAAATATCAACTTGATCCAAAACTTATGTGGCCCCCAAGAAGTTTACAATGGTAGGCGTTCAATCTCCATTGTTTTCTGCTATGGGGTCCACTTGAGATTTGGATCTGCCTCATCCTTTTGGTCATGCCCTAAAATGATCTCTCCAAATGGATGGATGGTGTGGATACAACACATCCATCATGGTGGGGCCCCAAAGAACTCTGTGACGTCACTTCAGCAGCAATCTCCATACTCACGCAAGCCGGGGGTGTCGCAAAATTCTTTTCTGTAATCACTCTTTTTTAAAAATAAAAAGGAAAGAAGATATTTGTTATTTATTTATTAATGAATAGTTATCTAATAGTGAGGATCCGATTGGATCTTGGTGTCAGATCTGGATTCGACCTGAATAGTATTCAGATTTTTCTTGGTGAACCCGAATCCGATCCATTTATTTTATCGGGAAAAACATAGGATCCAAATCTGCTATATACGGAGTCGAAGCGGATCGGATCTCGAATCTGACTCGCTCCATTGAGAGCCCTAGTGTAACATGAAGGAAGCTATGAGTAGTCCTGACTGGACTAAGGTTATGATGGACGAAATGTAGGCGTAGGAGAAGAACAAGACTTGGGAGCTAGTTCCCTTACTTGAAGGCAAATAAACAGTTGGATGTCGGTGGGTCTATTCCATCAAGTACCTTCCTAGTGGTTCTATTGATTGGTATAAGGCTCGACTCATTGCGAAGGGTTATACTCAGGGGTAGAGCCACGTAGGGGGGGGGGGGGGGGGGGGGGGGTGCATTTCTCCCCCCCTTGAACTTTAGGTTTTTTACTTTTTTTTTCCCAAAGAATTCTCACTTTTTTACCAGGTGTGGTCCACTGGAGCTTTGGATTTGCATGAGGTTTAGAGCCATGCCCTAAAATAAGATGGAAAAATAGATGGACGGAATGGATGAAACACATACATCATGAACGATTCACAGAACTCGTCCAACTAGACATGCAATTCTAAATAATGGGGCGCATACGACGGGGATTTCTGCCTAGGCCTTTTGCGAGAAGTTCCTGCTTGGGAACCTAAGTGGGGCCTACTGTGATGTTTGTGAGAAATCCACTCCATCCATCTGTTTTGTGATTTCATTTTAGGACATGAGGACAAAAATGAGCTGGATCCAAGACTCACGTGGGCCGCACTAAAGAAAAAAGTTGGTAGGGAAATTCCTACCGTCGAAACCTCCCTGAGTCCACAGTGATGTTTATATGCCATCAATATGGTTCCTAACGTCGTTCCTATTGGGATGAACTGAAACACAAATATTAGCCTGATTCAAAACTTCTGTGGCCCCACGAATATTTCAACTATGTATGTTCAATCCTCTCGTTCTCAGCCTACTTGAGTCTCGGATCTAGCTAATTTTTTCACTCATGTCCTAAAATTAGCTCACAAAATGGATGGACATGGTGGATTTCCCACAAACATCACGGTGGGCCCCACCTAGGTTCCCAGTGTGGAACTTGCTGGGAAAGGCTTCCACAGGAAATCCGCGTCCGGGGGCGAATTAGGTGAGACCCCGGCCTCACCCATGACCATGCAACCCTGCCGTAGGCCTACCTTGATGTATGTATTACGTATCCACGCTATGCATCTGTTTTTCTGGATCTTTTTATGACATTATCCAAAAATTGAAAGAGATCCAATTATCAGGTGGACCATACCATAGGAAACAGTATTGATTGACCATTAATGGGTAACAAAAGTTTTGGATCAAGCTGATATTTGCTTTTTCCCTTCATCTAGGCTTATGTGACCTTATCAACAAATTAGATGGTAAATAAACACCACAGACACATTAATGTGCGCCCTAAGAAGATTTTAATGGTGGGACGGTCAATCACCATTGTTTCTTATGATATGGTCCACTTGATAATTGGATCTGCTTTATTTTCAGGGATAATGCCCTAAATTGATCTGAAAAATGTATGGACGAAGTGGATACATAATACATACATCAAGGTGGCGCCCAATGCAACCGCATGGTAAAGGCTGCACTGTCTTGGGTGAGGTCGGGTCTCACCCAATCCGGCCCCACCAGGAGCTAGATACAGACGCACGGTCATGTTAGAGGTTCTGTGGGCCCACCGTGATCTATATCTTTTATCCAATCCGTTCATCTATTTTGACATATCAGTTTAAGACATGGGCCCAAAACGGATACAGATCGAAGGCTCAAGTTGACCACATCACGTGAAGCAGTGGCGATTTAAATCATACCGTTCAAGACTTTTTAGGAGCCATAGAAGTTTTAGACATCACAGTGGGCCTACTAAGTTTTCAATAGTAAAAGTTCAATCCCAAACATTGCTTCATATTTGCGCCTTGCCCCTTTTGGAAGAAAATCCTGGCTCTGCCCCTAGTTATACTTAGACATATGTCATAGACTATTTTGAGACATTCTCTCCTGTGGCCAAGCTTAACTCTGTTTGTGTGGTTGTCTCCTTGGCGGTCAATTCATCGTCCTCTATTTCAACTCGATGTAAAGAATGCCTTCTTACATGGTAATCTCGCCAATGATGTTTATATGGATCAGCCCCAAGGCTTCTCTATGGCTTCTAAACAAACGCCTTATGTGTTGTCTGAAGAAGTCCATTTATGGCCTTAAGTAGTCCCCACATGCCTGGTTTGATAAATTCATTCGAGCTCTCCTAGATTTTGGATTTATTCATAATCAGGCCAATCACTCCCTATTCATCTGTCGTTGGCCTACTGGGATCATGGGGCTGATTGTCTATGTAGATGACAGTGTTGTTTGACAATGATACTGAGGGAATGGTGCAAGTTAAATCCTTTCTCAAGACTTGATTTGTGATCAAAGATCTAAGAACTCTTCGGTATTTTTTGGGCATAGAAGTTGCTCGGTCTAAATCTGGAATTGTGTGCGCTCAAAGGAAATAAATATGCCCTTGATCTTCTCTCCGAGATTGGGATGCTAGGATGTAAGCCTACTACCATGCTTATGGATTCGACTTACAAAATTGGTCCTGATGATGGTGAACTCCTCTCTGATCCTGGGATGTATCGGCGGTTGGCTGGCAAGCTCATCTATTTCACTATTACTCGGCCATATCTTTCGTATGCTGTGGGGGTTGTAAGTTAATTCATGCATTGTCCTCGGACCTCACATCTGACTGCAGTATATCGTATCCTTCAGTATCTCAAGTCCTCCCTAGGTAAAGGTTTACTTTTTCAACCTGCATGACCATCTTCATTTGTCTGGTTACTTTGATGCCGATTGTGCAGTGTTGATGTCAGATTCTGGTAACAGGTCCCTCCTAAATTTATGCCTTTCTCGTAGTGAGCTCTCCTCTTAACCTGAAAGCCAAAGAAGAAAACTAAAGGTGGCCGGCGCTTGGCCGTTGGCCCTCTGAAGCTCAAGTTAGGTGGGACTCGATAGTAAGATGAAGTGTGAGACGTGGATTTAGAGATTACGTACCTTTGTCATCAATGGGGTCATCTATTTATGCAGATCCCGAGTGATCCAGTTTGTTACGCAAGCCGTCGAGATCAATGTTGATTTCAAGGGATAAGGTGCTTATCTTGTTAATCCTTATCCTTAGACAAAGGGATGTCATAACCAGCTTAGAGGTCTAGCTGATTACGCCAAATCATGGAGATTCCCCGTGATTCGGGGCTACGAATAGAGACGAACCCAAAACCGACCTATAGGGGCTGCTGGTACTATAAGACGAGAGACATCCCTACCAGAGACCAGAGATCAGGACGGCTCGCATCATGGGGGTGTCCTCACTCGATGACCAGAGACCAAGGCTATTCGCATAATGGGGGTCTCCCCAGTCAACGACCTGAAATTAGGGTCACTCACATCCTGCGACCAGCGACCAGTCCTGCTTGTATATTTAGAAATATATAGGGACGCGTCTTACACAATATACGAGCTGCGACCATATAGGCTCATTAGTCGAATGATTAGGTCGTGACTTTACGGAGTGAAAGGCGCTCGCGGGTCTTGGGTCTTCAAACCTCTTCGATGACCAACTTTATCCTATAACAGATGCCCCCCAAGTCCTTGGTGTTTGAGGAGTTTAAGCGAAGGACTTGTCTGCACATGTAACCGCCTAATGCGTTTTTCGGAGGAGAAGCCGTACATGATTGAGCCCGCATTTATGAGCGCCAGCTTTCCGCAGCTTTTTGACTAGGAGGAAATGAAGCGGCGCCCGCCACGTGTCTCCGGAGTTAATGATCATGCCTGTTCGGCTGTCGTGCCAAACTAATGGTCGCCGCGTGTCATCCAAATCTTGAAGGAATGATTGCTTATAAATATCCGAAGCCTGTGGTGGTTTCTTCATTTCGAAGTTTCGTCGAAGATTTTCAAAAAAAGTTCATCCTTCTTCTCTCCCTGTTCCTGTCTCTCTCTGGCGTGACCTTCATTTTTCCTTTGAGGTATTTCCCTTTCCTTGTTTTCTTCCTTGAATGACAATGGTGAGAGATTCCGATGACGAAGCTGTCCCTTTGGGGGATGCAACTCCAGATTCCTCTTCCTCAAACAACGCAAGGGTTCCTGCAGGGAGATACTCTGCGTCCGGGTATCCTTCAATAATGACCGATGAACGCTTAAGTGAGTTACGGGAAAGATACCGGATCCTTGACTCCGTCATTCTCCGGTCACCTTGAGAGGGAGAGACTCCGGATTCTCCACCTCCAGGCTGTGTAGCTTTGTATGACTATTTTTTCATCCTTGGTGTGCGTCTTCCACTTCACCCCTTTATCCGAAACGTACTTCGTATTTACAAAATTGCCCCTGGACAACTCATCGTAAATGGCTGGATGGTTGTTCTGAGTGCTTTTGTTCTCTGGAAACAAGCCGGAAATGAGGATTTAATGGCTGAAGAGTTCCTTAAAATGTTTCAACTCAAGAAGGCTCCTTCCAGTGAGGGTTGGTACTATCTGTGCTACTGGCACCGAGATAATTATGTTTTGGGAAAACCCACTTCGAATTACCCTGGGTGGAGGAAACGCTGGTTTTATGCCTCCAGAAATTGGGAATCTGACGTAGGGTCCAACCCTGGGGGCCATAACGTCAGTCGCTTCTTTGGTGAAGGTAGGTAGATCTTCATTTCTCCACAATTTTCGTAGTAGTTTTAATCTCTTATTTACTTACCCAGCTCTACTCGTGTTCGCAGGTATTTCGACTGGAGGAAAGCCTAGTTTGAAAGGGGGGATTAACGGGAAGATCGTTAAAATCTACAAACTATCGGTTAGCGATAGGAATATCGAGTCCACCCTCTCGCTTCCACGACTTGCTGCTTCCGGACCGATATCTCAGGAGGAAGTCACCATGGCAAATGTTGGTGAGAAGAGAGGATTGCTACCTTGTCTGAGAGGTACCACCTCCAAGAGACAAAAGAAGACGATGGCCGGTCCATCTAGTTGATCGGATGAGCCTACTCGAGGCTCGCAACCATGCGACCCTCTTCCTAAGACTATGACGAGTCCTCCGATTGTTCCTCCAGAGCCATCAGTGATTGACATCATTGATAACTCTCCAAGAGGCAACGAGGCAGGGCCAAGTCATGCCTCGAGTGAAGGGCATCGCGAGCCTGATGTTGCTCGCGAGTTGATTCCTGCTCGTGAGCCATTTGTTGCTCATGATGCGAGCACTGCAGGGCTGGTCGTGGCTCAACCGTCTGGAGTTGGGATGTTCAATATCCCAAGTCACTTGCATCCGATTTGCAAGTTTATATTTGATAACATCACCCCGTAAACTTTTGGTACTCTTCTCGAGACTAGTCCCGATGATCTTTCTCTGGATGCGGGGTGAGGATGATCCAGGTAAAAATACTTCAGTTTTAGCTTGTTTTTTCCTTCCTCCTTTTTTGTTTTTGGGATCCTTGTTCCTTTGGTAACACCTCTTTTACTCCTTGAGCAGGGACTGGACCTCATTATACGGACGAGACGTGACATTATTGCTGCTTGCTGTATCATTGATGAGGCCGAGGAGAAGAGGCTTGCTCTGGAGAAGGAGATCCAAGGAAAGGATCAAGTGATCAAGTCTCGTGAGACTCTGATTGCGAAGATGAATGGGGAGAGAAAAATCCTCATTGAAAAGATCCAGGTCTTGACCGACTGGTATCAATCCCTTGATACGAACTTCGCGAGACTCATGGAGATGAAGGAGAAGATCGAGAATGAGAGAGAGATCTTTCGCCAAGATAAAATTTCTCTGGAGGAGCAGCTCGTTGAGAGCAGGTCGCGACTGAAAGAAGTCAGCGATAGCTTGGAGAAGGAAAAGTCTATTCTTGCGTAGCTCAAAGATGATTCCATTCATTGGGAGGAGGAGGAGAGTGGCCTACGTCAAAATGTTATCTGAAGAGGGGCCTCAAGCAATCATGGAATTCCGTACTACACAGTTGTACGGCGACGAGCGATACGAGTCATACGACGTTGGCCGCGACTTTGCGTTGAGAGTAGTGCAACAGATATCTCCATCATTCAATGTGGAGGAATTCGAGAGGGTCGAGGCCATCGTCGCTGCTGAAGAGAGAGCAGGCCGTTGAAAATGAAGCTACGGAAGCTACCCAAGCTGCGAGGGTTCCCGAGGTGGGCCTTGAGGTCGAGAGTAGCGCGCCTCCTCCAAGCGACGCTCAGGAATGAGCACCTCCTCTTTTTTATGTTGATCTTGGTCGCTCCCTTCTTCTTATTGTAAAAACAATCTTGATGTTTCCCTTTGAATGACTTCTAATAGGAAAAATCATTTTGACATTTTGGCTTCTCCTAGCAATAAATTATTTGAATGTTGAATGCACAGATACTTAACTCATGAAAAATGAGTTAGGCTCAATCAGGGGGTCTTGGTGACCATGTTCGCATAGAGATAGACTGATCTATCGATTGAGACTTTGGCTTTGCTGTAAGCAGAAGATTTGGTTAAGAGAACGTTTGTCTTCTCTTCAGGGCTGTTTGGTCCAAAGCAGAGCAGCGACCAAATTATGATATTTATAGTTGATTAACCGTAATGAAAGAAATGATCTTTATTCAAACGTGATTCATGTGCTCAATACATGAATGTTTTATGGATAATATTGAAGTAGAAGCTCCACGTGCCAGGGGCGATGTAGTGGTCTTCCTCGCATGTCTTCTAGATAATATGTACCTGGTCATACAATCTTGATAACCCGATAGGGGCCTTCCCAATTCGGATCTAACGAACGAGCAGGTGTTCCAAGATTTTGTCTAAGCACTAAATCACCAAGCTGAAAAGCTCTGGGTTTGACCTTTCCGTTGTGGTAGCGAGCTATACGTTGTTGGTAAGCTGCTGCTCGAAGTCGGGATATGTCCCTTCTTTCTTCCAAAAGATCGAGATGAAGCCTCAGACGCTCTTCGTTGCTTGCTAGGTCGTATTGCTCCATTTGATACGAGGGTACTTCAACTTCGACTGGAACAACTGCTTCGGTACAGAATGCTAGAGAGAAAGGGGTTTCTCCAGTCGACGTTCGAGTCGTCGTTCTGTAGGCCCATAAAACTTCAGGTAGAAGTTCAGGCCACATACCTTTATGCTTATCAAGTTTAGTTTTTAGATGATGTTTGATAATCTTATTGACTGCCTCAACTTGCCCATTAGCCTGAGGATGATATGGGGAGGTTCGAATACTTCGTATCCTCCATTTCTTGTAAAATTTGGAGAACGCAGCGTTGTTAAACTGTTTCCCGTTGTCAGTGATTATAGTGTGGGGGAGCCCATAACGACATATGATATTTCTCCATATGAATTTTGTAGTCTATTTTTCAATGATTGTGGTTAAAGGTTCTGCCTCGACCCATTTGGTGAAGTAATCGACTGCTACAATTGCGAACCTGTTCTGGCCTATCCCGGTGGGTAATAGTCCGATTATATCGATTCCCCATTGGGCGAAAGGCCAAGGGCCATCCATCGACGTCATTTGCTCAGATGGCACGCGAGGGATCGGAGAATATCGCTGGCATTTGTCGCATTTCTTAAAAAATTCGATTGCGTCCGCCTTCATGGTGCACCAGCAGTACCCTTGCCTCATTGCTTTATATGCTAAAGACCAGTCCCTTGGGATGATTACTGCATGCCCCCTGGTGTATTTCATCGAGAACACGGTGTGCTTCTTCTGGATGGAGACACCTTAAATATGGTAAAGTAAAACTTTTACGTAATAGTATTCCGTTTTGTAAGGTGTACCTGGCAGCACGGTAACAAATTTGTCGCATAGATTTTCTATCATCTGGGAGTTGTCCGTTTTTGAGGTAAAGGACGATGGGATCCATCCAGCATGGAGATAAATGCAATGTGACCACTTGCTTTGGAACGACTTGATCAATACTCGGAGAATGGAGATGCTTGACAGAAACAGATCGCGTTAAATCAGACTCTGGTGCGGAAGCTAACTTTGCTAGAGAATCTGCGAGCTTATTCTTCTCGCGAGGAATGTGAATTATCTCAAATTTGCTGAGTTTTGCGAGCAGGATAAGTACTTGAGATTTGTACAAGGCCATTCGCTCTTCTTTCGCCTCGAATTTGCCGAGCACTTGATTGACTATGAGCTAAGAATCGCTGTGAATAAATAAGTTCTGTATTGCGAGCACATTCGCTAATTCGAGGCCAACGATCAAGGCCTCATATTCTGCTTCGTTTTTAGAGACATATATATCGAAGCGTAAAGCATATTGGAATTGTGATCCGTAAGGAGCGATTCGGATCAAACCGGCTCCGCTGCTAGTGGCGCATGATGACCCATCTACATAAAGCGACCAGGGTGGCCGGTCATTGGTCGTAGGGTCATTGTTGGAAGTAGAATCAGCGGGAGTCGAATATGTAAATTCAGCAATGAAATCGGCTACGGCTTGGGCCTTAGTGGCGGTTCATGAGCAGAATGTAATGTCATGTTCGCCGAGCTCAATTGCCCATTTAGTCAACCGCCTAGATACCTCGGGCTTCTGAAGGACTTGCCTTAGTGGATGATTCGTAGGTACTAATATAGAATGGGCTTGGAAATAAGGTCGTAGTTTCCGAGCTGCAGTTACTAAGGCCAGAGCTAGTTTTTCCATATCAGAGTACCAAGTTTCGGCATCCACCATTGCTCGACTGACATAATAAACGGGCCTCTGGACCCCAGAATCTTCTCTTATTAAGGTGGCGCTAACGGTCGTGGAAGATACAGATAAATAAAGAAAAAGCTGCTCGTGTGGAATGAGATAAGATACGAGGCGTGCTCATATATTATTTCAATTGCTGAAATGCCGCCTCACATTGTTGGGTCCATACCCAGTTGGTTTTTGCAGTAGTGCGGAGAAGCTTAAAGAAGGGAAGGCATTTATCAGAGGCCCGCGATATAAACCTATTTAATGATGCAATGCGACCGACCAATCGTTGAACATCTTTGAGAGTAGATGGAGACTTCATTTCAATCAAGGCTTTAATCTTCTCGGGGTTTGCTTCAATCCCTCGTTGGCCAACCATGAATCCAAGAAATTTTCGGGTTGAGACTCCAAAAGCACATTTTTCTGGATTTAACTTCATCTGATACTTCCTCATTAGATCGAAGGCTTCCCGGAGATCCGCGAGATGATCATTGGCCACGACACTTTTTACAAGCATGTCGTCGACATAAACCTCCATATTCTTGCCGATTTGCGCAGCAAACATTTTGTTGACCAAACGCTGATAGGTGGCTCCCGCATTCTTGAGGCCGAAAGGCATTACTTTATGGCAATATAAGCCTCGATCAGTGATAAAGACAGTATTTTGACGATCAGGCGGATGCATCATGATCTGGTTATAACTAGAATAAGCGTCCATAAAACTTAACAGGGCATGTCCTGCTGTTGAATCGACCAATTGGTCAATGCGGGGAGTTGGGAAACTGTCCTTTGGGCATGCCTTCTTCAGATCGGAGTAATCTACACAGATCCTCCACTTACTGTTGGCTTTGTGGACAAGAACCACGTTCGCGACCCATTCTGGGTAGTCAACCTCTTCGACGAAATTGACGGCCAATAATTTTTCGACCTCAGCTTTATTCACCATTTGCCTTTTAGCCGTGAATGCTCGTCGATGCTGATGAATGGGTTTGTACTTCGGATCAACGTTCAGACGATGGACCGTAACGTTGGGGTTGATACCTGGCATATCTTTGTGAGACCAAGCGAATACATCTTGATATTTGACTAGGAAATTGGTCAGGTTTGCTCGAGATACAGCTTAGAGACGGATCCGATGTGGAACTTCTTGGAGGGGTTATCTTTAGATAGATGGATTTCGACTGTATCCTCTCCGGGAGTTCCTGATTGATGAGCGTCCTCCCTCGGGTCCAACGCTGTTGCTATCGGGGAATTCGCTCGGCCTCCCGTAATCGTCATAATAGGAGTTGCTTGGACATTTTTTCGATCTTGCACCGCGATTTCTTAGCACGCTCGAGCTTCCTTTTGGTTCCCTTGTACTACCCCGACTCCGTTTGGAGTAGGGAATTTAATGCATAAATAAAGGGGTGTAGAGCTGCTCCTATTTTGGTGAGCGAGGGTCGACCTAAGATAGCATTGTACGTTGATTTTCGATCGACCAGTAGGAAGTTGACGAACACGGTGATTTTGACTGGACTTTCTCCGAAGGTGACAGGAAGGTCGATGCTCCCTTCTGGTGTCACAACTTCGTCCTCGAAGCCAACGAGGGGGGTGGAGATAGGTTTGAGTAAATTTCTGGCGAGTGCCATTTTATTGAAAGCTTCTAGATAAAGGACGTCCGCAGAGCTACCTGTATCCAACATAATACGATGAGTTAAATAATTTGATACCTTTAATGCGACCGCGATGGAGTCCTCATGAGGGAAATGAATTCCTTCAGCATCTTCAAGAGAGAAAGTAATTGGGTGATGGCTAGGACTTGGCGTATCGGACGATTTTTCTAGCCAATAAATGTGTTAAGGCTTCTGACATGCCTTTCGAGCATATGCTTTCCTTGAGGCTTGGGAATCTCCTCCACAAGTTGGACCTCTAGCAATGGTCCGAATTTCACCCGTAGGTTTCGCGTCCTCCTGTGGAGGATGATGCTGTGGCGACTTTTTTCTTCATCCTTGATGTGATGAGATATCGGTGGTTTTAGGCGATCGATCCTGTTGTGCAACATAATCCCGGAGATGTCCCTTCCGAATGAGAGCTTCAATTTGATCTTTCAGAGATATGCAATCTTGGGTATTATGCCCATGATTTTTATGGAAATAGTAGAACTTCCTCTTGTCTCTTTTTTCAGGGTCTGATTTGATCCTTGGAGGCCATTTAACATAAGACTTATGCTTTATCTCCATTAGTACCTTTTCAGGAGGCTGATTGAGGGGCGTGTAGTTGCGATATTTACTGGAGTAAAGGCTTCTTAGGGGAGCGATCCCGCCGATCATGCCGATATTTCCTATCGGAGGAAGAGATCTCCTCAGACTTATGTTTCTTCCCTTGTATACCATGACGAGCCAAAGTGACTTCTTCAGCATTAATGTATTTTTGAGCTTTGGCTTGGAATTCAGTTATGGTTTTAGGAGGGTTTTTATCCAGGGCGAATCAGAATTTCTCGCTTGTGATTCCTGCTATAAGGTCTGTGAGACCTTTGTCTTTAGTATAACCTTCAGTTTGGACGGCTTCTGCTGTAAACCGAACTGTGAACTCCTTAATTGTTTTTCTATGTTGCTGTTTTAGATTTAATAGATGAGATGCAGGTTTTTTAGTACGGATACTTCCCATGAACTGAGAGAGGAAGAGATCCGATAATTAGGAAAAAGATTCTATAGACCGAGGTTTTAGGCCACGAAACCATGTACTCGCTGCATCTTTTAGAGTTAAGGAAAAAGCCCTGCACATAATTTCCGAACTATATCCTTCTAACTCCATGAGAGACCTATACGTCTCCAAATGTTCGAGAGGATCTCCGATACCAGTATATGGAACGATGCTAGGTGTTCGATATTTTCTAGGCAAAGGAGCTTCTATTACCTCGCGAGTGAAGGGGGGTTCAGCTCGACCAATTGATACAAAAGCAGCCGGTGGGAGATTGGATTGATATCGCTGTTCCATATTGGCGAAATGATCTTCGATTATCCTGAGATCTCCTTCCCAAGGTAAAGTATAACTCGACGTTTCGACACCAGATTCTTGAGGTCGTCGCCACCGAGAGGTGCTGGAGTGGATAGATTGTGGAGGTTGAGCTGGAGTTTGATTGCCGAGTGGCATGCGACTTGAAGGAGGATTTCGCTGAGCTCGTGGCTCATCTGCGGAATGTCTGGAGGCTACTGGTGCAGATTGTAGTGGCGGTTCTTCTGGAGGTTGCTGCGATTCGGGAAAATGCTGATCAAACCGATTGGATAAGGTTTGAAGTCCAGCTTTGAGGGTAAGGAGTGTATCTTCGACGAAGCGCATAACACCATCGTAGCCACCAGATATATCTTGAAATGGATTTTACAAAGGTAGGTTGGGCTCTTCCGAGGGAATCTCCGTTGAAGCAGCCTGAGGGAGGTTGGGAGTTGGTTCAGGGATGTTTGGCGGAGGTAACGTCTGCCTCAAAGTAGAGGGATGAGCCGTCTTTTTATGAGGCATAGTGGAAGGCTACAATTGGTGATGAGAACGAATTGAATATTTGATTCCCACAGACAGCGCTAATCTATTGATGTCAGATTCTGGTAACATGTCCCTCCCAAGTTTATGCCCTTCTCGTTGTGAGCTCCCCTCCTAACCTGAAAGCTAAAGAAGAAAACTAAGGGTGGCCGGTGCTTGGCCGTTGGCCCTCCGAAGCTCGAGTTAGGTGGGACTTGATAGTAAGATGAAGTGTGAGACGTGGATTTAGAGATTATGTACCTTTGTCATCAATGGGGTCATCTATTTATGCAGATCCCGAGTGATCCAATTTGTTACGTCGAGATCAATACTGATTTCAAGGGATAAGGTGCTTATCTCGTTAATCCTTATGCTTAGACAAAGGGATGGCATAACCAGCTTAGAGGTCTAGCTGATTACGCCTAATCATGGAGATTCCTCGTGATTTGGGGCAATGAATAGAGACAAACCCAAAACTGACCTATAGGGGCTGCTGGTACTGTAGGACGAGAGACGTCCCTACTAGAGACTAGAGATCAGGACAGCTCGTATCATGGGGGTGTCCTCACTCGATGACCAGAGACCAAGGCTATTCGCATAACGGGGGTCTCCCCACTCAACGACCTGAAATTAGTGTCACTCACATTTTGCGACTAGCGACCAATCCTTCTCGTATATTTAGAAATATATAGGGACGCGTCTTACATGATATACGAGCTGCGACCATATAGGCTCATTAGTCGAATGATTAGGTCGTGACTTTACGGAGTCAAAGGCGCTCGCGGGTCTTGGGTCTTTAAACCTCTTCGACGACCAACTTTATCCTATAACATGCAGGAAGTTCACATGATCGACGTTCTACGTTCGGTTATTGTATGTTCGTAGGTGGTAACCTTGTCACTAGGAAGAATAAGAAACAGTCCGTTGTGGCACAATCTTCTGCTGAGGCCAAGTATTGGGCAATGGCTCATGCGAGTGAACTTATTTGGCTTCGAACCCTCTTACAAAAACTTAGTTATCCTCCTTGGCCTCCCATTCCTTTGTGTTGCAACAACCAGCCTGCCGTTCAAATTGCTAGCAACCCGATGTTCCATGAACACATGAAACAGAGATTGATTGTTATTTCATTCAGGAAAAAGTTACTATGAAGGAAATTTCTACTCCTTTCGTTTACTTTAGGGACCAGTTGGTTGATATTTTTATCAAATCTCTTGGTTGGGATGCTCTTCTTCGTGTCACAAACAAGTTGGGCATGATCAATATCTATGCTCCAACTTGAGGGGGAGTATAGAGAGTTCAGATGTACTTTTATATGTTCTTTTATGTCTTTTTCTGTGTGCATGTGTTTGGTGCTCCTGCGGAGTACCTTATTGTAACTCTAGTCCTACAATAAAAGGGATGTGTGGGGTTGAAAGCCCTAACACATGTATTCCCCAAACCTCTCTCTGTCTCTTTCTACATCTCTCTCTCTCTCTCTCTCTCTCTCTCTCTCTCTCTCTTCCATTCTTTTCATCTTTTTCCTCAAATTTCTTCTCCTCTACTTGTATATTTCGGTATTTGGAGTGTTTTACTTTTAAAGGATGAGCATGGTAAATTGGTAACACCAAGTTCAATTTTTCTGGGTCGGTGGAGATAGGAAAATCAAATAGAGTTGGCTATTGAAGCTGCTGTGGAGGCTCTCTACTCTGGTGGCTGGGTTATTCTTGCATTGGTTGGCTTTCAGGAGATGAATCCTCGAGATCTAGACTTTATATTAAATGATCTAAGAGCACACTTGCTCCTTGAAACTCGCTATCACCATGTCCCTAGGGGGGCTACCAATATAACCTAGTCCTTAGCCAAGGATGGTTTTCATCGATATCTGTGACACCCCGGATGCCAGGGTCCGTGGTTGCCCTCGGCCCCCGATATCCCGGGCTCCACATTATGCGATGCATGAGTGCATTATAGTTAACTGCAGAATTGTAGATTTAACCAAGCATAAACAACTTAATCATGGGCAAAGCATTTCCAAAAGAATGAGGAACATGTATATCATATATGGGTCAAAAAAAAGTACATAGACTGTATCCCTCATATTGGGGCCCATTGGGTCCCCTAGAACAAGTTCAGAATATACTGCCCCAAAAAGCTGTACAACAATGCCGAACAGGCGCAAAACCCCAAAAGAATACTCCCGACGCCACAACCCTAATAGTCCTGTTCGCCTGTGTACTGAAGATACTCGTCGGCGTCCTCTCCGAGTTCTACGTAGTCGGTCGCTTCGACCGCCTCCTGTATACCTGGGTCACATGGGTCATCTGGTTGGTGGTTTAAACCACCACCCCAGAAAGGGGAGTGAGTGGCCAACTCAGTGGTTTCATTTCCTTAGGTTACACATTCACCAATACAAACAATATAGATAATAATTTCATTTTCCAATAACAGAATCAAAGAATAGCACAGCATCACAAGCATGGTTATTAAGTGAGATGAGTGCATGTAATGCAGATGCATGCCCGATCGCCGATGCTTGTCACAGCCGCCAGTGGGTGGCACCACCACTCCACCCGCACAGACAATGTATGCCATGCTTAACTATACATGATTAGCCGAGTAGTTAATTAAGTCATTTCATCACACAGCCGATTGGCGAAGCCTCTGCACCCACGTTCTATCAATTTGGCCGACTGGGACCACCTGACTCCCTGCGGGGCGAACGCAGGTCACAGCCAGTAGCCCCTCGATCCTATCTCGGGTCCACAGCCCCCGAGGTACCTGGTTTGGCCGCGACTCGTCAGACGCGCCCAACACAGGCGGAATAGGGTACATCGCCCTATCCCATAGTCGAGTAGTAGGTGTGTCACCTCCACGGTGCTCAACGGACACTACGGGGAGGCATCACCCCAGCGTAGGCCGACAGCACGGGAATAGGGCCCATACCACCATTCCCGGCTCATGAGTCTTGAGGGATCGGTACGCCGTATGCTTTCTAGTGGGCTTATCAAAGGTGCGCAGGTACATGGATTCTACATAAGTGACAGAAATACATTCAAACACTCGGTACATATATTGCCACCCGACCCGGTGGTGGGCCAGGGTCCTCGACTAGGGGAAGTGAAGGGAAGACCGACCTTGAGCATATACCGCCCGCGTGGTCCTTGACCACAGTCGATCGCCCCGTCTTCCGCCATAGTCGACCACCCCGCTCCCGAGGCTGCCGACCTGGTGCGGCCGCCTCAACGACTGTACTTACCGGGTCGGAAGCTACTATCCGTCATCCCAAACACTTCCCGATTCCCCAGCTCATGCATATTCAAGTTACAAAACATATAATACTAAAATCTCAGCTATCACATATTAGTATAATTTCTAAGACATCTTAGCATAGAAGATTTGCATAATGAGAACATGTGTAGGATGATATGAGCATGCAAATGGCCCTAGCACACACTTAGCATCTAAATCCCTAGGCAACGAATTTCCCTAGCTACAATCCATCTTCCTAACTTGGAAATTGAAAGAATCAACTACCATTGTAGGCATTGGTTGCAAGGCAACACATAGGTAAATGATACACACCTTGGTTTGAAGGAGGATTAGCAAAATCCTGCAAGGGGGTGTTGGAAAATCAGGAAAAATGGGAAAAACCTAGGTAAGGAGCTAGAGAAGATGGGGATTTTATGATGGACTTACTGCTACAAACGTCCGTGAAGATCTCCAATCACGAGAGAAGCCGGCTTGAGGATGTAGAGGCGGTTAGGTCCGGATAGGGTAGCATGCAAGGGCTTCACTTGAGAAGCCTTCTCTCACAACTCCTCCCTTTTCTCACCCACACACCCCTTTTCTCAGAAATTAGGTTAGAAATGAGAGAATGGGCTGAGAAAAATAGGTTATAAAGGTTGGGGAATTGGGACATATAGCCCCCAATCTTTTAAGTTGTATAAAAGTGGCATTCTGTGCCCTGATTTAGTTATGTGGGGCCCACCTGACCCCTCTGGGCCAATCCAGTCCATTGGATAGCCTTACCATGTTGAGATCCTTGTTTGGGCAAGATTTGGGACCGATCGGACATGGCGATTGCCGGATCTAAAGCGACATCAGTTCAACGGTCACCGGTTGTCGATCGGGGCTCATGTTTGGGGATCATATGCTGGTTTATGTTTGAAATCCATGGTTCACATTTCATGGCCATGTAAGGGTCCATAGGGCCCACACAAGAAAAGTGAATTGAGTAATGATTACTCACTAAAGGTATTGTGCAAGTATACTTGCACTCCCATGTGCAACTGCAAGACACTGCAATTTATGATTTCGGGTGCCGATTTCTACGTAACGTTCGCCTACGAGTGTCAAGCCCAGTACGTGGGTGGTCCTCAACAAGTTTTGGGCCTAACAGACTCAGGACGGGCGGCGGAACGAGCTCCTACGCGCGTATCTAAGTTCCCGACACCACGAGACTATAGTTCTCTAAGTCATGTGTGGCCAATTTTTCGTCTAGAGGGTGATACGTGTCTAGTGGGTTCGAGCATGGGTTTGAGTACTAAGGAAGGCGATTTTACGGGGCGTTACAATCTCCCCCCCTAAGAAAAATAATTTCGTCCTCGAAATTTCGTACCTTCTTGGGTTCTTCGAAGAGGTAAGGATAGTTCTTTCGCATGCTGGTTTCAGTTTCCCACGTGGCTTCTTGTTCCGAATGGTGGGCCCAAAGTACTTTGACCAATGGGATCGACTTGCTACGGAGAACGTGTTCCTTCCGATCTAGGATGCGGACAGGTTGAAGTATGTATGTAGCATCCTCTCGAAGTTCAACTCGTTCCCACTTTATAATGTGCGACGGGTCCGGCACATACTTCTTTAGCATTGAGATGTGGAACACATCATGTACCCCAGCTAGAGGAGTCGGTAGCGCGAGTCGGTATGCTACAGCGCCAACACGGTTCAAAATCTGAAATGGTCCGATATATCGTGGAGTCAATTTGCCTTTCTGTCCAAATCGCAGGACTCCTTTCATCGGTGAAATTTTTAGGAACACATGAGCTCCCTCTTCAAATTCGAGGGGTCGACGTCGCTTATCTGCGTAGCTTTTCTGACGGCTCTGTGCAGTCTGGAGGCGTCTTCTGATGAGATCAATTTTCTGGGAGGTTTGTTGTACCAACTCTGGACCGAGAATTTTCCCTTCTCCAATCTCCGTCCAGCAGTGTGGAGCTCTACAGGGGCGTCCGTATAGAGCCTCATACGGGGCCATGCCAATACTAGCCTGATAGCTATTGTTATATGCGAATTCTGCATAAGGGAGGCACTCGTCCCAGCTATCTTTGAAGTCCAAAGCACATGCCCTGAGCATGTCTTCCAATATTTGGTTCACTCGCTCAGTTTGGCCATCAGTTTGAGGGTGGAAAGCTGTGCTGTAAGTCAGTTTCGCACCCATGGCTTGCTGGATTCGAGTCCAGAAGATTGACGTGAAACGGGTGTCACGGTCCGACACGATCACACGAGGCACCCCATGCAGCCTTACTATTTCCTTAATGTATAGCTTCGCCAATTCTTCGGTATTGTGCGAGGAGCGCACGGGTAGGAAATGGGCAGATTTAGTCAATCTGTCCACTATGACCCATATAGAATCATGCCCCTTTCTAGTCCTTGGCAATCCTGAAATAAAGTCCATCGAGATGAAGTCCCACTTCCATTCGGCTATGGGTAGAGGTTGGAGTAGCCCTGGTGGTCGTCGGTGTTCGGCCTTGACTTGTTGGCACGTGAGACACCGAGACACATAGTCTGCAATCTCCCGTTTCATGTTCCCCCACCAGTAGTTTCTTTTCATGTCTTGGTACATCTTAGTACTCCCTGGGTGTATTGCCAGTTTCGACTTATGGGCTAAGTTCAAGATTTCTTCCTTCAATTCTGAGACGTCTGGGACACAAAGGCGGCCTTGGAATCGTAGGCCTCCATCACTCCCAATACGCCATTCTGACTTGTCTTCCTTGGCCGCTAGGTCCTTCTTTTTACGCAGTAATCCATCTCGGTCCTGGGCCACGATGATTCTGCAATCTAGTTCTGGCTCCACACGAAGATGGAATACTTGTTCACATGGCCCTTCCACGTTAAACATCAAACCAAAATCCTGCAACCATTCGACCATATTCCACTCTTCTACCATCAGAGTGGCTACACTTTCCAGCGTCCTCTTGCGACTCAACGCGTCTGCCACCAGGTTTGCCTTGCTTGGATGGTAGGATACATCAAAGTTGAAATCCTTAAGCGTTTCCATCCACCGACGCTGCCTCAAATTCAGATCACGCTGGGTGAATATATATTTTAGACTCTTATGGTCACAGAAGAGCTCAAATTCTTTCCCGTACAAGTAGTGTCTCCACAACTTCAGAGCAAAAATGATGGCAGCCAATTCCAAATCATGAGTGGGATAGTTCTCCTCGTGCTTTCGTAACTGACGAGACGCATATGCAATCACCCTGTCCTTTTGCATTAGGACGCATCCTAGACCAACCCGAGACGCATCGGTGTAAACTGTGTACTTAACGCCTTGTTCGGGTAGAGCTAGTACGGGAGCGGATGTTAACTTGTCCTTGAGCTCCTGGAAGGCAACTTCCGCTTTGTCATTCCACTCGTATTTGACGTCTTTACAGGTCAGCTGGGTAAGTGGCCGTGCGATTTTTGAAAAATCCTTGATAAATCGACGATAATAACCGGCCAGTCCAAGAAAGCTCCTAACTTCCGTTGCGGATTTGGGCTGTTCCCAGTCCTGTACGGCTGCAACTTTAGCACAGTCTACGGCGATACCATCAGCTGAAACTACGTGACCTAGGAATTTTACTTCTTCCTTCCAGAAGGCACACTTATTATAGGCAGCATACAGTTTGTGTTCTCTAAGGGCGTTTAGGACTGCTCGCAGATGTTCCTCATGGTCTTCTCGGCTCTTAGAGTACACGAGGATATCGTCGATGAACACGATAACATATCGGTACAGGAATGGCCTAAAGACACGATTCATCAAGTCCATGAACACTGCAGGAGCATTGGTGAGTCCAAAGGGCATTACTAGAAACTCATAGTGCCCAAAGCTGGTCTTAAAAGCCGTTTTTGACACATCCTCCTTTCTGACCCGTACTTGGTGGTACCCTGACTGCAGGTCAATCTTTGAGAAGTAACGGGCACCCTTTAGTTGATCAAATAGATCGTCGATTCTGGGCAACGGGTATTTATTCTTTACTGTCACCTTATTTAGCTTCCGATAGTCTATGCATAAACGGAGGGTTCCGTCCTTTTTTCGAACAAAGAGGACCGGGGCTCCCCACGGTGACACGCTGGGTTGGATGAACCCGAGCTCCAACAAGTCATCTATCTGTCGTCTCAGCTCTTCCATTTCACACGGGGGCATGCGATAGGCTGGTAGGGCAATTGGAGTTGTGCCAGGCACCAGGTCGATCGTAAATTCGACCTCTCGTTGGGGTGGGAGTCCTGGTACTCCGCGAAATAGATCGCTGAATTCCCGCACCACGGGGGTTGAGCTCACAGACGGACAATCAAAATAGCCTGCATCGCGCAGGGCATAAATTTGAACACGATACCTGTGGCTGAATTGAATAGGGATCGTGAAGCAATCTCCTCCTGGAAGTTGTACCGTCATGTTTCTCGCTCCACAGTCTATCTCGGCTTCTACGGTAGTTAGCCAGTCCATGCCGATGATGACGTCGTAATAGCGAATGCTGGCGACGATTAGATTTAAGCATATTTCCTTCCCACCAATGACGACGGTACATTGGGGGCAGGTTTTCGTGGAGTCGGAGAAGGACCCTATGGCAGTCATCACCGAGATTTTCGGTATATTTGTAGTCTTCAGTCCTAGTCGCTTCACTAGGGAATATGATATGAAGGAGTTAGTAGCTCCAGTATCAACCAGTATATACACGGGAGTATCATGTATGTGGGCGGTACCTTCAAAAGCTCGAGGAACTGGACCCGAGGTGTCCGGCTCGTCGGCAATCATTGCGTGGACTCTTGCTTGTTGAACCCGGTTAGCCCCAGATGCAACGGAGGCCGGGTGTGACCGACCTTGGGGAACCGAAGCTCGCCCAGTTTGCAATTGTGGCTTTGGATGTGCAGAAGGTGCCACGTTGGTGCCCGTTGGAGAACGGCCTGCTGATGTGGAGGGTTTGATGTTGTGGTCCTTCATCTTGGCAAAGCAATATCCCTCAGTGTGCCCTGTCTTAAGGCAGTAAGTACATGTTCGGGTGGAACCTGAGGTGGGTGGCGGCATCAGGGCGCGCAATGGAGTTGGTTCTGTGCGAACCCTCTTGCTTGGGGTTGTGAAGGTAGAGGTTTCCGGCCTCACTCGCGCACCGATTTGCAGGCGGGCGCGTGAGAGTCGGATAGCGTCCTGTTCTGACTCCAGCGCCTTAGCAAAGGCAGCCGCATAAGTAGTAATCTTGGTGCAGCACATCTTTGTGCGTATCCCAGGCCGCAGTCCCTCCAAAAAGTGGCGTAATTTCGCCCCCTCATCTGTGGCCGTGGTCGGCGCGTACCTCAATAATTCCGAGAACCGGGTCTCGTACTCCCCGACACTCATATTGCCTTGCTGTAGTTTGTAGTATAGGGCCTCTTGGGCATGTCGGTACGTGATCGGGAAGTACTTCTCGTAGAACCGATCCTTAAAGTCTTGCCAGGTCCACACGTGGTTTCTCGGGACCGTGCGCTTAACGCTCCTCCACCACAAATTCGCATCTTTTTCAAGCGAGTAAGCAACAAGAGCCACTTGCTCGGCCTCGGAGCATTGGAAAGGCTCAAGCATCTCTTCCATGCGATCAAGCCAATGCTCGGCATCTGCCGGGTTGTGAGTTCCGGCGAAGGTCGGGGGGCGCATCTTTTGGAAGCGCTCGAAGATGCCCTCCCGGTGAATTTGAATCGGTCGAGCTGGCGAAGGAGGGGGAGGTAGTGTCGCTCGAGCCTCATCGGAGCTCGCAACCGGCGCGGACGCAACCCCTCCCGCACTCTGGGCAATCACCCCCATAAGTGCGGTAAGAGTTTGTTGTTGTTGTTGCAGCGCACTCAACAGTTGCTGCATTACATCTTGATTTTGTAAGGCCTGCGGCAAGGGGGGAGGTGGCGGCAGTGATGGCCCTTGGTGAGAGCCTAGCGGATATTCCCCCGTCACCTCAGGGCGCTCACCGCTAGAACTGGGGTCATTGTTTCCCCCTTGCGGGGTGTTAGCATCTTCGGGTCCCCCACCCCGATTCGTTCGAGTATACACTCGATCGAAGTGATGTGACATTGAGCTGCACATGCCAATGGACGTCCGTTAGTATCCTAGCGGAGGCCCATATGATAATAAACGGTGATGAATTTCTATTACCATGTGCGTGCACATACAAACATGCACAAACAAGCGTACATGATTTATCATATAGACATATACATGCAAGCGTAACACAGTTTAGAAAGAAAGACATAATTGTCATACTTTACACGATTCAAGACAGACATAGCATTCATAATTAGAATTTTCATTTCATTCACAAGTACTGCCTACAAGTCAGCCACTACACCCACAACTATCCCCATACTTGGCCACATCATGGCCCAAAATCGGTCCTAATACTTAGCCTACTTGGGGAAGTAACACTCTTCACCCAAGGCCCTAACACATACATTAATTTACTAAAGACGAAAAGGAAAACGAAAGATCTAAGCCTATGGAGGGGGTGCGCCCTCCTTGTTCTTCTCGAGGCAACATAGGATCCGTTTGAGAAGACTGTGCATCTTCTTGCCCCGATTGTCGATTTGCTCGACCTTCCGTTTGAGATCAATAATCTCGGCCCGAAGATCCATGGGCGGTTGGTCGTCCCCGCCTTCGGTCCTCGGCTCAACGTCTTCACCTTCGTCCTCGTCTTCTTCTTCTAATATCTCCGGATCAGGTTCGTCCGGTGAATCTTTTATCACCCGCATCCGTTGGAGGGTATTTATACCGATCGGCTTGACCGGTTTAAGATCCCCCCTTGGTCCCACGATTCGGCATCGTTGGGCCAAACGGCAAATGAGGCGAGCAAACGGAAGGGCCGGTGGTTTGGCACGAAGTGTGGAAGCAGCCTTTACAATGTTCCTGAGTATGAGGGTCGGAATGCACACGTCCTCGCCCCGCGTCACTTGGTAGAGAACTTCTATCATCAAATATGACAGCTCTGTGGTGTTCCCCTTCCGCGGGTACACATTTGCGGCGAAAATTTGATGGAGGACCCGATTCTCCGTCCGCATGTCACTAGCCAGCAGGCCCGCGTTGGGCCTCCAGCTAGCCATCTTTCCACACAAGGTACGGATCCGATCGTACCTGTCCTGGTGTGGCTTGCTATCGTCTTCGTCGATATATACGGTCCCCAACGGGATTCCCAACTCCTCCGCGATCACTTCGGCGTCAATGCGATATACCTGACCGCCGCCCTCTATGTCAAAGCCCAAGGGGTCAAAGCTAGGGTTTGTGATCTTGGAATAGTAGAGGCGCGTTAATCCCTCGCTGGCTGGGTCGTCGATCTTGAAGACCGGGCCCCATCCTTTCTCTCTCAAAGCGTTGAGAGCCCCATATTTCTCAAAAACTTCATCTTCCACCGGCCGTTCGAAGATTACCGGCCGTTTTGCAAACCTTCCGGAGGATTGGCTTGAGGAAGACGCCCCTTGGTCGCTCTTTTTCTTCTTGGAAGCTTCTCGGCTAGGTCCGGTAGCGGCCCTCTTGCTTCCGGTGAGAGCAACGAGGAGGGGGATAGCGAAAAAAGAAGCTACGGTGGAGAGGAAGGCAGCCATTGATGGGTTCTTGAAGTTGGAAATGAAATGGGGTGAGATTTCTAGAAGATTGGGGGAGGTTTTTGGGGAGTTTGAGAGCTAGGGTTTGGTAGGAAGTGAGAAAGAAGAGAGAAAATGAGAGAAGTGAAGTGAAAGAAAGAGAAAAAAGCAATTTAAAGCAGCCCACATGTGCCTTGGTGGGCCCGTCCGGTGGTACCGGACGCTGTCCGGTGGTACCGGACAGGCCTGGAACAATTGGGACAGTTGGGTCCGGTGGTACCGGACACTGTCCGGTGGTACCGGACAGGTCTGGACCATCCAGGGCAGCAAGGTCCGGTGGTACCGGACACTGTCAGGTGGTACCGGACAGGTCTGGACCATTGAGGGCAGTGAGGTCCGGTGGTACCGGACACTGTCAGGTGGTACCGGACAGGTCTGGACCATTGAGGGCAGCGAGGTCCGGTGGTACCGGACACTGTCAGGTGGTACCGGACAGGTCTGGACCAAAATCCCCAAGTCAAGTGTGGGTCCAATTCCTCTACCATTTCCCACATTTGGGTATCCTTCCTTTCACCCCAATCCCATCTTAGGCCACTTATTAGCGTCTAAGCTTTACCCATCACACACGTACCCTTCTAATTCAAGGGGTTTATGATTACACCCAACCTACGAAGATTGAGTGGATCAATCTTGTCCTAGACTTAAGCTTTACTCGTCCCCACTCCCTATCTCCTTTCTTTTGGTAAGTCCATACCCATAGTCCCGTTGTTTCTAATGCCTTGGCTCTGATACCAACTTTGTGACACCCCGGATGCCAGGGTCCGTGGTTGCCCTCGGCCCCCGATATCCCGGGCTCCACATTATGCGATGCATGAGTGCATTATAGTTAACTGCAGAATTGTAGATTTAACCAAGCATAAACAACTTAATCATGGGCAAAGCATTTCCAAAAGAATGAGGAACATGTATATCATATATGGGTCAAAAAAAAGTACATAGACTGTATCCCTCATATTGGGGCCCATTGGGTCCCCTAGAACAAGTTCAGAATATACTGCCCCAAAAAGCTGTACAACAATGCCGAACAGGCGCAAAACCCCAAAAGAATACTCCCGACGCCACAACCCTAATAGTCCTGTTCGCCTGTGTACTGAAGATACTCGTCGGCGTCCTCTCCGAGTTCTACGTAGTCGGTCGCTTCGACTGCCTCCTGTATACCTGGGTCACATGGGTCATCTGGTTGGTGGTTTAAACCACCACCCCAGAAAGGGGAGTGAGTGGCCAACTCAGTGGTTTCATTTCCTTAGGTTACACATTCACCAATACAAACAATATAGATAATAATTTCATTTTCCAATAACAGAATCAAAGAATAGCACAGCATCACAAGCATGGTTATTAAGTGAGATGAGTGCATGTAATGCAGATGCATGCCCGATCGCCGATGCTTGTCACAGCCGCCAGTGGGTGGCACCACCACTCCACCCGCACAGACAATGTATGCCATGCTTAACTATACATGATTAGCCGAGTAGTTAATTAAGTCATTTCATCACACAGCCGATTGGCGAAGCCTCTGCACCCACGTTCTATCAATTTGGCCGACTGGGACCACCTGACTCCCTGCGGGGCGAACGCAGGTCACAGCCAGTAGCCCCTCGATCCTATCTCGGGTCCACAGCCCCCGAGGTACCTGGTTTGGCCGCGACTCGTCAGACGCGCCCAACACAGGCGGAATAGGGTACATCGCCCTATCCCATAGTCGAGTAGTAGGTGTGTCACCTCCACGGTGCTCAACGGACACTACGGGGAGGATCACCCCAGCGTAGGCCGACAGCATGGGAATAGGGCCCATACCACCATTCCCGGCTCATGAGTCTTGAGGGATCGGTACGCCGTATGCTTTCTAGTGGGCTTATCAAAGGTGCGCAGGTACATGGATTCTACATAAGTGACAGAAATACATTCAAACACTCGGTACATATATTGCCACCCGACCCGGTGGTGGGCCAGGGTCCTCGACTAGGGGAAGTGAAGGGAAGACCGACCTTGAGCATATACCGCCCGCGTGGTCCTTGACCACAGTCGATCGCCCCGTCTTCCGCCATAGTCGACCACCCCGCTCCCGAGGCTGCCGACCTGGTGCGGCCGCCTCAACGACTGTACTTACCGGGTCGGAAGCTACTATCCGTCATCCCAAACACTTCCCGATTCCCCAGCTCATGCATATTCAAGTTACAAAACATATAATACTAAAATCTCAGCTATCACATATTAGTATAATTTCTAAGACATCTTAGCATAGAAGATTTGCATAATGAGAACATGTGTAGGATGATATGAGCATGCAAATGGCCCTAGCACACACTTAGCATCTAAATCCCTAGGCAACGAATTTCCCTAGCTACAATCCATCTTCCTAACTTGGAAATTGAAAGAATCAACTACCATTGTAGGCATTGGTTGCAAGGCAACACATAGGTAAATGATACACACCTTGGTTTGAAGGAGGATTAGCAAAATCCTGCAAGGGGGTGTTGGAAAATCAGGAAAAATGGGAAAAACCTAGGTAAGGAGCTAGAGAAGATGGGGATTTTATGATGGACTTACTGCTACAAACGTCCGTGAAGATCTCCAATCACGAGAGAAGCCGGCTTGAGGATGTAGAGGCGGTTAGGTCCGGATAGGGTAGCATGCAAGGGCTTCACTTGAGAAGCCTTCTCTCACAACTCCTCCCTTTTCTCACCCACACACCCCTTTTCTCAGAAATTAGGTTAGAAATGAGAGAATGGGCTGAGAAAAATAGGTTATAAAGGTTGGGGAATTGGGACATATAGCCCCCAATCTTTTAAGTTGTATAAAAGTGGCATTCTGTGCCCTGATTTAGTTATGTGGGGCCCACCTGACCCCTCTGGGCCAATCCAGTCCATTGGATAGCCTTACCATGTTGAGATCCTTGTTTGGGCAAGATTTGGGACCGATCGGACATGGCGATTGCCGGATCTAAAGCGACATCAGTTCAACGGTCACCGGTTGTCGATCGGGGCTCATGTTTGGGGATCATATGCTGGTTTATGTTTGAAATCCATGGTTCACATTTCATGGCCATGTAAGGGTCCATAGGGCCCACACAAGAAAAGTGAATTGAGTAATGATTACTCACTAAAGGTATTGTGCAAGTATACTTGCACTCCCATGTGCAACTGCAAGACACTGCAATTTATGATTTCGGGTGCCGATTTCTACGTAACGTTCGCCTACGAGTGTCAAGCCCAGTACGTGGGTGGTCCTCAACAAGTTTTGGGCCTAACAGACTCAGGACGGGCGGCGGAACGAGCTCCTACGCGCGTATCTAAGTTCCCGACACCACGAGACTATAGTTCTCTAAGTCATGTGTGGACAATTTTTCGTCTAGAGGGTGATACGTGTCTAGTGGGTTCGAGCATGGGTTTGAGTACTAAGGAAGGCGATTTTACGGGGCGTTACAATATCCCTCTGTACAGTCTTGTCCATTGCCTTGATGGATCTTTATATTTTTCTCATCTCTTTTAGTTTCTTGAATAAAATGTTTCAAAAGCATGGATTTTCATCTTTTTATTCCTTTATTGTTTATTGAAGGTACCTGCCTATTTTTTGTGTAACGACTCTTTTGATCAGTAACAGAAACAATTTAGTAAAAGGAATAGATTACTATAGGAAGGGGCAAAGAGTTTCTGATTACTTCACTGAAAAATTCATAGCAGCATATTTAAATTAAAAATCTGCAGTTCTATTTTGCATTATGACCTCAGCTTTGATCTGCTTCCACAGAATCACATTGTCTTAATCAACACCTTGTATTGATATTTATTCACACAAACAAAGGTGTTGATTTTCATGGAAATTATATAGATGATCCCTTTTAGTTTGAGCCATTCTTCAATTAATCATGCACTACCAAATGGTTTTTGCTTATATCAGAAATGCTCATCTGTCAGATTATCAGTCTGTTGAATTTGCTGTTATTTCTAGTTAATCCTGGTTTATTGCACTGTATTTTTTGTGTGGAAGGTTCTCATCTCCGGGTTGCTTGCTGCTTACTGCTGCCTGCGATCCAGCTGGTTTTGGGTATCAGTCATCCGTCTTGGGTTTCTCTTCCATTTTTCATTGGTAGCTGTGTTGGTCTTGTCGATTGGTCTCTAACAAGCAATTTTTTAGGCCTTTTCAGGTAAGCTTTTTATGCTTTAGTTTTTTTCTATAGCGGGCAGTTGCCTATGCTTTGATTCATTCAAATTTCCTTAGCATAAACATGTAAAGGCTTGGCATTGGTACATTTATGGTCATTTCAATAGCTTACATTTTATGTCTTCTTCTATGGTAAAGGTGGTGGAGGCCTCTGCTAATTTATGCTTGCTTCAGCATCATCCTGCTTTATATATACCAGCTTCCTATTGTGTTCCCAAAGATGGTTCAAACACTAGCTGACTTTATCGGTTTTTATAAAGTTTCTGCAGCTTCAGAGTGGACAGAAATTTCTTCTGGTCTTTCTCTCCTAGTTTTTTACTTCATGGTATGCATCTGGGCCAATGCTGATTGACAAATTTTGATCTGGTTATAAAGCATGACATTTTTTTTTTCTTTCAAGATTGAAGATTTATTTATTGCTTCAGGGTTTCATTTTTCAGTTTATTTTTTGTATTTTTTTTTATACACTGACACATTTTAAGTATTGTTACTTGTTGTTGCTTATGTATCCATTTCAGTGGTAAATGCATCATGCATGGGATCAAAGTGTTGTTGTCATACGACGCATAACCCATTCATGGTTCTTTGGTAGCACTTCTTGATTTGAATTCAATTGCTAGGGAGATGAAGTGGGTTAGGACATGATGGGGCTTGTGGGAAAGATGATAAGTCATGTCTGGGTTTAAGCTTGTAGAAGGAGTTGCTCAGAAGAAACTAAGCAAGCTCTAAAAGAAGGCTCTTTGAACCCCTAAAGGGCACAAAGAGCTGGTAAGACTCGAATTTGGTGTCTACTCAGCGAAGGCTGGTGTCACAATGAAGATCTTTGGTTGGCATGTCAGAGGGCTGGGATGCTTGGGGAAGCGCAGGAAGGAGAAGGATGTATGCTTTAGATAATGGCTCAGGTCATTACCCTCCAGGAAACTAAGCTCTAGGAAATTGACCAACTGGTGTTGGATTTGTTGTGGGGTATAAGTTAAGATTGGGTTACGTTAAGAGGCCGAGGCCACTGTTAGAGGGATTGTGGTTGCTTGTGCTATGAGGCACCAGATGTGGTGGTGTATGGATCCGTCTTAGTTTTAGTTATATTTTGAGGTGTGGTGTTAGGGTTTAGATGGATTTTTTTTTTTTTGTTGGTCCAAATCAAGTTTCCCAACACCATTTTCTATGGAATTACCTAAATGCAACCCGTGATAGATCAAGCCTTGGGTTAGCATTACTAGATTTTTGTTTGAAAAGTCTAATGATGGAAGGATTACTCGTAGCATGTGGGAGTTCCCAAAGTGGGTAACGTGTCATGAATGGTGGACTTGTTGATGGGGGATGTAAGATTTACATGGTCCAATGGCCAAGAAAAGGCTGTAATGACTAGAATTAGCATGTCCTAGTTTCAGCGGAGTGGGTTGATAAGTTCCCTTTTGTATGCCTATGAGGGCTTCTGAAGCCAACTTTGGATCACTATCCAATCTTGTTGGAGATGGAAGAGGAGAATTGGCGCGCTAGACATTTTCGGTTCGAACTTATGTGGCTAAAGGTGGAGGGTTTTTTGGATTTAATTAGGAAGTGGTGGAGTTCCTTGGTGGTCAAAGGCTATGCAGGGTTCAGGTTATGCCATAAGCTAAATTTTTTAAAAGAAAAGACGTGGAAGGAGGAGGTTTTGGGAAGCCAAGAGGCGGATATCAATAGTATTCTCATCCGAATTCAGGCTATAGAGATATTAAAGAAGTGGGAGAGGCCAGTTTTGAGGAGGAAAAAGTCATGATGAGGACATCCGAGCAATATACCAGAGGAGGGTTGAGCTGGTCTCCTTATGGCTAGACGATCATTACATGGGGCCCACTTGGCCCAATTCACATTCCTAGCCACGTTGAAGATCCCATGTGCATGTTCGTGCATCTTTGAAGATCCCACACAGGGAAGATGCACGTGGGTTGCATATAGGAGCTTGATGGACACATCGGACCGTTGGATCGAGTGGACATGATGATCAGATCTTTGGATCATCATCATTGGACATCTTGATCGTGGAACCCATAGGCCATGAAATAGTTTAGTTGTTTAGTTTGTTTACATGTTTCATTATTTTTGGTATAGCTCATATTTGTGATGAGATTAGGGAGTTAGGAACAACTTTTAATTCATTAAGCGTCTTTATGTTGAGAATCTTATCTGAGAGCACCTTTTTGTAAAAGGTTTTTTCTGAGACTATAAAAGGGTTGGATGTCCCCACCCTAGCCATTATGCATGTTATGAATGAAAGAAATTTCTCTCATTTTGCTTTGAGATTGACATAAAAAAAAATTCATCCTGTGATTGGATTGGTGGTGCAAAACCACAGGGAGCAATTCCCTAGTTATCTTTTCTACTTTTCTCTCTTCTCATCAATGTATTATCTTCCTTCTTCTCTTTTCTTTTCTCTTTCTTTACTTTCTTTACTTTCCCCAATTTCTCTCTTCTTTGATTTTTCTTTTGTTTCCCTAGAATCCCATATTCAATCAAACCTTAACCCATCCAAATCCCTACCCAACCAAACCCTAAACCATCCATTCCAACCCAAATTACCCCGGGCCCAAACCCGTGTCTGTATGGCCGTACGGACACATGTGTGGGGCTGTCTGTACGGACGCTTCCCTTCCCCCTTGTCCCTCTTTTTTCGTCACCTCCATTCCTCTCTATTCATTGTCCCTTATTTCTATCATAACTCTAAAACCCTAACTTAGATTTTAAAATCCCAAACCCTAATTTTCAAAATCCTAATTCTCAACCCCTTGATTATCAAAACCCTAGATTTCCAATCCCAAAAAATCTGAAAATCCCTTGGCCAAACCATAAATTCCTAATTCCCATAACCTGAAACCTATATTCTCAATTCTAGAAAACCTAAATCCTAAACCCCTTAAACCCAAAATTTGAAATCCAAACCCGAAACTTCCCAAAACCTTAACCCTAATGTTCCAAACCCTTTTCCCACATTTCTTAACCTTTAAACAGCCCTAACAGGTCAAAACTCTTACAAGACACATGATTTCCATTGAATTCAGATTTAACCATGCTAGGATAGAGATCTTGTCAAACAACCACTTTCTCTAAAAGCTCGAGCTGTTAGAGGATGGCATATCAATGTATATCAATGGACTCTTAACACTCCCCTGCACGTGTGGGGTGGAACTCTGCACGGGAACATACTAGGCAAGGGTGGAGGGACACAACTCACACCCGGGTGGAGGGACACTCACAACTTGCACCATAAACGGCCCCCCCACGGGAGAATATATTACCGGTGGCATATTTGCTACTTCCGGGATTCGAACACAGGACCTTCCGCTCTGATACCATGTCAAACCACTAAGCTCATGCCTTTGTAGTCTTATATACCGTTGGAACTTAGTGGTTGGATCCATCCCATATTGCATCTCATCTTGACCCTCATGATTTGTTACCGGAGGTACGTCGAAGCTTGCATCCCCAAGGAGAAGAGCCTTCTCTAGCTCTCGTGGTTGATCCTCATCAAAAGCAACTTCACTCCTCTCAAATTCAACAGGAACATTGCCCCACACCACCACATCATGCGTTGGAAGAGGATATTGAGGCAGCTTCTCAGAAGGGCGAGCACCCCACAAGAAAACATGCAAGCGGAACTGTTGTAGGCCGAAACAACCAGCGGCCATAATGCCCAACCTCGCTTGATAGCTCGTGGATACAGGGCAGCTCACAACATATCTTCCAATAAAACCACCAGCAAATTTCAATATGTCCACCACGTTCTCCATCAACACATACTTTGGCTTCAAGTAGTCCACAATATCCATGTTAACCACCATTTGCTTGTTCTTGGGGTCCTCTAAGGGTGCATTGGTATTGCTAAACCTATTAAATCCACTAATACCTTGACACGGTTGTCCTCCACAAATAACATCAACATCACCTAGGAAGAGGTAGGATACTGGACCTATACCCTCTTGTTACAAATTCCTTTATCCTCTCCTGACATTTACTTAGACCTTCCATAGGCTCCCCTGTGTCTTCGCTGGACCCATAACCCTTCCAACGCTCCTTGAACTTGAGCCCAGGTTTGTCGATATTATTTGTTGGACCATAACAAATGCCTACAAACTTCTCCACTTCGAATTCTCCAGAAACCTTGGCCACATCTTCACCCTCTTCCTCATCTTCATCTTTGCAGTTAGCCATATTTTGCCTTTGTGACTTCTTAGTTCCCAACGAAGAGAATTTCCTGCATAGCTTCTCCCACTCCCTTAGCAAACTCAAAAAATCATCTGCTGATTCATTCCTCACCTCAATCTCTGGGTGGTTGTGTTTAAGTCTTTTGCAGGCGAACTCATTCAGATCAATAGCCCACCTAGTGATGAGGTTTACACCAGCAAGATTTGCTCCAAGACAGAGACCAGTGGACATTGCCCGACAACCAGAATAGAGATCCAACAATGTCATCTCAGACTTTTGAGATCCACAGCAATAGGAAGATTCCTCAGAATCAGATTTCACACCACTGGTTGCACCATCAGCAGCAGCCTCACTTGAAATTGTTGAGGATGTCTCGCTGCCCGTCCTTTCAATTTCAGTTGGTAAGTTTGTAAATGTGGAATACCCAATCGAGTACGACATGTCATAGTAAAAGTCACATGACGCAATTGTCTGTTTCTTCTCCTCCAAATCCATAGTAGGAGATACTCGAACGATATTAATTTTTGAAACAATGCCGTCAAGGGAATTGGGATCTTTCAGCTCCGAAATGAAAACGAGCTTACTATCATGACCTTCCTTATCTTTAATGGCAGTGTCTTGAGGTTTGAAAAACCATTGAGCTGTGAAATACAGTTCCCGACTGGTAGTTTCGAAGAATTCTACAATCCTGCCGACGTAATCAGGCTGCTCGTCTCCAGCCTTAACAAAGGCACAATCGTTTATATTATAAATGCAGCCATCAACATGCGCTTGAGAGTAATGGCATCTCGCTTTCAAAACCACCTCTTCCTCTTCATTGCTTTTGGATGGAGTTGTAGCTTGCTTCTTCCTTTCATATCTTTCCGGCCATCTTTTCTTTGCTTCCTCTGTCGGAATGGGTTCTCTTAAGAACCGGCACTCGGAATCAACCTCCTTCTTCGCCCTCTTCGGAGCTGGAGCTTTCTCCGTCGTCAGCTCCTTTTCCCCCTCCGATCGCTTCGTCTTCTTCGAAGACTTTGAACTCTTTCTGTCTGACGATCTGGACGGAATCTGACTTCCCTCGTCGGTTTCAGATTCCATGGACGCCGCCGGAGAGGATTCCAGAAGGTTCTTCGACTTCCAGCTGCGTGTCGACGACGACATTTTGGCCGGAGAGCGCGCGGATGGAGGTGAGAGGGAGAGAGAGGGAGGGAGGAGTTGAGAGGGAGAGAGAGATTTGAAGAGGATGGCGTATCAATGTATATCAAGGGACTCTTAACAGATCCATCTCCCATTGGTCCTCGTTAATCAGTAATTTATGAGATTCGCATTGCGGGACCATCATAGGCTTGAATTTGGACATGTCATAAATTTGAAATTTCTGAATTTATGGTGAATTAACTTTTTTTTGTCGTTCAATTGCTCTAGTTAATCTGTCTTTTAATTTCATGGCATCATATTAGGTTAGATCATTCCGTTCTGCATCAAGTGGAGCGCATAAACGATAAGCCTAGCCAAAGAGTATTGCTAGCCACCTTAAAGAGTAGGAGATCAGATGGACGCAGAGGTCTAGAGCAGTTTGGCTTGAGGAGGGTGATAAAACTACAAAGTTCTTCCATAATGTTGCAAGCGCTCAGTTTAGGATCAACAAGATTAATAGCATTATGGTGGAGGGTAGGAGAGTAGAGGAGGAGCAATTTTGTAAGGCCATTGTCGAGAATTATGAGGACCTGCTTATCGGAGAACCTTGGAAGAGGCCGCGTTTAGACAACATGGATTCGATCAGGTTTTGGATGCTGATGCCGTGCTTTTGGAGAGGCTGTATTTCGAAGACGAAGTGAAGGCAGCGGTGGATTCTCTAGGTAAAGACAAGGCCCCGGGCTTAGATTTTTTTGTATATAGTCAAATTCGATGTGATTGGCTTTATGTAAAAACTTCTATGACAGGGGTTGTCTATTGTTGAATTTAGGAGCCTCTTTCATTGCTATAATTCTAAAGGTGGAAGGTATGGACCGCTTGAAAGATTCTAAGCCTATCACTTGATTGGTAGACTAAACAAGATCTTGGCTAAGGTGTTTGCTTCTAGCTTTAGGTTGGCTCTAACAGGGGTTATATCCATGGTTCAAGGGGCGTTCGTGGCGGGTAGACAAATTTTAGATAGTGTGTTTATTGTAAGTGAATGCATTGATGCTTTAGCACAGAGCAGGAAGAGAAGGTATTGTTTGCAAATTAGACACAAAGAAGGCTTATGATCACATGGATTGGTTATTCTTGGATCACATATTAGGGAGGCTGGGGTGTGGGCAAAGGTGGAGAAAATGGCTGTAGGAATGTGTCCGATCAGTGACTTCTTTAGTGCTAATTAATGGATCTCCTAAGGGGTTCTTTAAGGCGATGAGGGGTTTGCGGCAGGCGATCCACTTTCCATATTTTTGTTTATGGTTGTGGCAGAGGCCCTTGGTAGATTGCTGGATAAAGGTCAAGCGGTTAACTTGATTTGCAGCTTCAGGGAAGCGGATTTGGGGTTGCAAATATCTCATCTTCATTTTGATGATGGCACGATCCTGTTTTGTGAAGCAAACTAGGTTATGGTGGACAATTTGAGGGAAATGGTTAGGTGGTTTAAAGTGTTCTCTGGCCTGAAAATCAATATTTTTAAAAGTGAGCTATTGGGGGTGAATTTGCTCTAAGAAGAGTTGGGGGAACTTATGTGAGTCTTTGGATGCAGTGTGCGGTCCTTTCCCTCATCATATATGGGCCTTCCTCTTTGCATTAGTAAGTTGGCTAAGCACCTTTAGGACATGTCATTGAAAGAATGGAGAGGAAAGTCTCTAGGTGGAAGTTGTGGTATTTGCCTTTGAGGGGTCGAACTACCCTAATCAAAGTGGCCCTATCCAATGTGCCTTTGTATTTCATATTGCTTTTCAAGTGTCCTAAGTCGGTGATGGCAAGATCGAAGGGTAACTTCGAGAATTTTTGTGGAGGGGAAATGGGGGAAGTAGAAATGTCATCTTCTCAAGTGGGATGAGATGTGCAAGTCATATGATGAAGGGGGTGTGGGGATTAGGGAGATGGAAAGTGTTTAACTTAGCCTTACTAGGCAAATGGTTACGATGTTTGGAATAGAGGAAGGAAGTTTTTGGCATGAGGTGGTTGTGGGAAAGTATGGTTTTTAAGAGAGAGGGTTGTGTAAGGCAGTCTCAAGTGTGGCCAGGAGGTTTGGGAGGGTGTTCTCTTTTCGATTGAGAATGGGAAGAGAATTCGCTTTTGGGAGCATGTGTGTATTGGGGAAAGTCTGATGCAGGACAACTAACCACTTGTTGTAAAAGTTCGAACTGTTAGAGTGTGGTGAATCAATCCCTTTATCTCATAGCCCAGGTCGAGAGGGCCCCGAATTCACGGGTCACCCTACGGCCTCGGTCGAATCCTCCTACGTGGGCCCGGAATCCACGGGTGGGTCCAAATCCACGGTCCCCCCGAGTCCACAGCCGACCCCACCCCGAGTGTGCTCCTGAGTCCACAAGCCGCCCCACTCGAGCCCAGTGTGAAAATGCCCCTGCATTATTCACCCCCGGTGAGGAGTTTCGAACACGAGACCTCCTTCTTTGATACCGATTTGATGCAGGACAACTAACCACTTGCTCTAAAAGCTCGAACTGTTAGAGTGTGGCGAATCTATCCCTTCATCTCATAGCCCAGGTCGAAAGGGCCCCGAATCCACGGGTTCACCTCAGGGCCCCGAATCCACTGGTCGCCCTAGGCCCTCGGTCGAATCCTCCTACGTGGGCCCCAAATCCACGGGTGGGTCCGAATCCACGGTCCCCCTGAGTCCACAGGCGTCGAGTCGACAACCGACCCCACCCCGAGTGTGCTCCCAAGTCCATAGGCCGCCCCACTCGAGCTCGGTGTGAAAATACCCCTGCATTAAAGTCGCTTCTATCAGAATTACCCAATCTAGCTAGCTTGTCCCTAGAGGCTAATATTTAGTTCCGAGATGCTTCTCTTATTGGGGGGGGGGGGGGGGGGCAGTTATTTGGACACCTCCATATCAAAGGAATTTACGGGGCAAGGAAGTGGAGGAGTTGGTGAGACTGCTAGGAAAGTGTCAATGTTGTCTTCTAGTCATTGTTTTGAGTATCCCTGATATTATCGATAATATCGGGCCCCGATATTATCGATATCTCTAGCTTGGTGATATTGATAACACTGGTAGTATAAGAAATTCTAGGTATCGGCGATATATCGCTAAGCATTGCAATATATCTGACTATGTAAATTCCAGGTGTCGCTTGTATTGCCAATGTATCGGCAACATTTCGATAATATTGTCGATGTCTCGATATCACAAAAAATCATTTTATTAAAAAAAATTCATTCGAATTTTTTAATGAGTGCATAGTTGCATGATGAAATGCATGTTTGTATGTGTGTATATGTATGCATGCATAGATGTATGTATGTATGTATGTATGCATGGATGGATGGATGGATTTGTGTGTGTGCGCGCGCGCGGGCACATTCATGGACGGATGGATGGACCATGCATGTGTGTATATATGTATTTGTCATTGTATGCATGCATGCATGGATTGTTGGGTGGATGGATCATACATGTGTGTTTGTATGTATGTATGTGCATGCATAGATGGATGGATGGCTCCACCATTTCCCCCCTGTTTCCTCAATGTTTCACTAAGTCAACGATACATGCTTTTAGGCCCCCCCTTTGAGGGAAAAATTATTATTTGATTCTTAAATATGCAAATATGCTTCTTTTTAATCATAATTTGATTCTTAAATATGCAGGTATGTATATTTTAGCTTCTCCCGAAGTATCATTAAATATGTTTCTCCAATGTTTCCCCGAGTCAGTGTTACATTAAAGAGAAACTTATTTTCTTCGCGTCTTTTTTGCAATTATTTGATTCCTAAATATGCAAATATGTGTATTTTAGCATCTCTTGAAGTTTCGTTGAGAAATTTTTCCATATCTCTAGCTAGTGATACATGTAACGTTACTGATACTACGTATGCTGCTTCTAGTATCAAGGGGAAAATGATTCCTTGGTGTGAAAAAAATGACAAGTTAGGTGGTTCATTGTTCAATCCTTTTACAACATGATTTGAAAGTGTCCATGGGAAGTCGAGGAAGTTCACATGGCCAAGGTGTGGTCCTATGGGGCTCCTCCCAGAGTGACGGCATTTGCATGACTTGTGGGTTGAAAGAAGGTTCTCACCATTGATAATTTGCAAAAAAGGTTGATGGTGCTTCCTGACATATGCGTCATGTGTAAGGAGAACAAAGAATCAATTGACCATTTGGTCATTCATTGCCCCTTTGCTTGGAACGTCTGGGAGGTTTTCCTTGGTTTATTTAAAATGGAGTGTGTTTTCTCTAGTTCTATTGAAGAGCACTGCGGCACCCCGGATGCCAGGGTCCGTGGTTGCCCTCGGCCCTCGATATCCTAGGCTCCACGTATGCGATGCATGAGTGTATTGTATTTAATTGCAGAATTGTAGATTTAGCCAAGCATAAACAACTTAATCATGGGCAAAACATTTCCAAAGAAAGAGGAACATGTGTATATATAATTCCCCCAAAAAATGTACATAGAATGTATTCCTCACATTGGGGCCCATTAGGTCCCCCACTACAAGTTCAGAGTATACTGTCCCAAAAAGGCTGTACAAGAATGCCGTGTAGGCACCAAACCCCAAAAGAATACTCCCGACGTCTCAACTTTAATAGTCCTGATCGCCTGCGTACTGAAGGTACTCGTCGGCGTCCTCTCCAAGTTCTACGAACTCGGTCGCTTCGACCACCTCCTGTATACCTGGGTCACATGGGTCATCTGGTTGGTGGTTTAAACCACCACCCCAGAAAGGGGAGTGAGTGGCCAACTCAGTGGTTTCATTTCCTTAGGTTACACATTCACCAATACAAATAATATACATAATAACTTCATTTTCCAAATATAGAATCAAAGAATAAAACCTCATCACAAGCATGGTTATTAAATGAGATGAGTGCATGTAATGCAGATGCATGCCCGAACACCGATGTTTGTCACAGCCACCAGTGAGTGGCACCACCACCTCGCCCGCACAGACAATGTATGTCATGCTTAACTACACATGATTGGCTGAGTAATTAGTTAAATCCTTTTATCACACAGCCGGTTAGCGAAGCCCCTGTACCAACGTTCTATCAATTTGGCCGACTGGGACCACCTGACTCCCTGCGGGGCGAACGCAGGTTACAGCCAGTAGCCCCTCGATTCTATCTCGGGTCTACAGCCCCGAGGCACCTGGTTTGGCCGCGGCTCGTCAGACGCGCCCAATACAGGCGGAATAGGGTTCATTGCCCTATCCCATAGTTGAGTAGTAGGTGTGTCACCTCTATGATGCTCAACGGACACTACGGGGAGGCATCACCCTAGTGTAGGCCGACAGCACGGGAATAGGGCCCTTACCATCATCCTCGGCTCATGAGTCTTGAGGGATCAGTACGCCGTATGCTTTCTAGTGGGCCCATCAAAGGGTGCGCAGGTACATGGATTCTACATAAGTGATAGAAATACATTCAAACACTTGATACATATATTGCCACCTGACCCGGTGGTGGGCCAAGGTCCTTGGCTAGGGGAAGTGAGGGGAAGACCGGCCTTGAGCACGTACCGCCTGCGTGGTCCTTGACCACAACCGATCGCCCCGACTTCCACTGTAGTCGACCTCCCTGCTCCCAAGGCTGCCGACCTGGTGCGGCCACCTCAACTATTGTACTTGCCGGGTCGGAAGCTACTACCCGTCACCCCAAACACTTCCCGATTCCTAGCTCATGCATAATTCAATTTACAAAACATGTAATACTAGAATCTCAACTATCACGTATTGGTATAAGTTCTAAGACATCTTAGCATAGAAGATTTGCATAATGAGAACGTGTGTAGGATGATATGAGGATGCAAATGGCCATAGCACACACCTAGCATCCAAATCCTTAGACAACGAAATTCTACCAATCTCATACAACTTTACTTGCTACAATCCAATTTCCTAAACTTGGAAATTGAAAGAATCAACTGCAATTGTAGGCATTGGTTGCAAGGCAACACATGGGTAAATGATACATACTTTGGTTTGGAGGAGGATTAGAAAAATCCTGCAAGAAGGTGCTAGAAAATCATGAAAAAGGAGAAAACCTACGTAAGAAGCTAGAGAAGATGGGAAATTTTCATGGACTTACTTCTACTGACGACTGGGAAGGTCTCCAATCGCGAGAGAAGCCGGCTAGAGTGATGTAGAGGCGGTTAGGTCCAGGTAGGGTTGCATGCAAGGGTTCCTCTTTGAGAATCATTCTTCCACAACTCCCCCTTTCTCTCCCACACACTCCTCTCTCAAAAAATTGGCTGAGAAATGGCTGAGAAAGTGGGTTATAAGGGTTGGGGGAATTGGTACATATAGCCCCCAATGATTTAAGTTGCATAAAAGTGGCGTTTTGTGCCCTGTTTTGATTATGTGGGACCCACCTGACCCCTCTGGGCCAATCCAGCCCATAGGATGGCCTTACTATGTTCAGATCCTTGTTTGGGTATGATTTTGGACCGATTGGACATGGCGATTGCCGGATCTAAGGCGACATCAGTTCAACAGTCACCGGTTGTCGATCGGGGCCCATGTTTGGGGATCATGTGCTGGTTTATGTTTGAAATCCATGGTTCATCTTCCATGGCCATGCAAGGGTCCATGGGGCCCACACAAGAAAAGTGAATTGAGTAATGATTACTCACTAAAGTTACTGTGCAAGTATACTTGCACTCCCAAGTGCAACTGCAGGACACTACAATTTATGATTTCGGGTGCCGATTTCGACGTAACGCTCGCCTACGAGTGTCAAGCCCAGTACGTGGGTGGTCCCCGACAAGTTTCGGGCCTAACAGTCTCGGGACGGGCGGCGGAACGGACTACTACGCGCTTATCTAAGTTTCTGATACCATGAGACTGGTTCTCTAAGTCATGTGCGGCCAATTTTTCGTCCATAGGGTGATATGTGTCTAGCGGGTTCGAGTCTTAAGGAAAGCGATTTTACGGGGCGTTACAAGCACCTTTTGGCTTGGCACATAGGAGGTGTAAGGGTGGTAAAGTGGGTTGGAGGGAAAGAAACAGCCGGTGCTTTCAAAATCAAAAGTGGGTCAGTGGGGGATTTTCTTTAGGAGGGCTAAGTTTGATGTATTGGTATGGGCTTTATGTATGAAATTTTGTGATCCTATTTCTCTGAATAGGATGTTTGCTGTGTATTTTTTGCTGTTTTAGCTTCCCAATAAAATTTAGTTATCTTTAAAAAAATAAAGAAGATATAATAAAGTCGCATTAGAGTAGCCTGATTCTCCTGTCCCCTTTTGGTTTTATTTGGCATTTCTTCGTTTTCCAGTTATATGGACATTTCGTTTGTATAACTAGCGACTGTCTGGATTTGTGAAATGGAAGCATCATTTTCCATGGAACTTTCTATTGTTAAGCCTTTTTGTGGGAAATGTGGTTGCCCACTTCCTCATTTTGGTGGAATCCCCACCCTCCTCCCTCTCTAGTCAAATCCACATGGGCCATCGTCTATCTTCACGTGACAATGCTCACATGAGCCACAAGTGTTCTTGGCTTGCACAGTTGCATACTACATGTGTCATCATCCATCTCTGCTTGCACCCCCCTTGTACAAAGCTTCCCACAAGTGTCATTGTCCATTTCCATTTGCTCCATTTGTTCCACATGTGCCTATGTTCCAATTTGCATGTGTTCCAGTCTAGCTTCAAACTACCAATGTGTCAAATGTGCCAATGTATCAAATTGTGCCCCATTTTCCACCATTCAGCTTTAAGTGCCCCACATGTGCTACGTGTTCTGCATGTGCCACCATGCACCATACATCTTCAAGAGTCCCACATGTGCTAATCTGGCTGATGCCAGAAACTACCAGGAAATTTTTTTCTGACAAACAAAAGATTTGGAAACAGGCTCCAAATTTTCTAGGAAGGCCTTATTGAATAACAAGCAGGGGAAACAATGTTTCCTTTCCACAGCTTGTGGAAAATGTTTCCTGAGAACCATTATTTCATTTCCATGATTTCTATGAATTCAAGCAGGCCAGAAAGCTGGTGATATCAATATGCGGTTCTGGTTTCACATTAATGAGAATAGTAGGGAGCTGGGACCTTCATTGGTACCAGCCTTACTTCTCACCAAGGTTCTGAACATCGGTATTGGGCGCATAACGGCTGGATCCAAAGTTACACCTGTCGCTTGGCGGCTGTAATGCTATGAATTTTGACCAATTTCGTGTTGTATGAGTGATACATAAAAGAAACATATTGTTTATTGGATCAAGAAGTTGATCGTATTATCCGACTTTTTGAACATTGCCTTTTACTTCTGTGGAATCATTAATTGGATGATTGGATCATGTGCCATTTTATGCTGCATGGTTCACAAGCTGAAACATTTGATCTTTATCAGTCTATGATGATGTGAACTGAAAGTGGCTTTGCTCCTTGCCCTTATCATTCATGAAATATGTCCCGTTTTTCTTGGGAATGATGCTGCTTATCTGTGTTGCTGTATCTTAAGTATTCTCGAATGAGCTCTCATAAAAATAAGTTGTTATGTTGTGCACAACTGTCCTTGTACATCCATTATTCTTTGTTTCACTTGCCCAGGGACTGCCTTCTCTTTATTATGTAGTGCGAAACTGTACTTTTACATCCATTATTCTTTGTTTCAGTTGCCCAGGGAATCCCTTTGTCCATGACATCCGCTTATATATATATATATATATATAATTCTTCTCTCTCTCTCTCTCTCTCTCATATATGTATATTTAATTCTTCTCTCTCTCTCTCTCTCTCTATTTTGTAACAGCTGTCATGCATCAAGTGTGATTTGGAAGAAATGGATTCTATTATGTCCATGCGAGGAAGCAGCTTGAGAGAGCAACTTCTACCATCAAAACATTCATTTTTCATCCGGGAATCAAGGTAATCATGGGCGTTGCTGTTTTCCAGAAAAGACTACTTTTCTCAGAATGAATCAATCACTTGTCCAAAACAAGATACCGGCCCTTGTTGATCCTATAATGTTATGTGCGTTAGAACTGATTTGGGTTTTTTTTTTCTTCACAATTTGTAGCTATCTGAATCTGTTTTTTATTTTTTTTAATTTTTTTTATCAGTAGTGCAATTTTTTTAAAGAATCAAGGGGTAGTAATATCCATTTATGGCAGTAGATCTTTGATGAGCCAAAAACTAAACAAGATCGAAAAACCATTTCTTCGCGAGGTAATTTACATACTAATTGCCTCTCTTGAAATTGGATGAAAAGATCACCTAAGGAGCACATAAAGGCTCTAGTATTATGATAAATGCAAGTATCTAAAATTCCGGTCTTTACTTGGGTGTCCAAGATGGTCTGTCATTGGATTTCCTTCACATTCCCAGGAAGATATCTGTTGGATGTTAGAAATATGGAAAATCCAGGAAGCTATAAGCCAATTTTTTTTTTTTTTTTTTTTTCTAGAGAGATCTTCTTGATCTCTCTACCAGTGTTTGCATTGTCGACGAATTGTCGATATTATCGCCAATAATATCGGTGTCGCTGTAGTAGCGACACCGAAACCACAAAAATTCGTTTCTCTGCCAAATGTCGGCGAAATGTCGACGATATTTTGTGATTTCTCGATAAATTTGGAAAAAAATGTAAAAAATCAGAAGAAAAAGGAAAAAAAAGCATTCATTTCAGTATTTTTTGGAAGATTTGCGAGGTTATCGCGGGCCAGCGATACGAAACCCCTCAGAAGTCATTCAGAAATTAAAAAAAAAAATACGGAATCCTGTGTATCGTGCGATATATCGCAAGATATCGCAAAATATCGTGCGATATCAACAATATATCGCACAATAATGCCTGATATTGCAGAATTTCACTTGGTTTTATACGCAATTCTCATCCAGAAATTACCAAAAAAAAAATCATCTCTTTTCATCCAAAAATTACAAAAAAAATATATATAGTAAAAAAAAATTCTTACCTTTGTGATCTGCCTGAGGTAGATTTCGATTAGATTTGGTGGGCTGCAGTCGACATCCCCGAATCATGAAGAAAAACCTAAACCCCTTTTTTCCTTTTTGAAGATAATTATTTTAGAAGGAAACTGCATTTTCGCTGAGGATTATGGGATTTGAGTTGGAATTTGCGAAAAAAATATAAAAAATCGGAGAGATTTTTGGGAATTTTGGGTTGGAATTTCCAGCGAGAATTTGGGTAGGCTTGCGGACTTGCGGCCGTCTGCAACGGAGGTTCTCGAACTCTCTCTCTTGCTCTTTAAGTTAGGGAGAGGATTAGTTGTTACGCGGGCAATAGCTTAGTGGGTGGTAACCTTATCATGTGGGCCCATCTTGATGAACTTTTTTCCTATCCACACCATCCATCCGTTTTTAAATATCATTTAACAACGTTATAAAAAAAACTTAAGCATATCCAAATCTTTGGTGGACCACACCACTGGAAAAAGTGTTGAATGACCATTAAAAGAATTTTGTGGGCCATAAATGTTTAAAGTTATGCTAATATTTTTATATTCCCTTCATCCAATTATTTTTTACCTTGTAAAGGGGTTGGATGACAAATAAACATTAGATATCCACTTATAGTGGGTCTTGGGATTTTTTAATGGTGAACGTTCATCATCACTGTTTCATGTGGTGTGGTCCACTTGAGATTTTTATGTGCTTAATATTTGTGAAAAGGTCATAAAATGGTTTGTAAAAACGAATGAATGGAGTGGATACATGATATATCATCAAGGTGGGCCCTACACTAAGTGTAACACCCACTAAGCTGTCGCCCTGGTAACACCTAATCCGCGCCCCTTAGCCAAGGGAGAGTGGATTCCGTGCGACTCAGGTTGTAGCCAAGACGGTGCGTCCCTTATGGTGGGCCCACCTTTATCTATGTATTGTATATCCATTCCATCCATCCATTTTGAGAGACCAGTTTAGGTCATGTGACAAAGAATGAGGCAAATCCAAAACTCAAGTGGACTCCACCACCCAAAACAGTGGGAATTGAACACCTACCATTAAAAACTTCGTGGGGGCATAGAAGTTTTCTATCAAGTTGATATTTGTGTTTTTCCCTTTTCCAATATTTGTATGAACTTATGAACATGTTAGATCTCAAATAAACATCATGGTAAGCCCCCCAGAAATGGTTTCAAGTTTCAATGGTAGGCGTCACTATCCCTGCTGTTTTCTGTGGTAGGGTCTGCTTGAGCTTTGGATCGGCCTCATTATTTGGCTCATGCCCTAAAATGATCTCTCCAAATGGATGGACGGTGTGGATACAACACATACATAATGATGGGGGCCACAGTTAGGGTCCCACCCACATCACTGCTTCTGTGTGCGGCACGAGAAGTTTTTAATGGTGGGCATTCAATCATCACTTTTTCCCATGGTGTGGTCCACATGGATTGTGCTTTAAAATTATCTGGGGAAATGGATGGACAGAGTGGATTAAAAACATACGTTATGGTGGGGTTCACACCGCTGTCCACATAAAAATGAAGCAGAACCAAGTCTCAGGTGGACAACGCTATGGAAACAGTAGTGATTGAATGTCCACCGGTATCCACCGAAGCAGCGTCGAAATCGGGGGATCTATGTTAAAAAGGGAAGCGGATTAGCTGTTACCCGTAACCTTACTGTGAGCCCACATTGATGATGTGTTGTATATCCACACCATCCTTCTGTTTCTCCAGACCATTTTAAGAAGTGAGCTAAAAAATTAAGCAGATCCAATTCTCAGGTGGACCACACCACATGTAACAGTGGTGATTGAGTGCCTCTTATCCATGAATGCTCGTTTATGGAACAATCGTAGCCTCTTATCCATGTATGCTTGTTTATGGAAACAGGACCTTTGGATATTTTTCATTTAACCATCCAATAAATGTTTATGAATCTGCTACTTAGATAATGGAATAACTATAATTTTGAATCCATGATCCATCTACATTGGGTATCATAATTCGGACGGTTTAATTTGACCACTTGTGTGTCATATTTGCAATTTTAAGTATTTGTATGTCCTCCGTTGCACTTTATGAAGCCCACATGGTATATATATTTTATCCATGTTGACCATCCATTTTCCTAGCTCATTTTGGGCATGAACCATAGTCCCAATTTGTATTGGTCATGGACTAAAAGCCACCTTGATCGAACATTGTACTTTATAAATTTTTCTAGCTGAATGTGGGCCATTAGACATTGCTGAAGAAAAAAGAAAATCAGGACAGCTGCTTTTCATTTCATTCGTGTATTTGCGTATTTTAGTGCTTGTAAATTGTAATTCAATGTTCAGGATCATTAACCGTTTTGATCTTTTGAACTAAATGATGACACCAGCAGAAATGGATTCTCAATATAGAGTCCACGTTAGTGTAAATTTTGTTTTAGTGTAAGATATCATGAAATTCTGCACAAAATTAGACTGATTAACCATGGCATATCAGAATATTTGGTTGCTATTGGAGTGATTTCTTACCGCTGTGCATGCTTTTTGGGGCCCATTGCATGAAAACTTATTATTTAATGCATTTTTTTGTAATTTTTTTATTCATGAATATGCAAATATGTGTATGTAGGCATTTTCTGAAGTTTCACTGAAAAATTTCACAGTTTGCCTCATGTTTCCCCCTTTTTCCCTACATTTCCGGTTATCGGCGATATTATCGGCGATAACGATATAATATCTTTATCTCTTGCCAGCGAAACTTGTAGCGATACCGACAATGCGAACACTGCTCTCTACAATAGGTGTTATGCTAAGGGTCGTATCATGTGGGTTTCTCTAGTACATGCACCAAATGCTTGCAATATAGTTTTATATAGCGAATGCAGTATTGATAATACCGGCACTGATGCAAAACCCCCTTGAAGTTGAATTTTCTGATATCGCTGATAATATCGCTAGATATTGTGATGTATCGCTGATATCGAGATAACATGCGATATATCGCAAGCCCCCCTTCGTATATATTTAATGTATTGACGATACGATCCTCGACACATGCGATATCGGTCGATATCAACTGAAACTGTCAGCCGCTTCCCAATAAAATTGAAAAAAACTTCAAAAAACCGATTTTCCACTAAATCTTTTGCTTCTAATCTACCATTTAGGTAATTCCAACCAACCCTCTTATTTTTGGGAGGAAAATCCAGATTGTAGTACGGAAATCGAGATTGGACTGCACTGGGGCCTGATTTTCTTAAAAAAGAAAAAAAATCTGGAGGAGAAAACATCACGTCCCTATAAAAGATCCTCCCTCTCCTTGTCTTCTTCTTCTTCTTCATCTTCTTTCTTCTTCCTCTGCAACGTCTCTCTCTCTCTCTCTCTCTCTCTCTCTCTCTCTCTCTCACACACACACACACACACACACACACACACACACACACACACACATTTTCCATGAATGAGCCTGAAAAGGCTCAGTTGTGTCATCATTACAGAAGGAGTTATATGATACTTAGGTAGTGTATGATGCTTGATACACTAGTATTTAGAAGTTGTACACCTAACACATATATTAACTTGTAATAAACCGATTAAGTTGTGGAAGCTACTATCACCAAGGCCTCGGTTGGCATCTCTACTCTAATCCAATAAGAGCTACTCTAATAAGCTGTTTTTGTTCTAGCTCTTGTTTTAAATAAGCTCATTTGGTAAAATCACTTTTGCAAAACCGAAGAAAGCTCTTATTTGAAATAAGCATGTTTGGTAAGACATTCAAATAAGAGGTTTTGTAGGGGTAGTTGATGTCATTTTTAAAGATTACGACAACTCCATTATAAGAATAATCCAAATAGTTGTTTTGGTGGATCTCACCATAGATGGATCGTCCATCATATGGAGCCTACCTGTGATGTGGACTGTCTATTGTGTGAGCCAAACCTTCAAAGTGAGCCATCCATCACGCAAGACCCGTCTTGGATGTGGACCATTCATCATTAGGGGCTGACCTTTGATGTGGACCATCCATTGTGGGGCCCACCTTGATGTAGGTCATCCATCATGTGGGGCCCATCATCAATGCTAATTGTCCTTTATGTGGGGCCCTTTAATGTCCACTATCCATCACGTGGAGTCCACATTTGATGTGTCCTTGTGTGGGCCCCACCTTCGAAGTGGGTTGTCCATCATGTGGGCCCACTTTTGATGTCCATCATCCATTGTGTGGGGCGCACCTTCTATGCAGATCATTCATAATGTCGGGCTGCTTTGGATATGGGCCGTCCATTATGTGAGCCCACTTGATGTGGACCGTCCATTAGGTGGGCCCCACTTGATGTGGACTTCCATCACGAGGGGCCACACTTTGATGTGGGCCATCCATCATGTGAGGCCCACTCTGTCCATTATATGGGATCACCGTTGATGTGGACCATTCATTATGTGGGGCCACACCTTCAGTATGGGTCGTTCATCATGTAGGCGTACCTTTAATGTCAACCGTCTATCATCTGGGCCCACTTGCAATGTCCATCATCCATCATGTGGGTCCCACCTTTGATGTGGATCATCCATCAAGTGGGGCCCACTTGATGTGGATGATCCATCATGTTGGGCCACACTTTGATGTGGACCATCCATCATGTGGTGCCCACCTTTGATGTGAACCGGGCATCATGTGGGCCCACCTTGATGTGGACCATTTCATCATGTGAGGCCCTACCTTCAATATGGGTCATTCGTCATGCGGGCCCACCTTTAATGTCCACCATCCATCATATGGGTCCCACGACCGTCCATCATGTGGGCCCCACTTGATGTGGATAGTCCATCATATGCAGGGCCACATTTTGACGTGGGCCATCCATCATGTGGGACCCACCTTTGATGTCCACCATCCACCACGTGGGTCCCACCTTTGATGTGGACCATCCATCAAGTGGGGCCCGCTTGATGTGGATCGTCCATCATTTGGGGCCACAATTTGATGCAAACCACACTTTGATGCAGACCATCCATCATGTGGGGCCCCACTTTCAATATGGGTCATTCATCATGTGGGCCCACCTTAGAGAGATTGTAAATAGAAGAAAAGAGGGCAAGATGGGAATTGCTTAAAACGTTTAAGGGCAAACTTGTCCAAAAATTAGTCAAAAATGTCTACCCGCTTGAGCCAAATAAGCTTTTAAAAAAAAAGCGACCTCTCCATCACTTATTTTTGGAGAGATTTTTTGCTAATTTCTAAATAATTAAGTGGTAAAATTAGAGCTTACCAAATGGTCTATTTTCAAAATAAGTTTTTTTTTTTTTTTTAAAATTTTTAGAATAAGAAAATAAGCTCTTATTAGTAGAGATGCCAAACGGCCCCCAAGTCATAGTCCCAAAATCATTTTGTTTGAACAATCCAAACCTCCGATTCATGGACACATGCTTGTTGACACCGTTCAATATTTTCAAACGTCCAATAAATGTCCCCCAATGTTATTGTAGATGATGAAATAAGCATACGTTTTGTGTTACAGTACATTTAAGCTACAAAAGAATAATCTTGACCGCTTAATACTTGTATGTCAGTTCTGCAATTTTTAAGTAATTTCTACATGGTAATGTATCATCCTTCACACTCTGATAGAGCATCAAATTTTTTTTTTCTCATGAGTTATATGACCGTTGGATGCATTTCACTTTTAACCTTTCAATAAATGTCTCTAATCCGATAATCAGAAAATCAATTACATTGATGATACATATACCATAATTTGATGGTTTCGTTCGACCTCTTGAATGCCATGTTTGCAATTTCTGAGTGCCTGCATATTATCCATCACACTCTGCTAGAGTATCAAAGTTTTTCTCTTTTCTCATTTAGAATAAACTGTCATGTTGGTTTAGCGTTGTATAAAAAATGGCGGTAACTCTTTGATTGTATGCATGGCATAGTTGTACACATTGTTCGGAGTATCACCGATATTATCCTCAATATTACTGAAGTATCACCGATATTATCCATATTTCCAGTTCGGCGATACCGATAACACTGGTAGCGATACTGATAACCACTGGTAGTCTCAGAAACTCTAGGTATCGGCGATGTATTGCTAAGTATTGCTAATGTTTTCTACTGTGTAAATTCCAGGTGTCGCTTGTATTTTCCATGTATCAATATTACCAACATTTTTTACTGTATAAATTCTAGTCGTCGCTTGTATTGCCAATGTATCAGCGATGTTTCGATAATATCGCCAATGTATCGATATTGCCAAGAATCTATTTATTAAAAAAGTTTCCATTTTAAATTTTTTTATGGGCACATGGTTGTATGCAGTGTTCAAATTGTCGACGATAATATCGATCATATCGCGATATTATCCTTATTGCGACATGGGCGATATCAAGACCATAGTCTTTCGTTTCTTTTCCAGCTATCAACGATTTCTTGGCGAAATATTGTGTTGTCGATATTCTAAAATATCGATGGATGTTTGGATGGAAGGTTGGATGACTGGAAGGATTATTGGATGAATAGATGGGATGGTTGGACTGGTTTCTTATGACAACACATGCTTCTAGGCTCCCATTATTTGCAAATTTTTTATTCCTAAACATGCAAATGTGTGTTTTTAGCATCTCTTGAAGTTTTACTGAAAAATTCAACCGTTTTCCCCATGTTTCCCCGCATTTCCGGTTATCGGCGATATTTTCTGGGATATTGATATGGTTTCCGAATCCCCGGCCAGGGAAACTTGTAGCGATACATATACTTCGAACACTGGTTGTATGACAATCTAGACTGCCCAAATAGTTAGCCCACTGATCAAATAGTCAGATGCGTAATTTTTGTTTCACCATACATCTAACTTGGGACCCGTAATTTGGCTGATTTAATCTGAATTAGTTACAGGATATTTGAATATGATGTACTTGTTTTGGATATAACTGCATCACTTCCGTGTTCTGTCAAATAACGTATAGCTTACGACCCTATGCAAAGGAAACATATTATTCATTCTTGTTTCTTGTAATGTTATGAGTTCTAATTGTGTAATGATGTCTTTTTTAACATCCCCTGAATTTTCATTGAAAAATTCGACCAATTTCCCAATGTTTCCAAACAACAACGATACATTACGTCATACATCTGACATTTCCCAAGAGATAACTGATATGTTTTCATATACCAAGGGTGTCATACATCTGTCGATACCGATACGGAAAATATTGGTTTTATAGATGAATTGATCTCATAATTGATATATGAAATGATGAATGTTATTCATAGATCCTTTGAAGGTAGTATAATATCATATGCATGTTATCGCACAAATCAGTAAAAATCTCGACATTCTAAATATATACAGGACAACTTAATGAACACTAAGATTATAGAACAGCAATATTAGACTGGTAAAAAATAATGATCCAGATTGCAGATGACCCATATTCTAGGTTTCATGATTTGGAGAGGGAAATATAGGGAGTGACCATTTAGGTAACATTGCTTTAGTTGATTCTGGGCATGAATTTCTTACAACACCTGTTACAAGGAGTCCAGGTAACAAAAAACTGTGGGGTTCACTGTAATGTCTGTGTGATATCCACTCCGTCCCTTCATTGCTCCATATCATGCTATCATGTGAGCCAAAAAATCAGGCAGATTTTAAGCTTAATTGGGCCACAAAACAGGTAACATTGGGGATGGGGATGCCTACCATTGAAACATTCTTGGGGTCCAGTCCCACTGACGCATTGTATTGGAGTGATATTTGTGTCTCCCTCTCACCTTATGAATGGTTGGATGCGGTATAAACATAGCAGTGATCCCCAGGAAGGTTACAATGGTGGTTGTCCACACTCCATTGTTTCCTGTGGTGTAACCTATTTGGGCATAACACCTATTGGAGGGAGTGTGGTACCATTAGCAAAACTATAAACCTGAACCCACCCATCCATTATCTTCTTCTGGACAGATCTTCTTGATGATTAGAGAGGGAGGGAGGGAGGGGGATGAGTATAAAGTACCAAAATATCCCCAAAACTATAATTGTTTTCAAGGAATGAGGGAAAATTGTCTTTTCGCAACATCTACTCTTCAGCCTGATGTATGGTGGTGGTCCAATGGGTGTAGAGGTGGACTGAAACATGGCTTGGTTATCGGGCTTAAGCATATAGGCCAGCCCCAATCTGCGGGACCTCTCCAGTTGGGTGGGCTATCTGGCCCACTGCCAGCCTTGTACCAATCACCACAAATGTTTGCCACTTGTACTGTGAGGAGGGAGCTGCATAGAACTTTTGTACAGAAGCTGCGTAATAGCATTCCTCAAAGAATGATGTTTTTTCTTTTCTCTGAATAAACAGCACAAAGATTGGAAGAATCAGTGGAATTCATGCCACCCATCTCAGCATCTAAGCTTTTAAATATTAACAGAAAGTGTGATAAAGACATTGTACAATATGAAAGAAAAATCTTGCATCCTCATTTATCCACTGTCCACTGTCTAATATCGCTTGTCACTCTGGTTAAGACGATATGGCGGTAGTTCAAATCTGAAATCCTAAACAACATAGATGAACCAGTTACCTGTAGACTACCTTTGACTTTCCTCCACCCTTTTTCACTCTGAATACTTCTATCTGGCTCTTGATTCCCTTGTCGTTGCTACTGATTGAGTTTGGTTTGAGATTCCTTTCTTGATTTATCCAGGTTTGTGTTTTACTTGAATTTTAGGCTTCAACCTTTTTGTGGGAACTGATATCTATGGCCTCTTCTTTTGATGTATACACCCCTTTTACCTACCTTTGATATTAGAATAGTATGGGAAAGTACCATTTAATATAAAAAAAATGGACACAGGGTATACATACAAAGAACATCGAGTATTTGCTTCTTTTGATGGTTGGTACGTATTGTTTATCTCGGCGAAATGGGAGGAATAGCTATCCCAATGCCAAAAATATTTACCATGTTCAGTGGCTTCTCGATGGCTTCTCTTGCATTGCCAGGAATGAGTGGTTTTGTTGCAGAATCGGTATTTTTTTTTTTTTTTGAATAATTACCAGCCCGAAATATCTTTTAATGCCAAAAATACTAATTACTATTATCTTTTTTTTTGGAAATATGAAATGTGGCTAACAATCAATATGAGGAGTTGTCAATAATAAATAAATGTTAATGACTATGAATGTGGACCTTACAATTGTATGACCCACGCGGATGAATGAAATACAGGGCCATATGGTGGTACGACCTACCAGTCTTGAGTTTAGTCTCTGTTTTTCTTTATTAAGCCAATTAGGTACATTTAATATTAAAATGTCATATTGTGAGGGGTAGTTTTGGAATATTTGTTTTTTTTTTGGCTTAATATAAAAGAGAAAGGAGGAGCGTGTAGCCCCAATAGATTCTCTCTTCATTCTCTTTCTCCATCTTTTTTTTTCTCTTTCCCATTTTTTAATTTCTCCATAACTCTACATGGTATCGGAGCAGATTTCTGATTGACACCACTTTATTCTTTTACATCTCTTGTATCTCATAAATTCCTTTTCTTTTCCTTTTTGCTCTTCATATCTCCTTTGTGATGAAAGTTCTCTAAGAAAGCTAGGGTTTCTTATTATTTTTAGTGTGAGGGGATTGTAATGGTCTGCGTGTGAGAGGGTGAATGCTGTGTTTGTGATCATCGCTCTGCTTGTGTTCGGTTGAACGTGTATCAACCACTTACTAGTGATCTGGAGAAACAATGTCAGCAACGTGGGGAGTTTTGTGTGGTTAAATTCCTATCAGGCTTAAAACTAGAATATGAGCTAGTGCATGCGCAAATCTTGGGTGGCAAGGATGTTCCATCTCTAAGTAAAGTTTATGCTCACCTTTAGTGTGTCTCTCTTGGCTCCGCCGGTGGAGTCAGTGATAATTCTACTGTGGCATCATTTGCTGGATGAGGCAGAGGTGGTAGTTATGGTGGCCAAGGTAATCAAGGTGGTTGTGGTGGTGGAGGAAGACGTTGTGGACTTAGGAAGTGTAATTAATGCGGGCTTACAAATCACACTGTTGAGAAATGCTGAGACCTCCATGGGAAGCAACTTTTGGCAAATTTGGCATCTTATTGTGGAAAGAGTAGTGGGCCTCGTTTTATTGGTTCTACTCTTATAACTAAGCAGCCAAGTACATCTGTTGATAGAGTCACACTTATCGAAGATGAGTATTTTAAGTTATTGAAGAATTAGCGTATTTCTGTTGCTACTCCCACTCTTACAACCATATTTTTAAACTTAAGTTTGACTTGTTTAGGGTCCAAGTTCTCTGTTCCAGGGATCATTGACCATGGGGCGTCTTTCCATATGACAAGTGAGTCCAGTGCCTTTTCCTTTACTGATACATTGTCATTAAGTTCATCGGTCATTTTGGTAGATGGTACCTAGTCCAAAGTGTGTGGAATGGGTATTGTTCATCAAAGTTCACTTTTTCATTGTCATCTATTCTTCGTGTGCCTAAATTTTCTTTTAGCTATATGTCTATTAGTAAAATTACAAAGGCACTTAACTGCTTTGTGACTTTCTATCATTCACACTATGTTTTTCAGGATCTAGAGACAAAAGAATATTGGTGGAGGAAATGAAAATGGTGGGCTTTACTATCTTGACTGTGAAGTAATTTGAGCATTAGCGCAAGACAATGTCTCTCCTTACCAGTGACATTGTCATCTCGGTCACCTGTCTTTGAAGATTCTCAAAAGTGTTATTCATTCATTATTGTTTGTGTCAGCTTTAGAATGCGAAGTGTGTGAGTTAAGTATGCATCATTGTGTCACCTTTCCACCAAGTGTGGAAAAGCTCATTCTAGTTCCATTTGATCTTGTTCATTCAAATGTTGGGGCCTGTTCGAGTTTCTAGTTCGTTAGGGTGTAAGTATTTTGTTTACTTTTATTAATGATTTTTCAAGAATGACTTGGCTTTATTTAATAAATGATAAATCTGAATTGTTCTCCATTTTTATGATATTTCATATGGGAGTACAAAATCAATTTAAATCTAAAATGTATGTGTTTTGTTCATATAATACTAAATATCCAATTCTTTTAGCTTGTATTTATCTAAAAATGGTATTTTGTATTAAACATCGTGTGCTTACACTCCATAATAAAACGACATCATAGAATGGAAAAACTGTCATATGCTTAAGGTGACATGGGCCTTGTTGATTCATATGAATATTCCAAATTTTTTTTGGAGTGGTGTAGTTTTAACAATGTACTATTTGCTCAATCAGATTCCCTCTACTATCTTAATGGGTTAGTCACCTTATACAGTTTTGTTTCCAAGTGTTCCATTGTTCTTGTTGCCCCCCAAGGTTTTTGGGTATGCATGCTTTGTTCATCATTAGGAGTTGGGCCATGATAAGTTAGATCCTAGAGCTTCAAATGTATTTTTCTTGGGTCTTCTAGAACGCAAAGGGGTTACAGTCCTCATCTTTGAAGATAATTTATTTGTGCAGTTGTTACATTTTTTGAGTCCACTCTATTCATCTCAAATGATGGTAGATCTTTTGATTTGGAAGTTTCGACATCAATTCCTATTCTTCTTCTTGTTGAAGAAGATACTATCAAATCGCTTCCTCTCATTAGTTCGTCCATTCTTGCTGCGCCGACACTCAAAGTTCAAAGTTTACTTATAATGAAAACGAGTAGATAGTGCTAGTGCTGCCAACTATGATGTGCCGTCCACTTTATCGTATTTTGAACCTGTTGATCCAATCATTCCATTTGTATTTCCTAATTCGTCTGATATCCCAATTACTCTGAAGAAAGGTAAGTGTGCTTGTATCGACCACCCTATCTCCAAATTTGTTTCTTTGTAGTGTTTGTCTTCCATCTTCTATATATTTGCAATGTCTTTGTCATGTCATTCTGTTCTTAAGTCATACCAAGAAGCCTAGTCACATAAGGAGTGGAAGTAGTCTATGGAAGAAGAAATGGCTGATTTCATCAAAATGACACTTGGGAGCTAACTAGTCTTCTTGTCGGTAAATGTACTGTTTGTTAGCTGTAGGTGTGTACCATTAAATTTCAGCCTGATGACATAGTTGAGTGATTGAAGGCTTACTTACTGGCTAAGGGATACACTCAGACACTCAACATTGGCTATACCAAAACCTTCTCTGTGGTTGCCAAGGTTAATTCCTTAGGTTAGAAGTTGCTGGATCAAAGGAAGACATTAATCTATCTCAAAGGAAATATGTTTTGGATTTACTAATGGAAACGGGTCTTCTTGGTACCAAGCCAAATGATACATTAATGGATCCAAATCATAAACTCATAAGTGATCAAATATATGTGGTTAATGACCCAGGAAGTTATGGAAGATTGGTCAGAAAGCTTATCTACGTTACAATCACTAGGCCACATACATCATGAGTTCTTCTAGAGTGCCTCGCATGGATGCGGTTGTTTGGGTTCTGCGGTATCTTAATGTAGCATCGGTCTAGGGAATTTTATACGAAAGGAATAATAATTTGTAAGTTATAGGGTATTTTGATGCAGATTGGGCAGGCTCCTCGATTGATAGGCTGTCTACTACCAGATATTGCACACTTGTGGGAAGATATTTGGTCATGTGGAAGAGTAAAAAGTAGTGCTGTAGCCCGGTCAACCGCTAAAGTAGAATGTGGGGGAATGGCTCATACCATTTGTGAGCCCGTGTGGATCAAGAAATTGTTGCAGGAAATGTGTTTTGCAGTGAGTTCACAAATGCAGATATTTTGCAATAATCAAGTAGCCTCCCTTATTACAAACAATCCAGTTTATCATGAGAAAACTAGAAAACAAAGCATATGGAAGTTGATTGTCATTTCGTACATGAGAAGGTTTCTAATGATGCAAATTTTGCTCTGTATGTTCGGTGTCAAAAGCAACTTGCTGATGTGGTCACCAAAGCTCTTGGCTGCAGTCATTTTGCATGCGTTTATTCCAGGCTAGGCATTGATAACATCCATGCTTTAGCTTGAGGGGGAGTGTTAATGACTATGGATGTGGGCCGTACAGTTGTACGGCCCACCTAGTTTTGAGTTTATACCCCATTTCTCTTTTGTTAGTCAATTAGGTATGCGTAGTATTAAAGTTTCATACTGTTTGGGATAGTTTTGGGATATTTGCTTTTTTATTTTTTTTAAACTTAATAAAAAGGAGAGCAGGGGTGTGTGGCCTTGTTTAATTCTCTCCATTCTCTTTCTCCATCCCTTTTATCTTTTCTATTTCATTTCACTTCTGCATAACTCTGCAATAAACAGTAGTTAGTATTTGTGGTGTCTCAGCTGCTAGCCCAGCTGGAAGATGCCTAGGCATTTTAACAGCAGGTCTCATGTTCGAAATGCCAAGGAGACACACTAACCCCACTTGTGGGGGTGGGTGCATCGTGTGGCTAACTGTGTGGGAGCGTTGCCCAGCTAACAGGGTGGGTGCGTTGCATGACTAACAATTAAAAAAAAAAAGCAGAAAAAAAGAAGTATTTGTGGTGACATTTTCTTGGTGACCGAGTGACACGAGTAGTGACATATTCATGGCGCCTGAAGTGAAAAACCACATTCTTAGCAATTTCTTGGCTTAGAACTTCTCAAGACATTTTCAAATTCGTGTTTTTTTTTTTTTTTGTCTTGCATAAATAAAATAAGCAAAAAATGAGAAGGGTAAATGGTAAATAAGGAAGAGAAGGGTTTAGAGAAAACTAGGACATTTGAGTGTAAATGAATTTAAAGAAGGACATTATTGGACATCACAATATCATTAGGGTTTTTGGAATATCTTTAAAATGTCAGGATATTATAAAAAAAGAAGAAATCTTTTGATGAAAATACCAGGAAAATATCGTTGTACTTATAACTGTAGGAGATATTTGTCAGAAAGATACGAAGACGCTAATTTCCCAGATATATCTTTTACTGCTTTTATTAAATGCTTTCCTTTATTGTAAGCTTTTAACTTCTTACAGAGCCAAATTTCAGGTTAGTATATGTTTCCTCAGCCTTACCAATTTGCTTGTTGAATTACAGGTCTGGTGTAAGGCATACCAATGTGTTATTGAGAGGGGCAGTTTTTCGAAATTTCAGTATAAATTTTTTCACATACGGTTTCCCGGTAGGCATTTTATCAGTAGATAATTTATTTGTTCTTCAATATTATATTCTTTTCCAAAATTGAAGTCTACTTAACAGAAACTTTGAACTGGTTTTAGTATCCTGCTCAAAGGTCAGACCTGAAATTGTGGTGATTGTGAATTCTGTTACAATAATCAATGATTTGGTTAATGGTGTGTGTGTGTGTGTGTGTGTGTAGTGGTATATTTTAGTTGTTGAAACACAAACTATAAGTTCTACTGTTTGCATGTAGATCTTTAGTTGAAACAAGCTGTAGAATCCTCTTTTCTGCTAGAATAATGCTGTCCGTTAAGTGCTAGAAAGAAGAAAGTTTGCCTTACTAGAACTGATTATACTGCTGGCCTCATCCATGCTTCTACTGAGGACCCATACTATCTCATGATGACTGCATGATTCTTTCAACCTCTTACAATCGAGTGGCTAATTCGTTCATTGTCTGGCATATCCTTGGACAACAGAACTCCACAATCAGAACTAAAATGTTCAAAATAAACTAGACTAGGCAACCACTGTGTTTGCTTTTAAACTAGTGGGATTTGGTCAGATGCTGTTGAAGTTTCTAAAATGCTACATAGTATTGGAGTGTTTCATATAATAGAGACAGTTCAATGTTGTTATGTGAAGGAAGTTGTGTACCACATCACCCATTGAAAAAGGAAAATAAAAAAAAAGGTTAGCCCCACTATATGTTAATAGCTTTGTAGATGACAGTTTCAGCATACCAAGGTATCCGGACCCCTGGTAATACTCATTAAAAGAATAAAAAAACTAGGGATCAGTTACAAAAATTGTGATACTGATGAGGACGTGGACAATCAAATGTTGATGGATTGGGCTGATACACTTGCTGAGGAGTTTTCGGGTAGATTTGAGTATGGGAAGGAGGCCACATATCTTTTAAAATGGGTAAAATCTATAAATCCATCAATGGACCATGTATTGTGGCACCTGCGGTACATTTTTGGGTCCACAAAGTTTTTTTTGGTGGCATTTACTGAAGTTACGAATTTTATCTTATTTTTTAATGAATTTTGGTGTATTTTTTCTTTGCTTATGTCTCACTTAAGTAGATTGTGGTATTTTACTCGTTTTCTTTTAAATTAAGAATGTAGGGCCGAGATTATAACATTTAGCCCATAGTTTATGCTTGATGTACAACCCAGATTAGTGTTAGGGTTTCCCTTCATTTTTTTTTGCACATTTTCTTCTAAAGTGTGGGATTTCGTGAGGATTTTGGGGCGAGTTGGGTTGTGCCGGGCTGTGATTTGAGACTTCTTTGGGCTTGGCATGAGGGAGGAGGGGGGTCATGATGCAAGCTCACGACCCACTTAGGCTCATAGGCCCATTGTATGACCTAATAAGACAGGTCCATACCCTACCGTACACCCAACATATGTTGATTTTTGGACTATTTATTTACAGGTTTGGGGGCCTAAATCAAGGATTTTAATTTACTATTTTTGGGAGATAGGGGGGGCTAATTTAAAGATGTGATCTATGCGATTGAAGATATGAAGAGTGTGATTGATATGATTGAAGATATGAGGCTGACTTAGAGATATAATGTGGCACCCCGGATGTCAAGGGTCGAGGGCATCCTCGGCCCCCAATATCCCAGGCCCCACTTTATGCAAAACATGCAATGAAATAGGCAAGCTACTAGAATCAGAATAATGCTCAGCTAGAAGCAAACACATGAGATATCTATATCCAAAAGAAGAAGTGAGCATATATATATAAGCCAAAAGAATTAAGCAACATCAACAACTCACTCGACGGGACCCGCTAGGGGCCCCGATCACCAGGCTCCAAAAACTAGCAAAAACCTATACATTGCGCCAACCCGGCGCTATCCCTCATAACAAGGATCCCCTATCACCCTCTATACAGGTCGTCTGCATACTGAATGTATGGATCCTCGCCAGCGGCTAACTCCTCGTATTCTGCCGCTTCGCTCTCCTCCTGTAAACCTGGGTCACATGCGGCGTCTGGGTGGTGTTTTATAACACCGTTCCCAGAATGGGGAGTGAGTGGCCAACTCAGTGGTAACATTACATACAAGTTATCAATGCACAAATGGAAGCATACATAAATAATGGATTCTATTACACATCATTCTTAACTAAGATATCGCCAACAACAAAGCACAGTTATTTAGTGCATGAGTGCATGAAATGCATATGTGCATGCCCCAAACACCAGTTTGTCACAGCTAACAGTGTGTGGCACCACCACAACACTCGCACAGACTGGGCCACCATGACAGGGGCACCACCCCAGTCACCCGCCCGATGAATGTCATGCCGGACCATGAATGATTATCCAAATCCTTAATTATACCAGTTTAACATCCAGCCGGTTGGCGAAGCCAACATACCATTACCTCTTCACTCGGCCGATCAGGGATCACCTGGCTCCCGGCGGGCGAGTACATATCATCGCCAGTAACCCCAAGGATCCCAGCTCGGATAAACAGTCCGAGCGTCTGATTCGGCCATGACTCGTCAGCCATGTCCGACTCAGACGGGGGTGGCTCAGTCATGCCATTACCCCATAGTCAAACAAATGGATGGCTCACTGCCTCCATGGGTGCTCAAGGACACTACGGAGGAGCACCACCCCGGCGTAGGCCGACAGCGCGAGCATAGGTCCCATACCACCATGCTCGGCTCATGAGTCTTTAGGGATCGTTCGCCATGTGATTATTAGTGGGCCTATCCAATGGTCGTGCTGGTATGTGGATTCGAATATAGGCGTTTATCCAAACATTATACCTGAACCGGGTTTGTTGAGTTGGTGGTCCTTAGTCAAGGGGATGACAGAAGACTGTCCTTGGGTACTATACCCCACGTGGTTCATGAACCACGGACAGCACCCGCATTACCCCACGCCTGAGGATTCCAACTCCGGGGATACGGCCAACCTACATGGCCGACCCAAACTCTATGAATTTCCCGATCCGGCAACATACAGAACCATGGGACTATGCTAGGAGCTAAACTTTAACTATTCTACTATATATATGTTACATACAGGTGATGTTATTTCAAAATTTCAAGCAACCAGAAGAAATTACCAATTTCCCCCAAAGATGCAACAACAACATACACATGCATCTCAGGGAATCATAATAGTGCACAAACAATTAAGCAATTCTTTCCAATTTAAGATAAATATGTGAATACTAATATATACTTATGTAATACTAAACATGCATGATGATTAAACAATATAAACAGGAAATTCCTAGCTTTAAAGACATCTAGAGAACTAATCCCTAAGGGATTCTACATCTATCTAGCAAGTCTACCTAGAATTAGAGATATTATTCATGTGGGCTTGCATTTGATGCAAGACAACCTGTAGGGAATGATACACACCTCATATCTCCGAATTCCCTTGCAATTCCTGCAAGAGAGGGGCTGCATGTTAGGAAATTGCATGAATTCAGCAGAAAATTTGACAGCTCCAGGTGTATACTTCATTCCAATTACCTGTGAGGCTGGATGAAGCTGAATCCGGCACTCTCCTAGCCCTATGAAGCGAAGGCGGTGAAGGAATCGCCCCAAATGGACATGCACAAGCCCTCCTTGGGCTGATCTCCCTCTCCTCCAACTTCTCTTCTTCACTCTCTCTCTCCTTTCTCAGCTAGATGTAGGTAGAAATGAGAGTGGCTGAGAGAAAAGGAGCTTTTATAACCTTGGGAAATCAGGATATATAGCCCTCAACTTTTTAAGTGGCTATAAGTAGCCTCTTGGGTCTACTTTTGATTGTGTGGGGCCCAGCGAGCCCATCTAACCCGATCTGGACCGAGGGATAGTCCTCCTGGCCTAGGATATGGCTACATGCGCGATCCTACGAGAATATAGTGCGGCAATTGTGTACTATGGCGATGGATCAGTTCGACGGTCACCGACCATCGATCGGGGCTTCAAGTTTGGGATTGTGGTGGATGTTATATTTAAGTTCTAAGTCCCTAAATCTCAACGCCATGCAAGGGTGCAGAAGGGCCACACAAGAAAAGTATGTGTTGTAATGATTGGTTTACTTAAGTTTGGTGAGAGTACACTCACGCCTAGGGTGTAATCGTAGTGTTGTGCAGTTTTACGGTTTCAGATATCAATTTTAATGTGCGGATCCAACAAAATACCAGGCCCGACATGGGGGTCGACTTACTTAAGTCTCAGACCCACCTGACTCGGATTGGATAGCGCAAAGACCCGATGGGTGTGCGCGTGGAGCCTGGATTAGGGAAGCCTCGGTTTCAAGAAGCTACTATTGGCCAATTAAACGTCCTGGAGTGACGTAAGCGTGACATGGCCCGAGGACATGTTCAGGTTCGGGGGCCAGTTGTTTTACGGGGCGTTACAATCTCCCCCCCTAAGAAAAATAATTTCGTCCTCGAAATTGTACCTGATCATGATCCTCCAGAAGGTGAGGGTAGTCCTTTCGTATATCTGCTTCAGTTTCCCAGGTGGTCTGTTCCTCGGAATTGTGAGTCCAAAGCACCTTTACTAATGGAATCTTCTTGTTACGAAGGACGTGTTCTCTTCTGTCTATGATGCGGGTAGGTTGAAACATACAAGTGGCGTTCTCTCGGAGCTCGACGTGCTCCCACTTTATGACATGGGACGGGTCCGGTACATATTTCTTCAGCATAGAAACATGGAACACGTTGTGAACTCCCGCAAGAGGTGTCGGCAAGGCAAGGCGGTAGGCTACTGCGCCTACACGCTTCAAGATCTGGAATGGGCCAATATAGCGTGGGGCTAATTTGCCCTTCTTGCCAAAACGTAAAATTCCCTTTATCGGTGATATCTTTAAGAAGACATGAGCCCCTTCTTCGAATTCTAAGGGTCGTCGACGCTTGTCGGCATAACTTTTCTGACGGCTTTGGGCCGTTTGCAAACGCCTTCGGATAATGTCGATTTTCTGGGATGTTTGTTGCACGAGCTCCGGCCCAAGCAATTTCCTTTCTCCCACTTCGGTCCAGCAATGAGGAGCTCGACAAGGGCGACCATATAAAGCCTCATACGGGGCCATGCCGATACTTGCCTGATAGCTATTATTATATGCAAACTCGGCATAGGGGAGACAGTCATCCCAGCTATCCTTAAAATCTAGGGTGCAGGCCCGCAGCATATCTTCTAATACCTGGTTTACGCGTTCTGTTTGCCCATCTGTCTGCGGATGGAATGCTGTGCTATAGGTCAATTTTGCTCCCATAGCTTGTTGGATTCTAGACCAGAAAATCGAGGTAAAACGAGTGTCTCTATCTGACACTATCTCACGAGGCACTCCATGCAACCTCACGATTTCCTTAATGTATAGTTTCGCCAGATCTTCAGAGGTCTGAGAGGAGCGCACGGGCAGGAAGTGGGCAGATTTAGTTAGGCGATCAACTATGACCCAGATGGAGTCGTGGCCTTTCTTAGTTCGAGGTAGGCCCGCGATGAAGTCCATCGAGATAAAATCCCATTTCCACTCTGCTATCGGCATAGGTTGTAATAGGCCGGGAGGCTGCCGATGTTCGGCCTTGACTTGTTGGCAGGTGAAACACTGAGATACATATTTTGCGATCTCGCGCTTCATGTTGTCCCACCAATAACTTCTCTTCATGTCCTGATACATCTTGGTGCCCCCCGGATGCATTGCAAGCTTAGATTTATGGGCCAGATCCATAACTTCAGTTTTTAGCTTTTGAACGTTCGGGACGCATAGACGGCCCTGAAAACGCAGGCCGCCATCGCTCCCAATATGCCATCCTGGCAATTTTCCGCTTTTCACCTGTTCTTTCTTCTTGCACAACGCTTCATCCTGGTCTTGGGCTACCAGAATTTTGTGATCTATCTCGGGTTCTACCTGAAGGTGGGCGATCATGGCGTAAGGCTCCTTTACGGTGAGTTTTTGCTCAAAGTCTCGCACAAACTCAACCATATTCCATTCTCTTACCATGAGAGGGGCCGCAAATTCTATTGCTCTTTTGCGACTTAACGCATCGGCCACTAGGTTTGCCTTGCCTGGATGGTATGATACTTCGAAATTGAAGTCTTTAAGCGTTTCCATCCATCGTCGCTGCCTCAAGTTTAAATCGCGCTGAGTGAAGATATATTTTAGGCTCTTATGGTCACAGAATAACTCAAATTCTTCCCCATATAGATAGTGTCTCCACAATTTCAGGGCGAAAATGATGGCGGCTAACTCTAAGTCATGAGTGGGGTAATTTTCTTCGTGCTTCCGCAATTGACGGGACGCGTAAGCAATCACTCTGTCATTCTGCATCAATACACATCCCAAACCCACTCGAGATGCATCCGTGTACACGGTGTACTTGACACCTTGCTCCGGCAAGATTAAGACAGGAGCGGATGTGAGCTTATCTTTGAGTTCTTGGAATGCAACTTCTGCCTTACTATTCCACTCAAACTTGATATCTTTGCAGGTCAATTGAGTTAGTGGCCTAGCAATTTTGGAGAAGTCCTTAATGAAACGGCGATAATACCCAGCTAATCCCAAGAAACTTCTCACTTCTGTTGCCGACTTCGGTTGTTCCCAGTCTTGTACTGCTGCAACTTTAGTTCGGTCCACTGCAATACCTTCCTTAGTGACCACGTGCCCAAGGAACTTTACTTCCTCTTTCCAAAAGGCGCATTTCTTAAAGCTAGCATACAGCTGGTGCTGTTTTAACGTTTCTAGGATGGCCCGCAAGTGTTCTTCGTGTTCTTCATGGCTCTTAGAATAGACAAGGATATCATCAATAAATACGATGACGCACCGATATAGAAATGGCCTGAAGACTCGGTTCATCAAGTCCATGAACACCGCTGGGGCGTTCGTAAGGCCGAAGGGCATTACCAAGAATTCGTAGTGCCCAAAGCTGGTTTTGAACGCGGTTTTGGGTATGTCTTCTTCTCTAACCCGTAGTTGATGGTAACCTGACTGCAGATCTATCTTCGAGAAGTATTGGGCACCTCGCAGTTGATCAAACAAGTCGTCGATTCTAGGAAGGGGGTATTTGTTTTTAATAGTTACTTTGTTTAGTCTCCGATAGTCTATGCATAGTCGCCGACCTCCATCCTTTTTTGGCACAAACAGTACAGGGGCTCCCCATGGAGACACACTAGGTCGAATGAACCCTAAACCTAGAAGATCATCGATCTGAATTCTCAACTCCTCCATTTCACATGGAGGCATTCGGTATGCAGGCAACGCGATCGGTGCGGTGCCAGGCACCAAATCTATGGCAAACTCTATTGCTCGTGCTGGTGGAAGGCCGGGTATTGGTGAAAACACCATATAAAATTCTTTAACTACCGGGGTATCATCGGCTTCTGTTTTATCACTGCTGTCTACGTCCTTCATGGCATACAGTTCAGCACGATACCTGTAGCTGACCCTGACGGGGATGGAGATGGGATCTTCCTCGGGTAAGTGAATAGTCATCATTCTGGTTTCACAATCTAATTCTGCCGACACGGAGGTTAGCCAGTCCATGCCGATAATGATGTCGTAGTGGTACAGGCTGATGGCAACCAAATCAATGTGGACCTCCTTGTCCCCTAGGACGATGGGGCACTGAAGACATGCTTTGGTGGTGTCAGAGAATACTCCCGATGCCGTCGCGACGGCCCGTTTGGGTGTTTCGGTAGTCTTTAATCCTAGTCGTTTGATTAAAGAGTACGAGATGCAGGAGACAGATGCACCCGTGTCGATCAAACAGTAAACTGGAGAGTCAAGGATGCGAGCTGTACCTTCGAAAGCACAAGGGAAATAATCAGGCGTCTCGATCTCTTCTGAAATCAGTGCATTCACGCGTGCCTGTTGGGCCCTATTAGCCCCCGTTGTTATCGGTGCTGAGTAGGGGCGGATTGCTTGAGATGTAGGATGGCCTGTCTGTGTGGGCTGCTTAGCTGATCCTGAAGGTGTGGCGTTTGGGCGGTTTTGCGGCCGGGCTGATGGCGTCGAAGGCTTGAGGTTAAGATCTTTTATCTTAGTGTAACAATAGGGTTCAGTATGGCCATTTTTCTTGCAATATGTGCAGCTCCGAATTGGGTTGGAGCTCGGTGGAGGCGGTAGTGCTCGTAATGGTGTTGGTTCAACCCGAGTCTTTTTACTTGAAGGAGCATATGTGGAGAACTCTGCCCTCTCTCTCGGATTGGTCTGAAGGCGAGCTCGGAAGAGACGGATGGCATCTTGCTCAGATTCAAGAGCCTTGGCAAAGGCAGCCGCATATGTTGAGATGTCGGAACAGCACATTTTTGTGCGAATCCCAGGTCGTAACCCTTCTAAGAAGCGTCGCAGCTTCGCCCCTTCATCCCTGGCTGTGGCTGGTGCATATCGTAATAATTCTGAAAACCGTGTTTCGTATTCTCCAACACTCATGTTCCCCTGTTGTAATTTATGGAATTGGGCCTCCTGTGCATGACGGTAAGTAATTGGAAAATACTTCTCGTAAAAGTGGTCCTTAAATTCCTGCCAAGTCCACACATGGTCTTTCGGAACCATGCGACGAACACTCTTCCACCATAAATCCGCGTCCTTTTCTAAGGAAAACGCGATAAGTTCGACTTGTTCAGCCTCAGAACAGTGGAAAGGCTCCACCATTTTAACCATTCGATCTAGCCAATGTTCGGCATCAGCCGGATTGTGAGTTCCGGCGAAGGTTGGGGGGCGCATCTTCTGGAAACGTTCAAAAATGCCCTCTCTATACACTGGGGCGGCCCTCGCGGGTGCAAGTGGCGGTGGAGGTGTTGCCTGAGTGTTAACAGGGTTTGGAGGGGGTGAAATGGTGGCGCTACCCGAATTTTGCGCAATTGACCCCATGATCATTGTCAGCGTTTGTTGTTGCTGTTGCAACGCAAATAGTAGCTGCTGCATGACATCTTGATTTAGCGGGGCTTGGGGTAGTGGTGGTGGAGGCGGCAACGCTGGTCCTTGGTGGTAATCCGCCCCATCATTCGCCACGGGTCCGTGTTCTTGGGCTGGGGCTTGAAAGTCTCCTAAAGTGACGGGAGGCTCGGTACTAGAGCTAGGGTCGTTAGGGCCTCTTGCCGGTTGGAGCGGATTGTCACGCTCCACATTCCGGTGCCCTCGAGTGTAGACTATGTCTACCCGTTGCGGCCTGTCACTGAACAGGCAAGGGAACTAGAGTTAGTACTCTACTAGGCTCTTGTCTAGGCATACATTCAACATTTGTAAATACTCGTCAATCATCCATGCACTTAGAGAAAATTAAACAGTAACTATTAAGCACATAACCAATCAGAAATATAGATTTCATCTTAGCTGTAATAAAAAGGCATTTCATTGATATTTTCATCCTTCAGGCAGGAATGCCACATAGATTGCATGTTAATTTTACTTTAAACGACACCCTACAACTAACTATATTAGTTCAACACTTGCCACAAATGGCACAAAATTTTTCTATTACTTGTCCTACTTGGGGAGACACGCCTCACCCAAGGCCCCAAACACTAACTACTGACTTGACTTAATTACTTAGATAACATCCTCATCCTACTCTTGAGGAGGAGGGGGGGGGAGGTGGTGCATCTTCATTCTTCTCTTCTTTTTCCATACAACAAACAATCCTCTTCAGAAGACTATACATCTTCTTTGTTCGATTGTCTATCTTTTCCACCCTCCGCTTGAGGGCGGCATGGTCGGCCTCATAGTTGGGAGGCGGACGATACTCTTCGTCTTGCCCTTCTTCCTCTTCATTTTCTTCTTCTTCTTCTTCTTCTGCGACGTCCGGTTCGTCGGACGCTTCTACATTCAAAGTCATCCTTTGGAGAGAGCGTAGGTTGAAAGATTGTACCGGTGCAGGGTCTTCCCTAGGCCCCGAAAGCCGGTACCTCTTGGCCAACCTGCAAATGAGCCGCCCGTATGGCAGAGCGGGGGGAGGATTACGACGATTTGTAGCGGCCTTGATGATGTGGTGCAATATGACGGTCGGAAGGCATACATCCTTGCCACCCCAGACCTGGAAAAGCATTTCGACCATGTAATAGGACAGCTCGGTGCGGTTGCCCTTTCGGGGATAGACATCAGCGGCGAATATTTGGTGGATAACTCGGAGTTCAGTTTTCATTTTGCTGGCTAACAGACTCCCATTGGTCCTCCACTCGGCCATCTGTCCGCACAGCATGCGGGTGCGTTCGCATCGCATTTGATACGGCCTACAGTCATCCTCGTTGATGTACACCGTCCCCATTGGGATTCCAAGAGTTTCTGCTATGATTTCAGCGTCAATGTGATACACTTGGTTACCGCAATCCAAGTCGAAGCCTAATGGGTTTGTTCGGGTCTCTCGGATTTTTGAGTAGAAGAGGCGTACCAAGCCCGTATTGGCTGGATCGTTGATCTCAAGGACCGGGCCCCACCCTTTATTCCTCAAAGTTCGCAAGCCTTCATACCTTTCGAAGACCTCTTCCACTACCGGTCGCTCGTAGACGACGGATCGACGTGCAAACCTTCCTAGGGGTGAACTCGAGGTGGAAGCCTTGGAATCACTCTTTTTCTTCTTCGGAGCCCCTCGGCTCGTGCTAGCGGCAGCCCTCTTGTTCCCGGTGAGAGCCACAAGGAGGGGAATGGCGAAGAAAGAAGCTACGGCCGAGAGGAAGGCCGCCATTGATGGAGTCTTGAAGTTGGAGAAGAAAGGGGGTGGAGGTCTTCTAGGATTTGAGAGCAAGGAGGAGGAGTTTGGAGGTTTTGAAAGCTTGGCTAGGGTAGGAAATGAGAGAGAAGAGAGAAAATAAAAGAAATGGAATGAAATAGGATGAAAGAATGGGTTTTAAAGGGGCCCACACGTGCGTCACTATGCCCGTACGGTGGCATCCAGGTGGCATCCAGGTGGCACCTGAGCAATCTGCCCAAAAGCAGGTGTGTCCTATGGTAGCATCCAGGTGGCATCCAGGTGGCACCTGAGCAATCTGTCCAAAAAGGGTATGTCCTACGGTGGCATCCAGGTGGCATCCAGGTGGCACCTGAGCAATCTGTCCAAAAGGGGTATGTCCTACGGTGGAATCCAGGTGGCATCCAGGTGGCACCTGAGCAATCTGTCCAAGAAGGGGTATGTCCTACGGTGGCATTCAGGTGGAATCCAGGTGGCACCTGAGCAATCTGTCCAAGAAGGGGTATGTCCTACGGTGGCATTCAGGTGGAATCCAGGTGGCACCTGAGCAATCTGGAGGAACTTCCCAAGTTCCTAATTTCTGACCCTTGGCCACTTTTCACACTCCCATGACGCCTCAGCCTTTTCCAAAGCTGACCACTCATCACCTCTAATTCTATCCCACTCATATACATGCTCCCAAGTGACTACCAACTATTCTCACACGATGCCCGAGTCCTAAACCTGGGTCTCTCGTTTGGCACTTATATAGCCCATCCTTCTTCATTTCGGTGGATCCATTTCCCACATCCCAGTTGTTTCTACAGCCGTAGCTCTGATACCAACTCTTGTGGCACCCCGGATGTCAAGGGTCGAGGGCATCCTCGGCCCCCAATATCCCAGGCCCCACTTTATGCAAAACATGCAATGAAATAGGCAAGCTACTAGAATCAGAATAATGCTCAGCTAGAAGCAAACACATGAGATATCTATATCCAAAAGAAGAAGTGAGCATATATATATAAGCCAAAAGAATTAAGCAACATCAACAACTCACTCGACGGGACCCGCTAGGGGCCCCGATCACCAGGCTCCAAAAACTAGCAAAAACCTATACATTGCGCCAACCCGGCGCTATCCCTCATAACAAGGATCCCCTATCACCCTCTATACAGGTCGTCTGCATACTGAATGTATGGATCCTCGCCAGCGGCTAACTCCTCGTATTCTGCCGCTTCGCTCTCCTCCTGTAAACCTGGGTCACATGCGGCGTCTGGGTGGTGTTTTATAACACCGTTCCCAGAATGGGGAGTGAGTGGCCAACTCAGTGGTAACATTACATACAAGTTATCAATGCACAAATGGAAGCATACATAAATAATGGATTCTATTACACATCATTCTTAACTAAGATATCGCCAACAACAAAGCACAGTTATTTAGTGCATGAGTGCATGAAATGCATATGTGCATGCCCCAAACACCAGTTTGTCACAGCTAACAGTGTGTGGCACCACCACAACACTCGCACAGACTGGGCCACCATGACAGGGGCACCACCCCAGTCACCCGCCCGATGAATGTCATGCCGGACCATGAATGATTATCCAAATCCTTAATTATACCAGTTTAACATCCAGCCGGTTGGCGAAGCCAACATACCATTACCTCTTCACTCGGCCGATCAGGGATCACCTGGCTCCCGGCGGGCGAGTACATATCATCGCCAGTAACCCCAAGGATCCCAGCTCGGATAAACAGTCCGAGCGTCTGATTCGGCCATGACTCGTCAGCCATGTCCGACTCAGACGGGGGTGGCTCAGTCATGCCATTACCCCATAGTCAAACAAATGGATGGCTCACTGCCTCCATGGGTGCTCAAGGACACTACGGAGGAGCACCACCCCGGCGTAGGCCGACAGCGCGAGCATAGGTCCCATACCACCATGCTCGGCTCATGAGTCTTTAGGGATCGTTCGCCATGTGATTATTAGTGGGCCTATCCAATGGTCGTGCTGGTATGTGGATTCGAATATAGGCGTTTATCCAAACATTATACCTGAACCGGGTTTGTTGAGTTGGTGGTCCTTAGTCAAGGGGATGACAGAAGACTGTCCTTGGGTACTATACCCCACGTGGTTCATGAACCACGGACAGCACCCGCATTACCCCACGCCTGAGGATTCCAACTCCGGGGATACGGCCAACCTACATGGCCGACCCAAACTCTATGAATTTCCCGATCCGGCAACATACAGAACCATGGGACTATGCTAGGAGCTAAACTTTAACTATTCTACTATATATATGTTACATACAGGTGATGTTATTTCAAAATTTCAAGCAACCAGAAGAAATTACCAATTTCCCCCAAAGATGCAACAACAACATACACATGCATCTCAGGGAATCATAATAGTGCACAAACAATTAAGCAATTCTTTCCAATTTAAGATAAATATGTGAATACTAATATATACTTATGTAATACTAAACATGCATGATGATTAAACAATATAAACAGGAAATTCCTAGCTTTAAAGACATCTAGAGAACTAATCCCTAAGGGATTCTACATCTATCTAGCAAGTCTACCTAGAATTAGAGATATTATTCATGTGGGCTTGCATTTGATGCAAGACAACCTGTAGGGAATGATACACACCTCATATCTCCGAATTCCCTTGCAATTCCTGCAAGAGAGGGGCTGCATGTTAGGAAATTGCATGAATTCAGCAGAAAATTTGACAGCTCCAGGTGTATACTTCATTCCAATTACCTGTGAGGCTGGATGAAGCTGAATCCGGCACTCTCCTAGCCCTATGAAGCGAAGGCGGTGAAGGAATCGCCCCAAATGGACATGCACAAGCCCTCCTTGGGCTGATCTCCCTCTCCTCCAACTTCTCTTCTTCACTCTCTCTCTCCTTTCTCAGCTAGATGTAGGTAGAAATGAGAGTGGCTGAGAGAAAAGGAGCTTTTATAACCTTGGGAAATCAGGATATATAGCCCTCAACTTTTTAAGTGGCTATAAGTAGCCTCTTGGGTCTACTTTTGATTGTGTGGGGCCCAGCGAGCCCATCTAACCCGATCTGGACCGAGGGATAGTCCTCCTGGCCTAGGATATGGCTACATGCGCGATCCTACGAGAATATAGTGCGGCAATTGTGTACTATGGCGATGGATCAGTTCGACGGTCACCGACCATCGATCGGGGCTTCAAGTTTGGGATTGTGGTGGATGTTATATTTAAGTTCTAAGTCCCTAAATCTCAACGCCATGCAAGGGTGCAGAAGGGCCACACAAGAAAAGTATGTGTTGTAATGATTGGTTTACTTAAGTTTGGTGAGAGTACACTCACGCCTAGGGTGTAATCGTAGTGTTGTGCAGTTTTACGGTTTCAGATATCAATTTTAATGTGCGGATCCAACAAAATACCAGGCCCGACATGGGGGTCGACTTACTTAAGTCTCAGACCCACCTGACTCGGATTGGATAGCGCAAAGACCCGATGGGTGTGCGCGTGGAGCCTGGATTAGGGAAGCCTCGGTTTCAAGAAGCTACTATTGGCCAATTAAACGTCCTGGAGTGACGTAAGCGTGACATGGCCCGAGGACATGTTCAGGTTCGGGGGCCAGTTGTTTTACGGGGCGTTACATATAATTACTTTCTATGTTTGCTTTTTATTTAGGCTTTTACCTTATCGAGGAAGATTAGATTGGTTTGAAATAAACTGTGATTGGTTTGAAATAAACTGTGATTGATTTGAAATCAATCTCTTAATTACGGGGATTTCAATTAAGGATCCATTTAGGATCTATAAAGGGGGTGCTGGTGTAGGAGTTAGTCATTTGAATATTTTTTAAGTGGTTGTTTTCTTAAAGTTTTGTAAGAGAAGAAGGCTGATACCAATAAAGTTCTCTCCATCTCTACTCCATTGTTCTTGTGGGTATACTTTTTTTTTTTTTTTTTTTTTTAAATTTTTTTCAATTTAAGTATCGAGATCTCATTGACTTGGTAACCGGGTTGCACTAGGTCAAAAGTCCGGGATGCTTGGCAACTCTCTTTACCGGCCCTGTGGTGGATGATTTGGTGAGAGAGACAGAAGACACTTCCATAACGGCTTTGGATCGCTCGAGGCAGTGTCGAGGCATGGTGGAGGAAGCAAAAATTGTTGTTTCAGTGTGGAGTGCTGGCTATTAATTGTTCTTCTCCCTGGGCTAATCGTGCTTTTGTATGTTGTGGTGTTTTTTTATTCTTTTTTTTTTCTTTGTATTTTTTCGTTGTCCTGTTGTTGTGGATTTTGGTTGCTTTAATAAAATTTTTCCTTATATTTTAAAAATAAAAAAATAAAAAAGTGAAAATGTCTAGCAATTTTGGGACATTTTCCCTTTCTACAAGAAGCCTTGGGCATGAACCCTTTCCTAGGAAGTGTAGGTGCATGTTTTCACAAGTGAAGCGTGTGATCTAGGCCATCAAAACTGGTGAGAGCTTTGATTCTTTTGTTGGTTATTGCATTGATTTTTCATTATTTTCAAGCAGAAGAATCTCTATTCTTGGATTGGGTGTGATTTGGTGCTAGGGTTTGATATAGCTGTGTGTGGTTGATGAATCTTATTCATTGACTATGCTAGATTTGGTATCAGAGCCTCCACTTTTTTTATTGTTTCGTTCTTGCGTGAGCTTCTTATCTATGATCATGTCATGTAGAGGTAGAGGTTGTGGTGCACGAGGAGTGGATGAGGAAGATGTAGATTCAATAGAAGATAGATTTGATATAGACCATCTCCCATCAACCCTGTGAGTCCCGAGACCCCGAATCCTGGTTCGTACATCGGATAATTGTTGATTGCAGGTCCATTGGCCCCGAGAATATTGTGGCTTGACCATAGTGTTGTTCCGTTATCGAGCCGCAAGTCACATTCCAACCCAATGTCCGGATTTTAATATACGGTCTTAAAATTAAACAATCTGTGAAATGACAACTATGTCCTTATTTTATCTGACGGTGGGCCATCGCTGAAATTGCAAATCTGTTAGGTCCAAGAGCCTAGCCGTTGTGACCATAGTCGACTTACAGAACTATTGGCGAAAACAGCACGTCAATACAACACCCGGATAGTAAGTTATGAATAGAAATGCGCATGTTATTTTGATAAAATTCATGAAATAACTCAAATGACCTCGACTTTTTCTAAATCTTTGGAATACTTTATTTCAAATTACCTAAATAACATTTTTTTTTATTGCCATCATAAGCTTAAACTTCTCAAAAACTTTACTAAGTACCTCCCCAACCCCTCTTTCTAGATAAAAGCCCATTTTAAACTTGTTTTCAAGTCCAAAGACATAAAACCCTTAATCAACAACCCATTTCTGGCACTTCTCTTTTAACCCTTCTCTTTTTAAACCTTTCCTCAAATAGAGATGTCTTTCTTTATCTTATAGAAATCTAAAAAATCAGGCCATGCACTTATATCTTTGTGTCATAAGAAGCGTAAGGCAAGTAGAGGCTACAAAGTAAACTTAAACTTGAAATTGAATGAGGAAGTTGAGGAAAGAAGAGGAAGAAGAAATCCGATCTTCCGATTATTACATATGAGTGCATAGATTAGGGACACGCATATAGGTGTGAGGGAATACTTGAAAACCCTATAGAAGAATAGAATTTCTTGTTTTAGTTTTATTTGAATTCATTGGGTTTCCGTCGGTTTTCATTTTTATTCCTTACAAAGTTCACCTACTACATGTTTGACAAAATGTTTGAAATAGCTGTCCTTCCTTCTTTCGTTGTAGCTAACTCTTGAGTTAAAGCATGTTTGTGGTATTGAGTCTTATACCGGAATGAATCCCGGATTGTGTTTGGATTGACTGAATCATGTGCATATCATATGCATGGTTCATAGCTTGTTGCATCATTGTATGTTTGAGACTAAGTGATTCATATCATGGTATGGTGATCATAGAAGTTTGTGTTGTAACATGTGGTGTGTCTATGATTAGTATGTGGATTGTCTAGATGCAGGATGAATTACATTAAGACCCATACGAGGGATTGATATTCATGAGGAGACCACGTGAGGTAGGTCGTCCCATGCTTGCTTTGAAAACATGACATAGTGTGATTGAGTGTGAATTCATGCATGATGGTATCATGATTGATGCAGATTATGGCACCCGATAATAATAAGGGTTGGGGTGATTGTCAATCCAATTAAATATCCACTGATATGACTTGAGATGGACACCACACCGGAAATGCGTATTTCAACAGGACACGATTAGAGGGTCCTTGGGTGAAAGTCCCTAAACCCCGATTGGTACCATTGGGAGCGGCCAATGCCTAGACCAGGTGGAAGAACAGAGCGCTGTAATGTCGAAATACCAAAGTATGTGGCGACTCTCACCGGCGAGTGTTGATTGGTTGAGAGGTTGACCTGACCTGCCTATGGGCAAACACAGATAGGTTGTGTGTGACGAGCTTGTAATCGTCCGCTATAGGTTTTGCCAGACGACTTTTGACTTCTTGCTGTTAGGTAGATAGTGAGGTTCAATGCAAGTGGGTTAGACTAGTTCGGCCCGTGAACTAGTTCGGCCCGTGAACTATGTAGTCCCACCTTTGTAGTTGACCATCGTGGTAAGGCCTGTACAAGTGGGTTGCAATTATATGTGAGTCCCACCTCTGTACTTGACCCTGGTGGTCTAGTTGGAAAATGTGAAAAATTGTGGAAATGTGGACAGATTTGTGCACGTCACAAGTGGGTAATAGTCCCACCTCTGTAACGAGAATTGGCGCGATTGGAAATGATATGAAAAATGGAAAGTGGCACGATGCATTGCATTTTTATTGGCCTAGTAGGCCTGTGCATTATATGAGCATGACATGAAACACACGCATTTTCATTGTACACACGCACTCATTGGGCTTAGTAACTCAAGGCCTCCTTATTTTTTTACAGGTGAGAGTAGAGAGGTTGTAGGAGTAGAGGTTGCAGACTCCAGTCGTCCTTTTTGTTTTGTGCACATCAATGTATATATATTTTTTGTAGTACCCTGTATATGTACATCATGTATAGTAGATATGACATGGTTTATGTGTTGGCTTTCCTTGGGAGTGCTCAGTTGTACATAGTTACACATGTTGAATATGATGCAAGTTCTGAAAAATGATAAATGTTTATCGTCTTTACTTTCAGAAATCCTCCTTATGGAGCCCCGCTTATGGGACTTAGCATGTGATAGCTGGAAGTCCCAAAATCGGAATTCTGTGGAGGCTATCAGCATAAATTTGGTGTACAGTAACCATAGGTTACCGACACTAGATTTATGGGAGTGACAGAAGATGGTATCAGAGCATGATCTGGGAAATACCTGCATAAATCATATATTGTATTTAATATGCGTTGTTGTGTTAGAGTTGTTAGGTTCATGTTTTGCGAAATAGAGGAGTTGTGTGGTTATTTAGCATTGTGAATAGTGTATAGGTTTGTTTGTTCATTTAAGGCTAATTGGATGTTTTGTCTATAGGATGCGGTCCAGAAAGAATCCTGTTCGTGCTCCTCCAGTGCATCCCAAGTCGAAGTCAAAATCTACCTCAAAATCTGTTCGAGATCTAGTCAATCCAGTTCCTGCAGCACAACTTCAACAAATGCTGCAAACTACGTCCACTATAACAGCTAATCAAAAGCGGCGATTTAGTTATATGCCCGAGACGTTAGCGCAGGAGTGGGCTAGCTCTCTTTTTATGGATTTTAGACATCTAGATCCACCTCGTTTTTTGGCAAGCCAGACCCCATGTCAGCCGAGTTATGGAAGTCAGAACTAGAAAAAACTTTTTCGAGTTATGGGTTGTACTTCTTAGCAGTTTGTTACCTTAGCGACGTATCAGTTGCAAGGAGAGGTAGGATAATGGTGGAAGTCAGTAGTTCGTTCAGTAGATCCAAAATTTGTGTGGACGTGGGAAGCATTTATAGACCAGTTTGATCGTAAGTTTTTTCTGTAGCTGTTCGTCGTCAGAAAGCACAAGAATTTGATTTCTTGGTTTAGGGTGAGATGTCTGTTGCTGACTATGAGGTTCGTTTTATAGAACTATCTCGTTTTGCCCCACACTTAGTAGCCAAGGATGATTTGAAGGCGAGGAAATTTGAGGACGGTTTGCATCCTAGTTCGCGATCTCGAGTTAGAGGGTTTGAGTTGTCGACCCTTGAGGGAGTAGTGACGAAGGCACATATTTTCGAGTCCAATTAGAACCAGCAACGAAGTACTCATCCTTTTACTTCTAATCAATGAAGGAAGAGATTTATTTCAGAGAGTGGTAGTAGTTTTCAGTCCTTTCCATCCTCAAAGAGGCCTGCAATTAGATCTGATACTGCAGCTAGACCTGATGTCAGACCCCTAGTATCACCGTCTGTTCCTCTTCAGCAGTTTTCTGGAGCTTGTTATAATTATGGTGCTGTAGGGCACCGTAAAAAAGATTGTCCCAATCCGCAGAGGCAGCAGCTGTATCAACCACCTAGACATCAGCAGCCCCATCAGTAGAGGCCACCATATAGGTCACAATATAGGGCCCCCCCAGCAACGGTCTCAGCAGCAGCTACAATGGCAGCATGGTAGACAACCCTTACCCCTTCAGACGCAACCTCGTGTTTATGCAATCCAGCAAAGAGATTCTCAGGCTAAGGGAGAAGTCATAGAAGGCATGCTTGTAGTATCATTCCTTTTAGCACGTGTCCTTTTTTATTCTGGCCCATCACATTCATTTATAGCAGATATTTTTTGTCAGTCGTTCGACTTGCCGAGAACCTTGATGACCAAGGAATTAGAGCTCTCGACTCCTTTAGGGAAAATACTGGTGTTAAGTTCTATATGCTAGGATTGTCTTGTCTACATAGAAGAGTATGCCCTTCCAATCGATTTTTACGTTTTGGTTTTGTTAGATTATGATGTGATTTTGTGAATGGACTAATTGTCCAAGTACCATGCAGTGTTGGACTGTTCAATTAAGACAGTCACCTTTTCTATCCTGACCAGCCTCGGTTTCAGTTTGTAGCCGATCCTAAAGACAAGTTTATAGAGACTTTGATGTCTTGTATTCATGAAGAGTCCAAGGCGGTACATATTGATCAGTTGCCTGTAGTATGTAATTTTTTAGATGTTTTTCAGAAAATTCCAGGTTTGCTACCCGTTAGATGTACAGAGTTTTGAATACATTTTATCCCCGGCACTACCCCTATATCTAAAGCCCCTTATTGTATGGCATCATTAGAGTTGCATGAGTTGCAAAAATAGATAGATGAATTATATCGTTTGGAGTTTGTTCGCCTGAGTACTTCACCTTGGGGAGCACCAGTGCTTTTTGTGAAGGAGGAGGATGGTTCTTTAAGGTTGTGTATTGATTATAGAGGGGTTAATAAGGTTACGATTAGAAATAAGTATCCGCTCCCAGGAATAGACGATTTATTCGATCAGTTGAGTGGTGCGCAGTATTTCTTGAAGATAGATTTACGGTCTGGGTATTATCAGATTCGGGTTCGAGAGGAGGATATCCCAAAGACAACTTTTGTGACTCGTTATGGACAATTTGAATTTCAGGTAATGTCATTTGGTCTGATTAATGCAACTGCAATATTTATGCAGTTGATGAATGAGGTATTCCGTCTTTATTTGGACCAGTTTATTGTTGTTTTTATTGATGATATTTTAATATATTCGAAGATAAGGGAAGATCATGAGCGTCACTTGGAGATGACGTTACAAACCCTTCGTGCCCACCGGCTATACGCTAAGCTGGAAAAGTGTGAGTTTTGGCAAGAAGAAGTAAAATTTTTGGGGCACACAGTTTCGAAGAATGGAGTTTTAGTCGATCCAACTAAGGTTGAAGTAGTTTCGCAGTGGAGACAGCCGAAGAATGCATCCGAGATTCGGAGTTTCTTAGGTCTAGCAAGGTATTACAGACGTTTTGTTAAAGGATTTTCTTGTATAGCTGCCCCACTAACTAGATTGACTCGAAAGGATGCAATGTTTGTTTGGAGTAGAGCCTGTGAGCGGGCATTCACGGAACTAAAAACTTATTTTACGACGGCTTCATGGATATGTATATTGGCAACCGGGATTTTTGACAGATTTGTGCCAAAATGGAGAGCAGACAACAAGGTGAATATACTTTATAGGATTTTTTTTTTCCTTTTGAGGCATGAGATTGTGTCTCAAATTGTCTTTTTCGGGAAAAAGTTGTTGGCAGAGATTCATGTAGGGTCATTATTAGCGCATAAGGGCCGAGATCGGACTCTCGCATTGATTTAGAGAAAGTACTGTTGGCCATGATTGAGGAGAGATGTGGCTAGGTATCTAGAAAGATGTTGGATATGTCAGATGGCTAAGGGGCGTGCACAAATTCTAGGATCATATAGCCCATTACCTATTTCTTAGCCACCGGGGTTGGACGTAAACATGGATTTCATATTGGGATTGTCGTGTATACAATGTGGTAACAATTCTATTTTTGTTATTGTGGATTGAGTTTCTAGGAATGGCTCACATTGTTCCTTGTAGGAAAACCAATGATGCGTCATACATTTTGAGGTTAAATTTTCCAGAGGTAGTGAATTTATACGGGGTGCTCAAGAGTACTAATTTGGACTGTGATAACAAGTTTGTTTGCCATTTTTGGCGGATATTATGGAAGCAGTTGAGCACTCATTTGTGCTTAGTATAGCCTATAATCCACAAGCTGATGGGCAGCGCGAGGTAGTAAATTGGAGTTTGGGCAACTTATTGCGTACATAGGAATGGGACAAGCCAAAACAGTTGGGGTTAACCTTACCATATGCAGAGTTTGCATATAATCGAGCAAAGAACAGGACTACTCAGAAGAGCCCGTTTGAAGTGGTATGTGGTGCTAACCCTTCAAATGTGGTTGATCTTATACCAGTACCCAGCATGACTAAGGTACTTGATGATATTGATGAGTTGATGACACATAACTACTAAGTGCACAAATAAGTTAGTAAGAAGATCGAAGTAAGCAACGTAAGTTGCAAGCAAGGTGTAGATAGATAATGCCTGAAAGTTGTTTTTTAAGAGCAAGATCTAGTGTGGGTCTACATGTGTAAAGAAAGATTTGTGGCGAGCATGTATGACAAGTTGAAGCAGAAAGAGATTGGCCTGTGTAAAATCTTAAACCGGATTAACAATAATGCCTATTGCATTGAGCTATCACCAGGATTGAACTCTTTCATACAGAGCAACAGACAACAGATTAGACCTAGGGGTCGAGTCCTTCCCAACTCGGGGAGGATGATGAGGACGTGTACAACCAAATGTTGATGGTTGGGTTGATATACTTACTGAAGAGTTTTAAGATGGATTGGAGTGTGGAAAGGGGCCCAAATATCTTCCATAATAGGCCAAATCCATAGATCCATCAAAGAATCCCGCATTATGGCACCCGTGGTACAATCACATAAGAGTCTTTTGGTGGCATTTACCTTTAAGTTATGAATTTGATCTTATTTTAGATGAATTTTGATTTATTTTTTCTTTTCTTGTGTCTCACTTAAGTAGATAGGGATATTTTAGTCATTTTCCTTTATATTAAGATGGGCTAAGATTATAACATTAGGCCCATAGTTTATGCTTATGTACAACTTTGATTAGTGCTAGGGTTTCTCTTTAGTTTTCTTCCATATAAAACTTAGTAAAGAGAAAATGTCCAACGACTTTTGGGAATTTTTCCTCCACAAGCCTTGGGCGTCAATCCTTCGCTAGGGTTTATGCAAGGCATGTTTTCATACTTGGGGCGTGTGATCTAGGACATCAAAACTGGTGGATGCATTGATTATTTATTGAATTAATTTTCATTTCTTTTCAAGTGGAAGAATCTCTATTATTGGATTGGGTGTGATTTGGTGTTAGGATTTGATATAACTGTGTGTTGTTGATGGATCTCATTCTACTCCAGATATTCGCTTTTTATTGAAGAGTGATTTTTTTCGGTTGTTGTGAAAATTTCATTTCAATTCAAGCATTACACATGAAATCAGTGCCTCTTGGAAGCAAGCCTGGTGGTTTGAACTAAGGTTCCAACTCAATTAATACCACCACCATTAAAACCAAGGTGTCTCGTATCGGTTTCGGTGGGCGTAACGGTGCCCACCGTTTCCGATACGGATACGGGCCGTATCGGCCGATACGCCCCCCGTAACGGTCAACTTTTTTTTTTTTGTCAAAAAATTTAAAAAAATATGGATTAAATCCAGAAAATTCCAAACATCCCAAATATGCATTCATTTATAATTTTGAACATGTTTATGGTGGTGAAGCGGTCTACTCTTTGGTGAAAAAGCTGTATCGGGCTGTCTGGTGGATTTATGAAGCTAATAACCTGGAATTAACTGCAGAACTTATAAATTCAAATTTCTAACTGTCTAATACCAATAATATGTATATTAGAATAAATGTAACATCAAAGTATTTCAATTTTCACATGTACTATTATTTTTTATAATTTACTTTATATTATTTACAATTTATTTACATACCTGAGGAGTGAGGAGTGAGGACTTGCAAAAAATAATGTATTAAGACTTCTCTTATCTTGAATCTATGACCAACTCTTGTCCTGCCAATTGAACATTCTAAAGTAGAAAAAAAAATTAGTAATACCTGATATACTCCCCTGCAAGCATGTTGATTAAAGATTACTTGACTGATTGTCACTTGTCAGGGGAGTTATTTTAAACACAAGTTCAACAATGTAAAGTGCGTGTTTTTTGGTGAATGTATGACCATGTAGGTAATGGAAAAGACTCACCAAACCGGAACTCACCACCAAAATGAAAACCTGCTTTGTTGTGGTTGCTCAACCTCCACGTCGTCGTCGTCATCATCATCTGGTTGTTGCGGTCTTGTTGTTGCATATCCATAATATTCAGTACCAGAGGGAAAGACCAGGTCAAGGAAACCTGATGATGACTGATCCTGACTAGGCAAAGATTCTGACCCTGAGTGAGGATATCTACTAGTGCTCGTCGAATAGCCGTGCCCATACTGGTACTCGTATTCAGGGCCAGGCTGTTGAGATTGAGATGAATAACTTGGATTTGGTTCATATGGTAGATGTGGAACAGCGTCAGGAGGACTACTCCAACATGAAAGTGGCGGAACAGGTTCCCTATAATCCCATTGGCTGTAAGAATACCTATAATTCCTCGGATCATAGCCATACGCATGCTGATGTTCCAGATCTGTCGGTGTAGATTGCGGTGCAGGTGCAGGACCTGCAGGTGCACTACTGGAGCCAGGCTCTTGCTGGCTGTATCGTGACTCAGTACACTCATAAGTTCGACCCCCTCGGCCCCGCTTGCTTCGTCGAAGTTCATCAGCCTCGCGATCCGTAGACGGCTGTATGGTATCAGTAGCCCCGGTGGGTTGAGCAATGCCAGAAGTGGGACCAGCATTAGGTGCATCATCATCATCATCATCATCATCATCTGTTTCAGTATCGCTAGAGCTCGCACTCTTCTGCTGAGTTTGCATGAAATCCACCCCCCTTTCTGGGTCCAACACAAATGCACGACTCTCTTGCTGTGCCTTGCGTATTTCTGGGTCTTCAACTTCTATTTCTTCACTATCATCTTCTATTTCTTTTTCCCTTACTTCCAACCAAGGTAGAAGTGGGTCATCCTCATCATAAATATTGTCCAAGTTTATTGGACAATAATCCACATCACCGGCATTACTGGTAGGCCTCCTTGAATGCATGCGCATTCTTAGCCTCATTTTGTAATGCATAAAGACAAGTCTATCTAACGTCCTAGTCTGAATTCTATTTCTATTCTTCGTATGAATAAGTGCAAAACAACAGGTTAAAGAAAGCGTTGATCTCCTTCTGCAACAAACCGAGTTTTAGGAATGACATTAAAAAACCTCTCGGCCACACAGGAGAGGCTTTAAATAGGTGGTCAGCCGCCCCACGTTGAATTCATGACGTACAACACGTTCTCATAGAGGTTTCGATGGGACCGCTCAAGGTTTATATAGGTTAAGTAAGTTTCGGAAATAAATATGTAGATTCAGTCCGAGATTAGAGAAATAGTGCAAGAAATTAGGTTATGCTTAGAGTAGTAGGTATTGTTTACTAACCCGTATAGATATGGATCCTAAATCCATTATTGGACGACGTACTTATAGCACCACCTCGACTAAACAGGTAGAAAACAGCTAGTTTAAGGTCATTCTAAAGAAGAAGGTGTCTCCCAGAGGATCCGTGTAGAAGAAGAAGGTGTAGATGTAGATATCCTACTGCTCGATATACACTTCTACACGGGGCGGCCGACGATTTGTATGCGGAATTAGATGGTTTCATACCCCCTCCAACCCCAGCTGTACTTCCTGTTGGGGCTGCAGTTGTACTCCCCTGGCCACTCCCACTCCCACTCGCACTTGAACCAAACGTGCGTCGACGTTCTTCCTCTTCACGAGCATAGCGCACGCTTTCTCTCCTAGCTATAGTCATTTCTCGATCAGAATCTTCCCCAGAATCAATGATGTCTTCGCCACGAACGCCCATATATTCTGGACCAAACACCTCTTGTCGGGCTCGATCAAGGATATCATCTTTCTTTTTCTGCACAGCAGCTCGTTTCCCCTTTGACTCTTCTAAATTGGCTTGCATTTGTATCATTATCTCTTTGGAAACTTTGGTGCATCCTGCAACTTGACTCTTTCGATGTGCCAAATGTTGTTTAAGTCGCGTAATTCCACCATTTATTACTCTATCACAATAGTTGCATTTTATTTGGTGCCTTCCACCACCTACCCTCTGACAATGTTCCCATCCAATATCCTCATTTGCAGTTCCACTTTCAGTTCCAGTCCCAGACATTTTTTAATTAGAGATGGCTTATGTGATGTGGCTATGTCACTTAGATACTGAGTCTAAGAGTGAAATACTTAGATTTTAAAATTTATAAATGTAATTGTAAATCTTAAATACAGATAATGAAATCAAGTACTAACTACTAAATTCAAATACTAAACCCTATGGGCTACAGCCTACAAAGTACAACTACGAAGCTCCAAAACGGCAAAACCTGTTGAAAAAATAAAAATATAAACATACATTAGTCATTACTCATTAATCTGTAAATATGATTCTCCATGTTTTTGAAAAAAAATGATTTTCTCTAATTTTTAAAATTATTCCGAAATTTAAAAAAATACAAAAAAAAATAACAAACCATATGCATAATCTGTAAAATGCACATGATTATGTTCTATTATAAGTAACACATGTTATCCAACCTTTAAACCAGAATTTTTTTTGAAAAAGATGATTTTCCCTAATTTTTAAAATTATTCCGAAATTAAAAAAATACCAAAAAAATAACAAACCATGTGCATAATCTGTAAAATGCACATGATAACATTCTATTATAAGTAACACATATTATCCAACCTTTAAACCAAAATTTTTTTTGATAAAAATGATTTTCCCTAATTTTTAAAATTATTCCGAAATTAAAAAAATACCAAAAAAATAACAAACCATGTGCATAATCTGTAAAATGCACATGATAACATTCTATTATAAGTAACACATATTATCCAACCTTTAAACCAAAATTTTTTTTTGATAAAAATGATTTTCCCTAATTTTTAAAATTATTCCGAAATTAAAAAAATACAAAAAAATAGCAAACTATGTGCATAATCTGTAAAATGCACATGATTATGTTCTATTATAAGTAACACATGTCATCCAACCTTTAAATCAGAATTTTTTTTTGAAAATATTAATTTTCCCTAATTTTTAAAATTATTCCGAAATTAAAAAAATACAAAAAAAATAGCAAACCATGTGCATAATCTGTAAAATGCACATGATTATGTTCTATTATAAGTAACACATGTCATCCAACCTTTAAATCAGAATTTTTTTTTGAAAATATTAATTTTCCCTAAATTTTAAAATTATTCTGAAATTAAAAAAATACCAAAAAAAATAACAAACCATGTGCATAATCTGTAAAATGCACATGCTTATATTCTATTATAAGTAACACATATTATCTAACCTTTAAACCAGAATTTTTTTTGAAAAAAATGATTTTTCCTAATTTTTAAATTTATTCCGAAATTATTCCGAAATTAAAAAAAATACAAAAAAAATAGCAAATCATGTGCATAATCTGTAAAATGCACATGATTGTGTTCTACTATAAGTAACACATGTTATCCAACCATTAAACCGGAAAAAAAAAAACATGATTTTTACTAATTTTTAATATTAATCCGAAAATAGACAGAAATTAAAAAAAATATAAAAAAATATAAAAATCAATTGCATAATCTTGAAATACACATTTTAACATTTTACAATGGCTACAACATCATATCAAGGTGGAAAAAAAGTGATTAGAGGAAGAAAAATGTATAAATACCTATTTTCGGATTTCTTCGAAAAATGGCCCACGGAGCTTCGATTCATCCAAATCGTAGAAATTGGTCGTTTTAATTCTCCAAAATAGACTAATTGTGATCGTTTTTAGCAAAAGAACAGATTAGAAAAGAAATGGGAGAAGAAAAGTGGGAAGAAATTACAAAACAGCAAGTATTTATAAAAAAAAAAAAAAGTTACCGTTTTTTGACCGTTATGGGGGGCGTAACGGCCGTTTTGGGCCGTACCGGCCGTTACGGCCCCGTAACGGTCCGTTACGATCCAAATTTTCGGGGTCCCCGATTTGGACCCCGTATCGCGTAACGGTACCGGCCGTTTCTGGTACGTATCGGCCGGTACGGCCGATACGTTACCGGTACGGCACACCTTGATTAAAACTAAAGAAATCCTTTTTGACGATTGAATTACGACAAAAATGCAAAACACAGGAGAGCTTGAAGATGCCTCTGGTCTAACCTTAACAGGTATGCTCATATAAATATGTTGGCAAAACTTAAAAGCCCAATGATGCAAGTTCTAAAGATGGATTATGCATGAAATCATAATAGTCACTAGTGGATGGTGCTGGTATTTTTTTAGAACAGGGGACATGTTGGTTGTTTTGCCACTCTTAGGTTGGGCTTGACAAACTTGGTAATCTTGAAACATCCATGCTATTTAAAATTCCAAATTAGCTGTTGTATTATGTATAATTAGCCCTTCATTAAGAAACTGTGAGGTTCGATGGAGAATGTGAGATAAGGAAGGTATTCTCTCCCTCACTTTATATTTATAGAAGAGATTACAGAGAAAAGATTATGATAAAAACCATAAAGAAGAACAGAAAAACAGAATTAAGGATAATCTTAATTCTAATCTCAAATATACATATGTTACCTCTCATGAGTTCATAAATTTGTACATCCCAACACTCCTCCTCAAGCTGGTGCATGGATATCATTCGTACCCCAACCTTTCTGCTGGACCATTCATTGGATTGGTCTACTCGGCGCCCTCTGCGGCCCATTTGCCTTTTCCATTGTTAACCCCGACAACTTATGAGTGAGGCTTTCGGGTTGGGCTACTTTAATGGTAGTCTTTACATTTTCCCTGGTCCATATCCGGTGTGGGCGTTAGAGCATTGAGAGGCAAAGAGCGACGCAATTCCCCATTCATCCGAAGTAGTATAGTATAGTATAGAACAGAGGCATTCTGGTCTTGAGTAACAATGTTGATGTGGCTTTGTTGAAGGCATCTGCTAATTGATCTTCTAAATGAGCAAAAGGCGTATGTAGAAGTTTGACAACCAATTTTTCTTGGATGGAATGACAATTGACTTCAATGTGCTTTGTGCATTTACAAAAGACCAGGTTGGATGCAATATGTACGGCTACTTTATTATCACAAAGTAGTGGAATTGAAGTAGTTGTCAAGAATTCCATATCCTGAAGGATGGCCTTTACCCATACAAGTTCACATGCTGCATGAGCCATTGCTTGATATTCGGCTACTGCAGAGGAGTGAGCAACAGTAGATTGCTTCTTACTTTTCCAAGTAATTAGATTTCCTCCTAAAACCGTGCAGGACCCTGTAGTAGAGTGTCGATTAGAGAAGGAGCTAGCCCAATCAACATCACAAAAACCGCTTATATCCAACTGCATAAGAGATGTCTAGACGATTAAAGTTGCGGCACCCCGGATGCCAGGGTCCGTGGTTGCCCTCGGCCCTCGATATCCTGGGCACCGCATTATGCGATGCATGAGTGTATTGCAGTTAATTGTAGAATTGTAGATTTAGCCAAGCATAAACAACTTAATTATGGGCAAAACATCTCCAAAGAAAGAAGAACATGTGTATATATAATTCCCAAAAAAATGTACATAGACTGTATTCCTCACATTGGGGCCCATTAGGTCCCCCACTACAAGCTCAGAGTATACTGTCCCAAAAAGGCTGTATAGGAATGCCGTGTAGGCGCCAACCCCAAAAGAATACTCCTGACGTCTCAACTCTAATAGTCCTGATCGCCTGCGTATTGAAGGCACTTGTCGGCATCCTCTCCAAGTTCTACGAACTCGGTCACCTCGACCGCCTCCTGTATACCTGGGTCACATGGGTCATCTGGTTGGTGGTTTAAACCACCACCCCAGAAAGGGGAGTGAGTGGCCAACTCAGTGGTTTCATTTCCTTAGGTTACACATTCACCAATACAAACAATATAGATAATAACTTCATTCTTCAAAGATAGAATCAAAGAATAACACGTCATCATAAGCATGGTTATTAAATGAGATGAGTGCATGTAATGCAGATGCATGCCCGAACATAGTGTTTGTCACAGCCGCCAGTGAGTGGCACCACCACCTCACCCGCACAGACAATGTATGTCATGCTTAACTAAACATGATTAGCTGAGTAATTAGTTAAATCCTTTTATCACACAGTCGGTTGGCGAAGCCCCTGTACCAACGTTCTATCAATTTGGCTGACTGGGACCACCTGACTCCCTGCGGGGCGAACGCAGGTCACAGCCAGTAGCCCCTCGATCCTATCTTGGGTCTACAGCCCCAAGGCACCTGGTTTCGCCGCGGCTCGTCAGACGCGCCCAACACAGGCGGAATAGGGTTCATCACCCTATCCCATAGTCGAGTAGTAGGTGCGTCACCTCTACGATGCTCAACGGACACTATGGGGAGGCATCACCCCAGCGTAGGCTGACAACACGGGAATCGGTGTTTTAAATAACGAATAGCGTGTAGTGTAGCGTTCACCCCTCTGAAGCGTGAGGCGGAAGCTACATAGCGTGTAGCGTAAGCTACACGTTACTTCTAGATTTTTAATTAAGGTTGTTCTTGATTGCACTAATTCCATGATATTGACCAGATTAGACTGATTAATAATGAAATTCAACAAATTTTCATGATATTTTGGTGCAACCAAATATAAAGTAATAGAAAAGGGTAATCACTAAGTATAAAGGAAAAACAAAGAGCAACAAAACTAATTTAATACTATTACTTATATCATTTTACTAAAAGCATTAAATATTGAAAATAAAAAAATGTAACAAATCATCAAAAATATTATTTGATTTTAATGTTGTAATAAAAAATAACTTGTAATGTAAGGCATGTAGCGTGTAGCCTAGTTTATGTAGCGTGTCGCGTATGTGAATTATCATGTAGCATAGGCTACAAGTGACTTAAGCTATTTGCTTGAGCTACGTAGCATTAAGGCTAAGCTACGCTACGTAGCGTAAGCTACACGCTACATAGCGTAGCTATTTAAAACACTGACGGGAATAAGGCCCATACCACCATCCTCGGCTCATGAGTCTTGTGGGATCGGTACGCCGTATGCTTTCTAGTGGGCCCATTAAAGGGTGCGCAGGTACATGGATTCTACATAAGTGATAGAAATACATTCAAACACTTGATACATATATTGCCACCCGACCCGATGGTGGGCCAGGGTCCTCGGCTAGGGGAAGTAAGGGGAAGACCGACCTTAAGCACGTACTGCCCGCGTGGTCCTTTACCACAGCCGATCGCCCTGACTTTCACCGTAGTCGACCACCCCGCTCCCGAGGCTACCGACCTGGTGTGGCCACCTCAACTATTGTACTTTGTCGGGTCGGAAGCTACTACCCGTCACCCCAAACACTTCCTGATTCCTTAGCTCATGCATAATTCAATTTACAAAACATGTAATACTAGAATCTCAACTATCACATATTGGTATAAGTTCTAAGACATCTTAGGATAGAAGATTTGCATAATGAGAACATGTGTAGGATGATATGACCATACAAATGGCCCTAGCACACACTTAGCATCCAAATCCCTAGATAATGAAATTCTACCAATCTCATACAACTTTCCTAGCTACAATCCAACTTCCTAAACTTGGAAATTGAAAGAATCAACTACAATTGTAGGCATTGGTTGCAAGGCAACACATGGGTAAATGATACACACCTTGGTTTGGATGAGGATTAGGAAAATCCTGCAAGAAGGTGCTAGAAAATCAGGAAAAAGGGGAAAACTTATGTAAGAAGCTAGAGAAGATGGGGAATTTATCATGGACTTACTTCTACTGACGTCCGGGAAGGTCTCCAATCGCGAGAGAAGCTGGCTAGAGTGATGTAGAGGCGGTTAGGTCCAGGTAGGGTAGCATGCAAGGGTTTGTCTTTGAGAATCCTTCTTCCACAACTCCCCCTTTCTCTCCCACACATCCCTCTCTTAGAAAATTGGTTGAGAAATGAGAGAAATGGTTGAGAAAGTGGGTTATAAGGGTTGGGGGAATTGAGACATATAGCCCCCAATGATTTAAGTTGCATAAAAGTGGCGTTTTGTGCCCTGTTTTGATTATGTGGGACCCACCTGACCCCTCTGGGCCAATCCAACCCATAAGATGGCCTTACCATGTTGATATCCTTGTTTGGGTATGATTTATGACCGATCGGACATGTTGATTGCCGGATCTAAGGCAACATCAGTTCAACGGTCACTGGTTGTCGATCGGGGCCCATGTTTGGGGATCATGTGCTGGTTTATGTTTGAAATTCATGGTTCACATTCCATGGCCATGCAAGTGTCCATGGGGCCCACACAAGAAAAGTGAATTGAGTAATGATTACTCACTAAAGGTACAGTGCAAGTATACTTGCACTCCCATGTGCAACTGCATGAAAGTATAATTTATGATTTCGGATGCCGATTTCGACGTAACGCTCGCCTACGAGTGTCAAGCCCAGTATGTGGGTGGTCCCCGACAAGTTTCAGGCCTAACAGTCTCGGGACGGATGGCGGAACGGACTCCTACGCGTGTATCTAAGTTCCTGATACCATGAGACTATAGTTCTCTAAGTCATGTGCGGCCAATTATTTGTCTAAAGGATGATATGTGTCTAGCGGGTTCGAGCATGGGTTTGAGTCTTAAGGAAGGCGATTTTATGGGGCGTTACAAAAGTTGAGGTAAATTAGTCGACCTACTAGTCGATGATACATAATCGGATTATCAAATTCATCTGATTATCTCTCATGTAACTTATGATTTACTTCAATAGGTACGTCAACAAGACGGGCACCAAGTAAACTAGCTTTAAAGAGAAGATCCAGCACATACTTACGTTGGGATAAAAAAAAATTTCCTTGTGTTGTGTGAGCCACTTCAATTCTAAGGAAATACTTTAGCAAAGATCCTTCATTTCAAATGATAAGGCCAAGAGTTTCTTAACATTGTCTATCTCGGTTGTGCTTTTGCCAGTTAAAATGATATCATCCACATACATGGCAAGAATTGTCGTGTTTCCATTCATATGTTTTACAAATACTGAATGATCAATAGCACTTCTTTTAATCCGATGTTAGAAATCGTATTGCCAAGTTTTTCAAACTAGGTCTGAGACGGTTGTTTGAGGCCGCACAAAGCCTTTTAAAGATGACAGACTTTGCCGGTCTCCCCCTTGGGCCAAAAACTAAGTGGAAGGGCTATATAAATCTCTTCATGGAAATCATTATGTAGAGCCGCATTTTTTACATCCAATTGATGTAGGGGCCAATTATGATTCACAACAATTGATAAGCAGATGCGGGCAAAGTTTAATTTTGCCATTGGGGCAAATGTTTCATTCGAATCTTTGCTATACTTCTGAGTGAAGTCTTTTAGCCTTGTATTTTATGATGAATACCCATTTGCAGTTGACAGCATGTTTTCCAGGTGGAAGTGTGACTAATTCCCTAGTATTCTGTTTTTCAAGGGTAGACATCTCCTCTTCCATAGCTGCCTTCCGTCTTGGATCACCCAGGGTAGTGACAACTCTGGTTGGAATAGGTACAAATGATGGAGATGAGAGAAACGAATGATATGAAGGAGGGAGATTTTTGTAGGAGGCATAGCTACCAATGAGATGATGAGTACAATACTGAGTTCCTTTGCAAAGGGCAATTGGGTGATCCACTTGCTCTGGCTCCAATGCTGAAGAGTAGTGGTGTTCAGGAAGTGGCAGAATCTTCTTCCTCTGGGAGTAAACCTTCAATTCGTTGGTTTGAGTGGGAGTTGGATCCAGTTCAATATGAGAATTGTCCATGACTGGAAGAGGTAACGGTGCAAGAGGTTGTGTATTGCCTTGGGAATTGAAATAAGGTACATGTTCAAAGAACATTACATCCTTAGAAACATCTCTTTCGATTGACAAGGCAATAACATTTGTACCCTTTCTGAGTATGTGAATACCCGAGGAACACACATTTTATTAACTGTGGTCCTGACTTGGTATGAGATGGTCCAAGAATGTGGACAAAGCAGGTGCACCCAAACACCTTTGGAGGTAGGATAAAAAGAGACTCGTGAGGTTGCAAGACTTGCGATGGATACTTGCCTTGAAGAACATCAGTTGGAGTTCAATTGATTGTGTAAGTAGCAAGAAGAATGGCCTTAGCCCAATATGATTTTGGTATGGACATGCCGATTGGTAAAGATCAGGTAACATCTAGTAAGTGCCGATTTTTTATACCAGTTGATGTTTGACAGAGAATGTAAGATAAGGAAGATACTCTCCCTCACTTAATATTATATTTATAGAAGAGATTACAGAGAAAAGATTAAGATTAAAAACAGAAAATCAGAAATAAGGATTGATTATGTAATGTTGGGACTGATTACTTGGGAATGCCAAAAGTTCTTGTGTATGAAGTTTTAAAGATCTAAATCTTGCTCTTCATGGACTATGGATCACGTTGTTTTGAAACAGGACATACACTCATTCTTGTATGGATATTTCTTAGAATTCTAATATTCCTATCTTCAGATTGTTTTAAGAAGTATTTGTGTCTAGTTCTTTATTTCAACTGGTAAACTGATGGTGTATATCTAAATTGCGCCCATAAAAACCACCTTAGTTTCCCTAGGCAGGCTTGTTCTTTGATCCAGAATTCAATAAGAACTATCGAGGTCATGTGTCAAGTTCTTTATTTTAACTGATAAATTGAGGGTGCATATCTAAATAGTTCCTTGAAGATCCACCCTAATTGCCCTCTGTAAGCATGTACTTTGATTTCAGAATTCCATGAATAGAACATCCAGAACTCTAGATTACTTTCACTTAGAAACTACAGTTAGAAAGTAAACTTTTCTTTATTTCATGGGCGAAGTCAATTTTGTGATTTTTAGTTTCTAATGGGGATCTTAGTGGGCTATCATATCAATTTTTAAATAGGTTTTCCCATGAACATCATGGTGCTTTTTAAAATTTGTATGTTATCCTCCTGATTTGCATAATATGTCTAGTTCTTGCTTTCAAGTAGTAATCATTGCTGGGGATCACGTTTTGCTTTCCTTGTATTTCAAGTAGAGGAATGCTAGTATATGATGTGTGTGCTTCATATAGTTCCATGAAGTGCGAACCAAAACATTTTATTGTACACACAAGTCTTATGTTTGGTTATGGGAATTATTGATTTGGTGGGCCACCCTAGGGATGTGTTACATTTCAACAAGCAAGGTGGTTGGTCTCAGGAAGTCATCTGATCAGTTGCATGAAAACAGGGCTGTTAACTAAAAAAAAAAAAAGAGCAACTGACCACATTCAACTGGAAAAATACACAAGAATAGGATGGTCAAAGATGGATACTATTTTTGGCCTATGTCCACATGGTGGCCCACCAGATCAACTTCCCCAATTACTATGCATGTTTTCCATATATACATTGGTGATGACACTTAAGAACTTCTATGAAGCAATTGTCATAATATCAACTTTGGGAGAGCAGAATTGCTTATAGATATGCTTCTAAGTTTGTTTCTATTAGCATTTGAGACATCCATTATATTTGGCTTATGTGTAAAACTTTTCAGTGGTGAACATTACAGGTTTCATTACTCGCTCTTTCATTTTGGAGTTTCAATTTTGCAAGTATCTGCGCTTTTGGGTTGCTAGCATATGTTGGCTATGTTTTATATGCCTTCCCTTCCTTGTTCCATTTGCATCGGTTAAATGGGTTACTTCTTGTCTTCATTCTTCTTTGGGCTGCTAGCACATATGTCTTCAACGTGGCATTCATATTCCTGAATAAGAAATTGTGGAAGGTAATTTATTACTTTATTTTGATCTATAAATGTAACTATTTTCTTATTTTCTAGACAGCATTTATATGATTAGTGAGATCTTTTCGGTGCATAATTGCAGGACATGGAGATATGGGAAACTGTTGGTCTGTGGCATTATCCAATTCCTGGATTCTTTCTACTTGCGCAATTTTGTCTTGGAGTTCTTGTAGCTATCGGTAATCTTGTGAACAACTCTGTTTTTCTGTACTTATCTGATGAGGATGCACGATCCTCAAATGAAGATGGTACTGGAGAAGGTAAGAAAATCCATGTTGGGGGATACATGCTTTTTGGAATTGTCCCTTCTATTTTAGTAGCCTATAGTATATAAAAAGAGTTATTGATGGCTTTATACTTCACGTCTCTAGTAGCAACTACCGTTGGCATGTGTGTATTTGTTGATGATATTAGATGTACAATAATGCTTCCTGTATTGAATCTTCTTTTATTTTCAGATGCTCAAATTCATGTACCAAGTCATTGCAGACTTCATAGTTTTCATTTTAGGGGTTGTTTGGATGCCTGTATTTGAGTGTATTTCGAGGTAATTGGGTGTAAATGCACCTTTTTCGTGTGTTCAGCGCTGTGTAATTGGAGGTAAATGGAATCGGTGCTAAAGGAAAAGTCACTTTTTGGTGTGTTTTGAAATCCCATCCTTTTTCTGTGAATTGAGTGTAATTGGTGTGAAATGCTTTTTTTGGTTCCCTTGGAGCATTGTTCAAATTATCTATGATATTATCGAAATATCCCCGATAGTATCTCTAACTCCAGCACAACGATAACAATAACACTGGTAGTGATACCGATAACCCCAATAGTATTAGAAATCCTAGGTATCAGTGATGTATAGCTAATGTATCGATATCGCCAATGTATCACCGATATTTTAGACTGTGTAAATGCAAGTGTCGCTTGTATTGCCAATGTATCGATATCTCCAATGTATCACCAATATTTTCAATTGTGGAAATTCCAGATATCGCTTGTGTCGCTAGTGTATTGGCGATACTATCGTAATATTGCCAATGTATCGATATTGCCAAAAATCTGTTTATTAAAAAAAATCGATTTCAATTTTTTTAATGAGTGCATGGTTGTATGTAGTGATCAAATTGTCGATAACAGTATCAATGACACAACATGGGCGATATCGAGACCACATTTTTTTGTATTCTTTTCAGTTGCCGATGATTTCTCGGCAAAATATCGTGCGCTGTCACTATTCTGAAATACTGATCGATGTTTGGATGGAAGGTGGGATGGTCGGATGGATAGATGGGATTGATGGGATAGTTGGACTGATTTCTTACAGCAACACATGCTTTTAAGCCCCTTACTAAATGGAAACTTATTATATGTGCATTCTTTTTGCAAATTTTTTATTCCTAAATATGCAAATATGTGTATTTTAGTTCACTGAAAATTTCCACAGTTTTCCCATGTTTCTCCAATGTTTCCCCGCACTTCTGGTTATCAACGATATTATCGGAGACATCGATATTGTTTCTGTAGCCCTAGCTAGCGAAACTTGTAGCGATACCGATACTTCGAACACTGCCTGGGAGAGTCACACGAGTAAACAAAGGTGTCGCGACGCTCCTTATATGCCGTACACGTGGCATGCTGATGATACTCCGAAACAATCCAATTATCAATTGTATTACTAAAATCACATCAAGAGAATTATCCAAACTGTCCAAACGTCGACCATTTAAATGGACGGTTAAAAAACATTGGCAAGTCCCTCGTTTGTGATCCTTACGTTTTGGCCCACTTGAGGCTCAAAATTTCCTCATTTTTGGCTAAAGTATATATTTCAGTGGGCTATGACAATTATTCTGTCAATTATCACATATGTACGCTAATTTGAGATCTTAAAGCTCATTTAATCAAATTCAGGTTCCTATGAATGTATTGAAGAATTCCAATGCATTCTAATCAGTGTTTCAAATAGCGCTTGCAGCATACGTTACATAGCGTAGTGTAGCTAGATAACATAAATCCCCTATAGCGTACGTTATAGGGGTCGTAGTGTATGCTACAATGAAATTTTTTTAATTGTTTTATGTTTTTTTTTGTGTAAAATTCACATAATAAAAAAAAAAAACTTAAAATGTAAAGTTAAAACCAAACATTTCTATGTTTACTTTCGTTTAAAATGGGGGTGATCACTTTGTAAGTTAGTGTGAAACTTGCACACAAAAAAGCCATTAAAGTTGGTGTGAAACTTAAGCTACATGATACTTCTATTTTTTTAATTTTAAAATTGGAAAAATATAATAAAAATATAAAATGCCTAAAAGATGATATTGCAGCTTTTCGTCCGTTCATAATAGCAAACTCGCCTTTGTTTGCTCTCCGCATCGTCAGGGCGCCTCGCCCCGGGACGATGATTGGGGCTTTGCTGGCTAAGACAAGCTAGTGTCTCGCCCGCCCATTGGAGTAAAATCTTAAGAAGGAATCCCTTCGTCGAAAGCCAAAAAAGGTTCGTCTACCTCAACGCGTTGATAGGTCTATGTCACCTCCCTAGGTTGGCTTCCCCTTTGTGTCAACGGAACATTTAAATCCCCTTATATTGCTAGAGGAGCACAAAAGAAACTTCGTGAGTGCTAACCAAAAGAATTGAGTAGAGCTGTTGGATGTAGCAAAATTCTGCTATTACTTGCAGAAAAGCTCTGGATCTGCCCGTTTGAGCTAGCAATTGGCCAACAACCTTTGGCTTTCCACACGGTTGTAACCGGCTACACTGGTAGAAGTCCCTCTGCCTAGTTGTTTGCTAAAGAAGGCAAGTAAATATGGAACGATGACATATCCGGTATATGTTGATGGATACCACCTTGGAATCCATAATGGTGACATAACCACCTAGGCATAAGATGAATGAATGTATATACCTCAGCATCAAGTTGCTGGCGTACGTACCAACCGGACATAAAAAATCATATTGAGTAAGACCTGCGATTGCGAGCGAAGTGACCTGGCTTCCCACACCTGTAACATGCCAATGTTCGCGATCTGTTTTGTGGGAACTTCTGAATATTCCTCTTCTTGTCGCTACTACCTCCTTCCTTGACTCTGACAGGCCCCTTAATAAAGAAGGGGTGCCTTTGACTATATAAGGGGGGTTACAGATCTCTGATAGTACCAAGAGCAGAATGACCAAAAAAAGAAGTGGATTTAGAAAGCCGTATGATAGGTGGTAACTATCTTGTACGGTTCTAGGGACGATCGGTGTACTCCGATCGAGGGGGTGGGGTGGGGGGATATTTGGCTCTATCGATCCTATCCAAGTTTGAGTTTACCCCGTCATTGCACTTCGAATAGCCGTCCATAGCATCATAAAGAGCACCTCCCTTTCTTGACCTGGAAAATACCCTTTGTCTTTTTGGATTTGGAACTGGTCAATTGTTGGGTTTCCATAGTTCTTGGCCATTAAAAATCCTTGCACATCATTTGTGCTCGTGGATTTGCCTATAAGCTATATGGGCGAGTGTACCCGGAGCATAGGTTCACCGAATATACGATCCTTGGTGACAATATCGTCATTGGGGATCATCTCGATCCTCCACTCGAGACACGACAGCCACAACGCGCTATTGTGCTTTCCGTGCACTACCGTTGTAGTCACGATGTCTTACGAGCAATCTTTCTCTTGCTTACGTTGCTACTGCAACCAATTTCAAGTGGGAGTGTCTCCACTGCACACGATCCGATTCAGCGACGTTTCAGAATCACGTACCCATTTGCTAAATATCCAACGTCGGCGCAATTCAAACCGTTTCACTTCCATGAAATCTGCTCCTAGATTATTTGATTAGTCAAACGAACCTTTGATCCTTAGGGAATGTAGAACCACTCTGCTGATAGGTCTTGATCTCGTTATCCAATCTGCCACTTTCCTTATGGTCGAGTCGACTTCTGGGTCTACTGAAGGGGCCTGTTGGCTACAAGAGGGTCCCGGTTGGTCTGTTAGTTCAAATGAGGAAAGCGGTTTTGAATTCGAGTTGTAGTGGAAGCAGTGATGGAGGCGAGTTCCTCATTCTGTTGCTTGTTGCTTCTCGAGGACCGCAATGATTCTTTCTCTCTCAAACAGAGCCGATCGCATTCAATTTCCTATTGATCGTTTTGTATCTTATGACTCTTTTTCGAAAAAACACCGTGCCTTTGTCTCTACTATTCATTCCACCAAGGAGCCATGAGGCTTCCTCCTCTGCTTGTTCGAGGCAGGTAGAAGCATGTTCAAACAAGTTACTAATCATTTACCAAAAGTTAATCCACAAATGTGTGGGAACACTAGGAAGGATAAAATTAAGAATGAAATCATCCTAAGAAACCTGGTAGTTCCAATTATAGTGACAAGTTCTCGGCAATTTCTAGGTTTGGAATTTTCTTGTGAGATTTTCAAATTTTAAGGTTCTTCTTGGGATATTGTCAGGAAAATCTTACCAAGGTAATATATTTAAAAATATTTGTTGTGAATTATTAAATAAATTTAAAATTTAAATATAAATTTAGGCAACAAATTCCTTGATGTTTTTAGTATTTTGTGAGTTAAAGTTATGATATTACTTTGATAAAAACATGATATTTTAAAATCTGCTGAGATTTTGAAAATCTCATGATAATATAGTTTGGTGTATTTCTTGCGATGTTATCACGAGATTTTGAAAATCACGGTGATATTTGTCACATTGGTCCCGATAAGAGAAATTGATGGAGAGTAGATTGGGATGGTTCTTTTATGTTCAACCAAGAGTGGAGAGGGGAGGTCTTTGGTAAGGATGGGAACATTGATTAGGGTTGAAGGATCCAGAAAGTGAATGAGTGGAAGACCTAAAAGACTTGGATTGAGGTGGAGAGATGGGGTATGAAGTCTTTTTCAGTTACTGAGGATATGGCCTTGGGATTAAATGGCAAAACAAGATTTATAAAGCTGATCCCAAATAGGTGGGACATGGCTATTATGATGATGCCTTTTCTTTTTCTGCATTCTCATGTCATGTGTTGCCATGCTGCAGCTTCAAAGAATTGTGCTTATTACATCCAATATGCTACGATTGTAATCTAACTGTAAAACTGTAAATTTCACCATGATGATTCTGATGTGATGATGAACAAATCATTTGTTTCGGATTTTACTTGTTCCTTTCTTGCAATTCTCTCTCTCTCTCTCTCTCTCTCTATCTCTCTCTCTCTGTTTTTTTTTTATTATTATTTTTTTTAATATCATGTTCCTTGTGGTTCTGCTATCCTGCTACTACACAAGATCATGTGTACTTTTTACGTTTAATATGCTACAACTGTAATCTAAGTGTAAACCTGAAAATTTCACCTTTTTCTTCACTTGCAGAGAGAGAAGATACCAAGGTGTTGATTGTAGCAACAGTTGCATGGGGATTGCGCAGATGCTCTCGTGCAATCACTCTAGTGCTGATATTTCTCCTTGCAATGAAACCTGGCTTCATCCATGCTGTATATAGTATGTTAAATCAATCCCTCTTCTTCTTCTTCTTTTCAAGGTTTCTGAATCATTTTTATTTCTGGAATGATGAGATGGTTTATCCTTTGAGTTGATGTTAATTGGAGAATCTACCATGGATTTCCCTTGCATACTGTTGGAGTGTTAAGTCCCTTGATATACATTGATACAGCATCCTCTGACAGCTTGAGCTTTTAGAGAAAATGGTTGTTTTACATGGTATCAAAGCGGAAGGTTTAAGTGTTTGAATCCCGGAAGTAGCAAATATGCCACCTGGAATATATTCTCCCACAAGGGGCCGTTTGACACATACAATTGATACCAAATTGCCAAGTGTTTTGTCTGTGTTGAATAAATGGATATTTTATCGACTCATACATTATTACCATTTCAATAGGTACAGAATCCTGATCCTTGGGCCCCATCAGATCAATGTTTAGGGTAATTGAACCATGGGCCCCACATATGAAATCCTACACATCAAACTTTATGTTTGCCGAAGTGCAGGACCCTATAAAGCTTTTGTGGATTTGAATCACAGACTCACAGTTGGTAAACGAACCTGATGCCAGCCCTTTTGTCAAAGATACACTTGTCATTCTTTTTCTTTTTATTGCTAGAATGGTATTTTATTAAATAAAAAAAGGAAAGACGAAGAAAAACATCACATCATAGGGAAGAACTTGCACAATACAAACAAATTAACTGCACACCTGTTCATTAGCAAAGTAGTCTGCTTCCAAATTTGCCTCTCTTAAGGTAATGGGAGAAAGGTGGGTTGCACCTTCGAGCTAATTCCCTAATCTCCTCTACCTGTTCGGCAAATCTCCGAGGGAAAATGGCCTAGCCACTCATCCATCTTATTGTTATCATATTGTAATTGGCACTTCATTTCTAAAGTCAATATAGTAGATTCAATTTCCCCGAATGGGTAATCTCCTGAATTCTTGTCTTAGTCCAGCAGTAGCAGCAATTGCTTGAGTCTTGATGCAATCAGGTCAATGGATGAATGAGAATTTGATACTCGAATTTCTAGAATAGATGAAGTTAACACATCACACAAGATTCAAGTAGAGAGGGATAAACAGCTTACTGAAATTGAAATCACTGCACTATTCACTAGTACTCGAAGTTCAAAACATTGAAAATTTTTAATGCCCCTGCCTCCTAGAACAACCCCTTTTATAGAGCCTAAAGAGACACATCCTTTAATCCTATTAAATCTTTAACTAGGATTTTCCATCTCTAAGATTGATCATAATCAATCTAATCTATCTAAAATAGGATACTAAGTAGCAACAACTGAATTTACAAAGTTTTGCAATGTAATGAAATTTTCTTTTAAAAAAAAAAACTGAATTTACAAAGTTTTAGCCAACATATACTGGCTTAAATATAACACAGTAAATCATCAGAGAATCAGCAAAATAATAAACTAGAATCCCCCAAACATAGCAATGTTAGTCTAGAAGTTCAGCCCGAGAATTAGAATTAAACGATCCACAGATTCAAATGCTGTGCCCCATGGTGGGCGTTGGGCTTGCTTCATTCCTCCGTGGTTGGAAAGAACTTTATCCCAACAATTTTGATATTTCATACATGTAGCTGAGGTCTGGATCCAATCTTTTGAATTTTTCACCTGTAATCCATATGCAATGGAAATGGGGCTTGTTCTTCCATTTCAACAAGTATTGCTTGTAACCAGCTATCATTAGTCTTCATGCACAACATTGGTTCAACTCCTTCCTTTTTTCGGAAGTTGTTTATTCACGTCATCAATAACTCAACCTTGCACACTCACCATTATACTTGAACAAATCGTCCATGTTGATAGTTGCGAGATATCTATCTAGCACTCAATCGCATAAGTGTTGTTACCCAACTTCTTCTTAACTCGGCATGATCAAATCTTCTTAAATGTAAGTTTGTTATAAATTCCCCTTTGAAACCTTTCTTTGTGGAGGTAAACCATACACATGTTCAGTCATGTTGTATCCAAGGTGTGCCAAAACGGTTACGTATTGGCCGTATCGGCCGATACGTAACGGAAACGGCTGACGCCGTTACGCGATACGGGGTCCAAAACGGGGACCCCCAAAATTTTGACCTGTAACGGCTGTTACGGGGGGCGTAACGGCCGTTACGCCCCAAAAAGGCCGTTATGCCCCCCGTAACGGTCGGAAAACGGGTATTTTTTTTTTATATATAAATCTGATTTTTTTTTTAGTTTTTCACACTTTTCTTCTCCCATTTCTTTTCTAATCTATTCTTTTGCTAAAAACCAGTGTTTGCAGATCGGCCTATTTTACTATATCGGTTACACACACAAGAGTCCCCATTTTGTAGAAAAAAATGACTTTTTTTTTCGATTTTCTTCTAGTTTCTCCTCCCTAAAAAAAAAAAAAAAAAACCATTGGGCTTTCGGGCGCTCCGCCCTGAACCCCGGGCAGGGGCGCGCCGCCCCCTGCACCCCCAGCGAGCTGACCGCGTAGCTCGACCCGCGTTCCGACTCTGCGTAGGGGTCATAGTTTGTTGAGTCCAGTTAGCTATTTTCTAGATTTTATTGAATCCTCGTATAGATCTAGGCCATATAGGATAGCTTGCATTGCGTTGAAGTTCAATAGTCAAAACTGCATTTGGAGGATACTCATTCAGTCAAAACTAGAATATTTCTCAACTCTCTTGCTTGTTTTACTTTGTCAATGCATTGGTAGTGTTTACATTAATGTCTTGTTACATTTGTATATATTATGGAATCAATTTAAACAATAGTTGCATCAATTCAGTCAGATAGTGCATAGCTTAGGATCCTTTTACAAAGGAACTCCATTATGTGGACTTTTTTTTTTTTATATACATATTATGATTTAAATGTGTGTATTGAGGTCCATTTTAACAATCCCTGAAGTTTCATTGAAAAATTCAATCAATTTCCCAATGTTTTCCCCATGTTTCCCAAAAAGTGCGATACATTCCGCGATACAACCGATATGTGTATCTTCTAATATGTGTTTAAAGGTTGGATAATATGTGTTACTTATAATAGAATATAATCATGTGCATTTTACAGATTATGCACATGGTTTGTTTTTTTTTTTGGTATTTTTTTAATTTCGGAATAATTTTAAAAATTAGGGAAAATCATTTTTTTCAAAAAAAAATTCTGGTTTAAAGGTTGGATAATATGTGTTACTTATAATAGACAGTTAGAAATTTGAATTTATAAGTTTTGCAGTTAATTCCAGGTTATCAGCTTCATAAATTCATCTGACAGCCCAATACAGCTTTTTCACCAAAGAGTAGACCGCTTCACCACCATAAACATGTTCAAAATTATAAATGAATGCATATTTGGGATGTTTGGAATTTTCTGGATTTAATCCATATTTTTTTAGAATTTTTTAGCAAAAAAAAAAAAAAAAAAAAATTTGGACCGTTACGGGGGGCGTATCGGCCGATACGGGGCCGTATCGGCCGATACAGCCCATATCCGTATCGGAAGCGGTGGGCACCGTTACGCCCACCTATACCGCTACGGGACACCTTGGTTGTATCAGTAACGGTACTATATCAAGTACATGATGTGACTCCTCACATTATGATTTCTTTTTTTCCTTTTTTTGGGGGGGGGGGGTGTTGGTCTATATAGCATGCATTGTCTCCTATGATACTCCTCAAAACGTTACCAAGGCCCCTATTGATGACCTTGGTTTGGCCAGGCGATATTGCGCTAGAGAAATGAGTTGAGTCCCCAGAATGCTTCTGTAAAGTCCACTAGAAATGCCACAAACTTCAAATCATGGTTCAAAGTTATAGTCTAGGGTACCCCTTGAAGTTTATCAATTTTGTTGAAGATGTGGGGAGATATTTGTGGCATCTCCTCTCATAAGGAGTGAAGTGGGCCATTTCAAAATATGGTCCCCTGTGACGAAGATTGAAACTACTTCACTCCCAAGTCCTTGGTAGACCCAAAATGAAGTCCATGGAACCATCCACCCATTGCGTGCTAAGTACGTGAAGAGTCATATAAAGGCCAATGTTTTGTATGTGCCCTTTGGAAACTTAGTATTGACAACACCGTGCAAAGAGTCATATAAAGCTTTTGTCCACCACTTTGTTCTCTATGAACTTTTCTCTGTGCATGCAATTAGTAGCACTTGTAATAATAGTGCTGAAATTATGGATAAGTCACTGGTAAAATGTTCCAAGCAACGGAAAAAATGGACACCCAAGAGTTTCCCCAACATGGGGCCACTCTACAATGGCCTCCATTTTCTCCTGGCCAACTTTGATCCTTTGGATGTTCCAAAAACACAAGACTCTCGTCAAAGGAGCTCTTTTTCAAGTTAACATATAGTGACTCTCTCCGTAGTACATCAAATACTTACCATATGTGATCAACGTGAACAGATGAATCAGGAGTAGAAATAAGAATATTGTCGAATAAACAAAATGAAGGGACAGAGTATCTCAATCATCAGCCCATGAAAGCATTTGGTGCATTTGAAAGGTGCTTCACAAAGCACTCATACAACCCATCTCACTTCTTAAATGCAGTTTCCAACTCATCCTTGGGCTGGATATGAATCTGATGAAGTTGCAAAAGTGTTCAAGTTGTTTGCTATAGGATGGCTTTAGTGATAAATTTTGGAATTACTTGTGATGGGATTTGGGAAAAAGAATAGGGAAAGATTTGAGGAACAAGTGCGGCCTTGGGATCAAAGCTGGCTTTGGTACCAAATGATGCAATCCATTTTTATTTTTATTTTTTTTGAAAGGTAACAATACTAGGGATTGAACCCTGGATCACTCACACAACCAACACCATCTCTACCAGCTCATCTAACGAGCAGGAGACAAATGATGCCATCCAATTGCTAGAATAGGTGAATGAATAGACGAAGTATCTCACCACACGAGAATATTCGAAAGGAGAAGGGTGAACAACTTATTGGAATTGAAATCACTACACCAATTCCAACTATTCAGGGAAGAACTCAAAAATATTTTAATGCCTCTACCTAGAATGACATCTTTTTATATACCTAAAGACACATCTTTGAATCGTATTCTCTAACTAGGATTTTCAGTCTCTAAGATTGATTCAAAATCTATCTAATCTGTCCGAAATAGGATACGAATTAGCAATAATTGAAATATTTTGACAAATGTTATTGCCTAAAAATAGCATGCCCCCAAGATATTCAGAGAACCCACAGAACCATTAACTAGAATTTCCATATAGTAACTGTACACCCAAAAATTCATCAGAAAAAAAAGCGGCGCAGATGCAAAATTTTAACACATGTTGGGTTTGGGCCTCCAACTCTTTAAGATGGATGTTTTGCTGTCTTTCATACTACTAAATGGAACTTCTGTAGAAATGAATCACTCTGTAATATCAGCAACCCTCACCCTTTACCAGATTATAGATGCCCATTTTCAGGACAATGTTTTTAGTATCGAGGATATCGGCTGATATATCTCACAATATATCTTGTATCCCACCTGTACGATAGGAAATGCACAGGTTGTGCTGATATATCCCACCTGTTTGATCTAGTGAGCATTTTTTATTTTTTATTTTCGATTTTCAATTTTCAATCCTTTTATTGTTTTTGCTGTAAATCATATTAAATCAGTGTCAAATGGTTACAAATCCATGATTCATCATGTTTTGAATGAAAAGTCATGGATTTGGAACTTCGATTTCAAGATTTGGGGGAGATGCACCGAGTTGTGGAAAATTGGGAAAAATAAAAATTTTCCAATTTCTCGCAAATTGGTTGCAATTTGTTTCCAAACACAAAATCAAACATGTATGTAACCTTATCTAGTGATTCTTCTTTTGCTTTTGAATGCATTGTTTGTGTTTCCATACATGTCTTCTTACATTTATAAATTATATGAATAGACTTTGAATATACTTTCATCAGTTCAGTCAGTCAGTACATAGATTAGGATCCCATACAAAAGATACCTATTATGTGCACTTGCTTTTTGTAATGTTTTGATTTCTGGGAGTCTTTTTTAACTATCCCTGAAGTTTTATTGAAAAATTTGACCAATTTCCCAATGTTTCCCAACAACAGTGATACATTATGCAATATAACTGATATATCTCATGCGATAACTGATATGTATCCGTATCCCAAGTGTGTGATGCATTACACAATAATGATACGGAAAACATTGTTTCAGGATAATTACATCACAAAAAACTACTTTTTTTTTTATCATCTTTATTTTGTTGTTGTAACGCCCCGAAACCCCAAGGGTTGAGTACAAACTCGATCCCCGGTATCCTGGGAGTTACTAATGCGTATGCAATGCGTGTCATTCAAGTGTTTGGCCAATATGGCATCAAATCATAGTGATAGGTCAAGCTAGGAAACAGTGTTCGAAGTTTCGGTATCGCTACAAGTTTCGCTAGTTGGGGATACGGAAACAATATCGATATCGCCGATAATATCGTTGATAACCGGAAATGCGGGGAAAATGGAAAAAACAGTGGAATTTTTCAATGAAACCTCAGGAGTTGATAAAATACACATAGTTATATATTTAGGAATAAAAAATTTGCATAAAGAATGCATACATAATAGGTTTCTATTTAATGGGGGCCTAAAAGCATGTGCTACAGTAAGAAGTCAGTCCAATCATCTCATCCATCCAAAATCTGAACTTCCATTCAAACATCCATTGATATTTCAGAATATCGGCAACACATGAAATATCCAAACAAATCGTTAACAGCTAAAAAAGAAGCTAAAGATTGTGGTCTCGTTATTGTCATGTTGCGATAATGATAATATTGTGATATTATCAATGTTATCATCAACAAATTGAGTGCTGCATACAACCATGCACCCATAAAAAATATGAAATGGGAATTTTTTAAATATATAGATTTTTGGTGATATTATCGATACATTGGTGATATTATCGAAATACTGCAAATAAATTGACGATACAAGTGACACTTGGAATTTACATAGTAAAAAATATTGGCGATACACCGAGGGGATCAATGTATTGACAATACAAACGACGCCTGGAATTTACACAATTGAAAATATTGACGATATCGATACATTGACAATATTTAGTGATACATCACCGATATCAAGAATTTTTAATACTATCAGTGTTATCAGTATCGCTACCAGTGTTATCGGTGTCGCTGAGCTAGAAATAGAGATAATATCGGGGATATTTTGATAATATCGGAGATAATGCAAACATTGCTAGGAAATGAAATAGGGACGTACCAGCAAATAAGTAAGTTAAACAGCAATGTATGAAGGGATCCACTCAACCTGTCTGATTGGGCCTCTTTTAGCTTGCTAGCTCATGAGGGACCTGCACCAATGAAAGTGCCTGGATGGTGTTTTAGAACACCGTCCCAAAGTGGGAGTGAGTCATCAACTCAGTGGTTCCATTTCCCTAAGTTACTCAAAGCACAAATGTAATCAAACGTAGGTAATGAAACAACATACGCATACAGTAGTCATAAGCGTAGTATGTAATAAAACGAACATTCATACATAGCAGTCAAAAGCATAAACATAGAACCTTTCTAGTCATAACCGACAGTGAGTGGCACCACCACTCACCCGCACAGACTCAAGTCACCAATGAATGGGGCACCACCCCACCAGTCGCACAAACACATCTTATAATCTTAATGCATGAATGCATGAAGTGCAAATGCATGCCCGGACACCGATTTTTAGTCACAGCCGCCAGTGAGTGGCACCACCACCTCACCCGCACAGACAATGCATGCCATGCCGAACTATGTATGATTAGCCGAGTTATTAGTTATTCCGGTTTAACATCCAGCCGGTTGGCGAAACCACCGTACCATTATTCTATCATCAGGCCAAACTGGGACCATCTGGCTCCCTGCGTGGCGAATGCATCTCATCGCCAGTAACCCATCGATCCAAGTATGGTTAGACAGTGGCCCGTCAGCCATGCCCAAGCCAAAGCAGAAGGGTCGTCACCCAACCACTAATATAAATAATTAATTCAGAAGTGTGGGCTTGTTATTCAAATTAACAATAATGCCCTAGTCGTTCAAGCGGGGCTCTGGCACGAAACAATCGGTCGGGTATTTGATAGGGCCGCTCGAACAACCCTGTGCTCAATGGTCACTACGGGGAGGCACCACCCCAGCGTAGGCCGACAGCTCGGGCATAGGTCCCATACGACCATCCCCGGCTCATGAGACTTAGGGATTGATCGCCGTACGATTTTAAGTGGGCCCATCCAGTGGTAACAATGGTACTTAGGTTTGAATAAAAGCGACAGGTTACACACAACACGCCCAACCCGGAGTTGGGCCGACACCTCCGACTGAGACGAAGACGGGGGGTCGGCCTTAGGCGCCCGTGGCCCGCGTGGTCCTCACACCACAGCCGGTCACCCGCATTCTACCTCCGTCGACGGTTTCAGTCCCAAAGGGGCAATCGGCCTCATGCAGCCGCCCCTAATTCTCATCCATTTGCCGAGTTAGACAAATCATAGGAAAACACTTCATCACTGCAAATTGTTGTATACATCAAGCATAATTTAAGAGCATGAGATATAAATATGAACGTACAAGTGATTCTAGCATGCATGATAGCCTTGAAGAGTTCTATGCAAGCAAATTTCAGCACATAGTCATCATATAGGCGTGCTTCTAACATTTCAACAACAATGACAGTAAAATTAATAAAAAATTTGGACATTAACTACATTTGAAGGCGTTTGGTGCTAGGCAACCTAGAGGTAAATGGTCCGCACCTTAAATCTCTTGGTTATTTTCAGGAAATCCTGCAAAAGGAGGGCTACATGTTAGAGAATTGAGGATGAAACTTAAGAGAGGCTGATGGGGGTTGAGGGATTTACTTCTCACTTACCTTTAGGGTTGACAGAATGAACTAGTGGTGAAGGTCGGGCCCAAGTGTGTTCATATCTTAGAAAATGTGATTTTACGGGGCGTTACAGTTGTATCCTCGGTCGCTTCTGTATTGTTCAGGTCCATGATAAGTGAATTCCAAGATTGTCATATGCAGGAATTGCTCTGTGACTCTCTGATTATGTAGCCAAGACTATGAGGAACTTTATTTTGTTATAGATATATAGGAATATTTGGAACTGTCTGGTAGAGATTTTCCATCAATTGGTCCCTGGCCTGTTTGAAAAAGGCTCAATGTCAGGCGAGCATTTGGTCATCAAACTTTCGTCACGATCTCATGCGAATTCTCATTTCAAATTTGGTGAAATAGGATTTGTAAAGCCAACCCAAATAGCTGGCACAAGGCTATTTGGATGGTGGTGGTGGAATATACAATTTTCAGTCGAGCAAAACAAACTGTACATGTGAGGCCCACTTTTCAGTGACCCAAACCATTCATATTGTGGGGCCATTATGGATATGAGATACTCCAAAATCTCCTCCATAGGCAATCCTTTCTGATTGGGCTATCAAATGTGGAATGTTGGCTATGAATTTACCTTCGCAAGCCACCACTCGGATGGATAAGATCATCTAATAAAGTATTTACTGGGCTACCATCCAGTTAAGGGCCTATCAAATGAATGGCCTGGATTGCTGATAGGAGAGCCTGACTGTAATTTTTGCCAGACAAAAAACACAGTCTTTCGATCGAGCATCATTTAATACCTATATTAATTAGCTCTTAAAGATCGTAATATATTGTCTTACCTCCATACACCATTTATTTCTGATATTTGAGAGGGTTGACAATAAAATTTACTGACTGATGCCAAATTCATCTCTGTGCTTCAGTGGTATTCTTTTTGGTTTATCTTCTGAGCCACAAAGCGAGCATAAGGATCCGTCAATTCCTGATTCTTCTGTGTGAGGCTCACTTCGCAATGCTATACATCCTTAAGCTTAATCTTGTCTCCAAGAGTTTGGAGCAAAAAGGTTCTTTAATTATGGAAATACTGTCACAGTTAGGTATGGCTTCACATTCAGTTGGTTCCACTTGCATTCAGTGAATTTTATTAGAACACCTGGAGTATCTTGGATATGTAATTTTCATTGCTGTACTGTGTTATTTCACTTATTTAGTAAACTTTGTTGTTCAAAATATCCCTCAAAATCTATTCAATAAAATTGTCACTCAGGGAGAAAATATTTATCATGTGAATTCTACGACATTTGATGCTTTTATGCTATTCAATTTCAACTTCTCTTTTAATTGCTTGCTTACTAATAGATTTTTTATTCATTCATGTTGCAATGCTTGTGTTTCACCACCTACAGGCTTACGTTCAACCCCATGGAAGGCTGGAGCACGTTTGTGCATCCCCTTGCTTTTTACCATTGTGGTTTATGAAAAGATGTGAGAGAAAGAGGAAAGAGAGTTGAAAGAGAGAAAGGGAAAGGAGAAAAGAAGATTTGGGGCTTGACATCCCGAGCTCCCTTTGCTTTTTATTCACTAAAAGTTAAAACACCAAAAAAATCCAAAGTGCCCTCACTGGTTACAAATTGATACATGCACACCCTTGGACTCAAAAATATGATAAATGAGGGGACATAATGCTAGAGAAAAGAGATAAGATGGACCATACGAGTGTATGGTCCAAATTACAGTCATCCAGTGGGCTATACGTTTGCACAGTCCACACGTTCATCACTTAAACATTCCCCCTCAAGCTGGAGCATAAATATTGTTTATGCACAACTCAGAAAAAAATACGTTCAAACTGATTTCTCCTGAGAGCTTTAGAAAAACATCATCTAGATCTTGAGATTTAACATACGGCATAGAGATATCACTTGAGACCTGTATAAAATGGCAGTCGACCTTATTATGCTTGATTCTCTAATGAAAAACTGGGTTGCTTGCAGTATGAGTGGCCATTCAATTATCACAAAACAACTACATCGGAGTATTCACGGCAAAACACCTTTCATTAGAGCTTATTTAACAAACTAACTCACACATGGCATGAGCGATTGCTCGATACTTGGTTTTAACACTAAACTGTGCTGCTTCTTGCTCTTTCAAGTAAGTTACCTACCACAAATTTGCAATATCTAGTAGTGGAATGCTATTAGTCGGAGAACCTGCTCAATCTTCATCTGAGTACCTTGGAATATGAAGATGATTGTGTTGCTAACAGAATATTTCCTGGCCTGATGCTTGTTTGAGATATAGAATAATCTGAACAACTAGATCCATATGTGGGATTATAGGAGAAGTCATGAACTGACTGACTACACTCATTATATATGATACGTCAGGTCTAGTGATAGTCAAGTAGAGGAGTTTTCCCACCAATCTTCTATATCGTTCTGGATCTTCGAACAAATAACCTTGGTCACCAAATACGTTTTGGATCTTCGAACAAATAACCTTGGTCACCAAATAGCTTGTTATTTTGATCCATTAGGTGTGTCAACGAGTTCAATACTAAGGAAATATGTTTCTTTAGGTAAATCCATAGCATACTTTCTTGGAGGTAGATTGATGCCTTCTTTTGATCTAGTAACCTGTATGGCTGTATCCCAAAGAGGTACTGAAGATGGCCAAAGTTCTTTGGTTGAAAGTAACGTTGAAGATGTCGCTTAAGGTCCTCAATCCCCTTAGTGTCATTGTCTGTCACCACAATATCATCCACATATACAAACAACACACTTAGCCCAGACACACTTCTGTGTATGAAAGAAGAATGATCAACATAACTTCACTGCAATCCATATGCTAACATTACTTTCTTGAACTTGTCAAACCATGCACGAGGATATTATTTCAACCCATATATCACCTTTTTTAACTTATGTACCTTATTTGATTTTCCATGAGTAACAAACCGAGGTGGCTGCTCCATATGCATCTCTTCTTTGAGATCTCCATGCAAAAACACATTTTTAACATCAAGTTGAAATAATGGCCAGCCATGATTAATGCACGTACATTATAATAGTGGAGGAAGATTGGAGAGGAAATCAGTGGAAGAAGAAGAAGAAGAAGAAGAAGAAGAAGAAGAGAGAGAGAGAGAGAGAGAGAGAGAGAGAGAGAGAGAGAGAGAACGGCTAGGGCAGCCAGTTGTGTTGGCTTCTTTACACAACCCTCATATTATATAAAAGCACATATTGTGACACCCCTAAATCGAGTGTCAGTAACCTATGGTTACTGTACACCAAATTTAAGCTAACAACCTTCATAGAACTCCGATTTTGGGACCTCCAGCTATCACATGCTAAGTCCCATAAACGGGGCTCCACGAGGAGGATTTCTGAAAGTAAAGATAATAAATATTTATGATTTTTCAGAAACTTGTATTATATTCAACACGTGTAACCATGTACAATTGAGCATCCCCAAGGAAAGCCAACACAACCATGTCATATCTACTATACCTGATGTACATATACAAGTTACTGCAAATATATATATATATATATATATATATATATATATATATATATATATATATATATATATATACACACACACACACACTAATATGTACAAAACAAGAAGGACAACTGGAGTCTACAACCTCTACTCCTGCAACTCTCTACTCCCACCAGTAAAAAAATTAAGAAGGAAGCCTTGAGCTACTAAGCCCAGTGAGTGCGTGTGTAGTGAAAATGCATATGTTTCATATCATGCTCATGTAATGCACAGGCCTATTGGGCCAATAAACAATAAAATAAAGATGTAATGCTTTGTACCACTTTCCATTTTCAGTACCATTTATAATCACATCAAATTCCCGCTACAGAGGTGGGACTACTACCCACTTGTGACGTATACAATTCTTTCCACATTTTTACAACTTTTCACATTTCCCAACTGGATCACCGGGGCCTAGTACAAAGGTGGGACTTGCATGTGATTGCTACTCACTTGCATAGGCCTTACCACTGTGGCCAACTACAGAGGTGGGACTACATAGCTCACGAGCCGACCTAGTCTAACCCACTTGCATTGAACCTCACTATCTGCCTAACAATGAGAAATCATAAGTCGCTTGGCAAAACGATAGCGGACGAATTTACGAGCTTGTCACACACAACCTATCTTTGCTTGCCCATAAGCAGGTCAGGTCAAACCTCTCAACCAATCGACACATGCCAGTGGGAGTTGCCGCCTACTTTGGTATTTCGGCATTCCAGCACTTTGTTCTTCCACCCGGTCTAGGCATTGGCCTCTCCCAATGGTACCAATCGGAGTTTAGGGATTTTCACCCAGGGACTGTCTAATCATGTCTTGTTGAAATACGCATTTCCGGTGTGATGTCCAACTCAAGTCATATCAATGTATATTTCGTTGTATTTACAATCACTGCAACCCTTAATATTATTGGGTGCCATAATATGCATCAATCACAGTATCATCATGCATAAGTCCACACACAATCACATTATGTCATATTCCAAAGCATGGGACGACCCATCTCACATGGTCTCCTCATGAATATCAGTCCCTCATAAGGGTCTCATGTAATGCTTCCTGTATCTAGAAAATCTACATACTAATCATAGACATGCCATGTGTCACAACACAAGCTTCTATCATCACTATACCATGATATGAATCATTTACTCTCAATCATACAATTATGCAACAAGCTGTGCACCATGCATATGATATGTACATAACTTGGTCAATACATATCCAATCCGGAATTCATTTCGACATAAGACTCAATGCCACAAGCATGCTTTAACTCAAGAGGTAAAGGTAGCTATAACAAAAGTAGGAAGGACAACTATTTCAGACATTTTGTCAAACAGGTAGTAGGCGAATCTTGTAAGGAATAAAAATGGAAACCGATGGAAACCCTCCATGACTTCAAATAAAACTAAAACAAGAAAGTCTTTCTTCTATAGGGTTTTCAAGTAACCTAACACACCTATATCCGTGTCCCTAATCTATGCACTCACGTATAATAATCGGAAGATTTGATTCCAACCTTGGCTTCTACTATCTTTTCTTCTCCCCATTTTTTCCTCTACTTCTTCCTTCAATTTCAAATTTAAGTTTACTTCTTAGCGTCTACTCACCTTAGGCTTCTTATGACGCAAAGATATAAGGCATGGTGTAACGCCCCGATTTTCGTTACTTGGGTGTTGAGCCCATATTCTGAAAACTCGGGTATAAACATTCTATGATAGCTCAAATCACACTATAATTTTTTTTTCTTTTTAAACAGAGTATCGTAGTGGAACAACAGAGAGATCAAGTGTAAGAAATGTCCAAATATACATACGAACATTCAAGTGATGCCCATAGAGCTTACACAATTCAAATGTCTAAAAAATTAAACTAAGTAAATGAAATACAACAAAAATATAACTACAGCTAGCTCTAAGCTGCAAAGTCCATCCAGTTCCCATCCTAAGCCACCTGCACCAACTGATGTAATTTGACAGCGTTAAAATGCTATCATAGTGAGGTAAAACCTTCCAAGATTGCTAGTCATAATAACAGTTAAGTTATATACAATTGTAGATAGGGAACCACACATTAGACAATATATAGAATTCTAGGAGAGATGACATTTATCGCAATTAAATATAACAATACAGACAATCATAGGAGATAGAAAATCCAACAAAATCAGAAGTAGATTTCACGCAAAATGTAAATCAACACCACAACATCCACACATCATTTTTTCATTATTTTTCTTGTATAATTACATGGATGCATGCACATGCACTTCAGCCTGGGTATGCACATCCGGTTGGTGAACTTCAAACCGATAGTAACATGGCTCATTATCAATCATCACCAATGTTACCTGCAATGCAATGTACTTTAAACCGACAGTAATGTAGCTCGTCACTAACATTACCCGCAAATGTTATGCCATGATATGAATGATTAGTCAACTTCTATAGTTCGATTTACCAAACAATTAATTAAAAGCTCATGGTAACTATGGGGGGCGCGCGCAGCCCAACATAGGCCGACGACTCGGGCATAGCATCCCAGAACACCATCCCCGGCCCATGAGACGTCAACCATACAGAGTTCTATATCATACTGACCAGAAATCACTACACTAGTAATTATCCATTCTACAAGTATACTTTACTATCATAAGTTCGTACTAAATTTCCATCAAAAGGATTTTCTTCCTAACCAAAACCACTTGGGCAACAAATCCATGTATGGACACCAACAAAAAGGGAATTTTCCAACAAAGGCTTCATAGGCACAAAGTCCATTTAAGGACACCAACAAAATGGGCTCAACCCCAGATCTCCAAATGGTAATTCAAGACACATAAACTCTCATTCTAACACTTATCATTAATCCTTGTCAATCTAAATTCCCAATGACAATTAAGACATTACCCTAAACCCAACAAGTAAGCAACATAATAAGTTCATTCTCCCAATATTTCAATCATCATCGATTTAAAAGGAGATTAGTCCACTCAACTTTAAATCAACACAACCACTTCCAAGTATAATAACTTAAAGCATGTTAGATCAATAATATAAATATTTATCGAATTAACAAACTACAATCATCTAAGTGTTAAGAAATAGTCATCATAAGTAATCAGATACATTTTCACTCATAACTGAAATTGTAACGTCCCGAAACCCCAGGGGTCGAGTACAAACTCGATCCCTGATATCTCGGGAGTTACTAATGCGAATGTGATACATGTCATGTAAGTATTTGGTCAATATGGCATTAAATTATAGTGATAGGTCAAGCTAGGAAATGAAATAAGGACATACCAACAATTAAGTTAAACAGACATGTACGAAGGGGTCCACTCAGCCGGTCTGATTGGGCCTCTTCTAGCTTGCTAGCTCATGAGGTACCTACATCAATGAAAGTGCCTAGGTGGTGTTTTAAAACACCATCCCAGAGTGGGAGTGAGTCATCAACTCAGTGGTTCCATTTCCCTAAGTTACTCAAAGCTTAAATGAAATCAAACATAGATAATGAAGCAGACATATATACACAGCAGTCATAAGCGTAGTAGGAAATGAAACAAACATGCATACATAGTAGTCAAAGCATATACATAGAACCGTTCTAATAATAATTGACGGTGAGTGGCACCACCACATCACTCGCACAAACACAAGCCAATATTTCCTATAGGTTACACAAACACAAATAAAAGAAGACATAGGTAATGAATTTACTTTCTACATAATACAATAGTCATAAATATTTACATAATAGCACGAAACATGTTCTTAATGTCATGAGTGCATGAGATGCAAATGCATGCCCGAACACCGGATTGATCACAGCAGACAGTGGGTGGCACCACCACCACACTAGCACAGATCTAGGAACGCCAACGATGAGGCACCACCCCATCGCCCCCCAATGCATGCCATGCTGAGCCATGCATGATTAGCCAAGTTACTAGTTATTCCGATTTAGCATCCAGCCGGTTGACGAAGCCGCCGTACCAATGTTCTATCACTAGGCCAACTTGGGACCATTTGGCTTCCTGCGTGGCGAACACATATCATCGCCAGTAACCCCTCGATCCAAGTATGGTTAGGCAATGACTCGTTAGCCACGCCCAAGCCAAAGCAGAAGGGTCGTTACCCAACTACAAGTATAAACAATTAATTCAGAGGTGTGGGCTTGCTACTCAAATTAAATTAATCAAATTCAAAACAATAACATCCGGGTCATTCGAGCGGTGCTCTGGCACGAAACAATCGGCCGGGTATTTGATAGGGCCGCTCGAACAACCCTGTGCTCAATAGTCACTACGGGGAGGTACCACCCCAGCGTAGGCCGACAGCTCAGGCATAGGTCCCATACCACCATCCTTGGCTCATGAGACTTGGGGATCGATTGCCGTACGATTTTAAGTGGGCCTATTTAGTGGTAATATTGGTACTTGGATTCGAATAGAGGCGACAGGTCACACAAAACGTTCAACCCGGAGTCGGGTTGGGCCTTCGACGGAGTAGTATGGGAAGTGGCACCACCACATCACCCACACTCTACGCCACCCAAAGATTCCTACCCAGGGGCGATTGACCACGTGTGGTCACCCCAATTAACATCTAGGTGCTGGGCTGAACCAACATACAAGTTCCAAGTACAACAAAAGATTATGAACATGAACATTCAATATCAACCAATGGCATGTAGCATAGTTAACAATTTCACATCAGCATATCATGTAAACAAGGCATATTTTAGCTACATCTTTAGGATCATAAGCAAGGTTAAGCAACATATCAATAGGGTAAAGTCACTAGCATGTTATTAGTTCACCCAATTAACACAAAACAATGACAAACACCCAAGCTTCAGCATGCAACCTAAGATTTATGGTTTTACAACATGCATCCAAACATCAATGTAGCTAATCATAGATTCAACAACTAGGAATTTATTCTAAGTACTCTCAGCCATACAAAACAAGCATTAACTACATCTAATCGCATTTGATGCTAGGCAACCTAGAGGTAAATGGTCTGCACCTTAAATCTCTCGGTCGTTTTCAGGAAATCCTACAAAAGGAGGGCTGCATGTTAGAGAATTGAGGATGAAACTTAATGAGAGGCTGATTGGGGGGGGGGTTGAGGGATTTACTCCTAACTCACCTTTAGGGTTAGTAAATATAGCCCTGATTGCTGCAGTTTTACAAAAATGGCCCTATGAGGGGTTGTCTTGATCATGGGGGGGCCCATCAGGACCAATCTAGCCCATGGGATAGGCTCCCCATGGTGAGATCTACCTACGGTTGTGATTTGGTGCAATTCGAATGTGGCATTATCGGATATGGGAAGAAGTTTGTTTGATGGTTATCGATCGTCGATCGGGGCCACAACTTTTGGGACAGGTTAGATGTTAAATTTAAACCATAGGTTCTAAGTTTCATTGACATGCAATGGTCCTAGTGGCCGATCCTAGAAAACGTGATTCTAATAATGATTGCTCTAGTTAGTATTTGTGTGAGTGTACTTGCGCCTGTGTGTGGACTTGCATGACATCGTAGGTTCGCGGTTTCGGGCGCCGATTCTAGCATGACGCCCATCCAAGTGCGTCAAGCCTGGCCTAGGGGTTATTCTATTTGAGTTTCGGGTTCATCGGTCTTGGAACGGGCAAGGAAACAACCTCCTACGAGTGCGTCCAAGTTTTATTTCAATGCAGCTATGGTTCTACTAGGCTAAGGGTGGTCGATTATTCAACCTAAGGTGACGCGTGCAGGACAAGTCCAAGTGTGTGTTCAGATCTTAGAAAATGCGATTTTACGGGGCGTTACATAAATCAGTATGATTATTATAAGTATTGAAGTTGGAGAAAACAATTTATCAATTACAAGGAAATGGAAAGCTTGAAGGGTGAGAACCTCACCTCGAAGAAGATCTTCCTTCACAAGTTGATAACAAGGGAAATGAAAAATTGGAAAAAATCCCCAAATTCCTAAAACAAACAATTGATTAAATCAATCATCCCAACTCTACGATTTGAGACTTCTTAATTCCAGAATATCATTAGGAAAAAAGATAATTTACCTCAAATCTAGATGTACTCGGGCTTAATTCAATTCGGAACACTCTAAGCCTCTCCAATTTAGGATTAAAATCTGATTTAACTTTTGCTAAAATAAAACTAAAATTTCAGCCCCATAGACTGAGTAGATCAACTCAAGTGACAATAACTAGGGCCTGACCTACTAATCTGATTACAATCAAATCTCAATTGCTAAGATAAACACAGATCTACGAATGGTAGGGCTGGACTATCAGCATGTAAATAACTTTGGAAGGTATTACTGTAATTCAACCCAATATTCGACCCAACTCAGAAAGTTGAACTGAAAATTCAGCTCAGCCTAACTAATTGAGATTTCAAACAGTCCATCTGCATGAACCGCCACAAGGTCAGCCTACTGCTGATCTGATAACCAAGACTAATCGGCAATTACAGAGTTGGTTGATGCCCATTGGTTTTCACTAACCAGGAACCCAACCAGTTAAAACAACAACCTACTGAAGATAAAATCAGCTATTCATTTCCATATTTCAGCTTGACCAATTGACAACTAGATTGAAGGCTGACCACATACCTGAAGAAATAGCATTCTACAGATCTGAATTCTCCTACCAGAAAACTCACAGCAACATAGGCAGATGATCAGCAACTTCGATCGGCCAACAACTTTTCATGAAATGAAAAAGAAACTCTACACCAGCTGCTCAGAATCCTGGCTACAGCAACAGACTGATGAGAGTTGGAAGATGAAGATGGATCCCATGAATCTCGTGAAGATTATCCTGTGAAGATGGATCTCAGGAGTAGTTTATCCTGTGGTTTCACGATTTGAAGGAGGAATCGGCCGGATTCTCGATGACTGCCGCACATGACCAGAAAATTGGGGAAGGAGCAGCTGGATCTAGCTTGTCTGATTTCCTGGAGGTGAAATCGGATGGTCTAGATAGCTTGGGGGCTAGGGTTTCTAGCTGGAGACTGAGTTAGGTTTCAGAAGCCAAAAAGAGAAAGAATGCAAAACGCTTTCTGTTTATATGCAGCTAGCCGATCCTAGCGACTACCAATGGACGACTAAGATTTCTCTAAATGAAGAGTTATGGTGGGTCTAGATTTGCTTGAGAGCACAGCCACGGATTGTGGATGAGTTGCCTTATGAAAGAAGAAAAACAGTTACCATTTTCAGAAAAACACATGCACAGGGCTGTCTTTGGCTGCAAATCTACCTGAATCTGATGGTCCCCACCAGAGGAGACTAACATGGTTTGACAGAGCACCTTCCCCTCTACAAGATAGAATGTTTGGATCAATCAAAGGTGGGCCACACAGATTAAGATCTCATGTTGAAGGTGCTGCTGGAAACACAAACATACTTAGGACGGACCGACTTCCCTCACTAACAGTGGCCCTATCAACGCACGCCGCCACAAATGCCAGCCTAGGGTTTTGTCTCCACCCACGCCCGAACACAATGAACAGCGTGGATCACCCAATCCAAGCTCACAAGTGGGCCACACTTCAGCCCAAAACGGCCAGCTGTCCGTTCAAATCCACTCGGCGGAAACTGAAATGAGAGAGAGAGAAATCTCTCTTTAGAGATATTTCACGGGCCAGCGCCCATGCTGACCTGGTCTCAGGTTTGGTGCACCGCTGGTGCACTCTAACCATGTACACATACACAGAAACAGTGGGGCCCACAGTGATGTTTATATAAAATGCACTCCGTCCATTCATTTACACAAGTAGTACTGGGGATAATGGTCCACTGATGGGCAGGTTCATCAGATTAGGTGGCCCATATGGAGTTACTCGTCCTAAAATACTAGTTTTGCTTGATCTAATGGTGGGATTGAAACCAAATTGATTCTCAATGGTTAAATTTGCTTGATCTAATGGTGGGATTGAAACAAATTGATTCTCAATGGTTAAAATGTGTTAGAAATCAGTATGGTCTATTTTATGAGACGTAACATAGTATCAATTATTGTTACTATCCATCTAATAACACAATAGTAATATATTATTATTCTTATTATTATTGTTATTATAATACTAATTAAAACCATAGGGTCCACATTTATGATTTGTGAAGTCTAAGCCTTTCATCTAACCCCACTAGCCCATCTAGACCATCAGTCTGGAATGAGATAAATTCATAGTTCAAATGGGCCAAAATACTTGATCTGACGTGGCCAAAGACTATCCTAACAATCTAACGATTGGATCGTTTGATCCATAGGTATACATTGATCCTAATGGTCCAGTTTAACCTAGAATGTAAATAAATGATCAATTAACTAGGATTGTGCATAATCTAAGTTAGATTTTCATGGTAACACCCGAGTACTGAAAAGTACGGGGTTTTACACATGGCCAGATTTTTGGGATTTCTATGAGACCAAGAAAGACGTCTCTATTTGAGGAAGGGTTTAGAAAGAGAAGGGCTGGAAGAAGAGTGTTGGAAATGGGTTGTTAATTGAGGGTTTTATGTCTCCGGACCAATGTTCGCAGTATCGGTATTGCGTTACGTTTTGCACCCTTGGGATAAAGATACATATCACGTATCGGTAGGGAAATATTGGTTGTATCGCAGAATGTATCGCACTTTTTGGGAAACATGGGAAAACATTGGGAAATTGATTGAATTTTTCAATGAAACTTCAGGGATTGTTAAAATGGACCTCAAAACACACATTTAAATCATAATATGTAAAAAAAAAAAAGAAGTTCACATAATTCCTTTGTGGATCTTAAGCTATGCACTATCTGACTGAACTGATGCAACTATTGTTTAAATTGATTCCATAAGATATACAAATGTAACAAGACATCAATGTAAACACAACCAATGCATTGAAAAAGTAAAACAAGCAAGAGAGTTGAGAAATATACCTATGGATGATGTAACTGACTGAGTATCTTTTAAATGTAGTTTTGACTATCCTAGTTCAACGTAATGCAAGCTACCTTATATGGCCTAGATCTATATGAGGACTCAATAAAATCTAGAAAAGGGCTAACTGGATTCAACAAACTATGACCCCTACGCAAGCCCAACGGTTTGTTTTTTTTTTTTTTTTTTTTTTAGGGAGGAGAAACTAGAAGAAAATCGAACAAAAAAATCATTTTTTTCTACAAAATGGGGAACTCTTGTGCGTCTGACCGATACTTCGTCCAGGTATCGACGATATTTGGAGCCCACTGTGTAAAAAATAGCGATATTTTGCCGATATATCGTGCGATATCGATACGTCGTGCGATATTATCGATATCGCACGATATATCATGCGATGCGCAAGAGTCAGGCAATTTTTTGTTATTACTGGGCCAATATTTATCGCCACTGACCGATATCGATAAGATCGGCTGATATCGATACTGCAATCATTGCTCCGGACTTGAAAACAAGTTGAAAATGGGATTTTGTCTAGAAAGAGGGGTTGAGGGGTACTCAGTGAAGGTTTTTTGAAGAATTTAAGCTTATGGTGGTAATAGAAAAAGGTTATTAAGGTGATTTGAAATAAAATATTCCAAAGATTTAGACAAAATCAAGGTCATTTGAGTTATTTCATGAATTTTATCAAAATATACATGCGCATTTCTATTCATAACTTACAATTCGAGTGTCGTATTGACATGTCGTTTTCGCCAGTAGTTACGTAAGTCGACTACGGTTGCAACAGCTAGGTTCTTGGACCTAACGGATTTGAAATTTCGGCGATGACCCACCTCCAGATAAAATAAGGACATAGTTGTCATTTCTTAGATTGTTTAATTTTAAGTCCGTATATTAAAATTCGGACATCGGGTTGAAATGCAGCTTGCGGCTCGATAATGGAACAAGACTACGGTCAAGCTACAATATTCTCGGGGCCAATGGACCTACAGTCAACAGTTATCCAGTGTACAAACCAAGATTCGGGGTCTCGGGTCTCATACATATGGTACACCAGCAGAGTATACAAAGCACACACACACACACACACACACACACACACACACACACACTCTAAGAAAGATAAAAATACATACATTCTCAATACTCCCCCTCAAGTGGGGGCATGGATGTCAATCATGCCCTACTTGGCGATGCAAGTTGTCCTGACCACGAGATTAGTAAACATATTAGCCAGTTGCTCCCCTAAGCGAATGAATGGAGTTCCAATTTCTTTAACGGCCACCTTTTCATGGGTAAAGCGACAATATATCTCAATATGTTTAGTGCTCTCATGAAACACAAGATTGCTAGCGACATGAACGACAGCTTGATTGTCATAGTATAGAGGAATGTAACTAGAAGAAGATAAAAAATCTCTCATAACAAAGTGCAGAGCCACATAAGTAAACAAGTTGCATGTGTCATTGCCTTATATTCAGCCTCAGTAGTGAATCGAGCAACCACTGATTTCTATTTACTCTTCCAGGTGACCAGATTGCCACCCACGAAGGTGTAATAACTTGATGTAGATCTTCAATCATGAAGAGTACTGGCACAAACAACATTAGAATAACCAGGGGGATAAAGATGACCATGTTGTTGAAATCGTAAGCCTCGACTAAGCCAATTTGAGATAATAGAGGATGCGATACACAACAAAGAGATGGGCCATTTGAGGAACATGCATAAACTGGTGGATGAGGCCCACCGCAAATGACAGGTCAGGTCGTGTAATAGTCAAATAAACAAAAGTACCAACCAAGCAACAATACATGCCGGGATCAGATAAAGGGTCTCCATCATTAAGATCAAGCTTCTGAGCAACATCCATAAGAGTGGCAACCGGTCGACACCCAAGGATGTAGGTCTCAGATAGGTGATCGAGAGCATATTTCCTCTGCAATAGAACAATTGTTGGCTTGGATCTAGCAACTTTAATACAAAGAAAGTAGCGAAATTTACCCAAATCTTTGATTTCAAATCGTGTTTGAGGAAAGGATTTGTGGGTAGTAATGCCTACAACATCATTACCAGTTAAGACAATATCATCTACATAGACCAGTAAAACCATAATCCCAGTAGTGTTGTGATAGATGAAGAGAAAGCGATTTGCTTAATGGTTGCGAATAAAGCCAAAGTCTAACAGTGCACTGTTAAACTTGTCAAACCAAGCCCATGGTGACTGTTTAAGACCATAGATAGCCTTCTTGAGACAACAAACCTGATGTGAGCCACTGGTCAGGGAAAAATCTGATGGTTGATCCATATAAAACTCCTCACAAGGTCACCATGTAGAAAGGCATTCTTTACATCCAGCTAGAATAATGGCGATGACAGATTTGTAGCTAAAGAGATGATCACATGAACTGAATTAAGCTTAGACACATGGGAGAAGGTCTCAGAGTAGTCCACACCATAAGTTCGAGTGTAACCCTTGGCGACTAAACAAGTCTTATACCTGTCAATTGACCCATTTGAAAGATAATAGTATGGACCCAGCAACACCCAACTGTTTGCTTGCCCTTAGGTAAGGGAACTGGCTCCCATGTATTATACCGCTCAAGAGCTTGCATTTCTTCCACCATAGCTTGCCTCTAATCAGAACTAGTGAGGGCCTCCTTGAGATTGCGAGGAATAAAGGAAGACGAGACTAAGGCAACAAAGGACCTGAAAGTAGGAGACACAAGGTATTCTGTAACAATAATGGTTGCCATAACGGCCACCATCGTCACCTTTACTATACGGGGAGTAATGACCGTTACGGTTTCTTATTTTTTTATTGAAAAAAATTCGAAAAACCTGTATCGGCGTTGTAATGGACCGTTACAAGGCCTTTATGGCCTTTACAGGCAGCGTAACGGGTTGTTATGGGCGATGTAACGGCCTATATGGGTAATTTTTTTTTCCATAACGGCCATTACGGCCTTTACGACCACTTAATGTGTAACGGTTGCCACTGTTACCTTTACATAACGGCCTTTACGGCACACCATGAGGTGACAAGCATTGAAAAGAAATATAGTAATGAATAGGTTGACAAGTACATGATCAACTAGGCTTGCATAAAGCAATAAGGAGATCATTAGAAGGTGAAGGGATAATACCTGGATCTCCATCAGAAGTGGATGGAATGATAGAAGGCGGATTGGTTGAGGATTTCTTCTTTCGCTAGTACACAAGTAATGGTTTGAGAGGGTTAGAAAGATGGGAATCTTCATCACGTGAGGGGATTGGAAGAGGTATAGGTTGATGTAACATAGTCTACCCCTAATTGATAGAATGATTATGTAGTGAAAGACCTTCAAAGGAGAAATTGAGACATCCTCAAAGAAGGTGATATCCGCTGATACATACTTTTTGCAAGTCAGAGAGTTGCAACATTTATACCCCTTCTGGGATCATGGATATCCTAGAAAAATACATTTTTAAGACCAAGGACTTGTCATTATTGCCAAAAGGTTTAGATTTCCTCTCAGTCAAATTGGGAGGAAACATAGTTCTATGATGCTTAGAGAATTCACAAGTGCCACAACATAATAGTCTAGTGGCAGTAATAGAAGGAAAAACAAGTTTCAATCTTGATGAAGATGGATGCCCTAAACGATAATGCCATCTAGATGCAAACTCCCATCTAATACAAAGCACTTTGTAACACCCCGTAAAATCGCATTTTTCTAGATCTGAACACACACCTGGGATCATCCTGTATACGTCACCTTAAGTTGAATAATTGACCACTCTTAGCCTAGTAAAACCGTAGCTGCATTGAAATAGAACTTGGACGCACTCGTAGGAGGCCGTTTCCCTGCCCGTTCCAAGACCGATAAACTCGAAACTCGAATAGAACAACCCCTAGGCCGGGCTTGACGCACTTGGATGGGCTTCATGCCGGAATCGGTGCCCGAAACTGCGAACCTATGATGTCCTGTAGGTGCAGACACAGGCATAAGTACACTCACACCAACACTAACTAGAGCAATCATTTCTAGAATCACATTTTCTAGTGTGGGCCACTAGGACCTTTGGGCCCTCGGGCACGACCAAATCGGGCCCTTGGGCACAACCCGAGGAGGGATCGAGGGGTTACTGGCGATGATATGCACTCGCCACGCAGGGAGCCAGATGGTCCTAGATTGGCCCAGTAATAAAACATTGGTACAGTGGCTTTGCCAACCGGCTAGATGCTAAAAGGAATAATTAATGACTCGGTCAATCATGCGTGAGCGGGTGATGGGGTGGTGCCTCATTCACTGACTGTGGCTTAGTCTGTGCGGGTGATGTGGTGGTGCCACTCACTGTCTGCTATGGCATACTGGTGATCGGGCATGCATTTGCACATCTTGCATTCATGCATTAATAATACAAGATGTGGTTGTACGGATGATGAGGCGATGCCTCATCCACCGGCGGTTCGTGTTTGTGCGTGTGGAGTGGTGGTGCCACTCACTATCGGCTATGACTAGAATAGTTTTATGTTTATGCTTATGATTGCTAGGTATGTGTGTTTGTTTCATTACCTACATTTGATTACATTTGTGCTTTGAGTAACATAGGGAAATGGAACCACTGAGTTGATGATTCACTCCCACTCTGGGATGGTGTTTTAAAACACCACCTAGGCACTTTCATTGATGTAGGTACCTCATGAGCTAGCAAGCTAGAAGAGGTCCAATCAGACCGGTTGAGTGGACCCCTTCGTACATGTTTGTATAACTTACTTAATTGCTGATACGTCCCTATTTCATTTCCTAGCTTGACCTATCACTATGATTTGATGCCATATTGACCGAATACTTGCATGATACGCATCACATTCGCATTAGTAACTCTCGGGATATCGGGGATCGAGTTTGTACTCGACCCCTGGGGTTTCGGGGCGTTACACACTCATAGGACCAGTAGGGGTATCATTGAAGAAGTAAATCCTGCCACGTTCATTGCCTCCACCAATCGGCTGCTTTGTTTGGAGATCCTAAAAGACATAATAGGAAGGAAAGAATGTTATAGAACGTTGTAATGATTTAGAAAGGGAACTAACTAACAACAGATTCAATGGAAAAGAAGGGACATGGAGAACAGAAGATAACTGTATATTAGGAGAAAGGGTGATGGATGTAGTCCTAAATATGAGAGATCGGTCACCACCGGCAAGTGTAACAAAACTAGATTGACTAGTAGGTTCATAAGATTGAAAAAGGTGAAGCTTACCAATCATATGAGATGTGGCTCTAGAGTAGACGACCTAGGAGGGAGACGAGGACACATGGAGTATAGTACCTAACTGGGCTAAGCTAGCACTGGAAGAAGAGATTGGGTCATGAAAATGGTGGTGCATGAATGCATCACATGCTTCTAGAGAGATGGTAAAAGAGTCACTTGAAGTAGTCATCCTATGGGGCAATGCTGAAGGCACTTGAGTCTTTTCAGAATCAGATGATATGACAATGGCCATATAAGCTCCTGCCCATGAAGGGCGCCCAACGATATCCCAACATCAATCAACCGTATGATTAGTGTGACCGCAATGAGTACAAGTACAAGGAGAGCCATCACTGACCCCGTCCACATCGACCAAAAACACGATTACCAAGACCGCCTTTGTTAAGAACTTGACCGCTAGCTCGACTACCATAGCCAGGAGCACAATTAATACTTGGGGTGCTCCAACTGGAAGCTTGAAAACTAGAACTAGAACCAGAAGAAGGATTATCACCAGCTATGAATGCAGATCAATCAATAGCAACAGGTGCGACAAAAGACGGGACAACAACTCTTTGAACAAGAGAATAGACAACTAACAGAGAGGGAAAGGGCTCCATAGCTATGATCTGACCACTAACACTCTAATATTCTAAATTGAGTCCAGAGAGAAACTACATCATTTGAGTTTCTTCACATTGTCGTTAGATGAGTGATGCAGGACAACGAACCACTTGCTCTAAAAGCTCTAACTGATAGAGCGTGGTGAATTAATCCCTTTATCTCATAGCCCAAGCTCCTGCTTCACACAAGCCAGGCCCTCGATCGAACCCTCCTTCGTGGGCCCCACTTCACATGGGTTCGCATCACACTAGCCACCTGCCTCACATGGGCCGCCCATCCCGAGTGTGCCCCCACTTCACATAGACCACCCCACTCGAGTCCGGTGTGAAAATGCCCCTTCATTAATGAGTTCATGATCTCGAGTGCAATGTGATGGGAGAAGATGGTACATATCCAGCTCATCCCACATACCATGTAAGATAGTGAAGTACTTCTTCAGGCTTCTAGATTCTTTTGAAACTCACATATGTTTGAAATCAACTTGTGCACCCTAGATGTGTTGCAATCTTAAGAATACATGTCTCGGATAATATCTCATATCTTCTTAGCCGATGTTAAAAATATAACATAATCAATATTAATTAGAAGCCAAGCTATGACCTGGTAATTTTCCTTAATCTAGGTTTTAAATCCTTCATCTGTTGAAACTAAAGGATCATTCAAGATATAATTAGGTGACTGGCCTCCTAAGATTCCATAGCGCATCACTCCAGAAAACTTTTGGAACACTTGTATGAATTAATAATGCCCAAGTCACTTCGAGTAGATGATAATTCTTCCGTTTGCTATGTCATTTTGTTGTGTGGTGTGAGCATATGATATCTAGTGTAAAATACCATTTGCAAATGACTACGAACTAAAAGTTTGAGAGGAATACTCCTTAGCATTATCAGAATGAAGCACATAGACTTTAAAATTGTAGATTAATATAGAAGAGAAAAGAAGAAGAAAAAGAGGAATTGAAAGTGTCGTAGAGAAGAGTATAGAATAGGTTAAGATCATCCCCTCCCCCCCCCCCAACCAAAAAAAAAAAAAACATCTTTCTCTTATATTTGAGAGATAAAAAGTAAAAATACCCGAAGTAGCCCTAAACATTAAGAAATTAGACTAAACACATAAATAAGATTAAACACCAAAAGACACTCATGTTCATTAACACTCCCCCTCAAGATGGAGCATAGATGCTGTTGATGCCAAGCTTGAAATAGATGAGAGTAAATTGACTATGGCTGAGAGCCTTGGTGAGCCCATTAGCAAGCTAATCTTCAAAATATATGGTGTAGAAATTTCTCTACTAAAGACCTCACATATAAAGTGACAGTCGACTTCATTATGCTTGGTTATCTCATGGTAGACTAGATTATTTGCAATATGGGAGGTCACTTTATTATCATAAAACAACTGTATTGCTATGTTTATTGCAAAACCCATTTCTTGCTACAACTTCTTGATCCACACGAACTCACGTGTGATATGAGCCACAACCCTTTGTAAGTGTATTTGATTCTCGATTTACGAGCCATTATTCCCATTTAGACAAACACTTGGTAATGATAATGATGACTCATTTACTTAGCATTTCATAGCAAAAATGGAAAACCAAACAGACCCTTAGAAAACTCATAAACTAGCTCACCACGCTCACAACATATGATATATCTGGCCTGGGGATAATCAGATAGATAAGCTTTCTGACCAATCTTCTATACCTTCTTTGGTGTTCAGCCACATCTTCCTGATCACCAACTAGTTTATGATTCGGATCCATTGGTGTATCAACTGGCTTAGTACCATGAAGGCTTGTCTCTGTGAGTAGATCCAAAACATATTTTTGTTAAGACAGACTAATTCCTTCCTTTGATCTGACAACTTTTATGCCAAGAAAGTATTGAAGATAACCGAGATCTTCACCTAAAAAGTGACTTTTGAGGAAACCTCGTGAGTTCCTTAATCCCCCTATTGTCACTCTCTGTAACCACAATATCATCAACATATAGAACTTACACAATCAAACCAAAGTTGCCTCTTTGCAAAAAGACGGAATGAGACTTCACATAAAAAACATACTTTAATACAACCTTGCTGAACTTATCAAACCATGCACGCATCCACACAGTGATTGCTTCAACCTCTAAATTTCCTCTATCAATTTACACATCTTATCTGACTACCCTTGAGCAACGAACCTAGGTGGTTGCTCCATATAAACTTCAATTATGAGATCAACATGTAGAAAGGCATTTTTTACATCAAGCTCGAAGAGGGACCAACCATGATTGATAGCCACAGAAAGAATAGCATGAATATAATTCAGCTTAATAATGGAAAGAAGGGTTAGGTATAACCAATGCCAAGTATCTGATTATATCCATTTGGGACCAAGTGACTCACTCGTTCAACTATACCATCAGGCTAAAATTTAATGGTATATACCTACTGGTAACCAACAATACATTTACCATCGAGAAGACCGGTTAGCTCCCATGTTTTATTTTGATAAAATGCAACCATTTCATCTTCCATCGCCTTCTTCTAGCCCTTATGTAACAGTGCTTCTTGGTATAACTTAGAACACAATGAGATGACAAAGATAGGGCAAATCTATGGAAGGTGGATGACAAGCACTGAAAAGAAACATATTTAGAGATGGGATGGTCAGTACATGCACGCTTACCTTTCCTCATGCAATAGGAACATCAGATGAATCAGAAGATATAGGAGGTAGATGGCATATCATGATTGATCCCATTATCTTCCTGTTTTCATTGTGAGTAGACTTTTAAGAGGAGGCACAACAGGAAGTGACAAACCATTGGAAGGAGGTGAAAAAAGTGTCTTCTCCAACAAGAACAAACACAAGCACTGACGGTGAAGCTTCCAAGTCAAAAGATTACATGCTTTTGAGAAGAATTGAGTGGACTAAAACATCCACGCATACAAATTCTCTTTGAAGTGAAGGACTGTAGCATCTGTTCTAGAGTACCTAAGAAAAATGCATTTAATTGCTCTAGGATCTAATGTATCATGACCTGACTCCAACTAATGAATAAAGCACACACATCCAAAAGCTTCGAAGGCAAAGAAAATAATTAAATATCTGGAAATAAAACTGCATGAGGCGATTGGCCTATTAAAACAGTTGAGGATATTTGATTTATCAGAAAGAATGTTGTTAGTATTGTGTCACTCTAAAAACTTTTGGGAATATCATATGAATTAATAAAGAACATGTCACTTAAGTGATGGTTTTTTTTTATTTTGCAACACCATTTTATTGTGCAATGTGTACACACAATGTTTGATGCAAGATACCATTCTCAGAGAAATACATGCTAAAAGACTTGGACGTGTACTCCTTACCATTATCCGAACGAAATATAAACACTTTCGAATTAAACTAATTTTGTACTTCCATATGAAAGTTTTTAAAAACAAAGAACAATTTTGATGTCTTTCATTAAATAAAGCCTAATCATTCTTGAATAATCATCAACAAATGTAAGAAAATACTTAATACTCCGACCTAATGGAGACTCTTAACCAATTCCTAAATAAGTCAATGGACCAAAGAAAAGGGAAAAAAAGCTATGCTTTTCCATACGTGGTGGAAACATGACTCAATGATGTTTACTCAACTCACACTTCACACTCTAAAGCCGACGCCGATTATAAGGAATAACGCTTTTGGGAGTCTTAAGGATGGATGAACAAGATGGCAATGCCACTGGTAAGGAGAGATATTCTTCTGCGCTACTGCACCAACTACTTCACAGTCAAAATAGTACAACCCATCATATTCATGTCTTCCACCGATCTTGTTCTTCATCTATCTAAGAAAACACAATGTGAATGATAGAAGATCATAAAGCAATTAAGGGATTTTGTAAGTTTATTGATAGACATAAGGCTTAAAGGAAATTTAGGGACATAAAGAACAAATAACATCGAAAGAGGAGAACTTAGATTAACAATACCCATTCGACATAGTTTGGACTGGATACCATCTACTGAAGTGATAGATGAACTCGTTAACACTATATCAATAAATGAGAAAACATTTGACTCAATTGCCATATGGTCAAATACCCTAGAGTCAATGACCCATGAAGCAGAGAACTTGGGACTTTAAACATGTCATACTTAAGTTCATGAATGTAGTTGTAAGACTAGGAGTAACGGTAGATATAGACAGGTTCTTCAAATACTTGGAATATTCATCTTGGGTAAGCATAACCATTTCTCTAAACATACATGTTTGTTGAATTGTAGAGATAGAATTTGCAAAATGAGGCCCACTACTCTCTCCAGCATAAGATGTCTGATTAGTTTAGGTTGTTTCTCGTAGAGATCCCAACACTTCAATGTAGTGATTTGTAAGCCCACAATGGGTGTGCACTTCCTAGGTACACGACCTTCTCTTGCTTCACCACGACTACCTTCATTACCTCTGCCACCACAACCACCACCTCTGCCTCGTTCAGAAATGACACCAAAGCAGAGCTATCATTGGCTCCACTTGTAGCCAAAGGATACACGTTGGAGGCGATCATACACTTCATTTAGAGATGGCACATCCTTGCCACCTAAGATCTATCCATGTATTAGCTCATATTAAGATTTTAAACCAGATAGGAACTTAGCTACATGTAGCTTTTCATATTGTTGATGCTATCACTTGTGAGAGGTTGATACACATTTCATTTAGTTCCTCTCATATTCCTCCAAGTTTTGAATAATATTCACTAAGAGACTTGTGTCCTTGTTTGAATGAGAAAATCTCTTTAAATAACTAGTACATACAAGAGATGTTTCCATACTATTTCACAATCATGTCATAATCCGAGCATTCTCTTGGATCCACTGATCACGCATGCTATCACTTTCATCTGGCTTCTCCATGGTAAAATATTTCAATTTGCCTTTGTTTTTAAGTTAATTTGCTCCATTTAATTTAATAGAGGTTATTTTGACCCTTAGAAAATCAAATGGATTTATAAATTCAGATTTTGGATCACTCTTCTTCTCCTTTAAAATGAAGGGTTATGATGAATATCATAATGCTTAAACAAATACGGCTCGACGTTTCACAATAGGAGAACTCCCCACTTGCATGCTTCACACGATGTGCACACTAAACTTGACATGAACAATAAACCCACATGTCCACACGTTCCAACTGAACAAAAGAGAGGTGATGATTGCAAACATGATATTCACCCTCTTAGACGTGGACCATTACATAGGCACTACAGACCCCCCTCCCCCAACCAAAAAAAAAAAAAAAAAAAAAAAAGGAAGAAACCCTAGGTTTCCTAAAAAGCTTTCAGCTCGAGAAATAGGAAGGACAAAGAAGAAAAGAAGAGGATAATTTGTGAGATAGAAGAGCAGAAGATGGATTAGATCATAATTAAATACACCGATACCGTGTAGATTAATATACAAGAGAAAAGAAGAAGAAAAAGAGGAAGAGAAAGTGAAGAGTTGAGAATAGGTTAAAAACTAATATTTTAGTGATAAAAAAAAATCCAAGTATCAGTAAACATTAAGAAATCAAATTAAACACATAAATAAGATCAAACACCAAAACACACTCATGTTCATCAACAAAAATTAAACTGATTTTACACTTCCATATGAAAATCCCTAAAAATAGAAAATAACTCATATCTTTCATTAAATAAAGTCAAGTCATTCTAGAGTAACCATCAATAAAAGTAACAAAGGATTTATACTCTGACATGCTTGAGACTCAGACATGATTATAAACATCTAAATGCAATAATACGAATGGAACAAAATGATACATTTCTGCACGTGGTGGAAAAGAGACTTTGTGATGTTTATTTCACTCGTACATTTCACACTCTAAAATGGTCTTGGGAAACAAAGAGGGTATAACGGTCTTGAGGATCTTCAAGGATCAATGAGCTAAACGACAATGCCACTAACAAGAAGAGGTATTGGATTGTACCACTGCTCCAACATACGATCAAGATAATAAAGTCCGCTATGATAATGAACTTCTCCAATCTTCCTCTTCATCCTAAGATCTTGGAAAACACAATGTGCCAGATAGAAGCTAATAGAACAATTAGGGTTTTTTTTTGCACATATAGAGAAGAGGACAAGGGGAGAAAAGAATTAGGACAAACGATACCCATTCCACACAATTTGGATCAGATACCATTTGCCAAAATGACAAATGAACTCGATAATGAAGGATCAACTGAGTAGAAAATTGTGGACTCACATGTGGCTGTCAATATGATCCAATGCCTTGGGATCAATAACCCACAAAGAAGAAGAGTGAGAAACTGAACAAGTTTTACTAATGCAACAAAGGTAGCAATGGAGGAGAATCAACCACTTGCGACAGATGCATTCTTTAGTAATTTGGAGTACTCATCCTTAGCTAGATTAACCACATCTCCAAATGTATTTTGCTCTTGTTGGGGGCGAAGAAACCGATTCAATAAAATGAGAGCTATTATTTTATTCAGAATGAGAGACTTGATTTGCCCAAGCCGGCTTACCATATAAATCCCAACACCAATCAACGGTGTGGATTGTCAGACCACAATGAGTACATTTCCAAGGTCTCCCATGAGGGTCTCTGTAATGCCCCGAAATCCCAGAAGTCGAGTACAAACTCGATCCTTGATATCCCGAGAGTTACTCACACATATGCGATGCGTGTCATGTGAGTGTTTGGTCAATATGGCATCAAATCATAGTGATAGGTCAAGCTAAGAAATGAAATAGGGACGTACCAGCAATTAAGTAAATTAAACAAACATATACTGTACCACATTGCGTAAAAAGGGGGTCCCCTCAACTGGTCTAATTAGATCTCATCTAGCCCACTTACACATGGGGTACCTGCATCAATGAAGGCGCCTGGTTGGTGTTTTAAAACACCGTCCCAGAGTGGGAGTGAGTCATCAACTCAGTGGTTTCATTTCCCTAAGTTACTCAAAGAACAGATGTAATCAAACGTAGGTAATGAAACAAACATATGTACATAGTAGTCATAAGCGTAGTAGGTAATAAAACAAACATACATATATAGTAGTCAAAAGCATAAACATAGAACCATTATAGTCACAGCTGACAGTGAGTGGCACCAACACTTTACCCGCACAGACTCAAGTCGCCTATGAATGGGGCACCACCCCATCACTTGCACAACCACATCTTATAATCTTAATGCGTTAATGCATAAAGTGCAAATGCATGCTCGAACATCGGTTTTTTGTCACAACCGCCAGTGAGTGGCACCACCACCTCACCCGCACAGACAATGCATGCCATGCAGAACTATGCATGATTAGCTGAGTTATTAGTTATTCCGGTTTAGCATCCAGTCGGTTAGCGAAACCACTGTACCATTGTTCTATCACTAGGCCAATTTGGGACTATCTGGTCTCCTGTGTGGCGAATGCATCTCATCGCCAGTAACCCCTCGATCCAAGTATGGTTAGGCAGTGGCTCGTCAGCCATGCCCAAGCCAAAGCAGAATTGTCGTCACCCAACTACTAATATAAATAATTAATTCAGAGGTGTGGGCTTGTTATTCAAATTAAAACAATAATGCCCAGGTCGTTCAAGCGGTGCTCTGACACGAAACAATCGGCTGGGTATTTCATAGGGCCGCTTGAACAACCCTGTACTCAATGGTCACTACGGGGAGACACCACCCTAGTGTAGGCTGACAGCTTGGGCATAGGTCCCATACCACCATCCCCGGCTTATGAGACTTGGGGATCGATCGCCATATGATTTTAAGTAGGCCCATCCAGAGGTAACATTGGTACGTGGATTCGAATAGAAGTGACAGGTCACACAACACATTCAACCCGGAGTCAGATTGGGCCTTCGACGGAAGAGTAGTATGGGGAGGCTGACCTTAGGCACACATGGCCCGCGTGGTTCTCTAACCACAGCTGGTCACCCGCACTATACGCCACTCGAAGATTCTAACCCAGGGGCTATCGACCACGTGCGGTCACCCCAATTAACATCTAAGTGCCGGGCTGAACCATCATACAAGTCCACTCCCACAGGAACATCGTGAATAAGAGAGTTCGGATCGACCGATAGGCATATATCATGAACAACCTACTATAGGTTAGCATAACAAGGAGGTAAGGCCTCGTCTAATGTAGTTTTAACAACCATGAGTCAAATCAAGCAATCTTTCAACAGGGTAAGATCACTAGCATATGATCAGCTCATTTTAATCACATAAACTAAAACAAACACCCAAATTTCAGCATGCAACCTAAGACTTAAGATTCTACGACATGCATGCGAACATCAATGCAACCAATCATAGATTCAGCAACTAGGAATTAATTCTAAGCATTCGCGATCACACAAATCAAGCATTAACAACATCTAATCGCATTTGATGCTAGGCAACGTAGAGGTAAAAGGTCTGCACCTTTGATCTTGGAGAATTTCGGGAAATCCTACAAAAATAAGGGTTGTATGTTAGAGAATTGAGGAGAGGATCTAAGAGGGTTGCTAGATCTTGGAGAAATCACTTCGTACTCACCTCTAGGGCCTGGTGGAACGAGCTAGTAGTGGAGATTGGCGTCGATGGAGTCGTAGGAGCAATAGGAGGCCGGTGGAGAGACATGCAAGGTGAGATTCCACCTCCAACACTCTCTTCCCTCTTCTCTCCACTTCCCTCTCTCAGATTTTTGCTGGAGAAATGAGAAAGAGGGCTGAAAAATGGCTTACATAGGTTGGGTCAATTGGAAAAAATGTTCCTAGTACTTTTAGTCACATCAAAATGGCTTTTTTGAGCCTGTTTTGATCATTTGGGGCCCACCTGGCCCATCCGACCTAATTAATCCACTGGACGGTTCCCCATGGTGAGATCTACCTACGGTTGCGATTTGGATGCGGCGTTTTTCGGATACGGGGAGAAGTCTATTTAATGGTCACCGATCATCGATTGGGGCAACGGCTTTTGGGACGGGTTAAATGTTATATTTAGATCCTAGGCTTTAAGTTTCATCAACATGCAAGGGTCCTAGTGGCCCACCCTAGAAAATGTGATTCTAGTAATGATTGCTCTAGTTAGTGTTAGTGTGAGTGTACTTGCACCTATGTGTGCACCTGCAGGACATTGCAGCTTCGCAGTTTCGGGCGTCGATTCTGGCATGATACCCATCCAAGAGCGTCAAGCCCAGCCTGGGGGTTGTCCTATTCGAGTTTCGAGTTCGTCGATCTTAGAATGGGCGGTGAAATAGCCTCCTACAGGTGCGTCCAAGTTCTTTTTCAATGCAGCTATGGTTCTACTAGGCTAAGATTGGTCAATTATTCAACTTAAGGTGACGTATGCCGGACGAGCCCAAGTGTTTGTTCAGATTTTAGAAAAGGCGATTTTACGGGGCGTTACAGTCTCGACCTCTTATATCATTACAATTTCCTTAACCTCCACCTCCATAATTATTGAACCACACAAGCTACTCCCCTTTGTCCGCTAGATGATACATGAGTTGATCTATCATTAACTTTAGTAGAGTGGTCAGTAGAGCCAATAAACACTCATTAAATAGATGCATACACCTCAATGAGTGATGATACATCCTTTCCACCTATTCTAGCTTGAATTGGCTCATATTCAGGCTTCGATCCTACTAAAAATTTGGCCACCCTGAATTTTTCACACTGTTGACGCTGCTTTTCCAAATCAGTTGCAAGGGGCTGATATATATTCAACTCTTCCCACATGCCTTTAAGCTTCAAAAATAATCTTTGAGGGGCATATCACCATATTCGAATTTAATTATTTCTTCAAACAGTTGATATGTATGAGAGATGTTTTTTTCACATCTCTCGTGTATTATACCACACTTCATTCTCACTATCAAGAAACACAACATTTGCATTGATGGATTGTTCCATACTATTCCATAATCACGTCATAATTTGAGTATTCTCCTTAACACACTCATTATATTTATTACGTTCTCATCAGGCTTCGTTGAGGTCAAGTATTTTAACCACCCTTCAACCATCAAGAAGACTTGCACAGACTTCGACTACTGAAGATAATTTGTTCCATTCAACTTCGAAGAGGTTATTTGAGCCCCTAGAAAGTCAAATGGACTATAAAACTAGATTTGTGCTCCATTTCTGTCCATTAAAAGACAATATCAAAAGGATTAAATGCCCACCACTTAACTGAAATCGAGTTGAAATGCTTGCACTTGAAAGATTCAATCACTCAAGCCGGCACGAACAATACATTTCACGAGAATCACCAATCAACTAACACATCACAACCAATCACATAAAATTTCACGCGTCCTCACACCATGAGGATGACAACTAGTGTTTGAAATATCGGTATCGTGTTACGTATCGTGTTACGTATCGCACCCTTGGATACAGATACGTATCGGTTATCGCACCGAATATATTGTTTGTATCGGGTAATTTATCGCACTTTTTGGGAAACGTTGGGAAAATGGTTGAATTTTTCAATGAAGCTTCACGGATTGTTAAAAAAGACCTTAATACACACTCTAAAAGAAGTGCACATCATAGGTTTCTTTCGTTTGGGGTCCTAAGCTATGCGTCATTGGATTGAACTAATGCAACTATATTCAAATTGAATGCCTAACATCCAGAGTGTATGTGATGATCATTTCATGAAACATTCTTAAATACTTCGAAATTAATCTCAATTGACAGCTAATTGAAGGGAAATTTCGAAAAAAAAATTAATATTTTAATACATTTTTATTAATTTTAATTAAAAAGGATTTTTATTTTTCGAAATTTGACAAGGACTTAACAAATCAGTAGATCAGAAATCATACATGCTTGATTTCATGTTTGGAGTGCAACATTGCAAGCGATTTAGGAGAAATTGGGAAAATTTCAATTTCTTCCCAATTTTCGCCAAATTGGACCAACTACACTCAAATTTCGAAATTAGAGTGTATGTGGTGATGATCATTTCATCAAATGTTCCTAAATACTTTGAAATTAGTCTCAATTGACAGTTGGTTGAAGGACAATTTCGAAAAAAAACATGGAGAACATGAACCAATGGATATTGAAATTAAAGCTCCAACTCCATGATTTTTCATGTAAAACATGAAAAACCAATGGATTTGTAACCATTTGACACCAATTTAACATAATTTCAACAAAAAAATGGATCAGAAATTGAAATGCTCATCGGATCGAACATGTGTGATATATCAGCACTACATGTGCGTTTCATATCGCACAGGTGGGATACAAGATATATCATGGGATATATCGGCTGATATCGTCGATATTTAAAACATTAATGACAACCTCCGTCACTCAACATCTTCAAGCCATGAACAAGCCCGGTGCACAAATAAAAGAAAATCCTAGATTCTTTAAAGAACTTTCAGCACGAGAGAATCAAAATTGAACAAGAAGAGAAAAAGAATGAGGAGAAATGAATTTTAAGGGAAGAAGAAAAAAGGAGGGGAGGACTCTTAGCTTGATCAAGCTTTCTTTGATACCATTTAGGTTTATGAAAAGATTTGGGAGAAAGCGGAGAGGAAAGAGAGTTGAGAGAGAGAATGGGAAATGAGAAAAGAAGATTTGGGGCTTGATGTCCCCACATCGCTTGCTTTTATTTGTGTAACAACCCGAAAATTCAGGGGTCGAGTACGAACTCAATCCCTGATATCTCGGGAGTCACTCATGCGTATGCGGATGCGTGTTATGCAAGCATTTGATCCACGTGGCATTAAATCATAATGATAGGTGAAGCTGAACAATGAAATAAAGACGTAATTGAAATTAAGTGAGCTAAAATCAAAGTATACCGTGTTACATCTCGTAAAAAGGGGGTCCGCTTAACCAGTCTCACTAGGCCTCATCTAGGGTGTTTGTTTTGGGGTACTTGCACCAAAGAAATCGCTTGATTGGTGTTTTAAAACACTGTCCCAGAGTGGGAGTGAGTAGCTAACTCAGTGGTTCCATTTCCCTAAGTTACTCAAAAGATCAAATGCAATCAAATTTAGGTAATGAGGCATACTCAGCAAGCGTTCCATATTGATTTATATCTTGTTAGATTAATGCATGTATGCATGAGATGCAAATGCATGCCTGAACACCGTTTTGGTCACAACCGACAGTGAATGGCACCACCACATCACCCGTACAGACCCGAGCCGCCAGTGAATGAGGCTCCACCCCACTCGCACACAATGCATGCCATGTCGAACCATGCATGATTAGCCAAGTTATTTATTAGTTCAATTTCATCCAGCAGGTTAGTGAAGCCAAAATACCGTCATTCTATCACAGAGTCAAACTAGGACCATCTGGCTCCCTGCGCTGCGAACGCCAATCATCACCAGTAACCCCTCGATCTAAGTATGGCTTGGCAGTGACTCATCAGCCATGCTCAAGCCAAAGTAGTAGGGTCATCACCCAACTAGCTAGTACAAATAATTGATTCAGAGGTGCGAGCTCGCTACTCAAACTAAATCAATACAAAGAAGATTCCTCGCCCAAATTTAAACCAATAAACGCCCGGATCGTTCAAGCGGCGCTTTGGCACGCAACCATCGGCTGGGAATTTGACGGGGGCCGCTCGAGCAACAATTTATCTCCTCTCTCAATGCTCAATGGTCACTATGGGGAGGCTCGTAACCCCAGTGTAGACCGACAAATTGGACATAGGTTTCATACCACCATGCCCAGCTTATGAGACTTGGGCATTGATTCACTGTGTAGTTTTAAGTGGACTATGCATTGGCAATGTCGGTACTTTAGATTCAAGTGGGGTATGGCGATGGCAAATAAAGCAACCACATCCATCCCGGCATTGGACTAAGCCCGTTCGACCGGTGAGAATGTTGGGGAGGCCGGCCTTAGGCACGTATGGCCCGCGTTGTCCTTAAACTACAGTCGGTCACCCGAATTCAGCCGCAAATCGACCGCGCAAGCCCCAAAGGCAGTCGACCTCAAGCGACCACCTTGGTTCTTGGCTATTTGCCAAGATGGACCACTCTACAACTTTAAAAATTATAAAAATTCAAATGAAACCATGTAATTCAGCTAGTAGGCACATTTCAACGGTCCGAAAAACTCATAACAATACATTAGCTTGGCAATTCATGTTCCATTCCAAATTTCAACAACATAACTAAGGATTTCTATCATTCCATCATAATAAACATTGCTAGCACGTCATTAGCTCAATCCAACAGCACTATTTCGAATCATGACCACACAAATACTAACATGCGAGCTAGGATAGGAGGTATCATCAACATTGAGAGGCATAACACGCAATTGCAACAATCATTCATGAAGTCAAGCAATTTCAGCGACATGTAAATAGATCTAGGCATTCCTAATCACACAAAGAAGGCATTAACTACATCTAACAATATTTGATCCTAGGCAACCTAGGGGTAATGGTCCGCACCTCGATTCCTTGGAGTAGCTTGGGGGATTCCTACAAGATGGAGCTTGCATGTCAGAAATTCAGGAAAAACTCACCATTGGTATCTGAGATCTAAAGGGTTGGCTACCTACTACCTTCTAACAGCCGTCAGAGAGATGCTACCAGTGTTTTAAATAGCGGTAGCGTGTTGCGTTGCGTTCAACCCTCTGTAGCGTGTAGCGAAAGCTACATGATACTTCTATTTTTAAATTTAAAAATAAGAAAAATATGATAATTAGTATAAAAAAAAAAGCAAAAAATATAAAAATACCTGACAAATGATTCATTCTTTCAAGTATAAGCATGTTCAAGCAAGTTATTAATTATTATTTATCAAAAGCTAATCCACACTTATAAAGTTATAGAAAAATCAATAATCAAATAATTATCGCATCAACAACTTTCTAAGCAAACCACTTTAATTAATAATGTCTAATTGAAACCCTGTGTGACAACTCACAACTCACAAGTATGAAAAGAAATTAAAATCCCAAAGGTTAAGAGGGGTTTCTGAAAACCTTCTTTGAAACCCTTTTCCTTTTTAATTTTAAAGGTTTTTTTGTGTGTGAATTTCACACCAACTTTAACAAAGGATCACCACTATTTTAAGTGAAAGTAAACATAGAAAGGTTTGGTTTTTACTTTACATTTTTAGTTTTTATTTATTATTTATTTTTATTTTTATGTTGTGACTTTTACACCATTTTTAAAAAACAAAAATTAAAAAAACAAAAAATAAAAAAATACATTTTTTTAGAGATAATTAAAAATACATTGTAGCTTATGCTACAAATGCTACAAGCTACGTAGTTGTAGTGTACGCTATGACTAGGCTATTTAGCTACGCTACGTAGTGCTACGGCTACGCTACGCTTCGTAGCGTACGCTATGGATGCTACAGTAAGAGATGGTGGCTAGTGAGGCATTGGTGTGGTCGGAGCTTGGTGGGGTAACATGTAAGACCTCTCTCTCTCTCTCTACTTCTCCTCCACTCTCTCACTCTCTTAGCAATTTTCTAAGAAAATGAAAAGGGGAGAGTGCTGGAATGGGTGTTTTATATTGTAGGTGTTTAGAAAAATGGCCCTAGTTGCTGAAATTGTACGAAAATGGCCCTATGAGAGGCTGTTTTAGTTGTGTGGGGCCCACCTAGCCCACCTGGACTAATCCAATCCATGGGGCAGCTTCCTCAAGGTGTGATCTTCCTACGATTATGATTTCGTGCAATTCGGATGCAGGGTTTATCGGATGTAGGGCGAGAATCATTCAATGGTCACCGATCATTGATCGGGGCCACAATTTTGGGGACAGGTTTGATGTTATATCAGGGGCCTAGGTTTTAAGTCTCATGGACATGCAAGGGTCCTAATGGCCAGTGTTCAAAGTATCTTTGATATTATTGAAATATCCCTTATATTATCTCTATCTCTAGCTCATTGATAACGATAACATTGGTAGCGATACCGGTAGCACCGGTAGTATTAGAAATTCTAAGTATCAACGATGTATCGCTAATGTATTGATATTGCCAATGTATCACTTATATTTTCGACCGTGTAAATTCCAGGAGTCACTTGTATCGCCAATGTATCGCCAATATTTTCAATTGTGTAAATTCTAGATGCCGCTTGTATTGCTAGTGTATTGGTGATATTTCGATAATATCGCCAATGTATCGATATTGCCAAAAAATTATTTATTGAAAAAAAAATCCACTTTAATTTTTTTATGGGCACGTGGTTGTATGCAGTGATCAAATTGTTGACAATATTATCAATAATACAACATGGGTGATATCGAGACCACATCCTTTCATCTCCTTTTCAGTTGCAGATGATTTTTTAGCGAAATATCGTGTTGAAGATATTCTGGAAATACTAATGGATGTTTAGATGGAAGGTTGGATGTTTGGATGGATAGATGGGATTGATGGGATGGTTAGACTAATTTCTTTCAACAACACATGCTTTTAAGCCCCTCATTAAATGGAAACTTATTATGTATGCATTCTTTTTGTAATTTTTTATTCCTAAGTATGTAAAATATTTATTTTAGCATCTTTTGAAGTTTCACTGAAAATCTCCACCATTTTCCCATGTTTCTCCAATGTTTCCCCGCATTTTTGGTTATCGGCGATATTATCGACGACGTCGATATTATTTCCGTATCCCCGGCTAGCAAAACTTGTAGCGATACCGATACTTTGAACGCTGCTAATGGCCCACCTAAGAAAAGGTGAAATTTGCAATGATTACTTGGGTTAGTTTATTGCTGATTCTTTTAATTACCCAAATTCCCGGCGCTAACTTCCCCGGGCCATCACCCAAGGTTGTCAATCCCGCGAGAGGGTCGTCTTACCTAAGTTTCGAGTTCGGTGGTCCACTAACGAGCAGTCCAAAGCTTGTTTGGCGATTTTACTGTTTCTAAAATAGAGTTGAAGGCGAGATTTCTTGGGTACAATATGTGGGGTCCGATCTACCTATATTTGAATTTTGGCCGCTAGGAAGTTAACGGAACTGGTGTTTAGCGAAATGAATTCTCACCCCTTAAATCCTAAGTCATACAGGACATTGGTATAATTTGGCTTATGAGTGTGATCTGACCCGTTAGTTGTGTGGTTCTTAGCTAGATGTTCATTATGTTGCAGTTAGATAGGTTTATTGACAGTGGGGTCCGCTAGATCTCAGCCTTAGATTCGTATACCACATGATTAGGTCCAATGTTTTGATGATCAAGCGCACTCATTAACTTTCTAAGGGTGTCTAGTCAAGTTTGTACGGTTCTTCGATTTTCCTGATTAATTAACGGTTGGTTTCTTGGATCTCGGCCCTCGACTCATGGATCTTGAGGTTGGGACCAAGATTAAGCGATCAGGTGAAGTTAAGGACTCCCTAAGAATGTGTAATCGAATTTGTATGGTTAAATTTTTGTATTAGCGTAATCCGTGTATTCTATTGATGGATTCTCATAATCGAGGTTCCCTAGCCACTTTTTAGGTATTTCGAGCCTGAATATAGGTACATGTACTTATGCTTACCTAACAATTTAGAAAAATTTCTAGTGATGCCCTTGTACATACAAAACTCGAGTCGGTGAAAATCCGGGGCGGGCCTGTTTGATTTGTGAAAAGTGTGGGAAAAGAAATTGTATTTCCCGAGAAACCTTGTTTCCAGGAAAGTGTAGGAAAGGAAACATTGTTTATCATGTTTGTTTATCAACAACATTTTCTTAAGGAAAATGAAATTTGTTTTCAAATTGTATGTTTGGCAAAATAAAATTTTCTTGAGAAATTATTTGGTTATCGTGTGGCACCTGTGTCTGGTACTAGGATGTATGGAATCAATAACTAATATTTCTTTTGTAATATGAAAGTATTTATCGGAGGGGTGAGGGGCATCTGATGAACGGTTTAGATGGAACATACTAGACATATAAACTCATGTTCATCTTACCCCCGTAGTTTCTTGTGGTGTGGCCCACATAAATTGTGGATCGGGCTTTTGTCCCAATGCCTAACATTGAGGGACAATCTTGACGGACGGAGTGGATTTGACAAAGAGAATATGGTGGCCCCATGTGAAACTCAGTTAAAGAAAGTTATCCTACCCCTATTTTCAAAAAATTAGGATCATGACTTCGAACATGAGTTATTTCATACTCTCGTAGGCTTTATACAAAGGAACTTAGAAATTGAACTCATTAACTTTTATATTAAGTCGGCTAAACTATGGAAGTCATTGTCTCCAAGTCATTTGGCGAAAGTCAGATTCATTGAATAATCCTAACCATTGAAATAGGATCGTTGAATAATTTTTTGTTTTTAACGATAGATTTCCATCAATCCGTTAGGAAGATGGTCCAATAAAGGTAATACTAGGTTCTTGCCACGTCTAAACTGGAATCAGTAACTTATATAATTTATTTTAAATTACTATATTTGTTGCATGCAAATTCTAAATGCATGTGTATTATTATCTGTATACTCTGTCGGAGAATCAAAGCCTTTTTCAAAGACAAAGTTGGATGTTGCTTGCATATTGACGCTGCCTATAACAGCCTCTCTATTGATCAGTGCTTTGTGGGCCCCACCATGGTGTATGTGTTTTATCCACACCATCCATCCATTTTGTCGGATCATTTTATGCTATGAGCCCAAAAATGATGCATATCCAAAATCTCTGATGGACCTATCACGGGAAACAGTGGTGATTGAATGCCCACCATTAAAAACTTATTAGGAGCCACAAAAGTTTTGGATCACAGCTGATATTTGAGTTTTCCCTTCATCCAGGTTTGTGTGACCTTACCAATAGGTTGGTTGGCAAATAAATTTTACAGTGGGCCCTAGGAAGTTTTTAATGGTGTGCATTCAATCGCCACTATTTTCCTATGATGGGTCCACCTGAGATTTGGATCACCCTGATTTTTGGGCTCACGCCCTAAAATGATTTGAAAAACTGGATGGTTGACGTGGATAAAATACATACATCATAGTGGGGCACACAGTGCACCAACAATAGCAATGTGTTTAGAAGGCAGTATGCTTGTGGCAAATTTTTCGCAAGGAGAAAGCGTGAGAAAGGAAACACATTTTCTGAAGGGGTTGGCTGAGAAAATTAATGGCTGATTTTTAGGAAAAATTAACCGAGTAGGAAATTGAATTTTCCTCTATTTTCTATGTTTACGATGTTTACAAACAACAGAAAGAGGATTTCTCAGGAAACGGTCTCTCCTTTCCCACCGTTTCACTATATCCAAACAGGCCCTTAAGATAAAAAACCAAAAATATCCAAAATGTCCCTCACTTCTTACAAATTGATACATGCACCATAGGACTCTCAAATATGATAAATGATGGGCCACAATGCTAGACAAAAGAGATAAGATTGACCATGCAATTACACGGTCCAAATTGCAGTCATCTAGGTGTACAACACACATTCATCACTTCAACAACCACCTTGCCATTGTAATCAATCACATGGTGGAGGAGAAAGATGAAAAGAAAAACTTTGGAGAAAGGGTCATGCAAAGAATTTTCTTGAACAAACCTATAATATCCTTTTTATATAAAAACTCTAAAATAGAAATGTTCTATGCACAAGAGGAGCACTCAAAGACAATGTACTCTCACCCAATAATATCCCATAGAAACATGAGTAATACATAATATACACTCGCACAATCTCTCTATCTCTATAAACCTATCTACGTTAACTTTTCTGTTTCTTTGCTTTTATGGGCGTTTGTGTGACGCCCCGGATGCCAAGGCCCGTGGTTGCTCTCAGCCCATGGTCAAGTTGTAGGCTCGTCACCTCCACGGTGCTTAACGGACACTACAGGTAGGCGCCACCCCAGCGTAGGCCAACAACACGGGCATAGGTCCCATACCACCATCCTCGGTTCATGAGTCTTGAGGGATCGGTACGCCATACGATTTCAAGTAGGCCTATTAGAGAGTAATGCAGGTACACGGATTCTACATAGGTGGTAAATTACATTCATTATACTTAGATATATATATTCACATCCGGCTCGGTGGTGGGCCGAGGTCCTCGGCTGGGGGGAACAAGGGGAAGATTGACCTTGAGCATGTATGGCCCGCGTGGTCTTCGACTACAGCCAGTTGCCCCAACTTCTATCTCAGCCGACCACCCTGATCCCGAGGCTGCTGACCTCGTGCGGCCGCCTCTACTACGATGCTTGCCGGGTCGAACGCTACTACCCGTCACCCCAAGTACTCACAATTCCAAAGCTTGTACATTATTTGATTTACAAGACATGCAATTTCATAATCTCAACAATCAACATAATGACATGAAATCTAGATATCTCAGCATAATAGTTATACATAGTTAGAACATATGCAAGATGACATGAGCATGCAAATGACCCTAGCATACATCTAGTATCCAATCTCTAGGCGGAGAAACTCTATTACACTCACATGACTTGCCTAGCCTCAATTCAATCATCAACTAATAAGCATGACCTCCTTAATCTGGAAATTGAAGGCATTAGTCATAATTACAGGTATTGGTTGCATGGCAACTCTTGGGTAAATGATACACACTTCAAATTTGGGGAAGATTTGGTGTAGACCTGCAAGAGGGTGCTTGCATGTCAGGGAATTTGGGAAAAACCTAGGTATGAAACTTAGGAATGTGGAAGAATTGGCCTTGACTTACCTCTACCGGTGCCTGGGGTAGCTCTCAACGCGAGTGGTGGGGGGTACGGTGGCGTGGGGGTGGCTAGTCACTAGTAGAGGGGCATACAAGGGCTCCCTCTACCCAATTCTCCTTCTTCTAGTACCCCTTCCTCTCTCTCTCCCCTCCCTTTCTCACAATTCTGCTAGAGAAATGGGTTAAGGGGCTAAGAAAAGGGGCTTATATAAGTGGGGCAATTAGGAAATATAACCTTGGGGATTTAAGTTATGTGCAAATGGGCCTTTGGGCTCTGTTTTTTTATCATGTGGGGCCCATCTGACCCATTTGGACTGATCTAGCCCATGGGATGGCTTCACCATGGTGAGATCCTTGCCCGAGTGCAACTTGGGACCGATCGGGTGCAATGTTTGCCGGATCCGAGGCGATGTCCGTTTGACAGTCACCAATTATCGATCGGGACCCACGCTAAGGGATCGCATGCTGGTTTATATTTAGAATAGGTGGTCCACACCTTAAGGCCATGCAAGGGTCTATGTGGCCCACATAAGAAAAGTGGATTTGGTAATGATTAGCTAAAGGGAGCTTTATGCAAGTATACTTGCACGTTCATGTGTACTTGTAGGGTTTCGAGTGCCGATTTCGGCGTGACGCCCATCCAAGGGTGTCAAGTCCAATACGGGAGTAGTCTCTGTCGAGTTTCGGGTCTATCGGTCTTGGAACGGGCGGCGGAACGGATGTCTACTCGTGCATCTAAGTTTCTTATTTTTATGTAACTATGGTTTTCTAAGTCAGGTAGGGTTAATTATTCGTCCTATGGCCATATGGGCCTAATGGGCTTGAGCGCATGCTCGGGTCTTAGGAAGGGCGATTTTCCGGGGTGTTACAGTTTGTCTTTGTATGGTTACTGAGTTTGGCAGAACATCTCTATCAACTGTCCATGACATTCTAAACAAGGAAATATACAACATTCAATTGGGCGACGGACTGTATGTGTAAGGCACATCCTTTCGGTGATTCAAACCATTTTAGATGTATAGGAGATTCCTGAAAAGTCTTCCCCGCCAAAATGACCCTAACAATTTAATTGGGACACTATTAAGTATGGATCATTTACTGCAATTTGTCCATGTGAAACTGACAAATATGATGACTAGGATCTGTTAAGTACTGGGTCATGGTCCATCCCGTCATGGTGTCCACTGTATGAATTGTTGAGGTTACTAAAAGGTGGGTCCTACCTTTACATTGTTGGGTTGAACAAAAAAAAAAAATGCCATTTCTTTTGATCAAGTGGCATCTAGTACCTCTTTTCACACCCCGTCGAGTTAACTTACTACCGACAGCTTAGCAGAGGTGATGTTAAATCTTCTTCTGTCCCATGGCCCATGCGTATTATTCCACATATATAACCAGCAGGTTTTTTTCTTCTTCATGTAGTTTCTCAATGATATATTTTAGCCTGGAGCCCTGCTAAGGGTGGCTGCTCAAAGAGGATTGGCAATCCTCTTTACAGCACATGTGTGAGTGTGGCACACACGTTTAAGATCCAGATTGTTCATCATGTGGGTCCACTGATGAACTTGCACTGGCCCAGTCACCAATTTGATTGACCATGCATGTATGATAAAATTGGAAGGTTACAAAAACTTGATAATCAGTCTGCATTCAGTGCAGTCAGTCCACCTGATGAGTGCCACGAGCCTGATTTCTTGGCCAGGGCATGTTATAGGTGGGCTCAGTCTGATAACATTCTGGATCTTGCATGCATTTACCATGCTTGCATGCGTGCTGCAAAAAAGATCATGGTATTAAAAAAATGGTTACGTAACGGCTGTAATCCTCATTACGTAATGGTAATGATGGGAGTAGTTACGCAATACAGGGCTTTAACAGCCATTATGAAACAAATGGCCTGTGACAGCCCTGTAACGGGCCAAAACTGGCCTGCAGCAGTCCGATATGGGGCCGATACATTTTCTTCCTTAATTGTCCGTTACAGGGCTGTAACGGCCATAAGGCTGGCTGTTACCACATCCTTTTTCTGTTATTAAATACCTCGAAAAGGATTCTCAATCCTCTTTACTTTTAGATGCAAACATTCTTGACATTTCTCTGTAATCTTGTAAATAAACAATGCAATGAATCCTGACTTCATACCTTTCTATGGCTTGCAGGTCTCCTGGATTCTGCTACTCCATGGGATTTTGTGAAGATAGCTGTGCTTGCTTCCTTTTGTGCGGTTCAGAACCATGGGTCTAAAATGCTTTTTTCGTTATCTGCAATTGTACAGCACACTTCCTACCCACCATTTGGGTTTAGCATCTTGAAAGCTGGTTTGAACAAATCAGTTTTACTGTCTGTTTATGCGTCTCCAAATGCCACAGACAGACAATTCAGTCATTCTTCGCATGGTATAGCTGCATCCAAGGTCCAAATATCCTAGGATGACTAGTTAGTGTCTTCATTTAGAAACAAATTGGAAATCACTGTTCCAATTTTCTTATTTTCATAATTAAGTTCGCCTTTTTTACTTTTAGGATAAGTTCATTGAGTTGAATGTTAAGAGGAGTTATAGGGTTCTAATACGTGCAGTGTCTTGATATGCCAAGTCCATAGTCCATACAAGCGGGGTGCATTTGGTGATCTATACTGTTGATATGGTGGACCCCACTGATGACTGCCTATGTCCCAAATCTGCAAGAGTGGAAGATTCTAACCCATTGATTAGTGAACTAAAAATAATTGGTTAAGAAAAAATGCAGCATGTCTGGGAAAAGTCACAGATTAAATGGCTATGATCTTCAACTCTGTTAGATTTTTGGTGCGTCGCGCATCTGTGGTGGAGTTATCTCAATGGTCTGGAGCACCTAACCATGTCCCACTTGTGTGAGCATGGTGAATCAGGCACTAATTCTTTTGAATATTAATGTTGATCACATGCCACAGGCTGAATCTGATGACATCTGTCAGCACAAATGAGAATTTCATTTTTCATTTGTCCAACTTCCTTTTTTTTTGTTTTTTCCAGAAAAATGGATCGCAACATATCTCAGTGCAATAGGACAGAAGTTTTTATCTATGTATCGCTCGTGTGGGACGTGCATTGCATTTGTTACCATACTTTTTGCTGTGTACCTGGTGGCTCCTAATTATACATCATTCGGATACCTTTTCTTCCTCCTATTATGGATAATAGGAAGACAACTCATGGGGAAGACAAGCAGGCGACTTTGGTTTCCTTTAAAAGTTTATGCGATTCTTGTGTTCGTCTTTGTCTGTAGCTTGAGCATTTTCTCCACCTTTGAGACATGGCTGTCCAAGATGATAGATCTTTATCATGACTTGGGATACAACCCTAAATCATCATTGTTGAAAAATGTTTGGGAATCGCTAGCTGTTTTGATTGTGATGCAACTTTTCAGCTACGAGAGGAGAGAAAGCAGGTGCAACAAAACATTTGATGATTCTGATTTGTCGGAACATGGAGTTATTGGGTTTGTCAGAAGATTCTTGACTTGGCACAGCGAGAAGATCTTATCGTTAGCTGTATTCTATGCTTCTTTATCTCCAATAAGTGCATTTGGTTTTATATATCTATTGGGCCTGGTCATTTTTTCGACTTTACCTAAAACTTCCCGTGTTCCTTCCAAAGTGTTCTTACTCTATTCTGGAATACTTGTGATCTCTGAATATCTTTTCCAGATGTTGAGTACACAGGCCCAGATGTCTCCCGGTCAAAAACATTCTGCTTTAGCCCTTATTCTCGGTTTTCGAATATTCAAGCCTGGTTTTTGGGGTCTTGAGTTGGGCTTGAGGGGGAAAGTTCTGGTGATAGTTGCATGTACTCTTCAGTACAATGTTTTTCATTGGCTAGATAAGACGCCGAGTTCGCTGGTAAACACAGGAAAATGGGAAGACCCTTGCAATCTTTTTGTCTCGACTGAACATGCACCAACTAATTCTTCCATGTCTACTGAAGAAACTAAACCATTATTGGAATCTAGTCTACTATCTGTGAGACGAAGGGGTGTGACCACCAACTCATGCCCGTCTTTTGGCTCCAGCATGTATGAAAGAACGAATCCTGTGTCTGATGAAATAGGTGGCTCAGAGAGTAATGCTCGACGATCTTCATTCGGGTATATATGGGGAAGTTCTAAAGAGAGTCACAAGTGGAATAAGAAGAGGATTATTGCTTTGAAGAAGGAGAGGTTTGAGATGCAGAAGACTACTTTAAAAATATATATGAAGTTTTGGATGGAAAATATTTTCAGGCTCCTTGGCCTCGAGATAAACATGATTGCCTTACTTCTCGCAAGCTTTACAATATTGAATGCCATCTCGATGTTTTACATAGTATGCCTCGTCGCCTGCATTCTTCTGAATCGTCACGTTATCTGCAAACTGTGGCCTGTCTTTGTTCTCACATTTGCTTCTATCCTCATCGTTGAGTACTTTGCCATTTGGAACCATCTGATGCCTTGGAATCAAAGTGTATCCAGTGAGACGACAGTGCGTTGTCATGGCTGCTGGAGTTACTCAAATCTTTACTTCGACTATTGCAAAAAATGTTGGCTGGGTAATTCTCTTTCTATCAATGGTAGAGCTGTACTTGGAGCAGTGCTATTCGCTGGTGCTTATCTGTAAATGCATAATGCAGTCCCTGCTCACTTCACGCATGTGTGACATCCAGGGCATCTGTCAGCAAGCGGCATGATGAATTTGTGCCAGACCGAAAATCAGGCTGGCCTACTTATTAGATGGTCTGTGCATCTATTTCGAATGTGGACGATCAATTATCCTTTTCTAGCTGTCCATTTTATTGGATTGTGTACATGCCTGAAGAGTGGACCCTCCTGATTCTTGGATTTGGATGCAATGACTATGTGTCCCACATGATGAAGGCCTTGGATCTGACATACATGTGCTGCATTGGCGTATATGTGGGTATGTGTGGGTAGTTGGTGGGGGTTGCTTGTGTTTGGCAATTGCGGATGGGTTCTTGCAAATAGCATTCCTCCTTATCTTACTTTGCCTTTGATTTTTCTTTTCTTTTTTTCTTTTTTTTGTGTGCATATTTTATTAAAACTAAGATAATATAATCAACTAATCTCGTTTTGTTACTAACTGAAGCTTTCATTCTACTCTTCGTAGGAATTATTGTTGATGACCAGCGAATGCTTCTCAGCTATTACATGGTCTTCATTTTTGCATCTTTCAAACTCCGTTCTGACCATCTAGAGAGTTTCACAGATTCACATACATACCGACAAATGATGTCTCAACGCAAGAATGCATCTGTCTGGAGAGATCTTTCATTTGAAACGAAGAGCCTGTGGACTGTTCTTGATTACCTGAGGCTGTATTCTTACTGTCATCTATTGGATATTGTGCTTTCTTTGATTCTCATCACTGGAACGCTAGAATATGACATTTTGCATCTTGGCTACCTTGGTTTTGCTCTGGTTTTCTTCCGAATGAGGCTTGAAATATTGAAGAAGAAGAATAAAATTTTCAAATTTTTGCGCTTGTATAATTTTGCACTAATTGTTCTTTCTCTTGCCTATCAATCTCCTTTTCTTGGTGATTTTAATGCTGGCAAATGTGAAAGGGCAGACTACATTTATGAGTTTATTGGATTTTACAAGTATGATTATGGGTTTCGTATTACATCACGGTCTGCTTTGGTTGAGATAATTATTTTTGTCCTGGTGTCAATGCAATCATACATCTTTCGTTCGAGGGAATTTGACTACGTGTCGAGATACCTTGAGGCAGAGCAGATTGGTGCCATAGTGCGTGAACAAGAGAAAAAAGCTGCATGGAAGACTGCCCAATTGAAACATATCCGTAAATCTGAAGAGCAGAAACAACTACGTAACTTGCAAGTAGAGAAAATGAAAGCTGAGATGCTCAACTTGCAAATTCAGCTTCACAGAATGAATTCTGCTGAAAACTGCATTAGCACTTCTCCACGAAGTGAAGGCATCAGACAAAGAAGGAAGTCTTCTCGAAGCCCAGATAAAGATGAAGGTGATATAAGGAAACTGGACCAAAATAACAGTACAGAATCACTTTCCCTATCAGACTTTATTATCCCAGATTCACAAAAGAATGATAGCATGTCTCCAGTGACATCTGAAATGTTCTATTCCCCTTTGAGTAGAAGAACCGACAGCCTGTCGGCAGTGGAGGCTCAGAGGCATTCAGTGGGCTCTCCTCTTTGTGAGATCACTGAAGTTGATGAAAAGGCAGCTGGTATGTTTAGAAATGTGAGTGAAAGAGAGAAAGCAAAAGATCGTGCCAAGGAAAACCCATTAATTTCTGCTGTACAACTGATAGGTGATGGTGTCTCTCAAGTACAATCCCTTGGAAATCAGGCGGTTACCAACATTGTTAGCTTCTTGAACATAGAACATGAAGACTCAGATTCAAATGAGCACTCCTCAGCGGAGGATGGCATTTACGATGAAATCGAGAGTCAGAATAACATGAGGTATCAGCATTCTGATCAAATGTCTTCAATGCATTCTTTTAATGAGAAGAATGCCTCAGAGGCAGCTAGCCTGCAACTTGGAAGGATATTTCGTTACATATGGACACAAATGCGGTCAAACAATGACGTTGTGTGTTACTGCTGCTTCATTTTTGTCTTCCTATGGAACTTCAGTTTGCTGTCTATGGTCTACCTTGCGGCTCTCTTCTTATATGCTCTTTGCGTAAATTCTGGTCCTAGTTTCATGTTTTGGGTCATCATGCTAATCTATACTGAAGTGAACATCTTGCTCCAGTATTTGTATCAAATAATCATCCAACACTGTGGGTTGAATTTTCATTCAAATCTGTTTCTAAAGTTGGGCTTCCCTGCACATAAAATCACATCATCATTTGTTATCAGCATCCTTCCTCTCTTTTTGGTGTATATATCGACCCTTCTACAAAGTTCCATAACAGCAAAAGACGGCGAGTGGGAGTCAATTGTTGAATATAAAAATTTTAAAAGGAGGAATCTTTATCAGGAAGAGGTTATTGATAGCTATAGTTGGAGTGAGAGGATAAGACGGTTGATCTTGCCAGTAACAGATGTCATCAAGGTAATAGGATGGAGTTTCTTGAGGTATTGGAAATCATTGACATGGGGAGCGGAAGCTCCTCCCTACTTTGTGCAGCTTTCGATGGAAGTTAATGAGTGGCCTGAGGATGGGATTCAACCAGAGAGGATAGAATCAGGAATAAACAAGTTGCTTATTGCTGCTCATGAAGAAAGATGCAGAGAAAATGTCCCAAGTTCAGCTCACTCTCCAAGCCGCGTTCGGGTACAAAGCATCGAAAGAAGTCAAGAGAACTCGAATATAGCCCTGGCAGTTTTCGAAGCAGTTTATGCTTGTCCTTTAGCTGGATGCTCGACAACAGAATGGTATAAATCGCTGACTCCGGCAGCAGATGTAGCAACAGAGATTATTAAAGCACAAAGTGCAGGGCTTTTCGAAGAGATAGGATTCCCATATCCAGTAATATCTGTGATTGGAGGAGGAAGAAGAGAAGTTGATCTCTATGCTTACATATTCGGTGCAGATTTGGCTGTTTTCTTTTTGGTTGCTATTTTCTACCAATCTGTCATAAAAAATAAAAGCAAGTTTCTTGAGGTGTATCAGCTTGAAGATCAGTTCCCAAAGGAGTTTGTTTTTATCTTGATGGTAAGCATACCTTTTCCTGCTTCAAAATATATTTTTTAATTAAATTATAATATAGATTAAAGATGAAGTATGGATCCTGATGCATCAGTGGCCTGATGGTGACATGATTTGCCCTATCTGTACAGGCAGGTCACGTGGTCTGGTGATCCAGATCATTGATTTGATGGGCCCCATCTTAGATGGGGAATTTACCAAAGATTCTCCAGATTGAGAGATCCTGACCCTTCAATCAGTGGCCTACAAACAGACTGTTAAGGAAAATACAGTGGTCCAGAAAAAAAAAACTGAGGATCGGATGGATAAGATCTTCTATTCTGAATGGTTTTTGTGACAACCCCATCCACTGTGGGGCCAATCAGTCAGTGTTCTGGATCACTGAACCATCTACCCCACTTGTATCGAATGGGCACATTAGGACACTTTTCATGTAATGACTCGTGAGGACTCAATAATTCCTCTTAGAAAGTTAATGGGACATCTATTGATGCAGATGTGATTTACATAAATTCTATAGTGTGATATGGCCTCCAAGTTGCGATCCAAATAGTAAAGCACGATATCTTGAACAAGGTTCAGAAACTGTACAGACTTCTCTTTTTTTCTTTTGCAGGTTATCTTTTTCCTAATCGTGCTTGATCGCATTATTTATCTCGGTTCATTTGCCACGGGAAAAGTCATATTCTATCTTTTCAATCTCATCCTGTTCACATACTCAATCACGGAGTATGCTTGGAACATGGAACCTTCACACCTAAGTGTAGGAGGATTTGCACTCCGTGCTATATATCTCACGAAAGCAGTTTCTCTAGCACTGCAGGCCTTGCAAATTCGATATGGAATTCCTCATAAAAGTACCTTGTACCGACAGTTTTTGACCAGTCAAGTGGCACAGATTAACTATTTGGGCTTCCGGCTTTATCGTACTCTACCATTTCTTTATGAATTAAGATGCGTACTCGATTGGTCATGCACTTCCACGTCACTGACTATGTATGACTGGCTTAAGGTAAGATCTTTCCAGTCTTTATTCTTAATTTCTTTCTGGAGAGCTTTTTTTCCTGCTTTGAGGGGAGCCAGAAACAAATATCGAGTTTAGTACGTGAATTTTGTACTTTGAATGGATACATTGATGCCTTTTTCCTTGGTATTAGACAAATTTGTAGGTTACTGAGCTTTAGCAGTCTGTATATCCAGGTTATGTTGTTCAGAGTGTTTTGGGCCACATTGTGGATGGTGGAAAGTTATTCGTACTTTTTGTTAAACCATATTTGTGTAATGGGTCCCACATGTAAGGGATCCTTATCCTAAGAAAGCTAAGTTATTGATGAGCTAGGTACCCTATAACTCAGCATTCTCTAACTACTAAACAGCTAATTCGTATTCACGAGAGCAATTTATGTGAGTTCGAATTTTCTTGTGGTCTTCTTTCTAGTTATGTGGGCAATTCTGTTTTTTGTAAAAATTAGATCATAATTTCCACTGGTGTTGGACATTGAATGGTTATTGGTTGATGTTGGATGTGATGGTAAACACAAAATTACTAGGAGATGGTATTAAACTAGTGGTTATGATTGCATGGTGGTCTATATGTTTTGCTGCAACCATATATCACATGCCTTCACACCAGGTTATCAGTGTCGCAAAATTACTAGGAGATGGTGTATTAAACTAGTGGTTATGATTGCATGGTGATCTATATGTTTTGCATGGTGATCCCATCCTTCTTGTTTGTAGAGGGTTTGATGTTGTGACGCCTGGCCAAAAGCTGAGAAAGATCATCCACTTCTACGTCCAAGAAGTTCCTTCTACAAGGAGGGGGGACCACACGATTTCCATCCCAAAAATGGAAAACATTGGGCTATAGGGATTTCCAAAGTTGGTAAAGTCTTGCTAGTCTCAGGTACTCAACGTGAAGCAAAACATCACCAAACCACACATCATCCTGTAATTGAACCCTTTCCCCATCCCCAATAGAGAGAGCTACCCCCTCAAGTTTGCTTGCGAAACTTGCTACCACCTTCCAAAGATTTAACGCCCTATACAAAGTTGATTCTCTCATCCACCATCGCCCGTGTCCGGTGGTGTGTTTGCTTGCGATGATCTCCCTCCGTAAGTTCTCCTCTTCTGTTTTGAATCTCCATAGCCATTTGCCAAGTAAGGCAAGATTCACATGCTCTAGCCTCCTAATACCTATGCCACTATCTTCAACATTCCTCAGTCTAACAAATGGAAATTTGACCTTCTACAGCACCTTGCCAGAGGAAATCCATCCTTAAGTTTTCCGACTTTTCTAAAACCGACTTCAAACACCTAAATACGGACATGAAGTAGATAGGCAAATTATAAAGTGCAGCTTTAATAAGTATGATTCTACCTCCCAATGAGAGGTGTCTACTCTTCCGTCTTGACGACTTTCTCTCCACTCTCAATGACCCTGTTCCACAGATGTTTTGTCGTTTTTCCCACACGAAGAGTAAGACCTAAATATGAAGATGGAAAGGATCCATCCCGGCAACCAAAAATCGCAGCAAGCCTTTCGACCTCCTCCATGGGCATCTGAATCCCTACCAATTTGCCTTTAAGAATATTGACCTTCAGTCTAGAGACAACCTCATAATATGACATGATCTTCCTCAAGTCATCCACCAAGGATTCTTGTGCCTCATAAAATATATTTGTGTCATCTGCAAACTGTAGGTGGGAGATCCAATGCTTGAAGTTTTCCACCTTAGCTCCCCTAATAAGACCCACTTCCTAGCCCTTATCTAACATCTTACTAAGGGCTTCCATGATTGCGACAAACAAAAAAGGAGAGAGGGAATCCCCCTAACTAAGACCTGAGTATGCTAAAATAACCTTTTGGGAATCCGTTGACCAGCACCAAGAGTTACATCAATCGAACACAACCTTGCACCCACCATCTCGATATGTGATTGCATCACACTTGACCCAGCATGTACTTTAAAAAATTCCAATCCACATCATCGTAGGCTTTCTCCAAGTCCAATTTGCACATGATGCCCTTTGTACCACTTTTATGCCACGAATCTATGCATTCATGCACAATAAGTATGATATCCATAAGCTGCTTGTCAGTGACGGAAGTACCTTGATTTACATAAATAACCTTGGAGAGGGCGGGTTGGAATCTGGATACCAACACTTTTGCAAGGATCTTGTACGGACTCCGTATGAGAATTGTGGGTCTGAAATCCTTCAAGCAATCTATATTCGAAACTAGAGCAATGAATGGGTTGCCTAACTCTACTGATAGTCTGCTGCTCTCAAACAATTTCACAATAATCTCATCACATCTCCCTTGACTGTTTTCCAAAATACTTGGAAGAAAGCCAAAGGATAGCCATCCGGCCCAAGGGGCTTTGTCCCTACCCCAATGCTTCCACAATTACCTTAACTTCTTTCTCCAAAACTTGCCTCTCAAGAGAAGAAGTGTCTTCCTCAAAAAATATGATCAAATGGGAAGTTACCTAACTTCAGCCACACCCTCTCTTCTCTTGAAAGGAGATTTGAGTAGAACTAAATGATCGAGTTGTAAATCCATTCCTTGCTGTCGATCCTCTTAACTTCAACCGTCACACTTCAAATGCGATTGGTTCTTTCCTGGGTACTAGCTATTCCATGAAAGAACTTACATGTTTTTATCCCTCTGTTTAAGCCACATGACTCTATATCGTTGCCTCCAATTGATAAGATGCATCTTTATCTTCCTTATTGCGGTGGCCTTCTATATCCCTATAAAAGGGGAGGATAAAAGCATCTGGTCACTGGAACCTGATGGTAAGTTCTCTATTTTATCCAGGTCTGGGGTCAGATTGCGAGGGTTGTTTGACTTTAGTCTCATATGGCCTGCTATGGTTCCTTAAAAGGCATTTGCGTGTGTTGCACATCTTGGAAATATATAGCTATTGACGATCTTAAAAGACGAGCAATGGTCATGCCAAACCGCTGTGTGACGTGTTGCAAAAATGAGGAACCGGTGGTTCATCTGCTCCTTTTTTGCTCGATAGCTGCAGAGGTTTGGAATCAGGTCCTTCATAAACAAGTTAGTTGTTAGATGGTTATCATCAGCATTGGAAGAAGGGGGTAAGATGCTCTAGAAGATGGCTTGTCTCTCCACTCTTTGGGTGATTTGGCTAGAAAGAAATAACAGGATATTTAGAGATAATCTTCCCAGGATCGGGAATTGGTGGGAAAGATATTCAAGTTCATTTAATCGTTTTGCAAAACCAACTCGAAGTTGGGAAAATTCATCGAGTCCTCTTTGTCGCTTCATGGAGCGACATGCTACATGGCTCGTCTCTCCACTCTTTGGGTGATCTGGCTTGAAAGAAATAACAGGATATTTAGAGATAGATCTTCTCATGTCCAGGAGTTGGTGGGGAAGCTATTCAGATTCATTCAATTGTGGTGCAAAACCAACTCGAAGCTGGGAAAAAAATCTTCAAGTCCTGTTTGTTGCTTCATGGGCGACGTGCTGCATTGGAATCCTAAAGTTGATTGGCCACGGTTTGTTTCAAATCCTCTCCCTCATGGCTGCTACAAAATCAATTTTGATGGCTGCTCTTTTGGCAACCCTGGCTTTGCAGGCATAGCTGCATAGGAGCGTCATTCATGGCCGTGAAGGGAAAATTGGAGACTCCAGATATGAATTTTTGAAGGACTTCAAGCCTATTAGCCTAATTAGGGGGCTTTATCATGTTTTGGCTAAAATTCTTACTTCCAGATTTTGTAAGGTGTTGGGGAGCATCATATCTAACTCCCAAGGGGCTTTCATCTTTGGTAGGCAAATTCTAGATGACACCTTGATTGTTCATGAAAGTACTGATTCCATGTATAGTGAAGGGAAGCTGAGGTTATCTGTAAGCTTGATAGGAGGAGTCTCACAATCACATCAACTAGAGGATTGTGTTCAGGAGTGTGCAATCTTGGATCGATGCTTCATATTAGTCGATGGCATGCATAACAAATTCTTCAAGGTCTCAAGAGGGTTGCATCAATGTGGCCTGCTTTCATTGCTTGTCTTTGCTTTTGGGATTGAGATGATGAATAGAATGTTGGACAACTGGGTTGATGGGCTTGGTTAACAACTGCAGGTTTCTCATTGCCACTTCACCGATGATACTCTTCCTTCTATGATGTTGATGCAAACCAAGTTAATAGCTTAAGAAATTTATTTAATTCTTTGAAGATGTTTCAGGTTAGAAGGTTAATATTTACAAAAAGTGAAATTCTGGTTTTCAGATTGGATCTGGTGGGAGTTTCTAGTCTAGTTGGGGACTTCAGTTGTATTGGTGGCCTCCCTTCTTATATGAGTCTCCCTTTGTGCATCGGTAAGCATGTAAACACTTGTTGGACAAGGTGGTTGAGAGGATTCAAAGGAAACTTTCTAGCTAGAAGAGCAAATACCCTTCTCTTGGTGGAAGAATTATGGTGATCGAGACTGCCATGGCTAATATGCCAATTCACTTTATCCTTATTCCAGTGATCTGCTAGTGTAATTCACATATTGAAGATCTTAAGGGAGTTCCTGTGGAGGGGCTCAGAAGATGATCATAAATTCTCCACCTCATGGCATGGAGTTAGGTGTACAAATCTGTTTGCAAAATTGGAGCTAGTACAAATATTTGAAAGCTATGAATGTTGTGCTTTTGGGAAGATGCTTTTTGATGTTTGGGGTGGAAGAGGATGGTCTATGGAAGCAAGTTCATCTCTAGTCAATATGATTTGAGCGAGGTTGTGCTCACTAGGTCTTCTTCATACTATAGAGCCTCATTCAAGAAAGAGAGTGTGCTTAGGGTGGGGAATTGGTCTCCCGGTCATTTTTGGTAGGATGTCTGGTGCTTGGACCATCTCTTTGCTTATCTTCCTAGGTTGGGTCACGTTGCCTTAATGAAAGAGGCATCAATCTCTGAGTGTTTCTCTATATTGGGTGTTCGCATGGTGTGGGCTCCCACTGTTGGTGAGATCTAATGTGGAAGTTTTTTTGTTCTTCTGGATCTCCTTCATAGTTGGGCTTTGTCGTGGAATGTAGGGATGATTGGGTGTGGAAATTGCAGAGATCAAGAAGATATTTTTGCCAAACCTTAAATGCAGCTTTATGCAATTCTTGACTATGGGAGCCTTGTAATCCAACAAAGCCCATTTGGTTAAATAGGTTTCTAGGACTACTGCTTTCACTTGGTTGGTGGGCAAGAAGAACAAAGTGCTTATAGCCGGAAAGAAGAGCACTTACAATGGATAATTTGCAAAAGTGACGTGTATATCACTAATGCGTGCATCCTGTGTCTTAAGTGTGCAGAGTCTATGAATCACCTATTTATGCATTTTGATTTCTCCAACGTAGTTTGGAGTAGCTTCTTCGATTTGTTTCAGTGTTGCTGGGTGATGCCTTATTCAATTGATTCCTTTATTATGGCTTAGTGTGTGGTTGCAAATGTTCTAAAGGTAGAATTCAATTGATTTCTCCAAAGTCTTCTTGCTTGCTTGTTGTTGATTGGGCTGAGCAAAACAACATTTTCTCGCACAGTTGATCTCAAAGCCCCGAGGTGTTTAGGAAAGCCAAGTTAGATGTAGTTTACATGGCTGCAAATCTTTTTGTTGTTGTTCCTTGATTTTTTAGCTTCCTTTTTGGATATATATATATATATATAGGTTTGTGGGGGATGATTGGTCATCATTGTCTCCTTTTGCTTTATTTAGTAAAGTTTGCATTATCTCCTTCAAAAAATAATAAAATATCTTTTTAACCTCATAAGACACAACTATAGAAAGTAAGGTAGGCTTAATGGGCCCTACAGATTTTTGGGTTATGGTCCATCATGATATGAGGCCGTTAGGTCAACTATTTGGATCACTAAAACAGGGTTCCCCATGAACAAACTCAGTGCAAAATAGGGTATTTCCTTGTTAGTGACTATCAGAGAACTCTACCTCCACGTCTCCACCATCCCCTCACCATGTATTGAAATGTTGGCGTGATATCGTTTTCACCATAATTGTGGCACAAATGGTTAAAAAAAAATGGCTCCACATGTTATGTTCATGACATCCAACCCTTCCAATAGGTGCACCCTAATTAAAAAGGGACATCCCAAAAATAGGCCAATCCAACCATCAAGTGGACCACACCATGGAAAACAATGAAAAAATGCCCAAAAATCATAGAAAATCAAGTGGTGGGGCCTACCTAACTAGCGATGGCAAGTTCAGTTTGCAAGGAAGTATGTAGAGCCTTAAGTTCAGTCTACACCATAAAAACAATGAAAAAATGCCCATACATATAAATTCAAGTGGTGGTGCCCACCTGATGGTCATATTGAGCTGATTCTTTTTAGGGCATGTTTGGTGCATGGAATTAAACTATATTAAGCTGGATTTGGTGGGATGGCTTTTGAAAATAATCCAACCCCGCGTTTGGAACACCAAGGTGTTAAAACATATTTTATTTCGGACTTTGTGCCAGTGCCTTTCCCCATCCGCCAAGGATATCGATCCATAGAAGAGGGATTGCCATAATCCGTCGGACGCGAATTTCTTGTGAAAGCCCTTTTGCATGAAGCCCTGCGTTGAAATGCTAGGTGGGGCCCATCGTGATGTTTATGAGAAATCCACCCCGTCCATTCGTTTTGCGAGCCCATTTTAGGACATTCGACCAAATATGAGGCGGATCTGAAACTCAAGTGGGCCACACAAGAGGGAAAATTGGGAGAACAAATAGGAACCATTGAAACCTTTCTGGGCTCCACCTTGGTTTCTATATGCCATCCAAACCATTTATAAGGTCATTCTCACTGGGATGAAGTGAAAACACAAAAAACTTAGCCTAATACACAACTTTTGTGGCCATACAAACTTTTCAACGGTCGTCATTGATTCCCCATTGTTTCCTCTCGAGTGGCCCCTTTTAGATTTGGATACGTCTCATTTTTTGTGGAATGTCCTAAAATGAGCTCTCAAAACAGATGGATGGGATAAATTTCTCATAAGCATCACGATGGGCCCCACCTAGCATCCCGGCACAAGAACTTCCCGTGAAAGGCTTTCCACAGTTAGTACGCAATCTTCTTCCTCGTCAAGCTAACTCCACACCAAACATGGTAATAATCAGAATTGACAGTTTGGGTGGGATTCTTCTTCGTCAAACGTGGAATGGGATTAGGTGGTATTTCACCAATTCTACGACAATACACCTGCAATGGTAATCATGACGCTCTGTAAATTCCATCCCAGCTAATACCACTTAATCCCTTGCACCAAACAGGCCCTTGGTGTTTATTCATCATCGTGGGGTGTACCTAATGCATTAGTTGTATGACATGCAGACACCTCTATGGGCCTCACACTTTCTAGGGCTTTTCAATGGTGGGTGTCTTATTGTTCCCCATGGTTTGGCCCACCTGATGATTGGATCATTCCACTTTTGGGGGGGGCCTGTAAATTGATTGGGTGCTAATGCATGGGATTGATGTCATACACACCATGTACGGACCATTTCAACTATTTGCACCAGAACTATGGTGTAACATTTTCACATCAACATTTTGTAGGATGTCATACACACACCAGATGTAGGCCATTTTGACCATTTACACTACAATTACGGCATGAACATTTTCACACCAACTGTGGTGTAAACATTTGAGTGCCTACATTTTAAAATGATGGTGAATTATTGTAGTGGTTCTTTCTTAAAAGAGATGTGAATTCATTCCCTGTCTGGATGAGATGATACTTTCTTGATGGTTCTGTACCACTCAAATAGAAATGGACATTTTATAAGATTGTTGTAAAACCAGCTATGCTTTATGGGCAGAATGTTGGGCACTTAAGGAACAAATTGTTCATAGGGAAATGAGTATGTTGAGATGGATGAGTGGCAAGATGAGGAAGGATAGAATTAGAAATGAATGCAGTTGCGGGAACTTAGGAGTAGCATCAATAGGTAATAAGATGAGGGAAAGCAGACTTAGATGGTCTGATCATGTGCAACGGAGACAAAGAATTGTGCCAATTAGGAGTGGCTACAAGTTGGATCTAAAAGGGCAAGGGGAAGGCCCAAAGGACATGGATAGATTTAGTAAGAAAAGACTTGGTGACCTATGGTCTAACTGAAGGTACGGCCCTTGATAGAGTGGAATGGCGGAACATGATTTATGTAGCCGGACCAAATTAATTGGGATGAGGCTGAGATGACGACGATGACGATGATGATGATGAGGTCATATCATTCAAGTGACATACAATACAACAATTAAACACAAACAGTACAACCAAAAACTAAAAAGTAAAACACATTATGATTTTAAAAGGTGAAAATGGAAGAAATTAGGATTTCCTCAATTTCTTCCATTTTTCACCTTCAAAATCAAAATTTCTTGCTTGAAATCCATTTCAATGCATGAAACTCGTGCATGATCTGAATTTCTACTTTTTTCTTGCTAATCTGTCGAAACAAAATTTAAAAAATAAAATAAAATCTCAACTTTGATGTTCTGGCCCTAATATGCTCTCTGATTGCAATCTCTCCAGCAAAATTTTGTTTTAATGTAATACACATACCAAGAAATGCAATACCAAAAAAAATGTGTTCAAAAAATGGATTTTCTTTTGTATTTTCTGCCTAATATCACATCTATTATTGATGTTGACCAATATGGAGTATTTTTATAATACCTTCATCGCTACATCACAATAAATTGAATATCCTGAAATACCAGCCCATATCAACGATCTTATTGTTGATGCAATGTATTTTTGTGTTCCCCCTGAGTTTTGTATCGCTGACCGATGATATTGAAAGTATTGGCTGATACATAGAACATTATTTCCAATATCAGTTCCTCTTGATAGCCTAAGATTCATGACATTCCTAGCATGACACGTTCTATTTTCAAGAGTGAGTTTTGTAGCTTCATATGTTAGTGGAATGGACGAATATTATGGTTGCTTTATTCCTATACAAAGATATTGATGGACTACTTGTTGTTTGAGTTCCATTTGGATTTGGTAATAAATAATCAGTGTTTTCAATAGCTACGTTATGTAGCGTGTAGCTTACGCTACGTAGAATTGCATGGCCTTAAGGCTACGTAGCTCATGAAAATAGCTTAAGTCGCATGTAGCCTATGCTACATCATAAATTGCATACGCTACAAGCTACGTAACTACGCTACACGCTATGTAGCTCACAAGATGTTTTCAATGATTTGTTACATTTTTCCATTTCCAATAAAAATTAGTTAACACTTTTAATGCTTTTAGTAAATTAATATAAAAAAATATTAAATCAGTTTCATTGCTCTTTCTTTACCATTATACTTAATCATTGCCCTTTCTTATTACTTTAGGTTCCATTTTGTTGCACCAAAAATCATGAAATTTTGTTAACTTTCATTATGAATGAGTCTAATTTGGTCCAGAATATCATGATATTTGGTGCAACCAAGCACCTTGATTAAAAATCTAGTAGTTGCGTGTAGCTTAGCTACACATTAAGTAGCTTACACCTCACGCTTCAAAGGGGTGAACGCTATGCTACACGCTATTCGCTATTTAAAACACTACAAATAATCAATGTCTATTAGTCATCTACACCAATTGGGATTTTCTGTGTGTAAAAACGTGGTTTCCAAATTTTACATTTTTCTTTCATCTTAGTTGGAGGACATCTATGCAAGCTTGTATCTTGTCAAATGTGATGCGGATTTGAATAGAGCAAGCCACAAACAAGGAGAGAAGCAAACCAAAATGACGAAATTCTGCAGTGGAATCTGTTTATTCTTCATATTAATATGCGTTATCTGGGCTCCTATGCTGGTAAGGAACTTTTGACTCTACACATACTTGGCAGTGGAATTTCTCCTCTGATTCATGTTCCTGCTAGTGCTTTGAACTGCTAGTTTCCATTAGTTCTTGAGTCCTTGGTTGTTTTCATATCTGCAATTTGCAAAAGAAACTGCACCTCAGATATAAACTTTGGTTTGCATTGCCCATTTCTAGGTTCTGTTACACATTTTCTGCAAATTTCAACTTAAACATGCCTTTTGTTTACTTATCTGTCATGTTTGTGATTTTTAGTTGCAGTATCGGCCAAAGTGTCCCTTTTATATTGAGGGTAGTTCACTCCATGATTACCTACCTGTTCATGCCTACAGTCTGCAGATACTCTTGTACTATGCTAGTTACTTCTCATGGGGTTCTATGGATTTGTAGTTTTCCCTTCATACTAAACCCAGTCCATCTTGGACGTTAACTTCTTACAATTTTTCATTCTTTTGTTTCTGATTTTCATTTGTGGGCTATTGATGCCAATCAGCATGTGAGTTCCAAGACAACATGTGGTAGGAGAAACAAAGCCCATTAAGGGCCAGACATCCCATCCAAATGGGCAAGATTTTTGGTTGATAACCTTGATTTGAACATGTAGAGCTTAAATGGGGTGTTAGGAGGAAAAGTGGAACGGAAATTGCTATAGGGTGGGGGAGGGGAGAAGGATGAGGTTTTTGGAGGATAAGCAGGTGTGGGGAAAAGGCATACGTAACACAAAAGGTTGGCCTAACACAACAAGCCCCAGTCCTGTTTTATCGTGTTTCTAAGGCAACCTTTTGTTTGTATCGTTATGGTTTGGTTGCTTTGTTAATGTGTTGTAGGTGTTTCACTTTAAGTATGGCTATTTCGTTAGGGGCCTGGGCCCTAAAAGGGGCCTTATAAAAATGCAATGGCTTGAAAGCTAGCCACCAAAAAGGCTAGCTGAAAAGCTTACATAGTAAAATGTGCTGAAGGAAACAAGTGGTGCAATGGGTAACGTACACCAGGCTTGAACTAACCAATCTGGCTTGTGTAGCTTACTAAATAGAGCGGTGTAAGCTTCAAAGCTACAGCATGCTAGCATCTTTAGTTGTGGCATTTTGTTGCATGGTGATGGCTGGGAAGACTCTACTTTGGATACGCTAAAAAGACATCAACATTGCCTTCTTCACATGTATTTAGGCGCAAATAATCTGACAAACTCATCATGAGTTGCTTGGTGGTGTGCTTTATTTGGTGCCCGTCTTTCAGAAAAATCAACATTGCTTAGGTGCCTCACAGTTCCATCTCTAGCGTCTTTAAAAGTTGGAATCATGGTCTGTTTTACTCTAGGACAATATTCTTTATTGGAGGGAGGGAGAAAACAATGTGTGTGTGTGTGTGTGTGTGTGTGTGTGTGTGTGTGTGTGTGTGTGTTAATGACTTCAGTACTTTTACTAGATTAGAGCTCCCATGTGCAGGAGGTGCTACATTGCCTACGCAAACTCCTAATTAGACTTGCTTACTTGAGCCCTTTATGCGATAAGAGTCATAACCCACATTCCCACAACTATCCATTGTGGGTCAAAAACAATAAAGACGAAACCATAAGGCACAAAACAACAACAATTGAGTTTGTATTGTCAACACCTAAATTTAGCAAAGGGTCTTGTTCAGAGGGGACAGAAAAAACTACCTAATGCTTCTTGTTCTTTTATTTCTATGTTATTATCTACCTTTGGACTGATTAGGTTGGGTTGGTCAAAGGCTTTGGGGTGGATAACACGAATTTTCAAATTTCTCACATTCAGTATACGGATGATACCCTTTTGTTGTGTAAGGCGGATGATTTCTTTGTGGAAAATCTTCATTCGGTTTTAGTAAGTTTCAAGGTGGTTTCCGGTTTGAAAATCAAAATATCCAAAAGTGAGGTCTTAGGGGTGTGTATTTCCAAAGAAAGGGTTCGGGCTTTCGCAGAAGTATTTTGTTGCAAGGAAGCTTCTTTACAACTACGTATTTGAGTTTACCGCTATGTATAGGGAGACCGGCGAAGCACATGTGGGATAGAGTTATAGAAAGATGTGAAAGAAAGATGTCAAAGTGGCAGTTGAGGTACTTATCCATGGGGGTGAGAATGGTTATGATAAGAACTTCTATGTCGAATCTCCCAGTTTATTTTATGTCTCTCTTCAAATACCCAAAATATATTATGCCTTGGAAAGACGTAGGAGGGACTTTTTGTGGGAAGGGTTGGGAGAGAAACATAAGTTCCATCTTATGAAATAGGAAGAAGTTTGTAAACCAACGAGTCAAGTAGGAGTTGGAATCTTAAAGTTAGAAAAGATGAATCTAGCTCTGTTGAGAAAATGGGTTTGGAGGTTTGGGGCGGAGTAAGAGGCTAGATGGAGGGAGGTAAAAGCGAAAAAATATGGAGTAGAAGAAGGGGGGTGATGGACGAAGGCATCATCTTTGTACCGAACTTCGTGCTTGTGAAAATCGGTAGCGTCCTAAAAGAAAGAGTTTGGGCGGGGATAGGCTTTCATTTGTGGGATGGTAAGAGAATCAGATTCTGGCATAATAGGTGGGTGGGAGATGTGAGGCTGGGTGAAAGGTTTCCATCTTTAGTAAGGTTAGCTAGAGAAGAGGAGGAGAAGGTGAGTAATTGTTTCTTAATTAGAGGTGAGGAGGTAACATGGGCCCCTATTTTTAGAAGGAATTTGTCAGACGGGGAATTCAAAGAGTTGGTTCAAATGCTTGAGATGTTAGCAAAGATTTTTCTAGTGTTATTAGAGGCGTATTCCCTAAGGTAGTCAAAAACTAAGTCAGGTTCTTTCTCAGTTAGGTCATTCTATTGGTTTTTAGTGGGAGAGGCAAAAACTACGGGGTTATCTTCGACGGCTTTTCTTTGGCATTATGGTGCGCCTTTGAAGATGGCGGCTTTTGGTTGGCTAGTATGGAGGAATAAAGTGCTAACAATAGACAATCTCTGTAAGAGGAACATGATTCTTCCTAACATTTTCTTAAAGTGCTTCAAAGATGCGGAATTTTTGGATCACTTATTCATTCATTGTGTATGTCTAGGGAGGTGTGGGTTCTTTTTCTCTAATTTTTCGGGGTGCTATGGGTGTTTCTGAATACTATAGAGGAATTTTTCATTGCTTGGCACGGTGGGGGGATAGGGAAAGAAGAGAAAAGGTTGTGGCGATTAAGTTTGCTAGCGACTCTATGGGCGTTATGGTGGAAAGAAACGAGCGATGTTTCAGAAACGAAATGAGTGGAGCAATGCAAGTATTCAACCAGGCAATTCTTAACATGAAGGAGTTGGTGGAAGTCTAGTTTGTTCAATATCCTCTTTATGTTTTTTGGGGGGTTTTTTTGTTTTGGTGCATTTGTATGTTTGTACATTTTTACATTTTGGCTTCGGCCTTTTTATATGAAATCTCATCATTGTTTAATTTAAAAAAAAAAAAAAAAAAAAAAAAAAAAAAAAAAAAACTGCCTTTGGACTTGATCATTGCATTTCTCCTAAGTTTTACTTGTTTAGCTTTGGCATATCACAACCAGTCAAAACAACAAATGTGGAAACTAAGTTATTCACACTATCTATTCCGTTGGCAAAAGATGAGGACTGAATCTTCTTCCTTCATTAGAAAAGGAGACTTCTTCAAAGACTAGTAAAATGCAGATGGTTGCATGTTAGAAAGAGTGTGTTGGTAGTTTTGGAAATATCGGAATGTGGGAGAAATGACTTGAGGTGCATGAAATCCACTGTCCATCACATACACCACCCAGCCTTGATCCCAAAAATCAGGATGCTTCAACACTCAAGTGGGCCACACTAAAAAATTTACACCTAAAACCTTTAAATTCACGTGGTATGGCCCACCTGAGTTTTAGAATACTATGATTTTTAGGTAATTCTTGCATCCGTATGAGGCACATCAGATGTATGGATTGGATGGCATATAAGCACCATAGTTGTTCTACAAAAAACTAATGGTTGGTGTTCCATCCCAACTGTTTCTTGTGGAGTGGCCTACCCGAGTTTTGGATGATCACGGTTTTTCGGTTCAATGGTTAAAATGAGGCAGTGTACTTGATGGATGGGGTGGCTCTCATGACAGTTCAACCCACGTGGCTCTTGGTTTACAGAACTAACCCCAGTAGGTACCTAGAGCGAGTTACCCTATGGTGGCCTTTTTGGATTAAGGTCGATTCATTTGGAGATCTTGTAAAAACAACAATTATTGCGTGTAGGGTCCACATAGGTGTGTTTTTATCATCCAACACATCCATCACGGTTTTCCCACCATGAAAGTTGGACGCCCCAAAAGTCAGGCTGCTCCAACCATCATGTGGGCCATCAATTGAAATTTGGATGTTTTGTGATGGTTATCCATTGCTTTTAAAGTCAGCCCACCTAATGATTTTATAGGCCTGATTTTTGGGGCATTCCATTATAATGGTGGGGATCACATAATGCACCTCTTGGGTGGCATATAAACAACAAGGTATCATAGAAAACAACAGACAACCATCCAACGACCGTCCAATGCACATGGTGGTTAGATTGTCCTGATTTTTGGGGCGTCCAACTTTCATGGTTGGCCGAACTTGATGGACAGGTTGGATGCCATATGCACACGTTGGCAGGCCCACACATACAATAACCGTACTCTACAGGGACTCTTAGAGGAACAACCTTGTGCGTGTGCCTGAGGTAACCGCATAGAGGGTATTTTCACCATTTGATTTAAATACCATGGGTTTTTTAGGTATACAAAAGTTTTGAAAATAAGTTTTATTTACTTTTATATAGTAGGATAGAAAATCAAATCCTCGGGAACATCTAGCTGGATACCCACTATTAGGATTACAACATTTATACCCATGCTAGTTACCAAGAAATATGCATTTTGTGGACTTAAAAGTCCAACTTCTTTCTGTTGGAGCATTGATTTGCTCTTGGTATTGTTAGTAGGGACTGTTTTGTAAATAAGGGGATTTATTCGTAATATGCTCTTACGGAGGTTGTTTTCTGTAACAAAGGGGAAACCCTACATATAAATAGATAATAATAAAAAAGGAGAGATACGAATTTTGTCTCTACCTCTCTCAATCTCTCAATCTCTCATCTCCATTTCTCTCTTCCTCAATCTATCTTCAAATCTTCAACTTATCTTCATTCCCTTCTACAAAATCTTCATGGTATCAGAGCCACAATCGATCAAGGTTGTTTAGATCTAATAGAGAGCCCATTCCATCATCAAGGGAATAAAGTCTAGACCAAAGCAAGAGGAATCTGACAGTTTCTTATGAAGAAGCTTATTGACGTCAGCATTCGTACAGCTGGCGTCAGCAACCCGACATCTGTACGGATCGATTCGACTCAAAATCAACACCCCTAGGTGTGGTTTCATGTGAGGAGTTAAATGAGGATCTTTTTCAGAATTTTCTGAGGTGATTCAAGATTTTTTAAGCTTTTTCTAAGTTTTTCAAAAAAATCCACAAGATTGCTCTTTTTTTTAGATTCCTCTTGATCTGATGTTTTTCGTTTTGGAAATCCTCCTACATATTGACCATCTTTTAGTTCCCTACACAAGGGATTTCTTTTTGTGGAAGATTTGGGGCCATTGGATGCCCAGTTACACAGATACGGAGGGTCGGCTGTGCTGTTTTTGGGTTTTTTGGGGTCCAACTGATACACCGAGTGTATGGTGTATGTTCCAGCAATGGTTAATGCTTATTTGAGTTGCTGATCCTTGTTTCTCATTTTTTTAATACCCATGGATTCTAAGTTTGTTGGGCATGGTCCTAAGGGGCCACTTTCGATTACTTCCACTAAATTTAATGGAAACAACTTTCTCTTATGGTCTTGGGCTGTCCGAATGTATGCTATTGGCAAGGAGAAGCTTGGATTTCTCACTGGAACCATAAAGAGGCCCTCTTCTTCATCTGAAGACTCATCCAAACATGATGCTCGAGAATCCTCTAATGCCATTGTCATGGGCTAGTTACTGAATTCTATGGAACCAAGTATTGCCTCTAGTTATTTCTTCTATGATACTGTTGCAGACTTATGGAAGTCCCTAAACGACACTTACATGGGTACCTCAAACAGACCCCATATCTTCCAACTTACTACAGAACTATATTCTCTTACTCAAGATAATTTGTCAGTTATGGAATACTTTGGTGCTCTGAAAAGCCGCTAGGAAGAGTTGAGTCATTTGTCGCCACTCAATGAATTACCTAGACAGTAGCACTGCAGAAATTGTAAAGTCACGAGAAGATGAAGCCAAGACGTACAAGTTTCTAGCAGGTTTAAACAGTAAATATGAGGCATTGAGGACACAATTAGTTGCCACCAGTCCATTCCCTTCACTTCAGACAGCTTATTCTATTGTTCATACAGAAGAGGCTCGCAAGCAGGTCATGTTAGCCCCAGCCCTGACACAGGAGCGGACTACCTTTACCTCATCTACAATCCCATCTAGAGATAGCAGTGTTGGCTCTGTTGCACAAGGAGGGGCCACAGTCAGAGGGCGTGGCCAAGGTCGTGGAAGACTTATGTGCACAATATGTAATCGTTCAGGACACACTCGAGAACGATGTTTTAAACTTCATGGCCGCCCTGCTGCTCATATTGCGACGTGTGATGAGGCTACAAATACTTTTGATACTCTTGGCAACACGGACTCTTTAGATCATGTTGCCACTGTCACGATGACTCGGGCTGATGCTATGGAACTTCAACGTCTCAAACTGCTTCAAGTTCAGTCAGGTCCCACTGCCTCCTCCTCATCACAGCCTTCTGCCTCCTCGTTTGTTGCTTCCACAGGTACTGTTCTTCATGCCTCCACCACTCCTACAACTTGGATCATAGATTCGAGGGCATCTAATCATATGATTGGTACTCATGGTTGTCTTCTTCCCTTCATCTCCTCTTCCTGTAGTCGTTTAGTTCTTCTGGATAATGGATCTTCTACTCCAGTGGAATGCATTGGCTCTGTATCTTTTTCACCCTCTTACTTTATCAAATGCTTTGTACGTTCCCAAGTTTAATGCCAATTTGATCTCTATTAGTTGTCTTGCTAGAGAATTGAATTGTTCTGTGACCTTTTTTCCTTCTCATTGTGTCTTTCAAGACTTGAATACGAAGAGGACTATTGGAGTGAGATATGAGCGTGGTGGTCTCTACTTTTTGCGTCAGGGGGAGATTTTTGTACTGGTGCTTCCACTCCATCTAGATCTCTTGTTTCTACATCAAGTAGTTTAGAGTCCAATAAGGAGTCTGCTACCCTCTGGCATGTAAGACTGGGTCATGTTTCTACTAGAACTTTTCATTTTTTTGTTCCTCATTTAAATTCATTAGATGATGTTTCATTCAGATGTGAGACGTGTCAACTTAGTATGTTAGATCTTCTTATCCCAATGTTAACCATCGTGCTACTAAAAGGTTTGAGTTAATGCATTCTGATATTTGGGGTCCTAGTCCTGTTAAGTCTCTTAATGGATATCACTACTTTGTTACTTTTATTGATGATTTTTCTCGTGTTGGGTTTATTTGATGAAACGGCGTGATGAGCTTTTCCACCTATTTCAATCATTTCATAAAATGATTCAGACGCAGTATGACTGCAATATTCTGACTATTCGTTCCGACAATGGTGGGGAGTATACCTCCAAATTTTTCACATCTTATCTCCAAGAAAATGGCATCAATCATCAACGTTCTTGTGCTTACACTCCAAAACAAAATGGAGTGGCAGAGCAAAAAAATCGCCATCTACTAGAAGTTACTCACTCACTTTTGATCGGAATGAAGGTTCCCAAATCATACTGGTCTGCAGCTTTGCTGATGTCATGCTACTTAATCAATCGTATGCCTACTCGTGTGTTAAATGGTGGAATTCCAATTCGTACACTTAAACCTGATTGTCCATTATTTGTTGTTCCTCCTAAGGTGTTTGGGTGTACATGTTTTGTTCACTCATTAAGCCCTTCAAGGGACAAGCTTGATCATCGGTCGTTCAAGTGTATATTAATTGGGTATTCCCTTCAACATAAGCGTTACAAGTGTTATGATCCATCTACAGGAAGTTCCTGGTATCCATGGATGTGTCTTTTTTCGAGGATCAACCATTTTTTTCTTCTATGTCAACTTCATCAAGCAACAAGGATACATTTCACTCTCTGCCCATGCCAGTTGTTCATTCTCCTCGTGTTTCTTCCTTCCCGGGACTTGAGAAGCTGATCACTTATGTTCGCAGACATATGAGACCACCACAAGGGCCATTGGTGGCCCCCACATCCGTGGTTCCTCTTCTTGCTTCAGGTACATCTTCTTATTCTACTCTCATTGCTAGTCCTTCCCATGTTGCTTCTCACACTAAAAATCACCATCCAACATGACATCTTATTTCTAACTTTCTTTCTTATGAGATAGTTTCATCTTCATATCGTGTGTTCTTAGCTGCAATCTCTTCCATATCTATTCCTAAATTAGTCCTTGAGGCCCTTGCAGTTCCTTAATGGAAATAGGCAACGGGGGTGGAAATGGCTGCTCTTGACAAGAATGGTACTTGGGACCTTATTCCCCTACCTGCTGGCAAGAGTACCATTGGATGCAAGTGGGTATTCTCTATTAAGTATATGGTTGATGGTTCCATTGAACGATACAAAGCTCATCTTGTGGCTAAAGGTTATACACAGCATTATGGGGTTGACTACAACAAAACATTCTCTCCTGTGGCGAAGCTGAATTCGATCCGTCTGATTATTTCATTAATAGCTAACCTTGACTGGCCTCTGTTTCAGCTGGATGTTAAGAATGTGTTCCTTCATGGGGACATCGACGAAGAGGTTTATATGGATCTTCCTTCTGGGTTTCAGCTTAAGGGGGAGTCTATGAAAGTTTGTAAGCTGAAAAAGGCTCTGTATGACCTTAAGAAATCTCCAAGAGCATGGTTTGTCAGGTTTAGTGCTACGGTTTTATCCTTTGGTTTCAAACAATGTCAGACAGATCATATAGTCTTTACCATACTCGACAAGAGGGTCGGACTATTGTACTTGTTTATGTGGATGATTATTACTGGGGATGATATGAAGTTTATTGATCAGGCTAAACACATGTTGAGCAAGGAGTTTGATATTAATGACCTTGGCCCTCTACGATACTTCCTGGGGATTGAAGTGGCCTAGTCGTCTAAATGCATTTTTATATACCAGAGAAAGTATGCACTTGATCTACTAAACGAGACTGGTAAACTTGGTGCTCGTCCTGCTTCATCTCCCATGGATCAGAAGCATTCATTACATGCATCTGAAGGTGACTGTCTGACAGATCCTGGTATGTATCAGAGGCTGGTTGGAAAGCTGATTTACTTAACTATTACAAAACCGAATATTACTCAAGCAGTGAGTATCGTAGGCCGTTTTATGAATTCACCAAGATCATCCCATTTATATGTTGTGTATCGAATATTGAGGTATCTGAAGTCATGCTCAGGAAGTGGTATCCTTTATGCAAATCATGGACATGTTGATATTGTCGGTTATTCTGATGTTGACTGGGCTGGATGCCCAACGGATAAAAGAATCTACTTCTAGGTACTGCACCTTTGTTGGTGGCAACTTAGTGACAACTTAGTGACATGGAGAAGTAAAAAACTGTTAGTGGTATCGCGGTCCAGTGCAAAGGCAGAGTATCGAGCTATGGCCCATGGGGCGTGTGAACTTTTGTGGTTGAAATCTATTATGGTAGAGCTTGGTTTTTCAATTACTTCAGTTGTTCCTCTCTATTACGACAACCAAGCAGCTATTCACATTGCCTCTGATTCAGTCTTCCATGAAAGGACCAAACATATCGAGGTTGACATACATTTCATTCGAGAAAAGATATCTTCTGGGTTGTTAGCTACTCCATTTGTTAAATCAACGGAACAGTTAGCGGACATATTCACCAAGGCGCTGAGCTCTTCCATGTTACATGAGATCTCTTGCAAGTTGGGTATCATAGATATTCATACACCAACTTGAGGGGGAGTGTTGGAGCATTGATTTGCTCTTGGTATTGTTAGTAGGGACTGTTTTGTAAATAAGGGGGTTTATTTGTACTATGCTGTTAAGGAGGCTGTTTTCTGTAATAAAGGGGAAACCCTACATATAAATAGATAATAAGAAAAAAGGAGACATACAAATTTTGTCTCTACCTCTCTTTCTCTCTCAATCTCTCATCTCCATCTCCATTTCTCTCTTCCTTAATCTATCTTCAAATCTTCAAGTTATCTTCATTCCCTTCCACAAAATCTTCACTTTCTACTACGACTCAAGTCATGCACAAAATGAACCAAACACACTATGGTAATAAAAATGGATCAGCGTTCAGATAGGGAATATTAAAAGTAGATTTATCAGTATGTCATTCACCTTAGATATATCTCTGCAGAGGTCCGATTGTTGCTAATTTATGTCAATAATAGAGTTAAATAGTTCTTTTCAAATGTTTCTACTTATTGTAGAATTCTCCACATTGGTATAAAAAAAGGTGGTACTCTTTAGTTAATGTTTGGGCCTTGGGGTTGTGGTAACTTATGGCTTAAAAGTGGTTTTTTAATATTTCTGACCCTGTGCACAAATCTAGCTCTTTGTTCCTTGGGTAGGGATAGGTGTTGGTATAATGTCGTAATAATCTTGTGCTTTAATGACATTGTGTGTTTGGTTTGCATCTTGATGTCATGATTAAATGAGTGAGAAGCCTGATCTATTTGTGATGTTATGGATTAAAGTGAGGGGTTCCTTTGATTGTCCTAAGGGAATGTGAGTTTGGACACGATGGCCTCTAGCCAAGGGAGAGTTGTGTTTCATGAATCTTGGTACCCTAAATTCCAATATCATAGTAGTGGGATTGGTCAATCTATGAAAATTATATTGGCCATCTTGTGTGAGGGAACCAACGACAAGTTAGGATGACACTTCTTCACCATCGATCTCAACGAGATGTTCGTGCCTATGCCCTACCCTACATGGGAGTGTAAATGTTCAAGGTGTGCAAGTTTTTGTGTTTGGACCTAGGTGAGCACCTGCATAGGAGGATCACATTGAGTCTCTAATTGAGAGACCCATCATGCCTAGATCGAATCGACTTGATCATGTACTAGCTTTGACTAGTCCTTAGACTTGAGGTTATGTCAAGACTCCATGGTCCTAGTGTTGTGTGCTTTGGCACACCCTGGGAGCTTACATTAGTGTCTAACATATGGGGATGGTTGTGTGCATGCACTAGGATTTGGAATAAGGAGTCCACATGTTCCAACATGGGATCCACTGGTTACCTCGAGTAACTTGTTTGTGACTTAAATCTTAGACCATCCATCAAGTGGTTTTCTGGTTGGGCGCGACGCTGAAAAGGCTTTAAAGGCTTAATTGAAAGCTTTTAAATGTTGATATTTTGTTTTAACCTTTAAAAGTGTTTTATTCCTCTTGACAGATATCTAACTGGTTGAGATCTTCTAGTCCATCTTTAGACTGGTATGGGATTTTAGTCAAGAGTGGATGCCACTGGTTAGTGGAGGGACTTGATCAATTTGGGTACATGGATAAGGCAGGCTTACAAAAAAAATTTATGGTGTGAGGCAATTCCAAAGTCTGTCAGGATGAGGAGCACCATAACTAGTGCTCTCCTCTGAGACCCTAACTCCCCCATGTTGTGGCATGTAGAGTAGTAGAGGTGTATGCAGGATTAGCAAACCTCGTAATCTCAAATGGTTACATAGATACAATGTTTGGCTAAACCCAAGAGTCACGATACCGGTGTTTTAAATAGTTTACACTGTAGCATGTACCTTACGCTTGATAGTGTAGCTTAACCTTAATGCTATGTAGCTCATGAAAATAGCTTAAGTCGCATGTAGCCTATGCTACACACTAATTTGCTTACGCACACTACATAGCTCACACTATAAGTTATTTTTCAATAAAATATTAAAATTAATTAATGTTTTCAATGATTTTTTAGATATTTTCTATGTTTCAGTAAAAGTTAGTTAATGTTTTCAATGGTTTTAGTAAAATAATACAAGTAACAATGTTAACTTAGTTCCTTTGCCCTTTCTTTATCTTTAGTCTTTGCCTTATTTTTCCTATTATTTTAGGTTATGTTTGGTTGCACCCAACATCATGAAATTTCATTCTTAATTAGTAATTTGGTGCAAACATGAAATTTCAAGATATTTTGCACAATAAATCACAACCTTAATTGAAGATCTAGAAGTAGCATGTAGCTTACACCTCACACTTCAGAGGGGTGAACGCTACGCTACACGCTAATCACTATTCAATACACTGTACGATTTTTTAAAATTTTCTATTTTCAATAAAAGTTAGTTAATCTTTTCAATGGTTTAATACAAGTAACAATGTTAAATTAGTTCCTTTGCCTTTCTTTATCTTTAAATTCAATCTTTGTCTTAATTTTTCCTATTATTTTAGGTTATGCACCAAATATCATGAAATTTCATGATATTTGGTGCAACAAAGCACAACCTTCATTAAAGATCTAGAAGTAGCATGTAGCTTAGGCCTCACACTTCAGAGGGGCAAACGCTATGCTACACGCTATTTGCTATTTAAAACACTACACAATACAATGATGCAACTTGAGAGCCTTGAATTCGCTCATGACCCACTTGAATCATATAAACTAGTGTAAATGCAGCAAAAGGAATAGGTTTTAATCAAATAGGGTAAAGAGAAAGCAAAAAATTGGAAGGAATAAGATCAATATAAACATATTTGAGAACCAAACTCCAAAAGATCACTACAGTAGGAGGTGAGTGGTGGTATTAGTATGTGTGAATAGTAACATGTCAAATATACTCCGACTCTTAAAATCTTAGTGCAATCATTGATTTGGCGTCAGACTCCAACTTGTTCCTTAATTAAAATCATTGTTATAAATAGTGTGTGGCATAGCATTCACCCCTCAGAAGCATGAAGCGTAAGCTACATAGCATGTAGTGTACACGCTAGTTCTTGGTTGCACCAATTTCATGATATTTTACACCAAGTTAAATTGATTAATAATGAAATTAAAATTTCTTGATATTTGGTGTAACCAAACGCAATCTAAAGTGATAGGAAAGGGCAATGATCAAGTATAAAGGTAAAGAAAGAGCAACAAAATTGATTTAATATTGTTACTAATATTATTTTATTAAAAGCATTGAAAAGACTAATTTTATTGAAAATAGAAAAATGTAACAAATCATTGAAAACATTAATTGATGTTCATGTTGTAATGAAAAATAACTTGTAATGTGAGCTATGTAGCATGTAGCGTATGCAAGTTATCATGTAGCATAGGCTACATGCGACTTAAGCTATTTTCATCAATGTTGTCGAAATCGTTATCATATCGCAAATCGTAACAGGGGTTGAATTGTGAATTGCAAATTGTATCGTAAATCGTAAGATTTTTTTATGATCTTCTTAAAAATATGAAAAATATAAATAAATTAAAAAAAATTAAAAAAAAACAAGAAAAACAAAAACAAAAACTCAACAATCATCCTTTGGCCATCAATATGCACCAAGTAACACCATGTCATGATAGTGTTAAACGATTCTTATCTTTAAGTATTTCAAGAAATTTTCCTTAAAACATACAAGGATCATTTAATAATCTATGTTCTTGTTAACTTTCTTTAATGTAGAATCGCGTTTGAAAAGCGGCATTTGATTCTGTAGACTGACGAAAAAAAAATATTTGGTTTCTTCTAACCATCATTCTACAATACATACAAGTCAACATTATCATAACCATCCATAAAAACATTCCAGATAAGTCATACATCAATTTGGTGTTTTGACCAGTTATTAAATAAGAAATCAAAAAAAAAAAAAAAAAGCTCTACGATTTAACATTGAAGAGAATATATATCATTTAATCTCTTATAAAGAACAAAATAAAATAATTTACCTTTTCTAAATGATTCTTTCTTTTTTTTTATGAAAGGTTTTTCTCTAAACAATTCTTAAAGCCCCCACTAATTCAAAATTATAAAATGAAAGCCAACTGAAGCTTAAAGTAGAAGAGAACAAGTATAATTTGAATTATAAATTGGGATTTGAATCGTAAATCATAGGATTCAAATCATAAAATCATAAGATTCATATAAAAAGGATTCAAAGGTGGGATTCAAATCGTTTTGCTTAAGATTCGACTCAAATCGTAAATCATAGGATTTTGACAACACTGATTTTAATGGGCTATGCAGCATGAGCTATTTAAAACACTGATTAAAATAACTTCATGTCCAAGAAAAGACCCCTCATCCTACTCTAGTTCACTGTCAAAACTTCTTATGCTTAGAAACTGAAAATCCCAAATATATACAAACTTTGGCGAAGACCATCCTAGCCGTACTTAACCAATTAACCTTATCCTAATTTAACTCAATTCGTACAAACATTTTCCTAATCCATGCTCCATGTATTAACCATGGGTAAGTTGTTGGTTAAACAGAACGGAATTCAACTAAAACCATAAAATACTCAAAATTTGTCACATTTTCATCACTAATTTTTGTTCTACATTTCGAGTCTTGAAATGTTGAGATCTTGTGAAATGTATTGAAATATTCAGTGTCAATTTTGATGAGACCTTCAAAACAAGCTATTGATCACCAAAATGGGACATACAAGCACAATGTTTTGCCACCCAGGAGATGATTCTCCTTAGGCCATACAAAATCTAATGATCTAGGGGCCACTTTTTTCGCTATCAATTCATTCGCATTTAGTTGGCTTTTGAATTTTGACCTCCAGATTCTCCAATCTTTTTGTACCAATCATTGAATTCTTGTTTTGGAAGGGATTTTTTTTTTTTTTTAATTGCATTACGCAGGGATTTGACTATATGTCATCATCATCATCACCTGAGCCTCATCCCCAGTTATTGGGGTCGGCTATGTCAACCCTGTTCCACAATTCCACTCAATTTTCCAAATGGATACAAAACATGCATGCATATTGTCAACAAAGGGTTAAGGGTTAAGGGTTTCCTTGCCATAAATTTTGTGCACCATTTTCATATTACATCCGTGGAAGAAAATGTAACTGGGGAGTATATTAAAGCGTTTTACCTGTTCCACACACCATGTCCCTGATATGGGCAAGCTGATGTAGTTTAAGCATTTGTGCAACATTGTTCTCACTTATCACTTCTTTCAATCGCTGCTTTCAAATTCACATTTCAGCCAAAACGAAGAGTACAAATATTCTAGAAGTTTATTTTTTATTGGAAACCTTCTGACCTACGTTGACCAAAATGTGGAAAGGGGCTGTCATGGTCGAAATCAAACAAACAGACCCGAACAGGGACTGTTATATTCTGGTACTTTACCAGTATGAAATCGAACAAAATTGAAAGTACAGTGGCATTAGTCCGCTTAAGTTATTTTACATTCTACTTTCAAGAGGCCCTACCATTTGTATTGCACAATACCTTTACTCTTTACATGTGGAAGCATGTGGTATAGTCCTTGAGGCATTTACATTATACTTGAAATGCAAATCTCTGATTCTATGCATATTCGAAAGATTGATCTCAGTATGCATTCAGGTCTATAACCAACTAGATATGAAAATTAAGCTGTTTCCCTTTTGCAGATGTACAGCAGTGGCAACCCCACAAACATTGCAAACCCCATCAAAGATGTGAGTGTCCAGATCGATATTATAGCAGATAGTGGAAGACTGACGCTGTTTCAAACCACTCTTTGCGAAAGAATTCTGTGGGAAGACCTGCATGTGGACGTTAATCTTGACCAAGATGGTTATTTGGATGCGTACAATGTGAAAGATATCCAATTCATCTGCTGCCAAGCTGATGCAAGCACAGTTTGGCTGGTGCCGCAAGTAGTTCAGACTAGATTCATGAGATCCCTTGACAGGCGCATGGATGTCATTTTTTCATGGGTCTTTATTAGGGACAGGCCAAAAGGAAAGCAAGTCGTGAAATATGAAATATTTCTTCCAGATCAAAACTCATTGGACGTCAAGAAAGTACTCAACGGAACTACTGACAGTTTCACAATAAAAAACATTTACCCAAGATACTTCCGGGTCACCGGCTCTGGCGATGTGCGGCATCTGGAACGAGAGGTATGCTTCACAGTTTCTCACTTCTCTTCTCCGCATTGAGGAATTATGGGATCCTGGGACTTGGTAAGGAGTGGACCGCTTCCTATGCTTGCGCTCCATACATGTTGTGTCCTTAGTTCCATGATCCTGACCATTGATTGAATGGGCACCTCCGTATCCTGGACAGAAAGCTGAGCAGCAAATAAATCTGATATTTTTGAAAATTTAACAATTGTTTTTAGAGAAAGACATTTTATCATAATATCCTGCTAAATAAAATCCATGAACCCCTGGCAATATTGTAATAAGGGATTTTTCCATGCAGTTGCCTGCCTTTTCAGCTATGGACCAAAAGCCTCCCACTTTTAAACTATTTCTCAAAACCCATCTACCTATTTCATATACGTATTGCAGCTGCTTACACTACCAGATGCTTAATGGATGGAGCTGGTAACTACTGAAATGTCAATTTTACCCCTGGTTGATCGCAAATATTACTGTTTGACCCCTCTTACGGTTTTACCAGTGCCAAATGATGGTAGTGCCCTCATTTCAGCGGATGAATTTGGCTAGCGGCCCCAACACCCTGCCAGCTACCTAGTCTCAAAGCTCTGTAAGCCCCACCATGACGTATCTGTGTTATCCACACTGTCCATCCGTTTTCCATCTCATTTTAGAGCATGATCCCAAAAATGAGGCAGATGTAAATCTCAGTGGACCACACTATAGTAAAACAATATTAACTAAATTTTCACCATCAAAACTTCCTAGGGCCCACTGTAATGTTTATTTTCCATCCGAACTATTGATAAGGTCACACAAACCTGGATGAAGGGAAAACACAAATATCAGCTTGATCCAAAACTTTGTGGCCCTCAAAAAGTTTTCAATGTTAACCGTTCAATACCCACTATTTCCTGTGGCATGGTCCACCTGAGATTTGGATCTGCCTCATTTTTAGGCCTATGCCATAAAATGAGCTGGAAAAACAAATGGACCGAGTGGATTTCCACATCAAAGTAGGCCGCACGTACTGTCAAGGTTAGGCTAGCACGGCAATCAACATCCGTCAGTACACTTGTTAGATGTTTGATGGATAGCACGGCAATCAACGTTTGCGCGAGTCAAAGCTTTGATGGGCATTTGAGTTCCAAGTTCCCCGATCGTAGATGGGGCCCACCATGATGTTTGTAACAAATCCACTCCATCCATTTGTTTTTCCACCTCATTTTAGAGCATGGGACCAAATAGGAGGCTGATCCAAAGCTCAAGTGGGCCAAACAAACATGAAACAATGGGGATTAAATGCCTGCCATTGAAACATTGGTTAGGCCACAGGGTGTTTGTGACAAATCCATGCCGTCCATCTGTTTTTCCATATCACTTTGTTGCGTGGGTCCAAAAATGAGGCCGATGCCAAGCTCCAGTGGGACGAACAACTAGAAACAATGGGGATTAAACCCCCACCGTTAACACATCGTGGTGCCAACATGGGACCTACTTTGAGCTTTTGATCTGCTCATTTTTGGGGCACGTACCCTAAAATGATCTGGAAAAACAAATGGACAAAGTGGATTTCTCACAAAGAAGGTGGGCCCCACACATGATTGACAGGTGGTTAGGGTGGCACTAAGGTGTCCCATAACAGTAACGGTGGCCGTAACGGCCACCACCGTTACCGTTACGATACAAGCCGTAACGACCGTTACGGACCCCGTATCGGCCGATACGGCCCCTTTTAAAAAAAAAAAAAAACTGTTATAGGACCGATACGGGGCCGATACAGGGACCGTTACGGCCCATTTTTTCTGTAACGGCCGTTACGGCCGTTTTAACCCCGTAACGCATAACGGTCATGACCGTTTCCGTTACGTATTGGCCGATACGTAACCGTTTTGGGATACCTTGCGTGGCACGCCCATGAATCCAAACATAACAAGGGAGATTTGCTAAGTTAACGCAGGACAATACGCCTACCTATATGATGCGGAATGAAACTAAAGCGGAAATGCATAACAGCGACTAATTAAATTAAAACTATCTAATCACATGTGCTAGAATTCAAATAAGAAAGAAATCATGCACCACAACCATAAATCAGAAGCATATAGTGAAAGAACTACAAAATCTTAAAGGTTGGGACCCATGGAAGGTGGAACTTTACACATCCAAGCATAAGGTTAATCCTAAAATCAAAGGGAAAGGTTCTAGGGTTCCTAGGGTATAGCTGAAATTGGGGTTTAATGAGAATTAAGGTTAGGGTTAGGGTTTAGGTGATTTGGGAATTAGGAATTTATGGATTTAAGGTCGCGGGAAAACTGAAAATTGGATTTGGGTAAAAGGGATGGTCGGATTTGAAAGTTGTGTGGGCCGAGGTTAGGTTTGAGGCTTTCAGATGGAAGAAATCTGGGGTTTGGGGGGAAAACGAAATTTAAGGTAGCGGGGACCTACGCTGAATCAAAACGGTTTCAAGGATCAAGGTGTTTTGGCTATGGATTCAAAGAGAAATCAAAGATTGTTCAAACGGATGTAAAAGTAACAAATCAAAATACCTGAAATTGTAGAGAAGATGAAAGAGAAGAAAGATAGAAGGATGATAACTGGCATCAACACCAAAGAAGCTCCAATCACAAGAGAGCTCATGCTCATCTTAAGCAATGAAGGATTTTCTCTCAATATTCATAATAGCATAATAAAAAATAGGGTTTCTAACAGAGTATATATAGTCCACATTTAAAAAAATGCACTAAAGTGCCTAAACAATAAAAATAAAATAAAAGAATGCCAAAAAAAATCTGCGCACTCGGAAGGACCATCCGACAGAACCCAGAAATGTATGGGATTGTCTACTGGTCCGGCTCCTAGGCTGCTCTGTGCTCCTGCTACTGTACTCCTCTCACGTGCTCCTCAAATGTCATGGAACCACAACGAGATGGGCGCGACACGTCTCCTACACTGGTACACTCGAGAAAAGGAATGTGATGGTCTGATGTCCCCATCACAAGTGCAGTAAAATAAGGGCAGTCAGATCAATACCAAAATATGAAAACATATTCGTATAGATAACTAACAGCAAGTGGTTTAATGTCTAACAGTGAAAACTATGGGCAGGTTTTGGGAAATAGTTTAAAAGCAGGAGGTTTTCGGTCCATAGCCGAAAAGGCAAGCAGCCATAGGGAAAAATCCCTTGTAATAATATTGTGATGGTTTCATTGTAACATTTTTTCTGCACTTCTACCAGAACTCTATCTTTTCTCTAACTTGTTTTTTTTTTTTTTTTTGTCTCTAATTCATGATTGCCCTGTTGTTTCACTACTCATTATTTTTTCATATTTTTATCTCGTTTCCTTTATTTTTTATGTTCCAACTAACCAAGTTCTCAATAACAATATCAGTGGGCATATCAACTGGGCCTAAAAAAAAAATATGTTACAACTCATATTAGATTGCATTAGACCCCTGCAAGCCTCTTTTTTTTTTTTTTTTGAAAAAAAAATCTGGGAAAATAGGTAAAATGCAAAATGCCAGAATCTTTTCTTTTATTTATTTTGTGCATGTTTAACATGTATTTAATGGGGTAGCATACCATTCTTTGATAAGAATGTTGCTTTCAGCTTGACCTGCTGAAAGTAAAAAATAGGTACTAATCGAACACAAATCATGCATGCTGTGGTGGATTAGGGCTAAGGATTGCCAAGGGGTGAGCATGGGGTTGGTTTATGCCCGGATTTTGAACTAGTCAGGCCAAGCCTATTCAAAATATTGATTTTTCCAAGCTCAGGCATGGCCCATTGGTAGCACTAATTAGGGCCAATTACATATAAATGCAACAAAAAGAAGATGGGAAAAAAAAAAAGAAAAAAAAGTGATGGTTTATCCCTTCTTCCTATATTCCCCAAAATTGTCCATTTCTGCTTTGATTCGAATCCCAAATCTTGTCTTTCAATCCTCAAAATGGGCTTAGATCCAGAGCTCCCTTCATGGTTGAAATGTATAAAGTGGAAAAGCAAGAGAAATTTAACAGGGGGGGGGGGGGGGGGGTTCAAAACGGGGTCTTTATGGTCGTATCAGAAATAGCAGCCCTATATTGGTGGCAATATGGGATGCATTGGCCTATAGCAGCTGATATGGCCCATTTTTTAATGGACTGGTTCACTCCCATTTGGGTGGCTGATACTGTTACAACACATCCAATATGGCCTATTGTAACCGATATTTAAAACCATACCACCAAACCAAGAAATTTTTGAATTTTGAAAATGTCCCATGAAATTCCTCCTTGGGAAATTGCCAAGTATGATTTGTAGCTTTCTCCGGAAGATCCTAATGCTTCAATCAATGGCCTATAATCACTAAATGTTTGCTGAGGGTTAGGACCCTATTAACTGCTCGGACATAGGTGCCATACATCCAAATTTCTTCTGATTATTAAATGAGCCTACTTTGGTGGTTCTTGTGGCTACTTGTTCTAGACTAATTATCACTAGTTTACAGGGACCTATGGTTAGCGGAGATCTTCTTATGAATCGTGGGAATCCACCATGGTGGTCTTTCCATGATATCAATGCATCAGATGTGGCTGGCTGTGAAGGGTTGACAGGACCAACGGCTATCATTGTGTCTGAGGAAACACCACGTATGTTCTTACCAGCATTGAAATTGTTCCAGCTTGCTAAATGCTATGTAGTTTTTTGCATGTCTTGAAAAAGAGACTGGTAGACAAGTATTTTGGTTTCTCCTTCTCTTTTCTTTTCTTTTTTTTTTTTTCTCTTTTTTTTTCTTTAGTAGGGTTCTCATTTAATCCTTAATTATCTTTTCCAGAGGGTATACTTGGTGAGACTCTTAGCAAGTTCAGTATTTGGGGCATTTACATAACTTTTGTGCTGGCAGTTGGCCGGTTTATCAGAATTCAGTGTTCTGACCTGAGGATGAGAATACCCTATGAAAATCTTCCTTCTTGCGACAGGTAACACAACTTCAATTTTTGTTTCTTGATAAAAACAGGTAACAGGACTTTACATGCAATTCATTGGTTTGCTGTTCATTTGCAGAATATTGGGGATAACTGCAGCTAATAAAAAAACACAAAATCATTGTGCATCAACTCAATTTCTGAGTTGTCAATGAACAAACTAATGTGGTAGTACTGGGGCGTTAATTGATAGGAATTAGAGGGTCCTGCACATCGGTAAGCATAGTTTGCTGATGAACAAGGTTCTGTAAATGTGAGGCCTGTGGTTTGTGAACCTGATCTGATGGGCCTCGCCTACATTGAGGATGCCTCAAAATTTTCTCTTACTGGATGATACCAGACCTTTGATCAGTGGCCTTCAAATACACAGTCAAGAAAAAATAATGCACGGTTTTAATTGAAAATATGCCAAATTTTGTAGGGTTTGGATCTTCCAATCTGGTTGATTTTTCTGGGGCATCCCAGATTCATGATTGGGGCCATGAAGTCAATGATCTAGATGTAGAGTTGCAACATATGGGAGAGAGAGGAAAAACAGGAATGGAGGAAAAAAGGCTTCTTAAGCCCCTCATTTCTACTTCTTCTATTGCTTTTATGCTGGAATATTTACATCATAACCCCCTGATAAGAATGAATATTATACATAGAACCCTATTACATGTATTTATAAATAAACCCTTACGACACTCTTCCTCAAGTTGGTATATGAATGTCTGTCATACCTAACTTGCATGAGATCTCTGGCAGCATAGATGAACTGAGTGTTTTCATGAACATGTCAGCTAACTGCTTGCTTGATTTGACGAAAAGAGTGCATAATGTTCCGGAGGAGATCTTTTCTCGAATGAAATGAAGATCTACTTCAATATGTTTCGTCCTCTTATGGAAGATTAAATCAGATGCAATGTGGATGGCTGCCTAGTTATCACAATAGAGAGGGGTTGCAGAGTCGACAAAAAAACCAAGTTCTCCCATAATAGACCTTAACCATAGTATCTCACAAGTTGCCTAAGCCATAGCCCAATATTCTTCTTCTGCACTGGATCTAGACACCACAGATTGCTTCTTCTCTAAGTCACTAGGTTACCTCCAACAAAAGGACAATAACTAGAAGCTGACTTCCTATCAATTGAACATCCTGCCCAATCAGCATCCGAATATCCAGTAATATCAACGTGTCCATGATTGGCATAGAGAATGCCACGTCTTGAACATGATTTCAAGTATCTTAGTATGCGGTACACAGCATTAAGAAGTGATGATTTCGGTGAATGCATGAACCTACTAATAACACTCATAGCTTGAGTAATGTCTGGCCTTGTAATCGTTAAGTAGATTAGCTTCCCCACCAACTTTGATACATGATAGGGTCTATTAGGCTTTCATCCTCAGATTCATGTAAAGAGTGCTTTTGATCCATAGGAGAGGATGCTGGATGAATCCCAAGTTTGCCAGTTTCATTGAGCAAGTCCAACGTGTACTTTCTTTGAGGTATAAAGATACCTTTGGATGAGCATGCTATCTCAATCCCTAAGAAGTACCGAAGATGACCAAGATCTTTGATCTCAAATTCCGTGCTTAACATTTGCTTGACATGCTCTATAAATGTCATATCATCCCCAGTGATGACTATATCATCCACATAGACCAGTATAATGGTTCTGCCCTCTTGCCGAGCGTAAACAAACACAGTATGATCTGACTAGCATTGCCTAAAGCCAAATGAAAGAACTGCGGAACTGAATCGGGCAAACCACGCTCTTGGAGATTGTTGAAGGCCATAAAGAGCTTTCTTCAGCTTACACACCTTCCCAGTCTCCCCCTTAAGCTAAAAGCCAGGAGGAAGAACCATATAGACTTCTTCAAAGGGATCTCCATGAAGGAAGGCATTTGTAACATCCAGCTGATATAATGGCCAAGAAAGGTTTGTTACTAAGGATATGATCAGGCAAACGGAGTTCAACTTGGCCACAGGAGAGAAGGTCTCATTATAATCCACACTATAGTTTTGCGTGTACCCTTTGGCAATGAGACACGCCTTGTAACGCTCAATAGATCCATTAGCCCGATACTTGATAGAGTACACCCACTTACACCCCACAGTGAGCTTACCTGCAGGTAAGGGAACAAGATCCCATGTGCCATTCTTATCAAGGGCAACCATTTCTGCCTCCATAACTTGCTTCCACTCACGAACTGCAAGAGCCTCAACAACTGATTTAGGAATAGAGGAGGAAGATATGGCAGCAAGGAAGGCACGATATGTAGGAGAGACAGAGTCATAGGAAACAAAATTAGAGATAGGATGCAAGGTGGGATGATGACTACGGGTACGAGAAGCAACAGGAGAAGACGAATGAGTAATGAGAGTGGGATTGAAAGAGTTACCTGACGTAGGAAGAGGAGCTACAAGGAGCATTGCTAGCAGTCTCGACTTCCTGCGAACATAGGTGAGAGTCTGCTTAAGCACCGTAGGAGGAGAAATCGAGTGGTCAGTAACCACAGGCATAGGTAAAGAAGAGTGTGGGATGGCCAAATCTGGAGTAGTAGTCATGGTGGAAAAGAAGGGCCGATCTTCAAAGAACGTAACATCCAGAGACACTAAGTACCTTCTCGAACAAGGATCATAACACCTATAGCCTTTGTGATGAAGCGAGTATCCAAGGAAGATGCACTTGATGGAGCGATGCGCAAGTTTATCCTGGGACGGGCCCAAAGAGTGGACAAAACAAGTGCACCCGAAAAGTTTTGGAGGAATGCTAAAGAGGGGACAATCAGGCTTAAGTGTATGGAACGGTGTCTTGCCATTTAAGACACGAGATGGCATACGGTTAATCAAATAGCAAGAAGTCAACAAGGCAGTGGACCAGTATGATTTAGGAACTTTCATTCCAATCAAAAGAGAGCGGGTGACTTTCAGAAGATGGCGATTCTTGCGCTCAGCCACTCCGTTTTGTTGTAGAGTATAAGGGCATGAGAATTGATGAAGAATGCCATTTTCTTGAAGATAGGAGGTAAAGTTGTGGGATATGTATTCACCACCATTGTCAGTTCGAATGGATTGAATGTTGCAATCATACTAAGTCTTAATGAGCTGATGAAATGACTTAAACAAGTGTAGCAGTTCATGACGTCGTTTCATTGAATAAACCCATGTCACACGAGAAAAATCATCGATGAATGTCATTCATCACAAAGTATGAAAAATCATCAATTGAGTTAACAGGACTAGGACCCCAAACATCAGAATGTATTAAGGCAAACATCTTGTTAGAACGATGTGAGTGGGCAGGAAAAGAGGTCCTTACATGCTTGCTAAATTGACATGTTTCACATTAAAAAGGAACATTGTTCAATTTACTAAACTTGGGAAGAAAGAACTGTAAAGTCTTGAGTGACACATGACCAAGCCGTGCATGCCATAAGGCAGCTAACTCCTGACTAGGCTGAAAACAGTGAGATACAAAAATAAAAGAACTTTATGAGGCATCACTCCTAGCCAATGTTTTAAATAACGAATAGCGTGTAGCGTAGCGTTCACCCCTCTGAAGCGTGAGGCGTAAGCTACATAGCGTGTAGCGTAAGCTACACGTTACTTCTAGATTTTTAATTAAGGTTGTTCTTGATTGTACTAATTCCATGATATTGACCAGATTAGACTGATTAATAATGAAATTCAACAAATTTTCATGATATTTTGGTGCAACCAAACATAAAGTAATAGAAAAGGGTAATCACTAAATATAAAGGAAAAAGAAAGAGCAACAAAACTAATTTAATACTATTACTTATATCATTTTACTAAAAGCATTAAATATTGAAAATAAAAAAATGTAACAAATCATCAAAAATATTATTTGATTTTAATGTTGTAATAAAAAATAACTTGTAATGTAAGGCATGTAGCGTGTAGCCTAGTTTATGTAGCGTGTCGCGTATGCAAATTATCATGTAGCGTAGGCTATATGTGACTTAAGCTATTTGCTTGAGCTACGTAGCGTTAAGGCTAAGCTACGCTACGTAGCGTAAGCTACACGCTACATAGCGTAGCTATTTAAAACACTGCTCCTAGCAGACTGCTCCCCTTAATGCAAAAAGTAGAGACCGCCACGTTCATGGCCTACACCAATAGTCCTCTTCGTATTCAAGTCTTGAAAGATACAATGAGAAGGAAAGAAAAGCACACAGCAGTTAAGAGCCTTTGTAATGCTATGAATAAAAATCAAGCTTGCACGGAGTTTAGGCACATAGAGGACATTGGATAGGGTAAGGTTAGAAGAGAGAGACACAGAGCCAATGGATTCTACCGGAGTAGAAGTTCCATCAGCCAGTCGTACAAGACGGCTACAAGTAGAGGAGCTAGAAGGAATGAGACTAGTGTGCTCACCAGTCATGTGATCAGACGCCCCGGAGTCAATAATCCAGGTAGTTGGGGCCGAAGAGGCATGGAGTGCAGTACCTGTGGTTGCAACAAAGGAGGATGCAGATGACTGTGAGGCAAAAAAGACGGGAGGCACGGTCTGAGTCTGAAGCATGCGAAGGCGTTGAAGATCCAAAAAGTCTGCTTTAGTCATTGTAACTGTGTCCAACTGATCGAGAGCAGTAGAGATGCCAGAAGGATGACTACGAGACGGGTCAGATATAATGTCAATCTGATCAGAGGCAGCCACATGTATTGTGGGACGTCCGTGTAACTCGTAGCAACGATCTCTAGTATGACCAGACCGACTGTAGTGAGTGCAAAATAATCTGCCACGACCACGGCCCCGTCCTCTAATAAAACCTCCTCGATAATCAGAACCACCGCTGCGATCACCAGATGGGATAGTGGTGGACGTAAATGCAGTCCTTTCCTGAGTTGTAGTTGGTGTAATCATCACCCGCTTGCATGCCTCCTCAGTATGAACAATCGAGTAGGCTGCTTGGAGAGAAGGAAAGGGAGTTGTAGCAGCCAGCTATGTCCTAAGTGCCTCATAGTCACTATTCAACCCTGCCAAAAGTTTATATGTCTTCGCTTCGTCTTCTCGTAACCACACAATTTCTGCACTTCTGCTATCTAGAAGCTCACTCAAGGGTTGGAGATGACTTAATTCCTCCCAACGGCTCTTCAATGCACCGAAATACTCAGTAACTAATGGGTTCTCTTGAGTAAGAGAGTAAAGTTCTGTGGTCAACTGAAAGATACGGGGCTTGTTAGATATCATCTCATATGTCTCATTTAGGGACTTCCATAGATCCGCAACCGAATCATAGAAGAAATAAGAGGCTGCGATGCTTGGTTCCATGGAGTTGAGAATCCATCCCATGACAATAGCATTTGAAGAATCCTACGCATCTGCTTGTAATGAATCCCCAGATGAAGGGATAGATGGCTGCGTGAATGTTCCAATGAGAAAAGCAAGTTTCTCCTTACCGACAACATACATACAGACAGCTCGAGACCATAAAAGAAAATTATCCTCATTGAATTTTGTGGAGGTAATTGAGAGAGGCCCCTCGGAGTCATGTTCAGAAGCTTTGGAATCCATAGAGGACAAATATAAAGAAGAATGGAGAGGTTAGGGGCTGTAACAGGGTGGAGAATACAGATTCCTCAAAAAAAAAAAAAAAAAAAAAAAGAGACGTGAACAGTGCCGCGCTAGGGTCAACCAGCCGTATGGGGTGCACAAAATGCACCAAAAACTCCTCATTCCAAAAAGGTTTAAAGGATGATAGATCACCCTAAACCGAACACTCCATCTGGGGGAAATCAAAAAATTCCTCCCCGATTTGAAGAAACAGAAGGAAAACACGAAATCAGGCCGTTTCCAAAACTTGGGCTGTGGGGCTCGAAACACCACTCAAACAATCTCCAAAAATTCCACAAAAATCACCATAAATCCTCTAAAATCATGATCTACCAGAAGATGGACTCTTCGAGGCAAACCTAACTGTATATGGCTGTACGGATGACGTTAGCGTCCGTACGGCTAACGTCGGCAGGCCCCTCCTCTAAATTTTCTTCCGAAATCGTTTCTCTCCATGTGCATGATGTTATTCTCACTCAAAACAGACCAAATCTGGCTCGATACCATGTAGAGTTGCAACATATGGGAGAGAGAGGAAAAACGGGAATGGAGAAAAAAAAGGCTTCTTAAGCCCCTCATTTCTATTTCTTCTATTGCTTTTATGCTGGAATATTTACATCATAACACCCTGATAAGAATGAATATCATACATAGAACCCTATTACAAGTATTTATAAATAAACAACCAAACCATGGGCCAAATCCTTTGCATGAGCAAACTGAATGTTTTTCTACAGAAGACCCATACTTCCTCATTAACCAGTGGGCAGTTTATGATCCTCAAGTTACAATTAGGTTTGAATAGTCACCTCCCTTTGGATTATGTTTTTCCAGAGCTGCTTTACAATCAACATTGGATAAGTGGTATCCTGCATACTTCAATTTCATCAGTGGATTTCTCATGTCATTTTATTTTATCTGACAATTTCACATCTCCTCGGCCTATTCTAAACTAAATCAATTCTATTTCAGTAAGCTTTTCATTTTCCTACAGAAACGGAACACCTTGGAGTTTTGGCTGTTTCAGTGTTTCATTTTGGCAAAGGCGCATGATTTCTTTTCTTCTTCTTCTTCTTTTGTCCTGCATCTAATCTAGGGTTCGATCCTTGGTAGTGTTGCCTTTCAGAAAAAGAGAGAGAAAGTGGGAAAGATTATCTTTCTTAAAGGAGACAGTTTCACAGTTTTGACCCTCTGATTGGGGATTCTGATATTCATCTAGTTTCCCAAGGATCATCAATTATTCAATGTCTCCCTAAAACTAGATGGATAGACTTCAACTTTCTAAATTGGAGGCCTTATCTTTCCAAAATCTTTCCAGATGTAGTTATTAAATCCCTTTCAACAGCTGCGAATGATTATCAAAACTATAAAAGATACGCAAATTTTAAAAAAATAAAAAGTCTTATCTAGTTAGAGATGTAAATGACTAGCTGTCATTCAGGGGTCATTCATGGGCCAGTCAAAGCAGAAACGGGTGCAGAGTCGGCATAAACATGTTGGCACAAATGGCTGCATGCATTGGTGGGAACCTCAATATTTCAATGAAAATACCGTCTGACTTTTCCCAGGGCTTCAGAGTAATGCTGGCAAGAACTTCATATGAAACAGCATGTCAATTCAAAGTATCCAGTTAAGCAACAGATTAATACTAAACTGCAGTATAGCATTTGATGACCATCTATGAATTATAAGTTTATTAAAAGAAAATTATTGATTAATGTTTCCTTTAAGAATAATCTACATTACCCAAATCCTTCAAATCCCTCGTAGTACCATCGGATCTATGACATGTTTTGGTCACGAATGCAGGATCCATTTCAGATTGCTCGGCCATATCTGAATATTTTGTGTTAAAAATAATTAAAAAATAGTAAATAATAGGGATTTTTACTGCAAAACTCCTCTAGTTTTCATTTTGCCAAATAATGCCTTTGCTCGTCGAAATTCCTAGCAGGTGCCTTTTGAGGTTTGAAATAACCAAAATGCCCTTGATTATTTCTTTTCTTTAAAAAATGATAAAGCTGAGAATTGTGAGGCATATGACATCCAACCAATTCAACATAGCAACCCCACCATGATGATCAGAAGAACCAAAAAACTGGCTGATCAAATCATCAAATGAGTTGCATGCAAATTTGGATGTTTTGGGGTGGTGTACATTGTTTTTTATGGTGTGTAACACCTTATGATTGGATCTTCTAGAATTTTGGTTGTTATGATCATTATGTTGGGTTGAATTTTTTGAGTGGGTTGGATACACATACCATGTGGACCTGACAATTGTCGACTTTACCCCATTTTAAAGAAAAAAATAAAGAGGGCATTTCGGTCATTTCATCCCTCCAAAAGCACTTTTGGTAAAGCTGGAATTACTAGGGAATTTTGCAGTAAAAACCCTTACCTAATAATACTAAAAAAAATTAATAATATAAAATGCCAAGCCATTGAATATATAACAACCCATGCCTGTTGGCATGTCCAACCAAATTGGAAATAAGAATAAGTTTCCCAGCTCCCAAACAGATGATTGTGTGGCTCTTTTATGTCATTAAGCACCTATATTTATTTATTTATTTATTTATTTGTGTTATTTTGGAGATGACCATTAAAAGTGCTACAACTCTCTCTTCTCCTTAGCATGAGCTAAATCAGTTCTGCCTTGGTGTAGGCTAATTGCAATCTGTGAAGACATATATGCTGCAAGAGCAGAGGGCGAGCTAGAAGTTGAAGAAGTCCTTTACTGGACACTGGTGAAGATTTATAGGTCACCGCACATGCTTCTCGAGTACACTAAACCTGACTAAATCCTACTGCAGATGAACTCCTGTCACCAACTTCAGGAAGATGCTCGTGGGCTCCAAAGCTAACTGCAATCTAACCATAACATGGTAATCGAAAAAGATCGCAGCATGATATTAGGGGGTGGCTAGAAATTAGTCGGAAATCAGGGAGAGCAAACGTGGGTTAATTCACCGATGATTTGTAGTCCTAACTATGTTTTCTTTTCTCCCTCTTAAGGCTCCCATTTCAATATTAGATCAGTTAGATGTATAGAAGCAGTTAATGCAAGCCTTAATGTATATTCATAGATGGGTCCTATTAGTTTTGGGCTGGCATGCCAATTCAACCGCTCGCCATGTATAAATTTTTTATATTAATTTGAAATGTCGGTTTTCATGTTGTCTATGCACTTAGCTTGACCCGACAAAAAGTGTATTTGGGACCCGCTGGTTGATGATTCAAACCATTGATATAATGGGTGGAAGATGCACTGAAAATGTCCCCGTCGGATGGTGCTGAATGTTTGACAATTTACACTTTAAATATGGGCCCTTTGCTGCTATTTTTCCATTGCAACCATCAGTAGGATGGCTGCAATCAATTGATAGGGAAGATATATAGGGCACCCCATTTTGTGGCCCACCAGCTGAACGACATGAATTACTTATATATGAACCTCATTTACCATTGTTGGATCAACCGGGAAATGTTGTTTCTTAAGAAAAAATTCTTGATTAGGATCACCAACAATGTTCCCCACTTTGTACAGAATAAGGAATCAAGGTTACCATACAAATCCAAGAGTCAAGTTCATATGATTCCTCCTTTCCTAATCAGTAACTATTTGACTAATACAAGCAGAGTGTGGAGCAGAAAGTTGAAAACGATTGTGTGGATTCTTTTGGGCTAAAAGAGAATCTAGAAACCCATACATTGGCCTCTGAATTAGGGTGTGTTTGGACGTGCTAACGAAGTGAATTGCAATTACTAGTCCAATGACAAGTAAAATAGCTAAACTGTTCTTTCTTTTGCGAACATGTATGGAGGAGGGTTCGACCCCCAAACCTCAATTACTTTCAAGCTGGACTCGGAGAAATCAGAATTGCAATTGAGGCCTTGAAAATATCAGAATTGGAATTCATGGCCTGCTACCTCATTTTGCATACCAAAGAAGTACCTTTCTTTTCTTTTCTTTTTCATTTGTTTTCATTAAATTGAATGTTTGCAATTCAATTCACTTGTACATCCAAATACATTCTCAATGAATGCGGTGGAATGATTTCTTCCCTTAATTACATGGGAACCGAGATATCCCCTATTTATGATTGACGGCCCACATGGTGGCACCGAGTAAGCATATGCAATTAAGAAAGGCTTTGCAGTGAAAACAAAAGGATTAGTAGTAAATGAATCTTTAAAGCGTGCGAGACATGCATATGTGAATTGAATTGAGAATGATCAGCTTTTTTTTATTAAAAAAAAATGATTACAATTTGAGAATGATCAGCTTAATCAAAGGAAATGTCAGAAATAACATCATTGCAATTGCATTCATTTTGAGTCCAACTTGAAAGCAACATCATTGCAATTTGGATCCAAGTGCTTGGTTTTAATCAACTGATAAACTCAATACCAAATTCCCAACTTAAGAGCATACAAAAGTAGCTAAACACAATCCTTACTTATTTACTTCCACAAGTAATGGAAAAATATGGGGATAAGTGGAAGAATCCACACAATTCTTACACATCTAGCAAGGGAGGTTTCATGGTCAGTGATGAGAGGAGGGAAGGGATCCTGGTAGGATATACTACATCCTTGAAGACATAGCAATGTGGGTTTACAAGAGTTAGAATGGCCTGCTGTGTGACTAACGTCTGCAATATTAAGCCCTTACCTTTTCGCACTTGTTATGGATGAATTAACTGCTAGTGTTCAGGATAAGGTCCCTTGGGGTTACTTTGTTTGCAGATAGATGATGTTTGTTGACAATATTAAAGAGGGGGCAAGTGCTAAATTGGAGATTTTTAGGAAGGCTTCGGAGCCTGGAGGCATAAAAATTAGCAGAACCAAGATAGTATTTGGAATGCTACTTTAGTAAGAATAGTTATACAAGTGAGGCTTTGGTTGGAAATGATGACCACAAAATTCCTCGAAGTTTAGTTTTTTTTTTTCCTTTTTTTCTTTTTTTCTTTTTTAACTATTCAAAAGTATTCATAAGTGTGTTTCCAATAGAGTTAAGAGTTGGTGGGTGAAGTGGTGATGCTACTGGAGCATTCTGTTACGGTTTAAAGCTTATAAAACTGAAGGGAAATTTTGATAGGACATTTATTTGTCGACTATGTTATATAAGGTGGTGTTAAGTGGTTAAAATCCAAAAACGCCATTTAGGGCCACATCCTAATATGCCCAGCATGTAATCAAGGAAAAACCAATCCACATGATTATAAGCTTTTTCGACATCAAGCTTACGAACCATACCTTCATGCCCCCTTTGTAGACACCCCACCTTCGGCTACAGTGTTGATTGAGATAGCTGAATGGATGGAGGTCCATACCCCCAGACCCTATGTCCAAAATCAGCCAAACTTATCCTTGTAAGTCCCAATTCATAGCCCAGCTCAGGCCTGAACCCAGTCAACTCGCCCCTAAACATCAGCCCGAAAAACCATCCATAGAAAAAACCAGTCCAAAATTTTCAAAAAGTCAACCCACTGAGTCAAATCACCGAGTCAACCCACTGAGTCAGTCCAGCCCTCACACCAAGTCGACTCACCTTGTCAAAACTCATCTTTCAAACCTAGTCGACTCACCTAGTTTCGAGCTGCAGCTTCGGAGCAACTCCGAACCCGGACCTCCGACCATTTTCCACTTTAGGTTCGGAGCAAGTACACTCCGAAGCTGAAGCAAGATGGCCGTACAGGCGGCCCTCTGATGGCCGCCAGTCCCTATTTACAAGAGCTGCCACTCTCTACAGCTATAAATACCCCATTCCCCATCTTGTTTCAACATCCACTTCCCCTTTTCCTTAGTCTGAGAGTTCCAAGTCCATCTCCACCCCTTTAGCCCATTCCTACGCCAAGAAAAGCCCAAGTGAAAAGAGTCTAGCCCTGGTCCAGCTTAGCCTGACCCTGATCCAAATCTCCCAAGCTACTTAAGTCCAATCTTAGCCACTCGAAGCAAATCCTTGCGAAACCTCCGTCCATCCAGCTACTTTGATATCAGCATCATCTCATCTTATCTAGTATAAGTGCAACATTTATTATTCATCTAATCCCCCTCCTTATCATTTCACTATAAAAACTTGATCCAGTCTTAGCGTATGCTCTGAAGTTTGCCAGTTTACCCGAAATTCATTCATCAGAAACTTTGACCGATCAAACACAAAATGCATCTCGCATAAAGCACCTGTCAGTTCGAGCATATGCTCTGGGCTTGCCAGTTAATGAAAACCTGCCCATCAGAAACTCTTACTATTCAGACCTACATTCATGCATCATATTATTCATGAGAATGTACGAGGATTAAATCAGAATTTCAAGTATTAATTCGATTCTGTGAAATAAAGATTGTATCTCGGTACGGGCAGAGTAGGTGCCTAACACCTTCCCACCCTGTAACCGTGATCCCTTACCACGAATCCCTGACCACAGATCAACAGGAGTCATTTTAGATGAAGGAATCTTCAGATTTCCTTCTTTAACATTTCTACGGGGTCTAGCCGACAGTAGATTCGAAGTAACTAGCTAGTGGTGACTCTGATCTTATACGAACTCATCCAAATGTATCCAGTTTAACTCAACGATAACACGACGACCGAAAAAGCCCTCGAGAAAGAGGTGAACCAGTGGCACAATGACGATTAGTGCATACCCCTTTTTCGAAAGGGAGCGCAGGGAGCGCGGAAAGGCGAGCATCCACAAAATGGCGACTCTGTTGGGGATGTGCTAGTCCCACTAGTCGTGATCCAACTTGAAAAACGAAATCTTTCCTATACTTGAAAGTCAATAGTCCTCGTACAATCTCATCCGCATAGCATTTCATACATAAACCGAAAAATAAAAAAAATTCAAAAAACTCAAAACCCAAAAAGAGTATAACATATTCCTCACCATTGCACCTCTTCGGGCTCAACGTCTTTGAAAACAGCTTCCTTACCGTAGCATAATCCGCACACGAGCTCAGCAAGCCATGTCTAACCACAAAGAAGAAGCTCACCTCTTCCCTGCCCTCGACATGGCCGAAGCACAACATTCAATGCAGCAACCAATTGAGAACATGCCAATCATTCAAGAATTGGCACAAGGAATGAGAGCAATGCAAGAAATGTTCTTGCAATTCATGCAAGCACAAGCTACCGCAGCAGCCAACAATCAGGTTGGCCCGGTACAACAATCTCAACAACCATATCGGGCCCTTCTGGCCTCCAGTTCGAATCAAGCACAACCGTCGGAGTCTGCCCATGACTACCGACAATAGCCATCTCAATCCTCTGTTGTGGGGCATCCTTCTCAATACCTTCCTACGACAACAAGACCGTCTAAGAGTATTCCCGCCACAGGGACTTCCAGTCAATCTCACGAATAATAATCTCAGTAGATTCCAGCATGTCCCCATTGATGGGACCCCTTTTCTTTCTCAGCATGTCCCCACCGATGGGACCTTTACTCAATTTCAGCACATCCCCGCCGATGGAATTTCAATTCAATTTCCAGCAGCAGGGACAACACTAGCGAATGCCCACAATGGGGGTCACTTCCCAACATCTCAGGCTCCTACAAACAGGAGAACTTTTCAATTCCAGCACATCCCCGCTAATGGGATTCCAGTTAATTACCAACAATCTTCAATTCAGCAAACTCTAGTTAATTTCCAGCAATCTTCAATTTAGCAAACTCCAGTTAATTTCCAGCAAGTTCCAGTTCAACCTTCAGTTCAATCTCTAGCTTAATTACAATCATTTCAAGCACAAGTTCATCAGAATCCAATCCAATCATCAAGTCAAATTCAGCAACCTACAGTTGCTTTCCAGCAAGCTCATAGGGTTGAAGACATTGACCACTATGCCGAAGAAAAATGTGCATTGATACGAGAGGCACCAACCGCTCGAGTGGATCATGCAGGACTGGACGAGTTGCAGGAGAAGTTCCAGACCTTACAAAATCAACTACAACGGAAACAGGGAATTAATCTACCGTCAACCAAGTTCAGAGACTTGTGTCCATTTCCAAATGCTCAAATACCTCAAAAATTTGAGGTCCAAAATTCAAAAGATACGATGGCAGCGGTTGTCCCATAGCACATCTCAAGGCTTTCTGTAGAGAGTTGAGTGCAATCGCAAGAAATGAATAAGCCCTCATTCCCTTATTCCAAAAATCTCTAAAGGGCGATGTCTCAGACTAGTATACATCATTGGATTGCCATCGCATCAGGACTTGGGAACAGATCTTCTAGTCTTTCGTCGACAGATTCGCATACAATCTTAACATAGCACCCAGGAGAGCGGACCTTGCAGCTCTTAGGCAAAGGAGTGATGAAACATTGTCAGCTTATGTGGGATGTTGGCGAGCTATGGCAGCCAGAATGCAGACACCCATTGACGACGAAGAACAAATCTCCATGATTGTTTATTCAACATATCTTGGCATATCTAAATAACTCATCTCGCATCCATATGCGATTCGTGCTGGAGAGCAAGTCAAAGCAGGAACCCGCGCAAGGACAATCTCCCCATGGCCTCATCAGGCCGTTCTAGTCAAAAGAAACAGAGTGGAAGAAAGACCTATTGGATACAGAAATGGAAACGGCAGTGGTTCTCCTCCTCGCCCGACAAAGGTAAACAATATCATCACCATTGCTCAGGGTAACTAATATGCTCCCCCACAGGGATGCCAATCATATCATCAGAATCAACCTCAGAGGTACCAACCGTAGCCACCCCCACCACAACCAAATCCTCAACCACAGCCGCAACCACCTCGACAACAGCATTAATTAAGGGGGAATGGCCAATACTCATACCAGAATAGGCAAAATTACAGGGAGTTCAGGAAATTCACTCATCTCACTCAGCCACTCAGTCAAGTCATGACTATGCTGGTACAAAATTAACTGCTCACTCTAATGGCGCCCAGGCCTCCTCCAAATCATCTGCCTCTAAACTACCGAGAAAATGAGTACTGTGCCTACCATCAAGGACGTGGCCACACCACTGAACAATGCATGACTCTAAAGAATGCCATCCAAAATTTGATTGATGACCGCAAGATTGTCATCTCAGTCCCTAGAACTCCTCTAGCTGCTCCTACCAACATCCTTCAAAATCCCCTACCTCAGCATCCGACGGACCCCAGTTCGTCTCACAACCCTGCAGTCAACAGCATAAAAGAGGGAGAGCGCCTCAATCGCTTCTTCTCCCCTATCCAGTCCATTCATGCTTACACTTACGGGCCAACGAACACTCCTCCAATCCTGCAAGGGGCAAACCACTTCCTTCATTCAATCTTTAAGCCTCTAGTACTCAAAGGAGCACCTTCATATGATACACCAGTCACCCAGGGGCCCATCCTTTCACAAGGGGTACTTCAAAATCATTCATGATGGGAGCCGGTCGTTCTAGAAGGAGCACAGTCATACATCGAGCCTACATACGAACCTGTCATTTTGCAAGGGGCAGCTTCAGTTCAAGAATAATTCAATCCGTAATGGAGAGATTATACCTATCAACAATAAGAACCCATTGTCTTAGAAGGGGCTCCCCCAGTCTAGCCGGTCATATTGCAAGGGGCAAATCCTGTACCCAAGTTACAAAGACGTCTTAGAGGTGTATCAATTACGCTACAGCAGCTGGGTCAAATAGAGAGACCCCTCGCCATATCAAGAGGACCAGTATTCATCCCATGGAAACCTCCCGCTCCAGGAACAGTCAAGCCAGGACCACGACCTTATGTGATCTATGAAGACAAGCCTCGATAGTATCCCTTCAACACAGGCAACAATGTAGTCCTCAAGGTAAAAGCTCCATATGAGGAAGATCTGGTACCCACACCAGCACAGCTGTAAGATTCAGTGATCCTAGAAAGCAAAGGAGTGAAAAATTACAAGGAAGTCCCATGGCATTATTCGAAATGTGCCGAGGTAGGAAACATGAACCCCAATAGGCGTTGCATCCGAAGAGACAATCAGAACAAAGGAGATCTCAAAAGCGCTCTCGCAGGCCTCGGCAAAAATGAAGCTCCATATGACATTGCAACTCAGCTCAAGTCAATCCCTGCCCCAATCTCGATATGGGAGCTACTTTGCACATCTCGCATACATCGGGAAATGTTCGCCAAAACACTGAGCGATGCCCACGTCTACTCAAACACGGCACCCGAGATGATAGCATTAATGATCGTACAACTACTAGCTCCGCGCGCCATCACCTTCACTGATAATGAGTTGGCACCAGAAGGGCGTGACCATGGGCGGTCTCTTAACATAACCTTACGATATAAAGACCTCTGTGTCCCACTGGTTCCTATTAATAACGGCTCAAGATTAAATGCATGCCCTCTCAAGACGACGGAACACCTGGGAATCAGTCCCTCCTCATTCCGACCCAGTACCACGTACGTCAGAGCATGCAACAATACTCGCCGATCCATGGAAGGAGAAGTCGACATAGAGGTACAGATAGGTCCAGAAGTCTCCACTATCACATTTCAAATCCTGGACATATCAGCCTCTTTTAACATGTTGCTCGGACGACCTTGGTTACATAAGGTCGGGGCTATGCCATCAACTTTGCATCAACAGGTGAAGTATTTGTGGGAACCAAGTGATCTCTGTCCATGCAGAGAAGGAACTCATCATTCCTTCCAATATCGCTGCCATTGAACCAGATATCCCCATCATCGACATCCAACACTCTGAAGAAGACGTCCCATTTCACAGTTTCGAGTTTGAGACTGTAAACGCTATCACAATCCAGAACCGATAAGTGTGGATCGTGTCTTTTCACCAGCAGAACATCTGAGTCTCAAGTACCACATGAAGAATCATTTCAAGTTTAGAAGGATCCCACTGGTATATAATCAACGCAAATGGGGACTCGGGTATAGGTCAGTCATCATGAACAAAAGAAAGAAGAAGTTTCAGTGCCTACCCATTCAATTCATCAGACCTGGAGAGCCTTGCAGAGATCCAAGAAAAAATCTACCGACTCAGCTACATAAAGACCTCCCGATGAGCCTAGCCTGGGCCATGTGGCCTCCCATCCGATGAGACTGGATTCTCGAACCACCTAAGCCTCCAAAAGAAGAGGATGAAGACAAAGAAGAAGATCAAATACAGCAACTTCAGGACCAGGGTACTCTAATACCTCCTCTTGTCGCCTCACCACCAGTCAATCAGGGGTACAATTTGCCCACTTCAATTCCAGTTAACCAGGGGCACAACCTGCCCACTTCAATTCCAGCCAACCAGGGGCACAACTTGCCCATCTCAGCATCAATCAACAAGGGGCATAACCCGCCCATCTTTATGGAATCAACACCATCAACCATCAGCCAGGGGCAGAAGCAGCCCATCCATTGGACCAAGAAAGGGAAATGGCCAACCCTGGATTGGTCCGATGTCTAAATTCCTAGTCTGTGTCTCGCCGTGAAGCCAGAAGAACTGCAATACGAGGTAAGTGATCCGAGAGGAACTGAGTATGACTCAGATTTCGAACCCGACTAGCAAGAAATCATGGTCATTGGAGCAGACCACGATTCTTCACCCAAATCATCAACCCCCACCTCTCTAAGGGAAGGAGTGTGGGGTCTTGAATTGTCATCTATTCCCTTAACTTCTGAATCAGCTAGAGAGTCATCTAAAGACTTTGGCTTAAAAAAAAAGGCCAGTGTAAGTAACGATCGGAACCCTAGGGCAAGCTGGGATCAATCATGGTTTACAATTAATGCCCGCTTGTTCAAGGCCCCCTGAATTTCAAAAATCTAAAAAATAAAAAACTTTCAAAAGACAAAAACATCTAGCATTTCAATTTCAGAAAATTCTAAAAAACTAAAAGCATTTCTTTTCTTGCATTTAATAATGTGTCAAGTTCATCTGAAGAGTCGCATGAGTTTGAAGTCGAATCATATGACTTTGACATCGAATTAGACTTCGAACTCATGGGTCTGGACGAAGCTCGGGATGGGAAAGATGATAAACCGGCTCCCGAACTAGAGGATCTCCTCAAAAAGTTCGAATCTAAAGCCAATGTTGTAGCCGATGATTTTGAGATAGTAAACTTAGGAACACCAGAGATCCCTAGGGAAGTATGCATTGGAAAATCATTGCCACGAGATAAAACAAAGAATAATAGAGTTCCTAGCTCCAAGACTGTCTAACTTTGCGTTCTCGTAATGAAGACATGCCAGGGCTCGATGAAGTGCTCATTGTACACCATTTGCCAACAAAGCCATATATGAAGCCAACTAAGCAGAAATTGAGAAGAATGAAGCCAGAATGGGCCCTGAAAGTTCACAATTAAGTTATCAAACAATACAACGCGGGATTCTTGGTAGTCTCCAACTACCCTGAATGGCTCACCAACATTGTACCAGTCCCAAAGAAGGATGGCAAGGTTCGAATGTGCATCGACTTTCGAGATCTCAACAAAGTCAGTCCCAAAGATGACTTCCCTCTACCGCATATCAACACTCTGGTTGACAACACTGCAGGATACAAGATCTTCTCATTCATAGACGGATTCTCAGGCTATAATCAGATCAAGATGGCCGTTGAAGATCACGAGAATACATCGTTTATCACTCCATGGGGAACCTTCTGTTACAAGGTAATGTCGTTCGGTCTGAAGAACACAGGAGCAACATATTAGCGAGCAATAACAACATTATTCCATGATATGATGAACAAAGAGCTTGAAGTATATGTGGATGATATGATCGTCAAATCTCGCATGATTGAAGGACACTTTGAAGATCTGAAGAAGTTATTCAATAGGTTAGAAAAGTACAAGCTCCGTCTCAACCCTCAAAAATGTATCTTCGGTGCGACTGGAGGCAAGCTCTTTGGCTTTATGGTGAGTGAGGATGGCATTAAGGTCAACGAGACCAAAACTAGAGCAATCATCGAGATGCCCTCGCTAAGAACTGAGAAAGAAATCCATGGTTTCCTCGGCAAAATTCAATACATCAGTCGCTTCATCGAACAACTCACACCTATCTGCGAGCCCATATTTAAACTCCTGCTGAAGAATGTACTAAAAGAATGGAATGATGATTGTAAAGTTGCCTTCAACCACATCAAGAAATATCTCATGAATCCTCCAGTTCTAGTGCCACCCACTCCCGGACGACCCATATTATTATACATTTCGGTAGCAACAGAAGCCATTGGCTGTGTTCTTGGCCAACACGACGAGACCGGAAAGAAGGAACAAGCAATATACTATTTGAACCGAAAGTTCACCAACTATGAAAACAGATATTCCCCAATTGAGAAGACTTGCTTCGCCCTAGTCTGGACAACTCAGCGACTCCGCCAATACATGATTGTGTTCCATATTCTCCTTCCGCTCGCATGGATCTGCTCAAATACCTGTTCGAGAAGCCAACACTCACTGGAAGGAAACTAAATGACAACTACTCCTGTCTGAATTCGACATCACCTATGTCACTCATAAGGCAATCAAGGGGCAGGCCCTCGCCGATCATCTCGCCACTCATTCTCTTCTGGATTATCAACCGCTCGAAACATTCTTCCCTGATGAAGATCTCTTGCTTATCGAAAATGAAGAGAAGAAAAAGAAAGATGAGTGAACATTATTCTTCGACGGTGCAGCCAACTCTAAAGGAAGTGGAATCGGAGCAATCCTCTACTCTCCGGACGACATCCCTATTCCTATCTCAAGGCGCATAGCATTCGAATGCACTAACAGCATGGAAGAGTATGAAGCATGCATCACTAGTATAAGGGAAGCCATAATCTTGGGCGTTAAGAAGCCACGGGTATTTGGAGACTCACAGCTTATCATCAAGCAGACTGATGGCGAATGGAAGACCAAGGACGAGAAATTGATCCCATATCATGTATACCTTGAAAATCTGGTCGAAGAGTTCAAAGAAATCACCTTCTCGTACATGCCCAGGGCTAAGAATTAGTTTGCAGATGCTCTCCCTACTCTTACATCAATGCTCGAAATCCCGAAAGGAGCTTCAGAATGGGAGCTCACTATTGAAAATCAAGATGAACCTGCCTTCTGCCCGCAGATAGAAGAGACCAAAACCCCCCTGACAAACCCTGGTATGCTGACATCAAACAATATCTCAATACCCAAGAATATCCAAAGGCAGCAGCAACAACAGATCGCCGAACCATCCAGCATTTGGCCGGCCAGTTCACCATCAATGATGAAATTCTTTACAAGCGATTATATAATCAAGCCCTCCTTTGATGCGTCGATGAAACAGAAGGTGCTAAAATCATGAAAGAAATACACTGAAGGAATCTGTGGCCCACACATGAACGGGCACATGATGGCGAAGAAGATTCTACGACTCGACTACTATTGGCTCACCATGGAGACAGATTGCTATCAGCATGTCAGAAAATGCTTCAAGTGTCAGGAGCATGCAAATCAAATACATGCCCCTTCATCAAAACTGTACAACCTAATGACTCCCTGGCCCTTCTCTATGTGGGGTCTTGACATCATGGGGAAGGCGAGTCCAAAAGCATCAAACGGTCATGAGTATATACTTGTGGTAGTCGACTACTTCACCAAGTGGATAGAAGCAGCCTCCTACACCACTATAGCAGCATCCCAGGTGATCAAATTCATGAAGAATAATATCATATGCCCGTATGAAATCCCAAATGCTATCATCATAGATAATGGAACCCTGTTCATCAACAAGAAGATGGATGACTTCCTCAGCAAGTTCAAGATTCAACGTCATCGATCAAGCCCTTACCGTCCTTAGATGAATGGTGGGGTAGAAGCCACAAACAAGATGATCATCAGGATACTCGAGAAGATGGTCGTGACCTATCGTGATTGGTCAGACATGCTCCTATAAGCACTTTGGGCTTATCGAACGTTTATACAATCTGCTACAGATGTTACTCCTTTCGAGCTTACTTATGGAATGGAAGCAGTTCTACCAATCAAGGTGGAAATACCGTCATTACGGGTGTTACTGGAAAGTGGAATTGAAGAAGGAGAATGACAACAGGCCAAATTCGATCAGTTACAGCTAGCAGATGAGAAGTGCATGCGTGAGCTAAGTCATTCCCAATGTTATCAGAGAAGGATTGCTCGGGTTTACAATAAGAGAGTCTAAAAAAGAAGTTTCAAAGTAGGTGACATAGTCATGAAAAAGATTCTACCGTCACACCTTCCAGATCCTAGAGGAAAATTTAAGCCATCATGTGATAAACCGCTGATTATCAGAGAAGTACTTCGAGGAGGCGCCCTCAGGTTCACCAGCATGAGAGGAGTGGATCTTCCTGAGCCAATCAACGCCAACAAAGTGAAAATCTTTCACAGGTAAGTTATTCTAACCTCATCAAAAGTTACTTTAATAGAGTTGAAGTCAAAGGGTCAAAGGTTAGACCTCTGAGAATCTCTTCCCGTCCACCAACAAGTGTTTCAAATAAAGAAGTTTCAAAAGAAAACGAGAAGAAAAAGACAAAAAAAGAGAGTACCAAAGAAAAGAAGAAAAAAGAGAAAAAAAAATGGGGAAGCCAAGAAGAGAAATCAACCCGAAAGGAAACACAGTCATCCATTCATCCATCTCATAAGGGTCTATAGCTAATACCAACAGCTCTACCAGTGTAACTCAGGATAAGGGCTGAAAGGTTACCATCGGCCGGCAACGACAGATTCTTGACCTCTGCTCGCTACAGTTATCCAAAAAAAAAAAAAAAAGTGTGTGCCTAAACAAAGAGGGCGGTGTGAAAACCCGAAAGGGCGCTCCGAATAAAAACAGTGGGCATACAGTGGACTTGGTAAAAACCCGCAAGGACGCCGGGTGTAAAAACAGCATAGCTGCCAAGGGGCAAGCAAGATCAAATACACGGGATGTGGTGAAAATCCGAAAGGGCGTCACGGGCAAAAATGACAGGAAAAGCTGGTTGTGGTGAAAACTCGAAAGAGCACTACAGGCAAAATTGGTCAAAAAGAAAAAAAATAAAAAGTGTAGGTACTGAGAAACGAGAGACCCCAAATCAGCTCAGAGAATCTCATTTCGAGAGCAAGAAGAACTATAGTTAGGGACGAGAACTCTACAAAGTCTGACAAACTCTAAAAAAGTAACGGTTTCAATGGCTTACACCTCTAGGGAATCAAAGAGATCCCCCAGAAGATAATCTCGAAACATCGGTTAAAACATTAGTCGAGCCTTAGTTCTGATTCCTATGTCCTAACACAAAATCCAGACACATACTCACAAGACAACTCACGGCACAATAAGTTCTCAAAAAGTTTTTTTTTATTTTTCTTTCTATTAATGCATTATATTTCTTTTATATACATAATATCATTTCTTTCAAAATACAAAAAAATACATCATAGCGAGTCATGTACCATGCAAAAAGGGGACGTACAGACAGCCGATACAACCTTCAAAGGTAGAAAAATCAATTTCTGCCCTCCCCCTCAGCTACGCCAGGTAAGTCCTCTGACTCATAATGAAATAGCCTCGCCCTCAACCTGCTCACCTCCATGCGTAGGTAATGCACCTCATCTCTCTCAAGGATACGGATCGTCGCCTTCTCATCAGACAATCTCTGATCGACGGCTAATCTCCTTGACATCATCTCACAATGATACCGAAGTGCAAAAATCTCAGACAGAATATGGCCATGAGTGGCCAAGAAGAAGCCGGGGTCGATGAAAGGACGCTCCTCAAAAGTCTCGTACGAACCAGATGAAGAACTAGCATCCCCAAGGACATCTAGCTCATCCTCATCAACCATTAAATGCCAACAAGGAATACGCCAATACAAAGACTGCTTAGTGATCCAATGCTAGTATGGGGCAGTGACCAACGAAAAGGTCAATAGCTCAAACCCAAGCAAATCAGCAATCAAGTGACCTGCCCAAGACCCATCAACCCGAGTCCTGAAATCGGATGATCTGGCCGGAAGTGATCGACGCCCAATACCCTAGAAAGTAAAAAGAGGAACATCCTTCTCATACCCAAACTGCCGCAGGAATTAGATAATATGATAAGAGAAATAGGAGCGAAAGCCTACCAGCATCAGAGGAAGACGATGAGCGTGACAAATCACCGGAGGAAGTGAAAGCCAAGATGACTCCCAGCGCACATTCTAGTCCCGCAGTTCGATAAACATCCTATGATACAGAGGCTCACTCATCCTAGCAGTATGCGGAAGAAACTCCATGATATGGCGCATAAGATCAGAGCAACGAGTACCAGGAAAGGATATGGGAATAGTCATGGAAAGACGCTCCCACAACCAGATCTGATCATGAGAAAATAAAGAAAATCAGCCAAAGCAAACAATTCCAAAGGACCAGAAAGAAAGAAGAAAGAACAAAAGAATTACCTAGATAAATGCACAGCATCCGCGAAGGACACGGGTATGTCCTAGGGCACAATCAGTTAACCCGCTGAATAGCTCAGCCAGTACAAGAGAGATAACCCCCTGCCGACGAGTAACCCGGCTCATCACCTCGAAAAGCAAAGGAATCTGGGATCGTCGCCATCCCAAGAATAACACCTCAGCTATCAGACAGAACATCAGTGCATTCCGAGAAAGCATGGACCCTGCCGCCCTCCGAGGGTCCGAAAAGAGATCGTATAGTGCATTCAAATAAAAGACTACAGCATCCTGACCATCAGGTGAGGGTTGAATGAGGTATGGAATCCCAAACCAGTTCTGCGGAGTGGCAGTCTTCGACAAAGTCTTTGACAAAAAATACTGTGCATAATCCCAAGGAAGACTTTTCAAGTGCGCAAGCTCCTCCAAAGAAGGTCCCTTCTCCATATCATTGAACGGAAACAAGTTCAACGATGGGACCCAATCAATCAGTGCAGCACCAAGCATCCTCCACTCAATATCAACTCGGGCCATATGAATCAAATCGTCAAAGCCGTAGGACTCCAGCTCCCGAATCTCGCAAACTGATAATCTGTCAAGCCATGCACGTAGTTGGGGCGAACAAGAAGTACGAGGAAGCAACTGGCAAGTCCTCATAGGAATCCCCTCCAGAATAAAAGGTCCTGAAATCCCCGACAGCTCATCAAGAATCAGAAGGTCAACCGACGAGGGAGAAGGAAAAGCAGAGATCTCTATAGAATCAACAATCCCTGAGACAACCCCTTTCGCAACTATGTTCGATATAGTCGCATCACTATTTGAAATTGTCGCCATCTCGGCCTCATGGGAAGACTCGCCCACCTCGTGAATAGAGTGCGCAAAGGACCGATGGTCAGAAAAAGACTTATGGTCTCCGTCAATAAGGTTGTCTACAAAGATCACACCGCACATCGTGGCATCCGGGACGATCTGACCGCTAAAAAGTGCATCTGAACTATCAAGAAAGGTCCTGGTGGCCCCGATCGAAGACTCAACAGTCAGATGTGGACCTGTAGTCCTCTCCATCATAAAATCAGAAATCCAACTGTCACTCTGTCTAATCGAAGGGATCATTGGAACATCCGCAACGTCCATCATCAAGGGGACATCATCAATGATCGCATCAAGTCCACCCAAGTAAGTGTATCGTACATCTCAACCACCATCAAGTGCATTTAAGCCATCAAAAGTGTCATCTAAGCCATCCATACCATCCAAATATGAGATCAACCCATCTATGTGCATCATAACCTCATCCTCACCATCGATCACATCATCCATACGAACCACATTCAAGGGATGCATAGCCTCAACTATAGCCCCTCTCCCCATCTCATCCATACCATTCAAATCCCCATTATTCAATGCCCCGTGAAGATAAAAATTTCTAGCTAGATCACCATGAATGGGGGCATTCAAAGCTTCCCCAACCACCTCATTCAACCCAACATCAATGCCCCCATTCAAGACTCCATCCTCCCCATCCAATAAAGGCACCTCTCCCTCATCAAAGACCCTTGAGATTTCTAATGTATGGGACCCATTAAATGCTGCCTTAGTGGCCCACCAATCATCATCAATGGCTACCCAAGAAAGGACAAACCAAAGAGAAGACAAAATGAAGAGAAAAGACAAAGAGGAAGGAAGATTCATGGCTAGAATAAAAAATGTGATGCAAAGAATGTGGGAGACAAGGACTGAGTACTGCTGGGAATGTCCGAACCAGGACCAGCCTAGGCCGCACATGAACAGAGAGACGAGCAGCCGCCACTGGGCCGCCCGTACGGACGGCTCCGCCTCTCCCTTTGTGGGATTGGCTCCGCAGTCCGCTGGTAGGTGGGATCTATCAGGTCATCTCAACAGTTGGCCTTCTGAAGGCCACCCGAAATTTCAATTGACCTTAGATTTGGACAGAAGTTTATCTGCAAAATTTCTCCACCCACCAAATGATGAAGAATCACTGCTGGCACAGATCTGATTAAATCAGAAGAAAGAAAAACTATCAAGTGGGGTCCATAATCAATCTGAGCCATCCAAAGACTGATCAAGCATAATCTGAACTATGGGAAAGCTTACATGAACCATCGAGAAGCCAGATCAAATGTCTGATCATCAAACAAGAAGGTTTAATCCCAGATCTAATCATTAAGAAGATACAGGGGCACAATTCAAGCAATATAAGCCGTCTAAAGGCCTAACTGGGTCAATCCAGATCACTGAAAATCATCAAACACCATTAATGGAAGAACTGAATGCTTCAAGTCAGGCTGAAAGTAAGAAACGACCAAAGCAAACATACAAGAGTGATCTAAGACATCAAGGGAACAAAAAGCAAGCTGCAGAAAATCAAGACATCATTGATCAGGAGAAGTTCTTATAGAGAAAGATATAAAAAAGCAGCCTTACAAAGAGTTGTAGGCAGAACAAAACATCTGAGAAGCAACCACAAATCACCTACATAGTCATCGTCCCCACGTTTCTCTTCTTGCTCCCGGCAGCGCAGATCCATCATCGGAGCCATCACAAAACCACCAGCATATCGGTGACAACCGTGCAAATCATATAGAGGAGGAAGAAGAGTCCCCTGCCCAAACTCTAGATACCACTCGGTATAATCTCGATCGGGGATGGTGAAGCGGTACCCTGGCTGACCCGTAAGAGCCTCATCAACAACCTCAACAGGCAGCTGATCGACAGGCGGTGGTGGAGAAATAGGAACTCTAGTGACGCCTGTCACCTGACGAAGTAATCTCTCACCTAGGTACCATTGGAGAGACTCCGCATTAGAGAGAATAACCCGCGTACAAGAGGCCTCGTATGCCTCGACCCGCTCTGGGGTATAATACTGTGGAACGCTGGCATATGGCATGCGGACAAACTGACAGAGAAAGGCACAATTAAAACGGACATCTGAAGGAACAAAGTCAGCAATTCAATAGACAAGAGCACTCACATCAGCATCAGTGAGGCCATCCACATCAGCCCTCCAGTTATCTTTGGAAATACGGGGGTTGGGCTTTCAGTTCTTAACGTGCTAGTACATGAAGCAGCACACCAGTGGCTCCATGTCAGCCCTCATCAAGGGAGAAAGGTGGGAAAAATGCTCGAAGAAACATGTTTGACCAACAGAAAAATGTCAGGATTGAAAAAAAGAAGAAGAAAATTTAGAGCAAGAAAAGAGCCAGAGGATACCTCTATCATGGGCCAAAACTCGGTGAAGGATCGACTAGACCTGGAGGTCTTATCCAGACCTTGAAAAATACGAGTTAAGATGGCGGCATTTCAGTTATAAGACCTAATGCAAATCCTCAGTCAACCGAAGAAAGCGAGGATCAAACCTATCATTTGCATGGCAAAAGAGGAATGAACTGAAGGCATAAGTAATCATCGCTCGTGCCTTATACAAAGCCTCAAGCTCGGTCATGGGTACCAATGAAGCAAAAGTGTTCTTCAGCCAGCGAAGCTTCACTTGGTTATACTGGAATTCTAAAGAAGGGGGAACAGCCCCCAAAAGCTGCATCCAATCCTCAGGCTCAATGAGAGGAAGAGAACTAGCACAAGGAAGAGTCACCCCATGGAAAGGGAAGCCTATCTGCATATAGACGTCTAAGGGAGTAATCCCCCACTCGCCACACGGAAGCTGAAAAGTATGAGTTTCGTCTCTCCCTCTCTCACACAAGGCTGTAAGGAGCATACAGTTGGCCTTACTTCTCTTGAACCTAAGAGAGTAAAGGCCAGCAAAAGTAGTACCAGCCAGCACATGTTTGATCAGAGGGTGAGGAGGTTCCACCCAGACATTCCACAACTCTCGGGTCCCCCGACCCTTAATATCCGGAAGCGGCTGATGCTCTCGGGCCAAAGAGCACATATGGTCCCCATGATAAGGAATATAAACAGGATCATCCTCTTGAACGCTGCCACCACGACCCCATGTACCATCCGCCATCGATTCCTACAAAGTTGATAAGGTAAGCATCTCACTTTCAAACTTGTTAAAATTGAACCATAGGAAGCCATGAGTGGAAAAAATTATGTGTAAAATCCAAAATCCCAACCTCATGCCTCACTATTGGTATTTGTTGGGCACCCATTCAACAGAAAGTGGGGTTGCTTAAGAGAGGCGATACATTAAAACCTATATATGACAAGGGAACCATCTCAATGCACAAGAGAACATCAAAGGCACAAAAGGTTTAAGTTCACAAACCACCACTTGGAAGTAAAGATATGGTCCGCTTGCCACATAAAGGGAATGAGTTTCATGGCCATCACTCAAGGTGCCCCCATTTCTTTTACGTATGAATGCATGGACAAAGAAAGAATGTTGGAAATTATGGAATGTCAAGAGTAACCTAAAAACACTCCCTAAAGGTCAAGAGTAGTACACATAGCCCATTTGAAAAGAATAAGATTGGAGGCACCCGTCAAAGGGTTAAATTTGGGCAACTTATGTGTACCACTCTCTTCATTGGAAGAGAAGTCGTTTGAACATGTGAAAGATTTGACTTAGTGGACCACCCAACCTTCATGGAACAAAATGAATATGGTTGAGTTTGGTGCACATAGGCCAATTGCAAAGAAAAGTCAAAAGTGCCCAATCTTAGGCCCAACATGGACAGCTTATGTGTACCAACCTCTTCCATGATTTGGAAGTCATTTGGAACAAGGGAAACATGGAATAATGACAATAATGACTTACCAAATGGGCTTGAGAAGCTAAGAATGGTGGAAGGCCCACTTAGAAATCTCAAAGAAAGACCCACTTAGGGTGGAAACATTACAAGCAAACTTTTTGACATTACATTCTTTCCACTATTCAAGGACCCACTTGAACTTGAAAGAGTTGATGGTTTAGCCCACCATTGGGCCTTCTTGAAAACCCAAGAGGCCCAAATCTCTTACCAATTCAAAGAAAATTGCAAATGAAGATAATCCCATTTACACAAAGTATGGTGAAAGCCTCTTTACCAAATTACACATGAGCCGCAAATGGACCAAGGACTCACCCATCTTGAAAGGTGATAAGAGGCTTGCCACACTTTGTTCTAAAAGGATTGTTTACAAGAAAAAAAAAACGATAAGAGAAGTGGGCCACTTGGGTATGGAAGCCCAACTTTGAAATTTAACCCACTTGAGGAAAGAAAATGCAAATAGAGTATGGTTTGGGCTCTTCCTGTCCATACATACATAAATGAAGAAATGGGGCTATCTCAAATAGTGATTGAAGACCCAAAAATCTGAAGTGGGCCCCACTCACTCCCATGGGCCCAACACTTGAAAAGAAAGGAAAGTTGAAGAGCATGAGAAACATGAAGCAAAAAAGGAAATGACAAATGCACATGCGAGAGTCCAAAATGAAGTTTTGGGCCCAACCAAGTACACCAAAGGCCCTAACTTCACTTTGGGCCCATTTTCTTACAAATCAAGCCCAACAAAAATGGGAAGAAAGAATGAGACTTTCTTGTGCACACTTGATGGACATGGAAAAGGCACTCTTGAACACATGGAGAGAATTTGAAAGAAACTGAAAGAAAAAGGAAACTTAAAAGCTCCACTCCAATGCACCACCTTGATGCTTTGAACAAAGTCTTAAAGTCTCTCAAACTTAGGCCCACCACACCTCTTGGAATGTACCTACATGAAAGGGAGAGAAGAGGGACATGAGAAAGTGACAAAAAGAAAGAATGAAATAAAACAAAATAAGGAAGTGGGCCATACCTTCACCACTCACCAATGAGACCACCTTATTGTCTCAAGCTTCACCTTGCTGTCCCAAGCTTCACCAAAGAGTCCCACCCCACTTGGAAGAAAGAAAGGGCCACCAAAAGAAAATAGAAAAACTTGAAGAAAAGGAGGAAAGTGAGCAAGAGACAAGAGAGAGAGAAATGCAAGAATGAGAGGGGGGCCATACCTCTGGATTTATACACAAAATGGGCCACCCCTATTATCTAAGCCACTAGAAAAATCAGTAGACAAGGGGGCGAACAGGTGGCCACCAGAAGGCCATCCGTCCTTCCCCTCTTGACAAGATTTGATACGCTCCTCCTCCTTGGGAAGATGAATTACAAGGAATCTCGTCCTTGTGTAAGATGGAAGTGATGGAAGAGAAAGAGAGAAAATGAAGAGAAATTGATAAAAATCTCATCTCTTGAGAAAATGATGAGAAAATGAGAAGATGATGTGGAAAAAGGCTCCATGAGATTTTCAAAAGAAAAAAGAATTGACTTGGTCAAACATTAATCTCAACCATCCAAAGTCATGATCTGATGACCTGAGTCGTCCTCAAAATACATTAGAAATTTCCAACCTTGATTTCCATCATTTGTACAAAGTTTTGGTCCGAAAACCTTAAAGTACGTCGGGATCAGCATCTCGAGAGATTTTCAATAAAAACGGTATCGATTTCGACCATCCCAGTTATAATTCGACGATCCAGATTATTTTCAAAAATAAAAAAAAAATGCGTCATCATTTGTACAAAGTTTTGGTCCGAAGACCTTGAACTACGTCGGGATCAAGATCCCGAGAGATTGCGTATAAAAAACCGTCATTCGATCTCAACCGCTCAAGGAGGGATCAAATAGACCGGATCTTTCGAAAAAAATGTGTCGTACCTGCATGTACAAAGTTTTGGTCTGAAGACCTTAAACTACGTCGAGATCAGCATCCCGAAAGATTTTCAATAAAAAACCGGCGTCGACCTCGATCGCTCGGATCAAGGTCCAATAGTCCGGATATTTTCAAAATTCACAAAAAGAATGTATTTTCAACATGTACATATTTTTTGTCCAAAGACCTTAAACTACGTCGGGATCAAGATCCCGAGAGATTGTGCAATAAAAAATCGGCGTCAACCTCGACCGCTCGGATCAAGGTCCGATTGTCCGGATCTTTTCAAAAATCACAAAAAGAATGTATTTTTAACATTTACATATTTTTGTCCGAAGACCTTAAACTACATTGGATTAACTTCTTGGGGGACTTTTCCTACTTTCAACAAAAATCGGCGTCAATCTCAGCCCTGCGAGTCAAGGTTCGATAGCTTGGATCATTTCAAAAATAACAAAAATACTTCAGCTTTCCATAAAAACCAGCACCAATCTCGACCTCCCGAGTCAAAGTCTGGAACTTTCTCAAAAAAAAAAAAAAAAAGATTTACCATCTGATTTTAACTGCACAAATCTATCCCCTTGGTTCGAAGACTTAAAACTACACTGAGATTAACTTTTCGGCGGCTTTCTTTCCCAACCTGTTCCGAACATGGCCAACACTTGATTGTACGGGTGTCCGGAGTTCTCTAAACAGGTAAGGGCCGAGGCGGTCAGAACCCTGCAATCCTGTTCGTGTTGAACACACCGTGATAAACGACCTTAACTTGGAAGTCGCTGTTGAATCTGACGGATGTTCCCTATTTCTAAAACTCATGAAGGGGATTAAGGCAGTTGGGAGGTGAAGCACACCCTCACGGAATTGTGAACAACATAAGACCCCAAACTGGATTGATAAAGGGAAATGTGAGGATGTGACTCATTTTGTGGCCGAAGGAGTCCGTCGGGCGATACATGGTCTATGTACATTACACATGAAGAACGAGCAACTTTGTGGGTGTGTTGACTGAAAACCCTCAAAATCCCCTCATCCGAAGATGTAAAAATACGACACTTAATTGTGTGAGATTTGTCTTGCTCGCAGACATCAAATGGATCAGGTGCCTTACCAGCAGTAGAAGCTGGAAGTAGATGAAAATTTCATACCTTTCCCTACATTTCAGAAAATCCAATAAAATACCAAAACATTACAAAATCAGCTTTCAAAATCACAAAATATTTTCCTTGTTTTCAATAACACCGATCTTCATCCTGACCACTCAGGAAGAGACTCGGATCAGATATTTACAAAATCACCAAAATATTTCTACTGTTTTCAATAACATCGATCTCCATCTTGACCACTCAAGTAAAGATTCGGATAAATACTTGTAAAAAACACAAAAAAAAGTCACTATCCCCAACAAAGCGCTTTAGGAGTCTCAAACTCCGTTCATCCACTTCACAGTATTGGGATGACGGATCCGATCACCCGCAAATTGAAATCTTGACCAAAACTAGTGACCAAACACCATCCTAATCACATACAGAAGATTATCTTAAAGTTGCAACCTAGAACCTCCTTCATCCGTTCTCAACAACAAAAGCAATAAAATATTGGGACGATGGACCTAATCGACCACGGGTCAGGATCTTGACCAACCCGCTGACCAAACATCCGCATAAAAAAGAAAGTCTCCAGGGAAGCAAAACCCTACAAGTAATAAGCTCAAGTTCTTTACATCCCCAGCAAAAGCAAAATCATTGGACTGAAAGAGAATAAGCCAAACCATGCATCCAATATGCATCCATATACATCAGCATCCATCACATCAATCATCATGTTTACCTGCTTTAAAAAAAAAAAGAGTCGGTTAGCCAAAGACCCCACAGGCATCCCTAGAGGAGGCAAGTGCAAACCAAATTTCCTTTTCAAAATCACAGATATATATATATATATAAAGAGAGAGAGAGAGAGAGAGAGAGAGAGAGTGGGTATCTTTTCAAAATCCAAAAATATTTTCTCAGAAGAGCGTTCAGCCTCTAAGACATTAAGAGATCTTCCATTTCTCTGAGTAGGAGCCGACACAAAAATCAAATAAGATCCGATGTCTTGCGGTTTTCCCGAGGACCATCGGATCCAATGCACTCAAAGTATGACCGGCCTGAACTCCAGTGTCAGGACGGTCGTACCAAATGTCAGATACGAAAAAGATGAAAGCCAAAAGGCTCGGTCAAAGAAACCATTTGAACGGTGGAAACGATGAATTATAACCTAAGTATCAAAACCAGCAGATTGGGTGAAAAAAGTTCACCCTCACATACCTAGGCGTGAATGCCTTGAACTACCTTGACTGAGTCCAATTCAAAGTAGTGGATTACCCGTAAGGCCGCGCAGAGGCAAGGCAGCTAACCACTTTGACAGTCAAGCGAAACAAGTACTCCTAGAGTGATTTGGGAAAGCAACGAACAATCAATCATAGGGTTAGTAACCTCGTAAGATTACATGGACGCAGAGGCTCTGCTGTACCTTTCTGATGTTAATATCGATCGGGAACGGAAGGGTCGCGATTGGGTACCCAAGTTGCAGCTCATGCAGGGACAATCACAACGTTTTCTCCAAACTCCCACGGTATGTGCGAGTTATCTATTTCCAGACAATCAATTGACACAGATACAAAAGCAAGCAAAGATTCCAGACCACAATCTATGAATGATCAGGTCAGAAGTGGGGTGCCCACTCGCTTTCACATTCGGTTGCACATAACTTCTGCCAAAGAGGAGCATTTGTAGATACCCCACCTTCGGCTACAGTGTTGATTGAGATAGCTGAATGGATGGAGGTCCATACCCCCAAACCTCATGTCCAAAACCAGCCAAACTCATCCTTGTAAGCCCTAATCCATAGCCCAGCTCAGGCCTGAACCCAGTCAACTCGCCCCTAAACATCAACCCGAAAAACCATCCATAGAAAAAATCATTCCAAAAATTCCAAAAAAGTCAACCTTTTCAAGTCAACCCACTGAGTCAAATCACCAAATCAACCCACTAAGTCAATCCAACCCTCACACCCAGTTGACTCACCTTGTCAAAACCCATCTTTCAAACCCAGTTAACTCACCTAGTTCTGAGCCGCAGCTCCGAACTCGGACCTCTGACCATTTTCTACTTCAGGTTTGGAGCAAGTACACTCCGAAGCTGACGCAAGATGGCCATACGGGCGGCCGTCTGATGGTCGCCCATCCCTATTTATGAGATCTGCCACTCTCCGCAGCAATAAATACCCCATTCCCACTCTTATTTCAACATTCACTTCCCCTCTCCTCAGTCCGAGAGTTCCGAGTCCATCTCTACCCCTTTAACCCATTCCTCCACCAAGGAGAGCCCGATTGCGAAGAGTTTAGCCCTGGTCCAGCCTAGCCTGACCCTTATCCAAGTCTCCCAAGCTACCTAAGTCCAATCTTAGCCACTCGAAGCAAATCCTTGCGAAACCTCCGTCCATCCAGCTTCTTTTATATCAGCATGATCTCATCTCATCTAGTATAAGTGCAACATTTATTATTCATCCAATCCCCCTGCTTATCGTTTCACTATGAACACTTGATCCGATCTTAGCGTATGCTCTGAAGTTTGCCGGTTTGTCCGGAATTCATTCATCAGAAACTTTGACCGATCAAACACATAGCATGCATCTCATATAAAGCACCTGTCATTTCGAGCGTATGCTCTGGGCTTACCTATTAATGGAAACCTGCCCATCCGAAACTCTTATTGTTCAGACCTACATTCATGCATCATATCATTCATGAGAATGTACGAGGATTATTCGATTCTGTAAAGTAAAAATTGTACCTCAGTACAGGCAGAGTGGGTGCCTAACACCTTCCCACCCTGTAACCATGATCCCTTACCTCGAATCCCTGACCACAGATCAAAAGGAGTCATTTTAGAGGAAGGAATCTTCAAGTTCCCTTCTCTAACGTTTCTACGGAGTCTAGCCGACTGTAGATTCGAGGTAACTGGCTAGTGGCGACTCTAGTCTTATACGAACTCATCCAAACATATCCAGTTTAATTTAACGATAACACGACAATCGAAAAAGCCCTCGAGAAAAAGGTGAGCCAGTGGCACACCGGTGATTTGCGCATACCCCCTTTTCGAAAGGGACGGCAGGGAGCGCGGAAAGGCAAGCGTCCACACCCTCGTAAAGCAAGAATTAACACACTCATTGGCCAAAAGAGAGAAATTAACAATTTGTCTACCGTCCACAAAGGCTCCTTGAGATTCTAAAATAACATTGCCCAACACTTTCCTGAATCTTGTACCCAACACCTTTGCTAAAATCTTATATGGACCTCCAACAGACTGATAGGGCGAAAGTCTTTCAAACATTCCACTCCTTCCTTCTTGAGAATCAAAGCTATAAAAGTAGCTCCTAATTGTTTTGCGATTAAACCTTTGTTGAGGAGTTCTTGCATGAAACTAATAGCATCCCCTTTCACACATCCCCAAAATTTATCGTAAAATGCTATTGAGAAACCATCTAGTCCAAGAGCCTCATCACTCCCTAAATCTATCATTGCTTGCTTTATTTCATCTTCCAAAAAAGATTTCTCCAATGAGGGCGCCTCGTCAGAGGAAATAGTATCAAAATGCAAATTGTCAAGCTTCGATCTAATTCCCTCATCCTTAGACAATGGGTCTTTATAAAATTGGACTATAGAGTCGCACATTTCTGTCTTCCCCTCAATCCTTTGCCCATCCACCACTATGGAAGAGATCTTATTTACTCACGCTCTCGCACTAGCAGTCGCATGAAAAAACTTGGCATTCTTATCTCCATCTTTCAACCAGGTTTCCCTAAACCTTTGTCATCACTTTATCTCATCTTCCCTCAACCTAGTGTTGTAGTTTGCCCTAAACACTTCTCTCCATGCCTTTTCCTCTTTCGAAAGCTCCTCTTCCTCTTCTTTAGAATCTAACCTTTGAATTTGTAAAAGAATTTCATCCATTTCCTCTTCTCAGCTATAAAGCACCTTTTTTTTCTACCCCCTTATCTTCTTTTTTAACTGCTTTAATTTTTGAAAAAGAGAAACACCACTGCCCTCTACCATTAGCGGATATTTCTTCGCCCAATCTGGAAATATAAGAAATTTGTCCAACCTACACTCATAATTGGCGACACTTGACCATTCGACCATGTGAACTTAGCACCTCCTAACAGAAGATTCATCGTCTCATTTTTTAAAATCCACTTGAATTTTTTTTTTTTTTCCATACTTTTAGAGATCCGACCACCGTTGAACTTTTCGTGGATCTCCCTAATAACTTTAAAGTCGCCTCCAAGGCACCAAGGCAGGTCCCACCTAATACAACAAAAGTCCAATTCAGCCCAAAGATTATTGCGCTGTTTCGATTTACATGGCCCATAAACCGAGGAGAAGCACTATTTAAAACCAGACCCTATTTCCTTCAGCACCACTGATACCGTTTATTTACCTACCCAACTATCTTCTTTACTCTAGATTGTTGAATTCCAAATCATTAGAATGCGCCAGCTGCTCCAACCGCAGCCGCCGCTAACCATTGACTTACTTAACCCACCAAATCGAGTTTATTAGACTTCGGTTTGTATCCAAACACTTTGTTCCTTGTAACACTATCAACTGAATTTTGTATCTTTTGCATATCTTTCAGCTGCCCTCTTTTTTGCAAACAGCCCTTCCATATCATGATATTCATTTACCATCTTTTTTTTTACCCCTTCTGTCTCCCATCTGCTGAAGCATCTGACGCACTGTCCACACTGATCTGCCAATGTCTTACATGCAGACTATCTATCTGCCTGTCACTCTTCTGGACTTGTTTTGGCATGAGGGGTCTGCCCCTTTCTTCTACCCATTCAAAGTAGGATGCGTAGTCCTCCCACAAAACGTGCAACCTCGATCGTAACCAATTTAATCCTCTTCATTCCTTGGGCCATAGAAATTCTACCTCCCTCACTAAATTTATTTTGTAATTTGCTTGTAATTGCTGACTGACTGCCAATGGGGTCACTGATGCTAGATCATCAAAATCGCAAAAAAAAAAAAAAAAAAGCCAACAACGTCCAGAGTGGGGGAGACGCTGAACCTCTTTCTGCATCAAATCGTTGTGACTTTTTCTACTCCGAGCCCGTAGTATTTCATGACACAAGACGACCTCCATTAATCTCCCAATCCCCTCCGACTAGCGCTAGCCTCATTGGATGTGGTCCTAGCGAGTCTTCGAGATTCTGCTTTGATCAAGGTCGCGATTCTGTAACTGTCGTTAAAACTGGGCTAATGGCATCACTTGCGAGAGGATCCTTCACGTGTCGTCTGTCTCTCACACAAGCCACTTGTTTTATTCTTTTTCTTTTTTTCTTTTTTTTGTTAGTACACACATCGATCCCACTTGTTAGCCACCTCACTTTGGGATTCATTACCTAGACCTCAGTGTTGAGACGAAGTTATCTTCACTCAGTCTACCACTATCCCAAAGGTGTGGGTGTAGCCACTTACTTGTTTGGAAGCGAACAGCTTAGTTGGTGTTACCCTTACCGTGCGGCCCACATGTATAATATTATGTATATCCACGCCGTCCATCTGTTTCTTACATCCCAAATAAACCAACATTATATTTTCTTTTCTTTTTCTTTTCAAGCGGTGAGAACAAAATTTATTGAAAGAGGGGCTGAAGCCGGAATATACAAAACGAACAACTATAAACATCCATGGGTAGCTGACAAACAGTCTACTATTTTTGCGCTATGCACCCATTCTTTTACATGAAATTTTGCTTTGGAAAACATATCATCCACTCCACCCGGATTATTTAACGTTCTATTGTTCCTTTCCAACCATAGGAACCATAATCCTGCCTTACCCAAAGAAACCAACATTATATTCTCCCGGAGTTTTTTGAATAAGAACATCTTCTGCCTCAATTCCCACGCAACTGTGAAGTAGCCACTGAAGCAAGTCAGCATCACGAATTCCTGGGCTTACATCTGATGCCAAGCAAAGTTAGCCCTTCCCTTTTCGCACTTGTTATGGATGAATTAACTGCTAGTGCTCAGGATAAGGTCCCTTTGAGTTTATTTTGTTTGCAGATATATGATGTTGGTTGACGATATCAAAGAGCAGGGCAGTGCTAAATTGGAGATTTTTAGGAAGGCTCTAGAGCCTAAAGGCATAAAAATTAGCAGAACCAGGACAAAAGTATTTGGAATGCTACTTTTGTAAGAATAGTTACACAAGTGAGGCTTTGGTTGGAATTGATGGCCACGAAATTCCTCGAAGTGAAGACCTTTTTTTTTCAACTATTCATAAGTGTGTTTCCAATAGAGTTAGGGAAATTTTTATAGGACATCTATTCGCCGACTATATTATATGGGGTGGTGTTATGTGGTTAAAATCCAACATGAGTGGAAATTTGAGTGTTGGGGAGATGGGGATGTTGAGATGTGTGGAAAGATTGGGAAGCATAGAATCAAGAATAAGGTCAATTGAGCAACCCAGGATTAGTCCCAAGAATAAATAGAATGAAGTTTAGAATGAGATGATTAGGCCATGTGCAACCAAGAACAGAAATAACTCAAAAGGATGGAAACATTAGTTAGGGTTAAAGGACTTCAAAGGATGAGAGCAGTAACTAAAAGGACTTGGATTAAGGTGGGGAGAAGTAATAAAAAGGTTTGTTTAGTTCTCAAGGATAGGGCCTTGATAGGAGTTGCCAGCAAAGAAGAATTCACAAAGCCAACCACAAACATTGAAAATCTGCACACACCATAAATGTGTGCAAGATCCGGCTCCATCTATTACACATTACCGTGGATGGGGTGTATCTTGAATATCAGTGGCAGAGTGATCTTCGCCACTGATTGGGAGACTTAATATCTGTTGGGAAAGTCCACCAATTGTCAACATGCAATGGGCAAAAATCCATCAATCAATGGCTAGGATCATTTGAGGGTGTGACCTTATGAATCTAGCCTATCCATCGTACGGTATAATAGATGAACTGATGTGAAGAAACCAAAGATGGTAATAAACATCAAAATGCCCATTCATCTTTGTACCTCAAATGCAGATGAGCATTGAACTAATTTGCTTTAGCATTGCATGCAAGAATAGAGTAATCACTCCCCATAAGCAAATCACTCACAAGCTTAAATAATGCAATTCTCCATAGAATAACCAACACGTTTTCCTTTCTCTAAAATATATATATTCCTAATAAACAAATAACTTAATATTTTAGATGTTTTAGGGAAACAAGTGTTAGTCCAAAAGACTGACACACACATTAACTTGGGCTAACACAAGTATATGTAAATGGGTCTTTTAGCTATGAAGGGTAGATACTTGCAGGGGCTAAATTATCCTTATTAAGTAAGCTCTTTCTAATATTCCAATGCATGTCATGTCTAATTTTTTGGAATTCCGAATTCTAGACATGTTTGGAACAACTCCAAAGAGATCTTATCCAGATAAAAATTGGGCTCAGCACAAATTCCACTTTGGTTGCTAGCAGAGAAGTCTATTTGCCCCAAAATCAAGTAGCAGGGACAAGGGATATGAAACTCATGGACATGGCCCTCCTTGGTAAATGTCTCTGCGAGATATCAGGAAGAAGATGACAAGTGATGGCTACTGATTATCAGGATCATGAAGGTGGATGGTACAATCAGAGAACATCTCGATATAGGGCATCAAAGGGTATGGAAAGCAGTTTTTAGGATTGAGAAACTTACGAACATAGCACCCCTGGCTCTGGAGATGTCAGGAAGAAGATGACAAGTGATGGCTGGTAAATAGTGGGATCATGAAGGTGGATGTCATGCTTAGAGAAATCTTAATATAGGGCATCAAGGGTGGTTTCTCAGGGTCATAGGGAGGTGATTCAGTAAGGTTTTGGGAAGATGATTGGCGTGGAAAGCAGTTTGATATGAAGACAGCACTACCAGCCCTAGAACATTTTCAAGTCATATCTTCCATTCCATGACCAATTTGTATGTCATTCAATTTGCTACCCCTACACCATAGTCCATACGCTTTGATGATATTTACTACATTTTTTAGGTTGCAGATACTGCAGATGAGTGCACATGTGCACATGGGCATACGAACATGCAAAGATCCACAGCATTCTTATTGATGCAATTATGGAACACCTTACACATACACAAGTTTATGTCCCGGTAGAAGTCACCAAAAGAGCCTGAACAATCCTAGTAAAAATGTGGAAAAAAAATGGCAGCTACACAAGAACAGCAAATCACAAACAAAAAGAAAATGAGACAGAAATTGGTACAACAAGAACACAATAAGATCACCAAATAAATGCCCAGGTGTAACAATTGTAAAATGGATACATGATCATGGTACAACAAGGAGACTGGACCATCAACACCATTGGTCCAGAAAGAGAGAATATTTGCCTTTGGACCAAGATGTTGATTCACAGCCAGCAAAGATTCAACACCCCCCCCCCCCCACACCAAATTCTCATTCATCATCTGTCCTCGATGCTTTCATCTTCTTACTTGCACTGGCTGAATCTTTTCCCACCGTCTTCCTAGGGAGTGTGTCCTCCATTATCTTTGGAACTGTGAAGTTGAAGCTGGAAACAGAGACATTATCTTTCTTGTATTGTGGATGCATTTCCAGAAACTTCTCTACCTCTGCAGGGGCTCTTACTTTCTTCCCTTTGGGTGTAGCATAGTGCGCGTCCATTCTCGAATTATCCTTTCTCATCGTCAACCCCCTGTCAAAACCATCTGGAGGCTTAGGAATATTTGGCTTGTCGGCAATCCATATTCGACTAGTATCATATTCTAGATCAGCGGGATCATCACATGAAACGCCTTCCTTCATGTTGCAGAAAAACGGATCCTCTATGAAGGTAGCCCTGATCTCTTCATATTTTTCTTTCGACGGAATTAACCTCCATTTGAAGCATTCACCACACTGCACAGCAAATGCACCAACTACTGTGTTCTGGTAGGGTTGATGGGCTTTCTGTCAAAAGAGTGAAGCGTCAGACTATTTAGCTAGAAGTTATTTTTCTTTGCCATTCAATATTTCCACCAGTTTTTATTTCTTCAAGAAAAAAAAAATGGTTACGTAATTGAAGGTGAGTTCTTGTAAGCTGAAACAACAATCAAGCATGAATATCTTATGCCAGCTTTAAATCAATATCCAAGCTTTAAATCATGGACAAAACAAAGCTCGGAGCTTTATTTCGAAAAGAAAAGTGAATTCATGGGGCCTTGGAAGAGGATTCTGTTGATGAGTGGGAGTAAGAAGCATCAACTTGTTGACAACCTGAATTCTGGCAGATTTCCAATTAAAATTTAATAAATAGAAAATTAACCTGATGAATTCAGATGGTAAATAAACTATTGGCAAAACCCAAATCATATTTAGAAGGGAAGAAAAAAAGTCTACATACAACACTAATCAACAAAAGGGTTCTTCAAGATTTTCTAAACTTACAGTGAAAACCCAACTTAAATTCTACTAGTAAGTAACAAGAATAAGGAAAAAAATGATAGTAGTATAATTTAATGATTTGGGTGCCATATGGTTCATGATAAATCATAAAACTCAGATCACAGAAATAGTAATACAACTCTAATCAAGATACGAATATTTGCCTGTTTTTCAACTTATGCAAAGACTCAGTTCTAATTCAAATATTACAAAAAAGGAAAGAAGAAAAAAGCAAAATAATAGATCATTATCATGCGTGTCTGGATTTCTCAAAATAACTATATACAAATAATCAATCCTCATCATCATCCTAGCTTTCTACCAGCAATTTAGAGTGAGCTTTGAAAGGTAGATTGGCAAAAGTCTTTTAGTCCACTATCCACTAGATAAAAACCTTCCTCTATTACTGGGGTTTTTGGAAACTGACCATGGTAGAGTCTTGCACTGACAACACACGCATACCAACAGGGTCCCACCCCATACTAACCTCGCAGAATCACTGAGGGGTAGTTGCCGAGCATGAGTCACATAAATGAGGCCATGCTTGGCTGCACAGTATAGCAAGGACCCTACTGATCCATGTTTACTAAATACCACTTGCATGCCAACAGGTTATATCTGATGTTGCATGTTAGGCTTGTTAGCCAACTATTGCATGCTCCCCACAAAGCAAGGAATACTGTATCAGTTTTGGTGGGATTCAGCCGAAACCAAATACGGGGGCATAACTAACAGTCCCTCTTTATTTATTTATTTGCTCAAAATGATCCGGAGAAATGTGGTAAAAACCCCAAATATTTAGAGGATTCAAATATGCATTCTGTTTTTCTTTATCATGTTTATGATGGCATAACGGTCCACTCTTTGGTGAGAATGCCATTCTCAGGCTGTCTGATGATTTCATGAACTTGACAAGCTTAGACCGACTCCAAATTGGCCCAAAATTGGGGACCACTCGAATGCCCCCATATCGACCCCAATTCATGCTAGCTATGACACTCATCCCACTAATGAACATCTCTAAGCATTTAACATCATTTCCCCCAAGTAATTTTAAGAATAAATAAATTAATTAAATTTGAATGAATAACATTTGCCGAGATTGTCACACTTGCTCTTTACTGATGACACAATGTTTTTTGTTTATGGAAGGCAACAGTAAAGAAACTTCTGGAGTTCCTAAAGCAATATGAAAGTATACCAGGCCAAAAGATAAATGACGGCAAGAGAAGCTTCATTGCCACCAGGAAAGCTACTCCGGCTCAAATCCAAATGCTAAAGCAGTTGACTAGCTTCACGCAAAAGAAGCTCCCAATGACATGCTTACGGGTCCCAATCACTAAGGACAGACTGAAAGCAACACATTTCCAGCACCCCATTCATAAAATGACGAGTAGCATTGCAGGATGGAAAGCAAACCAATTGCCTCTAGGAAAGCTACTCCGGCTCAAAACCAAATGCTAAAGCAGTTAACTGGCTTCAAGCAAAAGAAGCTCCCGATGACATGCTTATGGGTCCCAATCACTAAGGGCAGACTGAAAGCAACACATTTCCAGGACCTCATTCACAAAATGACGAGTAGCATTGCAGGATGGAAAGCCAAATCATTGTCTCAAGCTGGGAGGGTGGAGCTCATAAAACACGTTCTAGCAAGCTAGCCATTGCACACCATCGACATCCGAATGGCATCCTGCAATAAGATGGAATCCACTTTTGCTGGTTTTTCTTTTCTTTTTTTCCTTTTCTTTTTGTGGGGGGGGGGGGGGGGGGGGGGGGGGGGGGGGCTGCGCTGCTTAGGGATGAGATGGCCAGCCTTAGAATCAAGATGTGCTTCTCCATTTTTGCAAGGTAAATCTATCGAAGCGAAATTTATGAAAGCCAAATACGATAACAGCTACTTTCCGAATCAAGGTCCTACAGGATGAAGGGGCCTAAACTTTGGAGCAGCATTGCTCCCTCCTTACCTTTTGCAATTCATAACTCTAGATGGTAGGGAAAGGGGACGTGGAATTCTGATGTTAGAATTGGATGGGTGAAGGTTTACAAGCAGAGGCTGAGGTGGGTCCAAGTGCCAGAAGTTTCATCCCTAGCTTGGGTAGCGGTCTTTAGAGCAAAAAAATGGTGCTTGAAACATAGCAGCGCTGGAAGGGCAGGTACCTCCTGAGTTACTGAACCAGATTTTGGATGGCAAGATATCTTTCAGTGATCCGCAAGATCAGCATATCTGGATGACCTCTCCTTCAGGTAAATTCTCTGTCAAATCTGTGTGGAATCAGTTGAGAACCAGGAGCAGCCACTCACTCTGGTCTAAATGGATGTGGAACAAGTGCATCCCGCCTAAGATTTTGATTATGGCCAAGAAAGCTTTTCAAGGGGCGCTTCCTGTGGAAGCTACAGTGAAAAGATTCGGTGTTCAGATAGATTCAAAATGTGTTTGTTGCGACCTTAGGCGAACTCACCCATAGTTACACCTAGAGACAACAGGGGTCTTGAACAGGGAGGTGATTCCACTGTTAGATCAGGAGTTGTCAGGTCCAGACCCCTTCCCTGTAAGACTGTATGGCTCTTACCAAGGCAAAGATGACAAAGGACGTACTTGGTATGCTGTCTGTAAATGTGAGGCATGCATTGAACACATGTTTGATGAAGAAGATGATTGGAGAACCCGTTCACATGGGAAAAGGAAGATTTCGTTTCACACTGAGCAAACTCATCTTGCCCAACAATATGCTGCTAGTGATCCAGATATTGGGTCTTTTGGATGAACCTTCAAGGAAATTTGACTACTATGTCCTTTAACCTAAAACACCCACTTCAAAGCCCCACTTATCCACCTCCCCATGCCCTAACCAACCACACTCCAACCCCAAATCACCTCTCCTGCCATAGTACCAAAGAGCTCTTTCCTGCCTTTCCCAGGCTTCTTGTTCCCCAACTCCCTCGTCTCCACCCAGCTCTCAAATATGCTTTGCTGAACCCTCCCATTTCCCTGAACCTGAAGACTTTGAGGAGACTTTGAATATCCTCAGAAACAGACCAAACATTTTTGGAAGATTAAGAACCCCCAGGTTCTAATCCAGATGGGACACCAAGAAAATTTCAGCTGCAGAAGCTGCTCTCAATTGACAAGCTGAAAATGCCATCCATCAAAAGCATGCCCTCCAACAAATCCTGGACAATCAGCAGAAGCTCTATCAAGAAACCAGGACTGGCCACACAAAACTAGTTGAGTTAGTCCAGTCTAAGATACAGAAACTTGAAGAAGAAATCTTTCACATAGCAACCACTATCAAGAGCTTTGGTTTAGCCAGCCAGTTGATTGCCCAAAAGGGAGCCAAAAAGAAATCTCTTTAGAATCAACTCCATTCTATTGAACATACTCAAGCGTCTTGGCCTCATTCCTCTCAGCCTACCCTCCAAGCCTTTTCCCCACCCCTACAGCCTCTTAACACTCCCACATATCATCCACTACCTCTTTTCCCTTCAACCTCTTTAAACTGTCCCGTCAAGGATACTCTCCCACTTTCCCTCGAAGCTGCCCTTCATGAACAACACACTCGCCTTGGTCTCCACCCCCCGAATTCCTGGCAGAAACCATCTCCGCCTCTTCTACTCTCCACCCCTCCATTCTTTCCTGTTGAAAACCGCAATCCATTTCCTCTTTCCTTCGCTTTGTCTCTCTGACCCCGCCAGCAACCTTCCTGGAATGGACCTCTCTTCTGATTCTGCTAAAGTCAAAGACTTTTCTCCAGACCATCCTCCAATTTTAATACACAATAGTACTGTTCAGCATACTTCAGATGATGATGAAGGATTCTGGAAAGTGATACCTCCACCTCATCCGCAGACAGTTCAAGAAAGGATGCATTGTGCCGAAACCATTGATAGGAAAAAGATCTTCACAATCAATGACATTCCTCTGGATCAATGGCAATCTCATATCTTTGACATGCATGCATGGTGTTCTGCAAAAATGCATACTCCCAATGCCACTGTCCCTTCCACAATCTAGAAATTTGTTGACCAACTCAGTGGCGGACTGGGAGAATGATGGACCGGTCTTGGCAAGTACTGCCAACTGCTCTTCAGCTCCCCTCCTTTGAAGAGTTCACTACTCTCTTGTATACTGAGCCCATTGGATTTATTGATGCTTACCAAGAGATGGCACGCGAAGAATTTCTGAAGATGAAAGTTTGCTCCTTCAAAAAGGACCTTGATAAGCATTATGACAAGACGTTGAAGCAATTTTTTATCATCAATGGAATCGATGATGCTAACCTGAAGCAAGCCTATTTGAACTCTTTACCTGACCCATTGGGAACTGAAACCAAAAAGCTAGTCTCTCTTAAAGGCCAGAAACTTTTTCTTTTTTTTTTTGAAACAATGATAAATTTATTAAGAGAAGACCAACAGGCCAAAAGAAAACAACCCAACAAAAAAAAAGAAACAGAAACAAAGCTGAGAACAGCAGCTACAGCACAGCCCAGCTACCACGAATCTGATCTTCTACAATCATCTTAGCCGCAATTGCCCATTCATTGACCAAACTTTTTGCCATTATCCCCACCCCCGCTGCCGAACTTTTACGGTTCCTGAAAAATTAAGAATTAGGGGAGTTTACGAAAATTTTGAACATTATGATTTAGAATTGGAGTTTATGAAAAATTGAGGATTTGGGGTCTTGAGTTTTAAGCTACGAGGAATTGGGAATTTTAAAAAGTTAAGGTTTCAAGTTTGGGAAATTGGGGAAATTTGAAATTTTACAGTTCTACTGATTCATTTGAATATTAGAGTGTATGTAAGTTTTCGGAAGTTTTGCCTAACTATCACTCTATTTAAAATGTGTAATAACTTTAAAATGTGTAACTATCACTCTATTTAAAATGTTTCATTTCCTTATGTTTTTTTAGCTAAAATTATTTAAAAAAATTAATGTGTTTATGTATAACATCTATGATTTTTTTGGCTCTTTTTTGAAGATTGGATATAAACTTTATTAGAGGGACCCAAGGCAACCGAAAAGAAAGAAAGAAAGAAAGAAAGAAAAACAACAGTAAAGAGAACAAAAAGAAAACAAAGAAAAAGAAAGGAAAACGGCACAACAAAAGCCTAAGAAAAGCACTATAAAACTCTAGGAACACCCCCCCCCCCCCCAAAAGAAGAATTGTACAAGAAGCCATGGAAAGCAAAGCAAGGCACAAACACACCCCTAAAAAGAGAACTACCACACCCAAGAAAGAAGAAATAATGGATCTGTTGGAGATCTTGAGCAAAGAGAACCAGTATAACATCTATAATATTAATATGAAATTCTATAAAAAAAAATAAAAAATAAAAAATAAATAAAAAAAATTGTGCTTGAAATCTCCAAGTGTGTGCCTAGGCTTGCCTAAGTATTTTGGGTGCTCCAAGGGCAGTTGCACCTAAGGTGTATAATGTAGTGACATTTTCACACCGGGCTCGAGTGGGGAAGCTTGTGTGAGGCGGGGGCACACTCGGGGTGGAGTAGACCGTGGAAAGCGGCTGCACCGTGCGAAATGGGACCCATGCGAGGTGGGGCGGCTCACGAAGGAGGGTTCAACCAGGGCCTAGCCTAACATGGGCTATGAGATAAAACGATATTTCGTGCCTCCCCCATCAGCTCTGGAGCTTTTGGTGAGTTGGTCGGATGTCCTGCGTCAAATTGATATTGGAGCTGGAGGTCTCATGTTCGAGACTCCTCACCCGGGGTGATTAATGCAGGGGCATTTTCACACTAAGCTTGAGTGGGGCAGCCTGTGTGAGGCGGGGGCACACTCGAGGTAGGGTAGACCATGCGAAGCGGGACCCATACGAGGTGGGGCTACTCATGAAGGAGGGTTCAACCGAGGCCTAGCCTAGCCTGGGTTATGAGACAAAAGGATATTTCGTGCCTCCCCCATCAGCTCTAGAGCTTTTGGTGAGTTGGTCAGATGTCCTGCGTCAGTGCACCTAGCACCTTCAATTACACTGCCTAAAGAAAGATAAAAGTCAAATATTTTTTTATTGAATAATGTCTGTTATGTATCTTTCTCAATTACACCATTAATAGAGAAAAAAGTAAATCTTAATTCATAATTACCAAAAATAGTAAAATTCTAACTCTAATAGAAATCTCAATCTAGCAAAACTCTTCTAAAGCCTAATTTCTAAAAATAAAATTTCTGCATAAACTTTTGCTAAAAAAAGTCCTAGCATGATGACAAATAATTTCTAAAAAATGAAGAAAATAAAAAACTCTAAAAATAAGGACGAAAATCAAAATTACCAAAATAGTAAATTTTCCCTAAAATTTTGTTTTTGAATTGGAGGCACGCATTTTCTTGCGGATCAGACTACGTGGCCCACTTTGTGGGTCGGTTGTGTTAGTGCGTTGATTTGTGCACCTATTTGTCAATCACGTGAGTCTGCGTATCAATGAGTCGATTGGGCCCTTAGAAGTTGAAGACCAAAGACACATGAAGACAAGAAGCATTGAGGAATAAAGAATCAGATAAATGAGGTGCCTTGGTGACCCTAACCTTAGAACCAAACCAACCTAACTATATGACCAGACCTGAATAGGAAAACTTTTAGTTGGTCATCCATTAGCCTTGGGATCCCTAAAAGATCATATTTTGTAAGGCATTAGAGGCCCCAAGCTGTTGTAAACCAAACTGCCTAAAACAACATATCTCTGGGTAAGTTCGGTCAATCCATGGAGCGATCGAGCGAATAGTCGATCGATCGGGAGCAATCAGAGGTGCCAAAAACAATTTAGTTGATTTCAATCGAAATCTGTAAAAAGGTTGGCTCATGGTCGAGCGATTAAGTTGATCCTTAAGCCCTCTCGATCGATCGACGATGCCGTTTTTTGCCCGTTTTCTAGTCGTTGGAACTTAAAAGTCTATTGGACATTCAGGCTTTGGGCATTTGGATAAGTTTTTAATGCATTAGAAGTCATCACAATTCTATATCCATAGAGGCTCTAATCCTAAGATACTCAAGTCATCTTCCATGTTATTCATCATATGTTAGAGAATTCCAAGCTCAAATGAAGATGAACTGATCTCTCTCATTGTCTAGAGTTTAGACACCAAGCCTATAGGTAAAACTTGTCTAAATCCTCTAGGAGAACCATCTAGTTGAATCCCTCGTTGCAACGTACTTTCCATTAGTTGTAGTAGATTCAACCTCACTCTCATTACCTTAGTCACCTAAAAGGAGCATCAAATGCAAGGTAGTCAATCAAAGGAATTGAAGCATTCGGCATCAATGTTCAAAGGAGCAATGAGAAGCTGATTGAAGCACGGGAGAGCATCGATCAAGCATATCAAGAAGGTGCGTTCAACGGGGCTCAATCCAATAAGGTTGTCAATTTGTAGAGTTCATTCACACTCCTTCCTTGTGTAGGATTGAGTGTAGAGTTTGATTTTCAAACTCAATTAGGTTCTTATGTAGGACCTTGGTTCTTGTGTAAGACCTAAACCAAGTCCTTGTGTAGGCCTCCGATGTGAGTATACATGTAGTGGTTGTTGGTTAGCCAATAGAAAACCAAGTCTTCGAGAGAGCCGGTTCTTGTTTAGGACTGAAGTTTTTGGTAAACCTATTGAAAACTAAGTGTAAAGGTTAGGAAGAATCTATTGAAACTCCTAAATAGTGAAATCCAGTACACTCGAGGGAAGAGTGCGTCAGCTAGGAGTAGAGTAGGGAAAGTAAACCACTATTATATCGTTGTATTTGTGATTGTCTTTTAGCATCTCTTTCTAATTATGCTTATGCGTTTAATTAGTTAAATTATGAATTCATGATTAGATGTATGCTAGGGATTGTGTGGTTTACACGTGAACACACACAACCTCACTATCTCCAATAGACTAGCTGCATAATGTTGAATGATTTGTAGTATTTGTGATTGGACCCACTTGGCTTAGAAGCCTAAGTGTTAATTGCTTAACTAAGTGTTAATTGATAAAAAATTTAATTAGACATGAATTTTTAAGTGGTCTTATCCCCCCTAGGACTTAGTTGTGATTCTAAGCTCCGTCAAGCTTCCGCAACACAACGGTTAGGTGTCGTGTTAGACTACTCCACGCAATTTCAGGTTGAACCCGAATAGCCCATTACGGTAAAAACTGATAGCTATGCATCCCGTAACGATACCCAGATCAAAAGTTATGGGCGATTTACGGTTCTCTTTTGTTTAACCTTCTTTTGGTCCAATTATGCTAGGAATGTACCTGTGCCACGTCCAACATCGAACCCCTCCACTTGGAAAAAACTCATCCTCGAGTTATCCAATGTACTCAACTCATGATACTCATATTGGTCTGCCACAATGAAATTCTTAGACATCTATATGCCCTCAAGAGGATCAACAACATATGCACTGATCTTCTTATTCCTTTGCTTTTTATGTCTCAGACGAAAACCTCTCATCGCGCAAGTGAACTAACACATCACCATGCACTTTAAACACCTTCTGGCACCAATGTTTATTAGCCTTTTCCTTATACTCGACGTTAGTCTCCTGTAATTTCTTCTGGACATCGGCATGCACTTTCATGATTCGATCCGATATATTTTTTGTCGAATCACTCATAATTGGTAACTTAGGTAAAGGGACCGATTCAAGTTTATGTTTGGAAACATGACCATAGGCAACCTCATTGTTGGTCGATCGATTTTGTAGTTTGTTGAATGCGAACTCCACCGAAGAAAGAACAATATCCCACATGGGAGGCAACTTGTCGGTAAGTTCATCAAGCAAAATCCCTTCAAACTTCTGCAACATTGGTTTTAACTTCTCTAGGATGTTCACGAGTTATACATCTTTTCTGTTTTCAACTAATGCATTGACCTCCCCCGTCTTCTCAGATTTTTGGACGAAATCCAATTTGGTTATGAGAAACTACTCCTCCACTTTAGAAGTCTTAAATTGGTTCTTTGTTCTCATAGGGGCGAGGATAATCCTTCTACCATCTTTAACAAAAATAAAAATATTATCTCGGCCTCTATGCGTGGCATCAACATGATACTGCCATGGTCGACCAAGTAGAATGTGACAAACATCTATATCAACTACGTCACACATTACTTCATCCTTATAGTATTTACCAATGGAGAAGGGAATACAACATTGCTCAATTACCTTTGTTTTACTGACCTCCTTGATTCATCCAATCATATACGGAGCGGAGTGTTTTTTTGTCTGCAGTTGTAGCTTTTCCACCATGTCTTCGACACGAGATTCTCGCTACTCCTGCCATCTATGATCACATCACAAACCCTTTAGTTCACAGTGCACCTCATTCGAAAGATGTTATACCGCTGTAAACATATCCTCCTTTGGTGTGTACAACGACTTCCTCATGATCAGAGTGGTGGCCTGCGATTCACCGTTATTGGGTGATGGCCTGCGATTCATCACCTATGTTGCATCACGAACATGATAACTGCGAGCTCCATCGTCGATCTCATGTTGCTCATTATTACGAACACGAGTTAGTCCTAAGGCTTTCATCAAACGCTCGATCGATGCCTACAGTCCTTGCATGGCTTGTCGATTCTCTCGATGGAAAGCTTCAAATGTTGTCATTGTCACATGATAATTCCCTGGAGCACTGTCCATGGGATTGTTGCCTGAAACTTGGTTAGATGCCATTAAGCCGAGGAAAAGCCTCGCTCTGGTACCAACAGACGCAAGGAAGGGCGTGACAAGGTGATGAGGAAAATCACCATCTATCTCACGTGATTAAATCATTGAATCCACAAGGGTATTTTCTTGAATCCACAAGGAAAAAAAAAACTCAAAGATTTTTTTTATTGAATAATGTCTATGGTGTATCTTTCTCAATTACACCATTAATAAAGAAAAAAAAAAATAAACCCTAATTCGTAATTACAAAAAATAATAAGATTCTAACCCTAATAAAAGTCCCAAGCTAGCAAAACTCTTCTAAAGCCTAATTTCTAAAAACAAACATTCTAGATAATTTTTTGTTAGAAGAGTCCTAACATGATTATAAATAATTTCTAAAAAAAAAATGGAAATCTAAAACTCTAAAAATAAGGAAATACTACGAAAATCAGAATTATTAAAAATAATAAATTTTCCCTAAAATTCCATCTTTGAACTGGAAGCAGGTTTTCTTGCGGGATGGACTGACGCGGCCCACTGAGGGTTGGTTGAACCTAAATGGCCCGTTATGGTAAAGATTGAAAGGTTGTGCATCTTGTAACAATACCTAGATCACAAGTTATGGCCGATTTACAATTCTCTTTCATTTAACCTTCTTTTGGTCCAACCATGCTAGGAATGTACCCGTGTCATGTCCTACATCACCAATCTATTATATAGAACATCATATGCATTAAGTTCAGCATTACTACTTTCTTAGCATTCTTTTTGGCATTTCTATGGTCTTTTAAATTTTCCTTGTTTTTAGTCTCTTTTTTAGCCTTAAAACACCATCATTTCTAGCTAATAGCCTTTTGGAACTCATCACTTCTCCTTATACATGTAGTTTTTCCCTCTAGATACTCCCTTAAAACTTTTTTTACTACTTTCCTAATGCACTTTGCCATCTCATTTCACATAACATTAACTTTTCAACATTCCACTTTCCTTCTTCTGTCAATTTATTATTAAATAACACTATTTTCTCTCCTTTTAAATTTCACTACCTCATTTTGGTCACTTATTCCATCTCTTTAATTTAAACATCCAAAACCATCAACCAATGATGCATAGTCTTAACTCTCACCCAGTATAACATTGCAGCCATTACCTATTGGTCAGTCTGTCATCCCAAGTAGAAAAAAGTATATCTAGCTTACGTATAATCAACATTTAAAAGTTATTAAATATTCATCTCTCTTTTTAAGTATGTGTCTACTAGAAATAGATCATAAGTTACAGAAAAATCAAGGCTAGCAGTCCCATCTCATTTCTTCTCCCAAAACCATATCCTCCATTACCTTTCATATCCTCTACTATATTTTTCTACATGATCATTTAAGTCTCTTGTTATAAATATTCTTTCATCATTTGAAATTCCTTACACTAGTTTGCCCATGTCCTCCTAAACTGCCTCTCCATTCTGTCTTCTTACCCTACCTTTGGCGCATATGCATTAATGATATTGATTATCAAGCCTATATGCCAAAGTTCATATAAATCAATTTCTCTAGTTTTTACCCCTTTCCACTTGGTCTCATATGCACAAGCTATTTTAACCCTCCATTTCATTGTATCCAATAACTCCCGACTTTTCTGTTAATGTTCCTATATTCCATGCAGTAGGACGAATTCTATTCTTTTGGACTAGCTTCTTTACTTGCACTCATCCAAAATAGCATGGGAACAGTTGCCCACTTCTCGCTACAACCAAGAGTCGTTGTGGCACATCGCTTTTAGGAGACACCCTAACCAACCCTTGCTCACTTCTCTCTGCACTTGGGGGTCACCGTGTCACTGCATCCCTTATAGGGAACACCCTAATATAAGATTATTAAGCTCAAAATTTGATATTGTTCATGATAAAGGTTGTTACCAAATGTTAACGCCACCTGCCAACCTAACAAAACCATCCTTTATCCGAGTTTAGGACCCAACTATGAGAGTGCAAAACTCCCACAAGCATGATTCATAATGAATCATCATCATTATCATCTAAGCCTTATCCCTATTAATTGAGATCGGCTACATGAATCTCGTTCCACCATTCCACTCTATCCAAGGCCAGGCCTACAGTTAGACCATAGGTCCTCAAGTTTTTTCTTACAACCCCCACCACGTCCTTTTGGGCCTTCCCCTTGCCCTTTTAGAGACTTCAACTTGTACCATCTCACTCCTTTTAACTGGTGTGTGATTCAAAATGGATAAAAAATTTAATTAAAAAAGAAAACCAAAATTCTCATTCTATCGCTTGACAATCCATACCTGCTCTCAAGCTCCAACAATTGGCAATCTAAACTGTTTAAAATGTTTTAAACGGAGGGTTAAGAGTGGATTGGACTGTTGACAATACCTCGAATTTCAGTTCCTCGGACATCAAGAGATGGAAATTATATATTTCTAGGCAATTTCCCAAGTTTTCTTATGAATAGATGAAGGAAAATTTTTCTTCAAATTTATTTATTCCTAGTTTACTTACTTTTGAGACACTCATTTCATTTGAATGTGCCATGATAAAGAATATTTGTGGTTGAATATTCAAACCACATCTACAAGTTTCTTTAGAATATTTTACTCAACAGTGAGCAATTTTGTAACTTTTTTTAAGGGATAGCAATTTTGTAACCTGAATCACGAGATCTGTCAAAATAAACATGATGCTGAATGCATCAACCAGTTCCTAGCCTAACGAAGTAGGAGGATTTATGTTAGGTGGGCAGCCAATCATTGAATTTTCACCAAGCAATCATAAGAATTAGTTTTCAAACAGGATTCGTAAAGCCAGCCCCAAATGGCTAGGAGAAGGATTGTGAATGATGATCTAAACTAGTGGTAAAAACCAACTCACATTTAAATTGCAACAAAAAAAATGATATAAACAATCGAAAATATAAAAGAAAGATTGTGCATATCTAAATCTCTTGAAATACCAAAAATAAATCATGCAAATAGAATTCTAATCAACCAACGGATTTTTTTCTCCTTTTATTCTTTTGAAGATTATCTAAACTGATGATAAAATCCATCTCACATTATGACCATATTAAAAATAAAAAGACTTTAAAATGAAAAGAAAATGATTGTGCATATATGAATTTCTTTGTCTAGATTCCTCAAAATACCCAAAATACCATATCTATAGTTTTCTTTAAAGATTGTCTAAACTTATGGTAAAGAGTCCAAGTCATGTTCTAGTCATGATATAAAAGATGAAAAAAAGAAGAGAAAAAATTGTGGATAGGGAATTAATTGATAATCTAGCAATGTGTGATAGTTGACACACAAGCACTCTGATGCAGTCACATCTCATCCCACACATTCAAGCTCCACATGTTTGCACAAGAAGAGGTCCAGATGGGGCCCAATTAAGCGCAAGTGGCAATGGTCTCTTAGTTGGTCCAATTTCCTCTCTTTTTTTCTTCTTCTTAATTGTTTATTTTGCACTTTTAGAAAGTCCAGATGCAGTAGATTAGGAATAGCAATCTTCAATGACTTATTCATAGGCTCTAATGGCCATGTGTACAGAGAACCTTTTATGAGATTTTCTTTCAACAAGAATTGCTGACAGGTTTTTCTTTTGGTACAAAAGGGTAACGGGTTTGTGATCTCTAGCATAAAGGCTGGGGACTGTTAAGCCCCGCGCTCAGTCTTTCTTCTTCTTTCATCATCATCATCATCATCTAAGCCTTATCCCAATTAAATGGGGCTGGCTAGAGGAATCTTGTTCCACCATTCCACTTTAGGTCATCAAGTCTTTTATGCTTGGAATGTCATATCATTTGGATTTATGATGGAAGTAATGGCATAAGTTTGACACCGGCTGCAAACCCAACACAACCCTCCTTTATTCAGGCTTGGGACCAATAATGAGAGCACATATCTCCCTCAGGTGCAACGTAATAGACTATTACATGGGTTGAATACAATCAAGCACTATCGAATAGTAGTCTACCACATAGGTTGATTACAATCAACGAGTTTTTCTTTCTTTTTCTTTCTATTTGTGTTTTTCCATCTATGTGCGTGTGTGAATGTTTGAATTAGGCCTGGTATATTAATTTCAATTTGCAATCAGTTTCAATTACCAAAATCATAAAGGTGAGCAACCTAACCTCTAATTCATGGACACTTGTTTCTTTAATTCAGACCATTTGATTTTTTTTATTTTTTATTTTTATCAAGTAAATGATGCTTTCCTTTGGATCTTTTCATGTTGGTCGTCCATGAAATGTCCATCAATCAGATAGTTAGGTAATAAAACTAGTCAACCTTTTGATCTACGAATTATGATCCATCCAAATTGGGGCTTGAGTTTTGGATGTTTTAATTTGAATTACTTATATGCCACATGTACAATTTCTCAGTGCCTGCATATCAAACCATCACATTCTACTAGATATCAAAGCTTTTCTCTTGCGCATATTAGGATTCTCAAAGTACCCCAATAGAATCAATTAATTGTGCATATCTGAATGATAACTCACAGTAAGTTCTCATCAAGCACGCATTTTTCTCAGCTTATCCTAATAAAACCCCATTCAAACTCCTACCCAAATAACTAGAAAAATACACAAATCATCACATTGGCATTTAATCCTAACCATAGTCACCATATATGGTTCTTCAACAGATTTTTGAAATTCCTTACAAAAACCTCTCATAATGATAATAAGAAGAAAATGGTTATAAAAGATGAAAAGAAAACATTGGAAATAAAAAGGTATTGAAAATGATTGTTCATATCCGAAAGAATGTTTTATACGATGCTTGAGTTCAGATTATGCCCCATGATTCAGTGATCAAAATCCAAGCTCTCGATATAATGTGCCCCCCAAAGTGGATTTCCCATCCACGACTTGTCTCCCAGATTGGAATATCCTAGCCAGTATATCTTTGTTGTTCCTCACTTGAATGTGAACTGTTCTTGTGCTTTCTTTCCTAACCATCTATTTGCTACCGCCAACTTGGATTCACTGAGAATTTCATTTTGCCAGTCATGTTAGGCAACCTGGAATCTCATTCTATGGAATCCAGAAACTATGTTTGGATGCTAGGAAAGACTAATCATGAATTCTACTGTGTGTGTTCAGGATTTCTACAATTTATCAAGGAAACCCAACTCAAATTCCCATCAAAATGACAAGAAAAGAGAAAGAAAAGACCCAAAATCAAAACACGGAATACAATCCTAAGGGATCGTCTAGAAACCTTAAATTTGGGAATTCTTTCGAGAATTCAATTCCATTTCCATATTTGGATTCCCTAGAATTTCATTCTGCCAGTCATGTTAAGCAGCCTAGAATTCCATTCTGTGGTGTCCAGAAACTGTATTCAGGTGCCAGGAAAAACTTGCCATTCTACTGTATGTATTCAAGATTTCTAAAATTTATTGAGGAAACCCAACTCAAATTCCCACCAAAATGACAGGAAAAGGCACAAAAAAAAAATGAAAATACGATCCAAACCGTACAAGGAGTTCATCAAGATTAATAACGACCACCCAACTCAATCTCTCGACAAAACCCCTCACTGGAAGGCATCCGTAGTGGACTCCGCCACTGATGAATTGATTTTCCTCCTCCAGCCACTTCTAAGATATTTTCAAGGGAAGGCTCCTCATCACTAGCTGCCCAGCTTTCCTGCCTAATCTGAAAAACTACCTTCTTTCCTTCTAGTTTAATTTCTTGTAAGAAAAGAAGAAACAAAAGAGAGAAAAGGAAGAAAATAAAAGGCATAGATTGAGATATGGAATTAGATTTTCATGGGTGTTGTATTCAAGATTGTGGGATTTCTTGTACACCAAAACATCTCAAATGAGAATAAGAAAATTTCTAAAAAGCAAAAGGTTTTGGAATTCTTTGAGGAGTTTGAAGAAATGAGAAAACGCACCCCAGATTTCTTCATTTGCTCTGATTTCTTTCTTTCTTTCTTTTCTTCCCTTGTTCTTCTTTTTTCGCTCCTGCTTTTTAAATCCGCGAGGTTTGTGTCCGTATTTATCTATGGAGAAGGTTTCAAGTACAACCGGTTGTTTCATTCTCTACGGTACATCTAGAAAATAACTTCCAACATACAACGTTTGTGTCATTTACAGCATTTCCAATAGTTTTTTCCCTCCAAGAGGATCTCACTGTACAAAAATCAGACCCATCCATCATTATCTAGGTCCCATTGTAGAAAATAATTTTATCCGTTGATAAATAATAAAATATGATTGTGGTCCAATCTGTGTGTATCTATGGGTATTTTTTTACATCATAATAAAAGTAATTGGACCAACTATTGGACGGGTGGGATTTTCCATATATATGAAATATTTCAATATATTTTCTGGGTGAACCCTAGATTTGGTCCAACCGATTGGACTTAAAACCTTTTTACTTATGGGCCGCCCTAGCCTACCTAGGTAGGTCACTTTTGCTAACCGAGCGCCAGGTAGGAGGAACTTTAAAGAGATCCGCACCGTCCATCAGGTACTCTGTCTTCTTATCACTCCTGAACTCGAAAATCTAGATCATCCACTACTCAAGTAGCCCACACCAATAGAAAAGGTTGGGAGGGGATGCTTACCCTTAGACTTATTTAGGCCCACTGTGGTCTTTACATGACATCCAATTCATTCATTTTATCTGACCTCGTAGGGATGAAAGAAATTGCCCAAAAATCATAGTATTCCAAAACTCAGGTAGGCCGTACGATGCATTTTTAGAGGTTTTACGTGTAGTTTTACAGAGTGGGTGGCCCGCCTGATATTTAATCAGCTTGATTTTTGGATCCATACCAAGAAAGGGGTGATCTACCTGATGGACGGGTTGGATTTTATTCACGTTAAATCGGGTCTCCCGAATTAGAGAAAGTTATCCCGGCACGTATGCAAGAGTTTTCCTTTATTTAGGGAGTGAGTGGAATGTCTACTCGAGCAAATGTGGAAATTTGCCAGTGACGGAAAGCTCTGTGAGTCCACCATGACATCCGAACACAAAAATCAGGTAGATCCATGACTCAAGTGAGCCAAGCCATGAGAAAAATTCAGAACCTTCATTAGCATTTGTGTTCTCCAGTCATCTCTACGTGGGATTCACGTTACGAAGGATTCTAATGGTTGACATTTATGGCTTCTTTGGTTGTAGAATTCATATTTCAGACAAAATCCAGATTCTAAAGTCAGAACCCAAAACAACAAAAGAAACTAGGCTATAAGCCCGGATTTCATCTGAAACTTGCTGTTTGGTTGAAAACTATGTAATTCAGGTTCTAATATAAAATTCAATTCCATTTGGAATTGAGCATTTGGCACACCCCTTCTCGACATTGTAGAATTCTATAAATAATTGGACTCTATACTGTATCCAAGGTTGGCCCCACAGTAAGGGACGTACCATCATTGGTGTGGTCGGGCTGCGCTTAATCCACTGCCGTAAAAAGCTTTGATACTCTTGCAAGATGTGATGGTTCATACCGTCGCTCCAGTCTGGAAAAATGGAACGTGGAACAATTTTAACTGGAATTAAACCGTCTAAAATCCTACCCCCTCTTTAGATGGCTGAATAAAAGAAAACACACTGAAAAGATGTCCAACTTGGCTAATTGATGGACATCTAAATAGACCGTTCAAATGAAAATGTCGACAGACTGAATTCCACAACTGAGTGTCCACCAATCGGAGGTTCGTTTCATCCAATCACTGTTATTTTGGGGTTGCAACCTATTTCCTATGGGTCCTATAATTTGGATGGTTACAGTTGATCTTAAGGCAATATCTGGATGGATCTTTCGTGGCCCAACTCATAACAAGTGAAATGTGTGAGACATGCTCTAATTGTCATAAGCACACGCCGAAGGTTGCGCTGACTGATCGTTACATGCGACAAACATGTATTAGATCCACAACTTCCATCAGATGCACTCATATTTTCATCATGGATCTTATAATTCAATCAAATACAAGACTTAAGTGGGCTGTCACTATAGGGACAGTGTAAATCCTGCCCGAAAAGGGGCCGGGCATGTCTTGGAATATCGCGACTTCATGGTAATACATTTGCCCCGATGTGACATGTAAGATGAGTGGCTTGGATGACATACATATACATACAACGGTGAACACCAGATATTTTGACGATTTTTTTAATGGCATGAGTTCCTATCTCAACTGTGTTCCCATGGTGTAGCCCACCTGATTGTTGAGTCTGCTTGAGCTTTGGACCCGGGGCCAAACACTAAGTGAGGGGTCTCATCCGTGTGAAGTCGTTTCATCCAAGTCAGCAAAAGTAACAACCCCCCCCCCCCCCCCCCCCCCCCCCCCCCCAATGCAAACGCCTTCTCTAAGCGAGCTTCCGTGGAAATGGAGTTACAATAGAAATGGAGTTTGTTGCCATTTCCAAAAATCCGGATTCCAATCTAATTTGGTTTCCACGTGGAAACTAGCTTTGGTGCCAAACACACGGTTTAGAATTGGAATTCCAATCTGGAATCCAGATTTCAGATGCCAAGCAAACGGACCCTTACTCTCTTACTGCCGTGTTGTGGCCCATTTGACTTTCGTATCTACTTCAGAATACATTGAAACTTAATTAGATTTCAGCAACAGTTTTTTTTGGAGGGGAGACTCAATGTTGGTCACACCCCAACCCCCACCCCCCCTATCTACTTCAGAATACATTGAAACTTATACTTAGATTTCAGCAACAGTTTTTTTTGGAGGGGAGACCCAATGTTAGTCACACCCCAACCACCACCCCCCCCCCAAGGAATCCACTCCATTTTTACCTGGCAAAGTCATGTTGGCCCATCACGATGTATTTTTAGTATCCATACTATTTTCCATCTGACTTATTTGTAAGGTCACACAGACCTGGATGAAGGGAAAACACAAATATCAACTTGATCCAAAAAATTCGACCCCCAAGAAGTTTTCAATTGTAGGGGTTCAATCTCCCCTTGTTTATGTGGTGTGGTCCACTTGGGCTTTGGATCTGCTTCATTTTTTGGCTCATGACCTAAAGTAATTTGAAAAAATGGATGGACAGTTCAGATCTAACACATACATCATGTTGGGGCCTAAAAAAGCTTGCCATGTCAACGCGGTGCTCACAAAGTGACTGCGTTACACGCCAGGCAACCGTATTCTGGTTTAAGAGGGAGCATATTAAGTGTTACGCATGGGTGGGTGTTGCCCCAACTATGGGGCCCACCATGATGTTTATTTGCCATCCAACCTGTTCGTAAGGTCACATTAACCTGTATGAGATCATAAGGTCATGTATGAAGGAAAAACACACAGATATCAACTTGATCCAAAGCTTTTGTGGCCCTTAAGAAGTTTTCAATGTAGGTATTCAATCCAAATTATTTTTTGTGGTGTGGTCCACTTAACTTGGGATATGCCTCATTTTTTGGCTCATGCCCTAAAATGATATGATGAAATGAATGGGTGGTGTGGGGACACACACAGACACACGGGGAAATGGCACTATGAGGTCAACCTCATGGAGCTTCCCATGAGGTGGAGCTGTGTGGGCCCCACCGTGATGTGTGTTGGACATCCACATTGTGCATTTGGTGGCTCCCCTCTAGGTTATGGGATATCTCAAAAATAAGCTGAATACAAAACTCAGGCTGGTTACAACATCTAAAACCATATAAAAACGTACTGAAACATATAAAAGCACTTGGTGGGGCCCACTTGAGTTTTGGATACGGCTGAAATTTTATGTGCCCCCTTATACAAGTGGGACATAAACAATGGATGGGCTGGATGTTTGAACCACTGAGACCCTACAAATAATCATAAAGGTTTTAGTGGGTAGGTAACCACTCTCAACTGTTGCCTATGGTGTGGCCCATCTAAGTCATGGATTGACCTGATTTTTAAGCCCTTGGCCCACCATAGAATGGTGCATCTGATTGATGGGATAGATGCCTAACACACATCATCGTGGGGCCCACATAGCTCCACCTCAGGGGAAGCTTCCACGAGGTCAACCTCATAGTCCCATTTCCCCATGTATACACAGCTAGCTCTCTCTCTCTCTCTCTCTCTCTCTCTCTCTCTCTATATGTATACACACACACACACACAAGAACCAGTGAACACTTTTTGAAAGCTCACCACAAGTGATGTGAGCCCGGAATATGAACCATCCATGTGATGTGGTACCTAAAAAAAACTTCAAGGCCCAACTTTCAACTTGATCCAAAGCTTTAGTGGGTCATGGCAAAAGGAAACAGTTTCCTCCCTTGATTTGCCCCTCTCTCTGCGACAGCCCACCAGAGCTTTGGATAAGGTTGAAAGTTGGCCCCTCGGGTTTTTTGGTGCGCTGCATCACATCGAACAGTTCAGATTCAGGGCTCACATCACTTTTGACGAGCTCTGAAAAGGTGTTCCCGTGAGAATAGAGCATTCCTCGTGTGTGTGTGTGTATGCATAAAGGAGGTTGAGGCGGAGGGTCTTGCCCTGACCATGGGGCCACCTTAACATTTGTCAGATTGGTGTGATTCATGATTGGTTGCCAATGAAATCCATGTTGGACCTAATGAACGGCCTAGATCAATGGATTGGACAGTCATAAGCGCCCCAATGCAACTAAGTTCAATTTTGGAGCATTATACCTTATAGTGATGTAGGGAGCACATCTCCTTAAAATAACTATAGAGAGATGCTCCGGTACTTCTGGTTGCATTTGTCACTTTTCACACCTCATCTTAGCAAACGTTCCCAACAGACTTTCTTGCTATAGGCTCAGGCTCGGGCTCGGGCCACATACTCTCTCCCTCCCTCTCTCTCTCTCTCTCTCAAACCAAAAAAGTGGTGACTTCTGACCTGAATTGAGAACAGTGGACCAGGTCAGGTTGAGATAGGGCCCAACCATACTTTTGGGGCTCAGTCTTGGGTATGGGCTTGCTACGTTAGGAACATATTGGCTTGGGCCGGTCTCTGTCCTTGAGAGTATACAGCCCAAACCTAACCCATTGCCATCCCCACATCTTTCCCACTGACATTCATGTAGACATCAGGACCATTAAAAAGGATTGGTCCCACCATGAAGATTGCCATTCTGGAGAACCAAGCTGATCCTTTCATTTGGTAAGCCCCACTTGTATGTTGAGGCAGACCATTGGTTCCCTATTTTATCAAACAGTTTAACCTATCTGATAAGAAAACCTGCCTGATTCTTGTGCCAAGTGATTTTTTTTTTTCAATGTGGGGTCTACTATTTTCACGGTACAGATGTCCTACACAAGTAGAATGGAGGTAAAGATAGCCGGATCCATAGCTCAAGTGGTAGACCGAGTGAAGATAGCCTCGTTTCAACATTGAGGTCATGGTATCGATTCCCAAAGTGGGGGTGGGTGTACTAACAGTGCAGTGTGGGTCGCCTTGCTTAAAAGCAGCAGAACATCAGCTGGAGAGCTGCCATTGAACACTGAGAACCATGCTAATTGCTAACGCCAAGCATTACTTGATCTAAAGACGCTATCTAGCTTTACAGCCCATGCACTAGAGCATGCATTGCAGAAAATTCCATACTATATGGTTGAAGAAGGCCTTCTCCATATCAATTTTGCAGATTGTCTCTCTTCCTTCACCATCTTGCAGACGCATTCATTTGCCACTAGATGCCTCGGAGGATTTGTCTACCAGAGATAAAGGCCCACCTCTTGAAAAGGAGATGATCCTCGTAATGATCTTTTTCAGATAACCAACTTTCGTGATGATTTTATAAATGGTCCTGATCGGACTAATATAGGTCTGAATCCGTGGGTGATTTGGCACCCAAATAAAGGAGGCTCCAATACTTCTGTTGAGAGTTCCTATAGCATGAGAATTCAATGAAGACATCCATAAGATCCATTCCCGGTCCCATCAATGACGGAAGAACCACATAGAGACGCCATCTGGACCAGTGATTCATTGGATTCCATAGTCATAAAAACATTCTTGATTTCTTCTTCGCTAAAAACATCTTCAACTTCTGCAGCTTCGAAACCAGAGACTAACTGGAAAATCAGCCCATCAAAACGAGGCTGATTTCTTTGATTGGTCAAGTACAGATTCTTTGTAGAATTGTCTTCTTTCTCCCTGATTACTGCCTGGCCTTTGTGAAGTGCCCATTGACCAGTTGCCTGCTGATTTATTTTTTTTCTTTGAAAGATATTGCCTGTTGATGTTGTTCACCCTTTTTTTTCTGAAATTTGTAATCCCGTGGAAAAATGCAGAATTGCATTGCCCTTTCTTTTAATCAAAGGGTTTTAGAATGTCCGTGTCGAGCAGTCCTGGATCAACAGATGAACTAAAGTTCCTTTTGGTGTTCCATTCTTCTGATGATCAACAGCCCTGATTTGCATTATTTTTTATCAAGCTGCTGAATTGAGACTTCAAGGAGTTGCTTCTTGCTGCTCTCAGTTTGTTTCAATGCCGAACTCCAAGCTTTGAGTTTCATGAAGTGAAGCTTCTTTCCCACTCTGTAGCCTGCCCACATCATCAGACCAAGCAAGTGTGTTTGAATTGAGTCCTGTCAATTCAACTGAGTGAGAGAGTTCACTCAACAAATCACCTCGATTCTCGACTGAGTCAGACTCATGGCTGAGTTTCCCATTGACTCATCTCGAGATCTCTGGCTAAGTTCTGAGTGAAGTCACCGAGTTTTAGAACTATGGTGTGGATAGGGCATAGTGCCCAAATCAAACTAATTTGACAATCCCAACCTCTAAACTATGGACATTTCTTTCTTGAACTTGGAATGTCGACTTTTTTTTTTTTTTTTTTTCACTTCAGATGATGTCCACAAATCAAACGGATTGAATCAAATTTCACCATGATCCATCAATAACATGGCTTGAGAGAGATGTATATCAAGTGTATAATGGCTGTGCAGTGCATATGGATGGTTCTAGTCTGCCAGCAAATCAAGGAATTTCCTATTCCCTTAGGGGCTATTTGTTTTCTACTTTTCACTGGAAATGTGTGGTAAATGGGTCATTATTACTTCCCACGCATGTTTGATTTTTGTAAGTATTTCCATCTCAAAAATTGGTCCGAAAAGGACTGACTTAAATGTGTAGGTCCACCATGATGTGTGTGTGAGATATCCACACCGTTCGTCTGTTTTACCAGAACATTTTAGGGAATGAGCCCAAAAATGAGGCAGATCCAAAGCTCAGGTGGCCCACACCACAAGAAACAGTGGTAGTAAAACTTCTACCATTGAAATATTTTTTCTTCCTAGGGCCCAGAAGACGGTTTATTTGTCATCTAACAAGTTCATAAGGTCACACAGACATGGATAAGGGGAAAACACAATATCAGTTTGATCCAAAACTTATGGGGCCCTCAAAAGTTTTTAATGGTAGGCCTTCAATTCCTACTTTTTCCTGTTATGTGGTCCACTTGAGCTTTAGATCTGCCTCAATTTTGGGCTCATGCCCTAAAATCAGCTAGCAGAATGGATGGGCGGTGTGGATAAGCCATATACATCACAGTGGGCCCCACATTAAATTCAAATTCCACCTCAATTTTAGCATTCAAAAAGCAAGACATCAACTCTGCCTTGAGAATGGTATTCGAATTACAGTGGGAAATAATTTTCCAGGTATTTACCATAGTGAAATAGAAAACAAACAGCCCCTTAAGGAAAGCATTAGAAGTCATGAAGCCACATTCCTAAGAGCTTGATGTATCCGATTAGCGGCCTTTCCTCTTTCACAGTGCAAAGCTGAGAGAGCCGAGGATGACATTTGCATGTTACCCCAACTATGGTCTTTAACTCAAACTCAACAAACTCCCTTGCTATCTTACATCCAAATCATAGAGCACAAACCTCCTATCAGGAACATACCCTTCATCTCTCATAACTGCAATCAACCCATACAACACCTCATAAATCAAATCAGCTTGTGGATGAGCCGTATCCTCCACAACAAAGCTGTGCACTCTCTTCTCAACCTCAACCCAACTCATTCCCGTTTCTTTCTTCACCTCATTCTCCTTCATTTTCTTGATAACTCTAGCCCTCTCTGCCCATCTCCCTTCAGAAGAATATATATTGGCCATCAAAACATAAGCTGCGGAGCACTCGGGTGCTAGTTGAATCAAGTGATCAGAAGCGTATCTCCCAATTTCAGAATTCCCATAAATGCTACAAGCACCAAGCAGTGCCTGCCAGACAACAACGCCAGGCTCAACCGGCAACCTCTCTATGAAGCTTCTCGCTTCTTCCAAATACCCTGCTCGGGCCAACAAGTCGACCACACAAGCATAATGCTCCATCCTAGGAAGAATCCCATGAACCTTGGACATGGACTCCAGCAGTTGCACACCCCTTTCGATTGAGCCAACATGGCTACAGGCATGAAGCAATGATAAGAAAGTCACATCAGTGGGCTCCACGCCATCTAATTTCATTTCTTCATACAATTGAAGTGCTTCCAACCCATGTCCATGACGAGCGAAGCCAGCAATCATAGAGTTCCATGAAACTGAATTCCTACAAGCCATTTGATCGAAGACTTTAAGAGATTCCCTGAATTCGCCACACTTGGAATACATGTTTATAAGCCCATTGGCCACAAATGGATTACAACCAAACTGCTTCTTGATCACCAAAGAGTGCAGTTGCTTCCCAAGAGCCAATGACGTAATAACACCAAACACCCCAAGAACAGCAGAAACCATATTGGCATCAATGTCAAATCCTGCCTTCATTATCATCATGAAAAGCTCAACAGCATCTTCTTCCAACCCATTTTGTGCCAAACCCACAAGCATGATGGTCATTGCAACCCCATCCGGTTCCTTGGAGGACTTAAAAATCGTGCACGCAACTTCAACGTCACTACACTTTGAATACATGTCCATTAAAGCACTTTCTACACACGAATCCAATTCAACCCCGGACTTCAAAACTAGCCCATGAATCTGTCTACCTTCTCTAAGAGCTTGCAAACCAGAACAAGCCACAAGCGCACTTGAGTACGTCAATGAATTAGCATCCACCATCGAACAACGCATTTCAAAAAACAAAGCCAGACTCTCCTTGAAAAGTTGACCTTGCGCATGACCTGCAATTACAGCAGTCCATGTAACAACATTTCTTTCAGGCATTTCATCAAATACTCTTCTCGCTGAGCTAAGGCACCCACATCGGAAGTATCCAGAGACCAAAGCATTTCCTACTGAAATTTCCCGCTCAAATCCATTGATAAACACCAACGAATGCATCATCATGATCACATAAAGGAAGTGTGGTCCATTACAAGCCGATAAAATGCTGGTTAGCGTTGCACGATCAAATAGAAAATTTTCCGAACAACGCATCCGTCTGAAAAGCACAAACCCCGCCTCGAATTGTCCAGCGGACAAGTAACCCGAAATCATCGAATTCCAAGAGACGGTATCTTTAATAGGCATTTCATCGAACACCTTCCGTGCATCTGATAATTCCCCGCATTTTGAGTACATTGCTGTCAGAGAATTCCAAACGACGAGAAGATCACGTTGATTGCTTTGGTTTTCGAAGCTGGAAGAAATCGGATTTTTGAGGATGGAGGCATGCAGGGAAGACCCAAGACAGAAATGCCCTTCCCTTCCGCAGATGGAAAGAAGGGTGCTGAGTTCGACATGGTTGAGGGTAGAACTGATATATTTCAACAATGGAAGGGTATTTGTGGGATTGGGGTTGAGCCTTCTTACCCATCTCGCTTTCATCCATGAAGCTGTCGAGACTCGAGAAGCAAAAGCTCTTAGGGCGAACAAGGGAAATGGGGAGTTCTTTGTTACTCGCGCTGCGTACGACGCTTGATGCGCAGGCACTTAGAAATGGACTCGGACTCGGTAGTGACCCATCTCCCAAATTTCTCCCCTTTCCGCTCTTTTAAAACGCTCTTTTAATGTTTCTCTCTCTCTCTCTCTCAGCCAATCACAGTTTCTTACAAAAATCCAACAACAATCTCAACTGTTTAGAATGAGATATGAAAATTTACACTGTTTAATCCGTAAGTTCATTTTTTGATCTGTCCCTCATTTTCGAGAAAGCTTTTAGGGCAACCTACGATTATTGTAGACCTGCTTCAAATCTCTGAACAATTAAACAGGAGCTTCCTTAGACTTTCGAAATGCCCAAATTGCTCATGGTGATATAACCATCAATGGCACCATTTCAGCTACAATGATTTGCTTTAAGAAAATGTTTAAGGGTACTTAAGTCATTCTATCTATGAGACCCTGGCCCCTGGTCAAGGTAAAAAAGCTACTCAAAAGGGAAATTCCAGTGTCACCCTCTCTTTACACTTTTACAGAGCCCAAGCAGCACTGCGGCTTATGGCCTGGTTGTTAACATTGAAAATTATTTCACGCGAAAAGTGTTCGGCAATTCTTGCTGAAGTTTTTCAACGAGGGAGGTCTGGCTTAATAGTGAATCCAACTTTTAACATGTGACACTTTTCTAACCCCACCATAATTTCTATGTTAGATCTACACTATCTATCAACCTTTTTATGTTGACATAGAGCATGATCTGTTGCGCAGCACGCCAACAACGCCGGTGAACCGAGATCCAATCTCCAGTCTCACCCACAAACGATAAACAGGAAGAAAAATAATAACTAGAAAAGAATCACACAAACCAACAATCCACAAGACAGAGATTTACGTGGAAAAACCCCAACAATGGTAAAAAACCACGGGTGCAAACTTCACTATGAAGAAAAACGAAGTTACAAGCAATACCCTTACCTTCTCCTATGCTCCCATGCACAGAGATGGCCCTTTTGCTAATCTTCTCGCCTTTTTCTCACCTTGGACGTATAGAAGCCCTAATCCCTATCTCTAATCCCGATTTACACCCCTTTATATAGTAAACCACGCAATTAGAACACAAAATAGGAAACCCGCGTCTTAAGCCCGCAGCCGGTCGGGCGCCGGGACATAACTGGGTCGGGCGCCCGGCCAATACAAAATACGTCCAGGAACAAAAAACAAAAAAACAGATGAATATCGGGCGCCCAGACACTTTGACCGTCGGGCGCCCGGATGCTCACAAAACAGTCCAGTGGACTGAACAGCAAATGGCTGAATTTCGGGCGCCCGGTCCACAGACTGTCGCCAACAACGCCGGTGAACCGAGATCCAATCTCCAGTCTCACCCACAAACGATAAACAGGAAGAAAAATAATAACTAGAAAAGAATCACACAAACCAACAATCCACAAGACAGAGATTTACGTGGAAAAACCCCAACAATGGTAAAAAACCACGGGTGCAAACTTCACTATGAAGAAAAACGAAGTTACAAGCAATACCCTTACCTTCTCCTATGCTCCCATGCACAGAGATGGCCCTTTTGCTAATCTTCTCGCCTTTTTCTCACCTTGGACGTATAGAAGCCCTAATCCCTATCTCTAATCCCGATTTACACCCCTTTATATAGTAAACCACGCAATTAGAACACAAAATAGGAAACCCGCGTCTTAAGCCCGCAGCCGGTCGGGCGCCGGGACATAACTGGGTCGGGCGCCCGGCCAATACAAAATACGTCCAGGAACAAAAAACAAAAAAACAGATGAATATCGGGCGCCCAGACACTTTGACCGTCGGGCGCCCGGATGCTCACAAAACAGTCCAGTGGACTGAACAGCAAATGGCTGAATTTCGGGCGCCCGGTCCACAGACTGTCCGGGCGCCCGGCCAAGCTCAGTGGAGTTTTTGTCTCCACACTCAACATGATCCCAAAAAATGAGGCACATGAAAGCTCAAGCTGATGACAAGATAGAAAAGTAGTGGGAATGGAATGACTAAGGTTAAAATTAACCTTTTTGGGGTCCATTGTGAAGTTTATTTTCCATCTAACCTCTTCATAAGGTCATACAAACCTGGATGAAGGGAAACACAAAAATCAGCTTAATCAAAGCCTTTTGTGATCGCAAGAAGTTTTCAATGGTAGGCACCCAATTCCCACTGTTTCTCATAATGTGGCCCAGTCGAGCCTTAGATCTGCTTTTCTTTTTCTTTTCTTTTTTTGGTCTTATTCCCTAAAATGATATGGAAAAACGGGTAGACAGTATGAATAAAACATATACATCATATTAGGCCTTACATAACCATTTGACAGGACTGTCGATCTCTAGCTAGATCTGGGTGGGTGCAATATCCCTGCCCGGATTTGGGGGAGCGGATTAGGTGAGACCCCATATCCAGAAATCATACTGCGTACTGAGTAATCTCTATTGGGCCCACCGTAAGTGTATGTGGTTTATCCACGCCATCCATCCGATTTTCCAAATCATTTTAGGGGGTGAGCCCAAACTGAAAGCATATCCAAATCTCAAGTGGACTACATCATAGGAAACTGTGGGGCCCACGGTGAGTGTATGTGGTTTATCCACGCCATCCATCCGATTTTCCAAATCATGTTAAGGGGTGAGCCCAAACTGAAAGCATATCCAAAGCTCAAGTGGACTACATCATAGGAAACCGTGGGAATAATGATTTCCACCATTGCTAGGGCCTACATTGATGTTCATTTGTCATCAAACCTGTTCATAACATCACACGGGCATGGATGAAGGGGGAAAACAAATATCATCTTGGTCCAAAACTTTTGTGGCCGTCAAGATTTATCAACGGTAGAAGTTCAATTTACATCATTTTCTATGATGTGGTCCACTCGAGCTTTTTCTATGCTTCATTTTTTGTCCCTAGCCTTGAACTTACCTTCTAAAATGGATTAACGGAGTGGATATAATACATAAACCACGGTGGACCCCACAAAGTTTACACAGTATACTTAGCGTACTGAGTTACTCATTACGCAATTCGCTTCCTAGATCCACCGTGGTGGGTGGGACCCCTGAGTGTGCGGCCCACTGTGATGTATGTGGCTACATCCACACCGTCCATCCATATTGAAAGCTCATTTTAGGGAATGATCCAAAAAATGAAGCAGCTCCAAATTCCAAATGAACTATAGTACAAGAAACAGTGATGATTGACAATTAACGGGCCACGAAATTTCTAGGCCACATGAGATTTGGATCATCCTCATTTTTGGGATAATTCCTTAAAATAATATGGAAAAATGGATGGATGACATGGATAAAACACATAATTATGATGGGGGCCACACAACATCGTCCAATAGCTAGGGCCTATTGATATCGTCAATACGCAATTCAGATCTACCGATGTGGGTGGGACTCCTAATGATGTGACTACATCCATGCTGTCCGTCCATATTGAAAGCTCATTCTTAGGCATGATAAAAAAAAATGAAGCAGATCCAAATCTCATATGGACCATAGAATAGGAAACAGTGGTAAATGACCATTAAAATTTTCTTGTGGGCTACAAAAGCTTTGGATTGAGATGACATTTGTGTGGTCTCTTCATTTAGGTCTTTTTGACCTTATCAACCGGTTGGATGGCAAATAAATATTATGGTCAAATCTATGAAGTTTTTAAAATCATGAATGTTTTAATGGGCTTACGGTCGAATCCATGAAGTTTTTAAAATCATGACTGTTTTAAGAGGCAAATGTGTCAACTTAACATATTTCAGACGTTTATAACAGACAAGTTATTTTATATTCAATACTAGTTTTCCGACTTCAGATACAAACTTTAGATTCAGACTTCAGACTTTAGATTTAACAAACAAGCCATTAGTTCTTGTCTTCATGCCCTTTCTCTTCCAATCCGACAACCATCCTCACCAAATAAATACCAGATTAGCCATTGTCATCAAATAATTACAGCCACCCTCACTCTTTTCTTCTACTGTTAGGTTATCTTATAGGAGGAAGGAGAAGAACAAGCCCATCTACAAGCCATCTAGGGCTTGGGTCGTATCACGCCTCAAATTCGGTTCTTGGCACTTATACGCTACATCCCAAATCTGGTGCCAATGGCCTCCGTAGAACCCTAAATCTAGCACTTAGCACCGATACATCAAGTCCCGAAGGCATCGATCCACAAAGAGGATTTCAGGGAAAACTTTAATAATCATGCATAACAAAAGAACTCCACAAGCAACATACATCTCTGCTATAAAAGATGACGTACAATGCAACTATAAAGGAAATACATATGATAATCAAGCAAAACAAAGGATCGTGTTCCAACATCGCCAACAGCTGCACTCTAACATATCTTTAAAAAAATGAGTAAACGCATGTGAACTTCATACGAAGCCCAATAAAGTGCATGTGTGCGCGCATAGTGCATATGACAAATATATTAATCAACAATATCAAAGAACACAGCAAAAATGGAGGGCCAATCATGCCACTGTCCATGCATGTGTAGACACCCACCCTAGGCTGATAAACTGATAAAAATTGGACTTTTTAGGTGGATGGTTAAACCCTAATCCAAACCCCAGCCTAAACCATAAACCCTAATCAAAACCCCAAACCCTAATCAAAACCCCAGCCTAAACCCTAAACCCTAATTCAAATCCTGACCTAAACCCTGAACCCTAATCCAAACCCTAACCTAAGTCCCAAACCCCAATCTAAAGCCTAACCCTAGTAAAAAAACCTAGTTAAACTAGTTAACTCACCGAGTTAACCAAATGAGTCAACCCACCTGTCAGCCAACCTAATTAGAGCTATACACGAGTCGAATTGAGTCGAGCTTGGGTCATCTCGGCTCGGTTCGGTTTGGCCACCAACCAACTTTAGCTCGAACTTGGTTTGTCTTGGTCATCGAGCCCGATTGGCCAGCTCAGCTTGGTTCAATCAGCAACTCGGGCTGGATCAACTCGAGTTCGAGCTGAGTCCGAGATAGAGCTTTCGAGTCGATTTCAAGTTAAGGTTACAATAATTTGTCCAATCAAATAACTAATTAGGACTTCCAAACATAGATTATGGAGAAAAAATTACCATCCAAATTAAAATAAAAGATAAAAATAATTAGGATTTCGAAACACAGATTAGCTAAGAAAAGATGGCATTTTCATATATAAATATCATTTCCATGAGAAAAGATGTGACATTTATAGATTTTTAAGAAATTAGAAGGAAAAAAATGAAATTAGGATTAGGTTTTTTTCAGGCATAAGAGAGAGAAAGAGAAATCCAGGGTTAGGATTTTTTTAGTTTTACAGAGGACCTTCAAAGAAATTAGAAGGAAAAAATGAAATTAGGCTTAGGGTTTTGTCAAGCATAAGAGGGAGAAAGAGAAATCTAAGGGTTTTCGAGTTTTAGATTGGACCTTCGAAGGATCGATTTCCTCCATGTCCAGACGATCATCTCCTTGTGATAATAATCGTCGATTCCACACCTGGGCCAACCTCTGCGGGGTCCAATCAAGGGTTTGAACAACAAGGGCACAAACGTGCCTCAATAATGCAAGGTCGGACGATCAAACGCTGGAGCAGAGAAGGAAAGAGAGATAGAGAGAGAGAGAGAGAGAGAGAGAGAGAGAGAGTTTTTAACTTACAAAAGGGGGTTATGTTTATTTTAATTTATCTATTTATACACCCCCATATGAGTGTTAGTGCACTTTTCTATGGCATACTAGTGAACCTTATTTGTCAATCACTTAGGTCAGTGAGTCTAGTATCGGTTGAGCTTAATGAAGACGAAGACCGAAGACTCAAGACGGACCAACTGCATCAAGGAAGAAGAAACAGGTAAAAGAGATGCCTTGGTGTGCCTTGCCTTGAACCTACCCAAAACCATAACCTCTTAGATGACTTGGACCAACTAGGTATACCCTTAGTCATCATCATTAGTCTTAGAACTCCATGAAAAACATGATAAGATAGACTAATTAAAGAGGTGGAAGCTGCTGTAAACAAAACAGCTCAAATAATAGTTTCTGATTAAACTTCGATCAATCGGACAAGCGTTCTGATAGGACTCCGATCAATCGGACAGAAGTCCCAATCAATCGAAATTTGTTTCAGCAAAATTAAAAATCCACTGGACAAATTTCTTATCAATCGGACAGACTTTCGATCCATCGGAAGAGGTCCGTCCGATCAATCGAACCATGATTCCGATCAATCGAAATATCTTCCAGAGATTTCTTTGGATAGATTTTCGATCAATCGGACATGTCCCCGATCAATTGAACAGGTCTCCGATCAATCGGATACTTTTTTCAATCAATCGGAGATGCATGAATCTGACCATTTTTTTACCGTTATAGAGGGGGATTCATTTTTTAGCTAGGTGAGGGAATTTTGAGGAGATAGAAGCTAGTATTGTTGAAGATCATTAAGAGCTCTATTCCTAACCCAAACAAATGATCTTCCTTGTGATTCATCACAAGTATGGAGCATTCAAAGCTCAAGAAGAAGATGCACTTGTCCCTCTTTTAATCTCTAGAGATTGGATTGATCTTGATAGTCATATTCCTATCCAACACTCTATGATGAGATCTTTGTAGGTGAGACTCTCTAGGCAAACCATTCCCATAAGTTGTAGAGATCTTAAACCTACCCTCCTATTACCTTGAGCATATCAAAGGCATCATTTACAAGGTGGTTGATCAAGTGTAGTTGAGGCATTGGCGACGCAGCGACAACACGATCGGGGGAACAAGGGAAGCTGATTGAAGCACGGGAGAGCGGAGATCAAGCAACTCGAACCGGCACTGAACAAGGGGCTCATCCGACAAGTAAGGTTGTCAATTGTAGAGAGTCCTTCCACTCAATTCCCTATAGAAGTTGAGTGTAGAGTTTGTTTGACAAACTCAAACTAAGGTCGTTTATTGATCCTTGACTTATTAGTTGAGCTTAAATCTCTAAGGACGTTGGCTGTTTCTTGGCACGTTTGTTGGCCTAAAGACTAGGGGTTGTTTGGCGCTCCTTGGCTCATTTGCCGAGCCTAAACAAAGTCTCCAAGGGGGAGCCTCCGACACGGAAGTAAACGTGAGTAGTTCTTGTGTAGGACTAAACCTTACGTAGGTCGAATAGGTTGGGAGGAACCGTAAACTCCTTAGTTGGGTGGAGCCAATTTAAAACACCTTGGTTGGGAGGAACCAGATTGAAACTCCCCAGTGAATGCCGGTGTGTTCAAAGGGGTTGAGTACTTGAACCGAGAGTGGAGTAAACAAGTAGTCGAACCACTATACATGCTTATGTTTATGATTGTATTTGAGCTCATTGTTATCTTAGCATTGTATGTTTAATTGTTAATTATGAATGCTTGATAGGAATGTATGCTAGACACTACATAGGCACAACCACACACAAGATGTACTTTCACTTAGTTATGTAGACTTGAGCTTAATTGATCCATCCTCTAAGTCTACATAGGTTACATAGATTAGGAGCTTGTTTAGTTAAATCATTTGATTATCTATGCATGCTTAAACTAGGAAAATTATTGCTTAAACCATATGCTAGTCTTGTGATTGGACCCACTTAGGCTTGGAAGCCGAAGTGTTCTTGCTTACTTAGTTTAATTTGTTAAAACTGTTAAGTTGGCGAAAAGAATTTCAAAAGGTCTTAATCCCCCCCATAGGACTTAGCCATAATACTAGTTGCTCTCAAAGCTTCCGCACGCATACGCCTTTACTCCAAAAGGTATAATTTCAATGAGTTGAGTTCGGTCTGAGTCAAGTCGAACTAAGTCCAGGTTTGATCCAAGTCGAGTCGAACTCGGACTCAACTTGAATTTTTTTCCAACATCAAAATTCAGCTCAACTCAGTCTAAACTCGAATTTGAGATGAGCGAGTTGACTAAGCCAACTCCGCTCGTGTACAACTCCAAACCCAATCTATCAACCCACCTAGTCAAGCCAAACCCTAAACTGGGCCTAAATCAAGCCCAAGTTCAAAGCCTATTCGAAGAGAGAAGTACAAACAACAACCTAGTGTTGTGTAAGGCAGAGACAACACGTGTGGGGGTCTCCACCTGCCAAAGCAAGAGAGCCCGTACGGTGCTAGAGGCCCCCAAGGATCTGCCAGTCATGTGACATGTCTCCTACCATGGCAGGAGCTCTATACATGTGCCGTCTTACCTCTTGTAATCTTTATTTATGTGGCTCTGCAAACTGACTCCGGTGCCCCTCCTTTTTACCCATATTTACCACTTTACCAACCTACCTAACCCATGAGTTCTTGCCACATGACAATCTTAAATTCAAACCATCCAACCTCTTTGAAACCTTGGAATTTACAAGAATTACAGAAGAACCAAGTTTGAAGGCTATAAATAGGCCCCTTCCCTTCTCATTTAATTGTCCCAAAAATCCCACAGGCATCCCTCATCGTCTTATGCATCCCGGAAGGAGAGCTATTAGGCCTTCTTAGCCATCCCTCCACCAAGGAGAGAGAGTGAGAGAAAGAGTCTAGCCCAAGCCCAGCCTAGCCTAGTTTAAGTCCTAGCCTCTTGAGCCAAACTAGTATTAATCTAAGTCACTCGATCTAATCCTTGCGACATACTTGTCCACCCAACCATTTAGTCCTTAGTCATTTTTGTTCAATCATGCATTAACATTGTGCAACATTCATTCCCTTCTCAACCCCTGCTCATCTCATCCATTGCATTATATCATGAATCTAATCGATACAGGCATATGTTCTGTGACTCGTCGATACTAATCAAATCTTGCCCATCTATGGACGCTCGCCTTTTCACGCTCCCAACCCTCCCTTTCAAAAAGGGGTCACGCGAATCGCCGTTGTACCACTGCCTTGCCTCTTTTTCAATGGCTTTTTCAGTTGTAATGTTATTAGGTATATTTGATGAGTTTGTATAAGACCAGAATCGCCACTAGCCAGTTACTTCAAATCTACAGTCGGCTAAACCCCGTAGAAACATTAGAGAAGGGAATCCGAAGATTCCTTCCTCTAAAATGACTCTTTTTTATCTGCGGTCAGAGATTTGAGATAAGGGATCACGGTTACAGGGTGGGAAGGTGTTAGGCACCTGCTACTCTGCTCGTACCGAAGTACGATCTTTACTTCATAGAATCGAACTAATACTTGAAAGTCTGAATTATTCCTTATACATTCTCATAAATGATATGATGCATGAATATGGGTCTGAACAGTAAGAGTTTCTGATGGGCAGGTTCCGATCAGACAGGCAAGCCCAGAGCATACACTCGAACTGATAGGTGCTTTATGCGAGATGCATGTTGTGTGTTTGATCGGCCAGAGTTTCTTATGAGTAAGTTCTGGGCGAACCAACAAGCCTTAGAGCATACGCTAAGACCTAATTAAATGTTTGTAGTGGAATGACAAGCAGGGGGGTTGGAAGAATAATAAATGTTGCACTTATGCTAAATGCAAATGAGATGGTGCTGATATAAGAGTAGTTGGATGAACGGAGGTTTCGCAAGGGTTAGCTTCGAGTGGCTAAGATCGGGACTTGGTTAGCTTAAAAGGGTTGGACCAAGGTCAGGCTGGGCTAGACCAGGGCTAGACTCTTCACTCATTCGGGCTCTCCTTGGTGGAGGAAATGGGGTAAATGGGTGGAGATGAGTTGCTTCTCATAGAGGAGGACTCGAAGCTGATGGATGATGGAAATGAGAAGGGGAGGGGGTATTTATAGCTGCGAGAAGTGGCAGCTCTAAAAAATATAGACAGGCGGCCCTTAGACAGCCGCCTGTACGGTCGCTTTGCTTCATCTTCAGAGCGTGCGGCCTCTGAACCTGAAGCAGAAAAGCCCGAGGTTCGGGGTTTGGAGCTGCTCCAAAGCTGAGGCTCAAAACTGGGTGAGTTAACTGGTTTTGAAAAATGGGTTTGACAAGGTGAGTCGACTGGGTGCAAGGGCTGGACTGACCCAATGAGTTGACCCAGTGATTTGACTCAACGAGTTGACTCACAAAGTTGACTTTTTTAGGATTTTTGGACTGATTTTTTCTATGAATGGTTTTTCGGGCTGATGTGAGTTGATTCGGTTCAGGCTTGAGTTGGGCTATGGATTGGGGTTTGCAAGGGTGAGTTTGACTCAGTTTGAATATAGGGTTTGAGGGTATGGACCTCCATCCATTCAGCTATCTCAACCAGCTTTGTAGAGGTAGGGTGTCCACAGATGCCCCTCTTTGGTAGAGGTTGCATGCAATCGAATGTCAAAGCGAGTGGACACCCCACTTCTGATCCTGTCATTCATAAATCGTGCTCTGGAATATTTGCTTGCCTTTATATTTGAGTCAGTTGATTGTCTGGAAAGAGATAACTCGCATATACCGCAGGAGTTGGAGAAAACGTTGCGATTGTCCCTGCATGAGCTGCAACTTGGGTACCCAATCACAACCCTTCCGTTCCCGATCGGTACTAACATCAAAAAGGTACAGTAGAGCCTCTGCGTCCATGTCGTCTTACGAGGTTACTGACCATGTGATTGATTGTTTATTGCTTTTCCGGATCACTCTAGGAGTACTTGTTTTGCTTGACTGTCAAAGTGGTTAGTTGCCCTGCGTCTTGGCGGCCTTACGGGTGATCCACTATGCCGACTTGGACTCAGTCAAGGTACTTCGGGCATCCACGCCTAGGTATTTGTGGGTGAACTTTTCCACCCAATCTTCTGATTTTGATACTTGGGTTACAATTCATCGTTTCCACCGTTCAGATGGTTTTTTTGACCGAGCCTTTTGGCTTTCATCTTTTTCGTATCTTGGCATTTGGTATGACCATACTGACACTGGAGTTCAGTTCGATCATACTTTGAGTGTATTGGATCCGATGGTCTCCGGGGAAACTGCAAGACATCGAATCTTATTTGATTTTTGCATTGGCTCTTACCCATAGATATGGAAGATCTCTTAGTTTTTTGGAGGCCGAACGCTCTACTAAGAAAATGTTTTTGAATTTTAAAAAGATACTCACTCTGGGGAGTGATACTCCATGGGGTTTTTATTTGTAAATAGGGATATATATAATTTTTTTTATCTTTTTTAAAAAGGAAATCTAGCTTGCACGCGCCTCTACTAGGGATGCTTGTGGGGTCTAACCGACTTTTATTTTGAAAGCAGGTAAACATGATGATTGATGTGATTGATGCTGATGCAATGCATATGGATGCGTATTTGATGATGGATGCATGGTTTGGCTCATTCTCTTCCCGTTCAATGATCTTGCTTATGTTGGTGATTTAAAGAACTTTGAACTTATTGCTTGTGGGGTTTTGCTGAAATTGCGATTTTACCGCTAGTGAGATAAGCTTGAAGGTATGCTAATGTCCTAGAAGGGGGGTGAATAGGACTTTTAACAAATTATTTGTCAATTAAAAACTCAAAACAATTTACCAATATAATATATGTGAATACACGTAAATTGATCACACAAGGTTCTTCTAAATGATCAACTATACTAAAGGAAGCAATTGATCAAACAGTTCATATGCATGCTTGTATTAATCATTCAAAGATGGCGTATGAGCATTTTGTCAAACACAAGATGGGCATACAGTTAAGCACTTATAAGATTGATCAACAAGGAACAATAATAGACAAAATGCATTTACCACATTGCACACGATGTATAGTGGTTCAACGATAAGTCTACTCCACTCCCGGTTCAAGTACCCAACTCCTTTGAGTACACCGGCATTCACTATCGGAGGTTTTAAATGAGGTTCACCTGTCAACCTTTATAACCTACACAAGGTAAATGCCTACACAAGGACTTCTCAACTCCTACGCACGTATTCTCTTGTGTCGGAGGCCTACGCAAGGACTTACACATCCTACTCAAGGACAACTCCGAGATTGGGTCACAATCTCTAGACCCCAATCTCAACAAGAAGGGGGAATCAAACAATGGATTTTATAAACTTAAACACTTACAAGAGATGAGCCTCGATTCAGCGCCGTTGATGAGTAGCTTCGGCTTCCACGAATGTTTTAGCTCCTCTCCGAGCTCCCACGATCAGCTACCAATGCATATGATGCTCCTAGACTAGTGCCGGGTAGGTGAGAGAAAGTATTGATGTTCCATTTGCTTATTACAATGCAATGGTTAATGAAGGAGCCATCAATCGGATCATTCAATGACTATAAATGACTTCAAGATGAAGATTCAATGATAGGGACAGCCACGAATGCCATGCTTGAGTTCATTGTTCAAATCGAACTTTGAATACTCAATGTAGTGCCATTAATGGCTAGGTTTGAAGGATGAACTCAAGACGAGGATGAGAAAAAGAGATTAGATGAAAATCTTAATAGCCTCTCTTAATGCTCTAAATGGGTATGCAAGAGATTCCATAAAAGACCTCAAGATATGCTTTTATAGAGGCCCAAAAATGAGCTCAAACGAACATAAAACGGTCATATTCCGACCTGCCTGGGACCCCCTCCGCCAGGTCGAATTTGAGCTCCGACCTGTCGGCCAACCTACCCCCAGATGGGTCGGGTAAGTGGTCCAGAAACATCAAACTCGCTGGACCATTTTTCCCATGTCCGACCTGTTGTCCGGCCGGTCGGATAGGGCAGCCGACCTGCTGTCCGGCCGGTCGGCAGACCTGCCCAATCATAGAAGTTTGGACCTTTTTGCAATGTCCTGCCGGTCGGATGGTCCATCCGACCTATTGGCCGGCTGGTCATTAGACCGGTCGGCTGATAAGATTTCTCTTTCAATGCTGGTCCAGGACCAGTGACCGGCCGGCCGGTCGGCAGGCCTAATCTAGCCCAATTTCAAGCTGCTTTTCAGTTGAAACATATGTGCCCTACTAAGGAGATTCTCCTATTGATTTTCATAGTTGGGCACCTACTAAATGAAGGTCCAAGACTGATCATCTTGACCTTAAAACCGTGGATTAAATGGCTAAGGATAGTATGTTTAGAATGCCATAAATACGGGTGTTTTGGGATCCTATAGGCTGTCTATATGCAACTTACCTTCCGAGCTTGATTTGGCTTGAACTTGAGTGCGGAAATCTGCTTTGGTCTTCAAGTCTTCAATCTTCGTCGGGGCTCACAAAACTCGACTGACTTACATAATCACGGAATTGACAAAACGATGCATTGATTTGTGCACTAACATTTGCTTCCCTAGAGATTTTTCTTTTTTATGCGGATGTTTGGTCAGTAGGTTGGTCAAGATCCCGACCCGTGGCCGGTCAGGTCCATTGTCCCAACCTGTGAAGTGGGTGAGTAGATTTTGAGACTCCTGGAGTGTTTTGCTGGGGACAAGGATGACATTTTGTCATTTTTTGCATTCGAATCTTTACCTGAGTGGTCAGTTCAGAGATCGGTATTATTGAAAACGGTAGAAATATTTTATGATTTTGAAGATATCTGATCCGAGTCTTTGCCTGAGTAGTCAGGATGAAGATCGGTGTTATTGAAAATAGGAAAAATATTTTTGTGATTTTTGAAGGATGGTTTTGCAATGTTTTGGTATTTTATTGGATTTTTTGAAATGCAGGGAAAGGTATGGAATTTTCATCCACTTTCAGTTTCTATTGTTGGTAAGGCACCCGATCCATTTTATGTCAGCGAGCAAGATGAGTCTCACATAGTTAAGTGCCGTAGTTTTACATCTTCGGATGATGGAAATGAGGGTTTTCAGTCAACACACCCACAAAGTTGCATGTTCCTCATGTGCAATGCACATAAACCACGTATCGTCCGATGGACTCCTTCGGTCACAAAATGAGCAACATCCTCACATTTGCCTTTATCAATCCAGTTTGGGGCTTATGCTACTCACAATTCTGTGAGGGTGTGCTTCACCTCCCAGCTGTCTTGATCCCCTTCATGAGTTTTAGGAACAACGAACATCCGTCAGATTCAATAGTGACTTCCAAGTCAAGGTCGTCTATCACGGTGTGTTCACCACGAACAAGATCGCGGGGTTTTGCCCGCCTTTGCCCTTACCTATTTAGAGAACTCTAAACACCCGTACGATCAAGTGTCAGCCATGTCCGAAACAGGTTGGGAAAGAAAGCCTCCGAGAAATTAATCCGAGTGTAGTTTAAGGTCTTCGGATCGCTGGGGATAGATCAAATGATATACTTTTTGTTTTGAGAAAGTTCCAGACCTTGACTCGAATGGTCGAGATTAGTACTAGCTTTTATAGAAGCTTAAGATATTTTTGGTGTTTTTGAAATGAACCGAGCTATCGAACCTCGACTTGAAGGGCCGAGATTGAGGCCGATTTTTTGTTGAAAGCAGGAAAGTCCCTCTAGAAGTTAATCCCAGTGTAGTTTAAGGTCTTTGAACAAAAAATATGCACATGCTGAAAATACATTCTTTTTGTGATTTTTTTGAAAAGATCCGGACTATCGGACCTCAATCCGAGCGGTCGAGGTCGATGCCGGTTTTTGTTTGAAAGCATAAAAGTCCCCCGAGAAGTTAATCGCAGTGTAGTTTAAGGTCTTCGGATCGAAAATATGTACATGCTGAAAATACATTCTTTTTGTGATTTTTTTAAAAAGATCCGGACTATCGGACCTTGATCCGAGCAGTCGAGGTCGATGCCAATTTTTGTTTGAAAGCAGAAAAGTCCCCCGAGAAGTTAATCCCAGTGTAGTTTAAGATCTTTGGACTAAAAATATGTACATGATTGAAAGAAATATTATTTTGATGATTTTTTGAAATGTTCCAGGTTGTTAAATCCCAATTCGAGCGATCGAGATAAATACTGGTTTTTATTGAAAATCTCTCGGTATTTTGATCTCGACGTAGTTTAAGGTCTTCGAAACAGAGTTTTATACATGCAGATACGACATTGTTTTGTATTTTTTTGGAAATGTCCGGGTCATCGAAATCCTATCCTATTAGGCCAAGGTTGATGACTGTTTTTATTGAAAATCTCTCAGGATCTTGATCCCGACGGAGTTTAAGGTCTTTGAACCCTAGTTTGCACAAATGATTGAAAATCAGGGTTGAAAATTTCTAATGTATTTTGAGAATGATTCGGCGTCATCGGATTATGACCTGGACGGTTGAGATCGATGCCGATTTTTATTTAAGAAGCATACTTACCTCACTGCAATTGGCTTCTGGTGTGCTCTTGATTGACACAATGATCCTACTGGCCATGGCATGCCGACTGTCAATCTTTTCACTTTATACCAACGGGTGAGATTACTTTGTGATTGATGGAGTTTTAATGCCTATGAGGAGAGAAAGCACTTTAGCAAAAGGATTGAAATACTGGAGTAAGAGGAGAGATACTTACCTTTTGGGAGGAATGATCAGGAGAAAGGCATTTACAGGAAGTACTCTGCGAGTTGACTGGAGGATTGGGTGATGTTTATTTCTAAAGCCTTGTAAGATTTTTTTTTTTTTACATATATATGATTAAGGAAAATGACTTTTTTTAAATATATGTATGCAAATCATGCATGAAATGAAAATTTGTGCCAAGTGCTTGTTTGTTTGTGCATGATTTAGACTTGTGCTTGTAGATGCAAGAATCAGAATATTTGACTTAGCCTAATGTCATACTTAGTTTTCCAATCATTCACTAAGGATCTCGATCCCTTAAAGTAGTGTGCAATAGTATCCTGCACCTAGAATTTGGGTAAAGCTTAAAAGAATTCTCGACTCATGGCTGTCATCCTTGCTTCCATTGAATCTTCATGTCACCTGGATACTTCATGTACTTACTTCTTTTTTTCTTTCTCTTTTTTTCTTTTCTTAGTCATTATTACCCGCAGCGCCCTTTCAGATTTTCACCGCGTCCGGCTTGCCTGTCATTTTTACCCTTGGCGCCCTTTCGAATTTTAACCATGTCCCGGGTATTTGATCTTACCTGCCCCTTGGCAGCTGTACTTTTTTTACCCTTGGCACCCTTTCGAGTTTTCACCAAGTCCGTTATGTGTCCACTGTTTTTACTCGGAGCGCCCTTTCGGGTTTTCACTCCTCCCTTTCTGTTTAGGCACATATTTTCTGTTGATTTTTTTTTTAGACAAATGCAGCGGCAAGAGGTCGGGAATCCGTCGTTGTCAGCCGATGGCAACCTTTCGGCCCTTATCTTAAGTTACAATGACAGAGCTGTCGGCCTTAACTACAGACCCTTCTGAGGTGGATGGATGGATGTGTTTCTTGTTTTGATTTTTTTCTTTTCCTTTTCTTGGGTTGCGTGCCTCTTTTTTTTCTTTCTTTTTTCTTTTATTTTACTCTATTCTTTTTTTTCTCTTCCCTTTTCTTTGGCTTTTGAACCCTTTATTTGGAACACTTATTGGCGGACGGGAAGGGATTCTCAGTGGTCTAAGCCTTAACCTTTTGACTTCAGCTCTACTAATACAACTCTTGATGAGGTTGGATTGGCTTATCTGTGAGCGATTTTCACGTTGTCGGCGTTGATTGGCTCTGGAAGATCCTTGCTCCTCAAGTTGGTGAGTCGAACGGTGCCTCCCAGAAGAACTTCTCTTATCATTGGACCTTGCCTCTTGAGTCTAATAGATGTCGCTGCAAACTTAATATGACTTTTCTTTCTTCGACTTCATTCTCTATTAGCTTCATGTTATTTTGACTTGAACTTTGTCGGCTTGTCTTCTGATTTTAAGCTTCTCGAGGAACTCCTCAATCCTTAGATTTCGAAAGACATCCCATTGCCAATGTTGATAACATGCGGGACCCTTAACAATTGATGATGTCATTCTTCATGAGAATTATCGCGCGAGATCAGAATGTTACCTCCATCCACTTTGTGCTGTAATCGATTGCCACAACTATATGCATATGACTACTAGATGATGACGAGTCGATATTTCTGCTGATGTAGATACCTCGTACAGGGAATAGCTGGAGCGTTGTTAGGTTGTAGAGTTTCGAAGCACACACATGGATCCGATGTGCATGCTACTAACACTTTAAGTGCTTTCTGACATGCTGGCAACAAGCTGTCTTCATCGAGCCGTGAGGTTTCTTCGATCATTCGTCAAGTTGCATACTCCAGCATGGAATTTAAGTATAGTCTTGGCAGCATCGTCTTGATAGGCTTGATGAGGTTTTTATCAAGCCTGGATAAGTCTTCATAGGATACAAGATTGAGAAGTCATGAATTCAAAAATTCGATCATTCTCTGCTTATTTTTCAGGGACAAGGATTCTCAATGCATACTTCCTTATGGGTCTCAGAAGATCCTAGGTTTACAATTTTAAAATTTTTTGAGATGACATTTGCTTTTGGTTCGAACTTTCGAGGAGATCCTCTTAGTTTGGGAGTCAGCTCATCATTTTCCACATCATTTGGCTTTGTCTAAATCTTTGAGTTTGAAGTCCAACTCTAGATCAAAATCATATGAGTCAACTTCATACTTAAGTGCTTCGATGGAGAGACTTGGCATTTTATTGAAAGATTTTTGAAAGATTTTTTTTTATTGGCTTTGAAAGATTTCTGATTTTTTTTTTTAAATTTTGTAAATATCTTGATTTTTTGAACTTTTGGATTTTGTGAAATTTTGAGAATTGTTTTTTGAAATATTCATTGTTTTGGGTTTTTGAATCTTCTAATTTTTTTTGAAGTTTTTTTTTAGAACCCCGAGGAAGACGACGATGCGAACTAGGGGTTGCCTAATTCGGCTCGGGGATTCGAGCATTGTTGAATTTTATTGGCCATCATGGGGACTACAAACCTACTACTACCCTGCACTCCTTCCCCTCAGGAGGCAAGGCCAGAGGGATCAGTAGGCGGTCCAATTCATCGAGAGAAATTCCTGCCCCTTGTTTAGGTCTTCTTCAATAAGCTCTGTGAGACTCGATCTGCTTACTTAATCATTGAAGGTGGAATCTAGCCCATCATCAGGGTAGATAATCCCTGCATTGATAAACTGGATTGGTGTGTAGATGCAAAGATTGCCTTCTTCTTGATGACCTTGTCTTTTTCTGATACCTCTGTGCTTTGGTTTCTTAATCCAAGTAGGCTGATATTGCAGTCCTTCTCTATCCATATCTTCTTGAACCTCCATGATTCGGGCCGATTCTTGGTATTCAAGTTGATAATAGAAGATTTGGCGCTTGTCGAGAAGGAAGACGTAGTTTGATCCGATGGGACATGCTCGAGGAAAGTGATTCAGAGTCTCAAATGCAAGACTTTGACATGTGATGTCCTCATTGAAGCATTGTATGTCTATAATTGGGATATTAGGCTCCTGAGGTTCAGCTGTTTCTATAATGGAGATTTGTTCAGGATCGGTGATGATGGTGATCGCCCTTTCTCTGAAGATGTACTTGACCCTTTGGTGAAGATTTGAAGAGATGACACCAATTTTGTGAAACCAGGTCCGATCGGGAAGGAGATGGAATGAAGCTGAGATGTCCAAGACCTGAAGAGTGATGGTTGATGTTTTTGGACCGACCAGAACCTGGACATCAATCTCCCCTTCGACCTCCTCGATAGTGGCCACATAATTGAAGCTGGGCCCCAATTCTGCTAGGGTATGTGGCATGTTGTCCAAGGAAGGGTCTTCTTCTTGGAGGATGATGGCTGAAGAAGAAGCCGAATAGACATGTGCAACAGGAAAGTTGTGCCCCTGATTGCTTGATGGCGAGATGGGTAGGCTTTGCCCCTAGTAAGCTAGGGTGGGAAAGTTGTGCCCCTGACTGGCTATTGCTGAGACTGGCAGGTTGTATCCCTGGTTGATTGATGCTGAGATGGGTAGGATTTGCCTCTGGTTCAAACTGAGCAGAACATGCCCCTGGTTTGTTGATGCTTCGCTGGGGAGCTTGTCCCCTTGGTTAACTAAGATGGGCTGATTGTGCCCATGGTTAAAAATGAGTGCGAAGAATGAACCGACTGAAGGTGCCCCTTGCATAATGATGGGCTCTGGGATTGAAATAACTGAAGGTACACCTTGCATGATGAGAGGCTCTGGGATTGAAATAGCCGAGGGTGCCCCTTGTTGAATGAGAGGCTCAAACTCTGAACTAGAGTCAATGGCACAAATAAACTGGAGAGGAGCCTTTTCTTGGCTGATGAAAGCTGGATAGGCAGGAGGTGCCCCTTGTATTGTGGAGACTGGACTAACTGGAGATGCCCCTTGCAAGATGAGGGGTTCTGAAATTAGATTGGTTGGGGGTCCCCCTTACCAACCTAGATTAGGGCATTGTGGGTCCCATCTTAGTTGTTGCTGCTGCTGCGGTTGTCTATGCTGAGGGAGGAATAATATGTCTTCAGTAGAGGCGATAAGATCATCTTCTTCCATTAAATGGGAAACAGGAACACTATCGCTCTTATCCTGTAGGCTCACCTTCCACTATCGATTGTACTGGAGAGGCCTGCTAAGGCCACCAAGGGGAGATCATCCCAGCCCTTATTCCAGCTTCGACTTGTTCCCCGGCGCGGATGAGTTGGGTAAAGTTGGCATATGGATATAAGACGAGGTATCCAGAGATACTCGAATTTACTGAGTGGATGATCATGGAGATTTGCTCCTCATCATCGATGTGTGTGTTCATTCTAGCAGCCATTGCCCACCACCGTCCAATTTAAACTGATAATGACTCATCATTCCCTTGCCTTAAGGCTGTAAGATCTGGCCTTCTAGGTGCTGAGTTAAGATTGTATGTGAATCTGTCAACGAAAGCCTGAGAAGGTTGTTCCCACGTCCTGATGCGATGGTAGTCTAATGATGTATACCAGTCTAGGGCATCGCCCTTCAGAGATTTTTGAAACAGGAGGATGAGTGCTCTATCAAGCTCTCCACAGAAAGCTCGTAGGTGGTCTACAGGACACCCTGTCCCATCATTTCTTTTAAATTTTGGTACCTGGAAGCCTTGAAGTACCATCGCATCGGGAAATGGACACAGGTCCTTGAACTTAGTGGATGGAAGATTCACCCCTTGCTGCTTCTGGAACTTTCTCTCCATCTCTTGCATCTGTTATCGGAGTTTTTCAATTTCAGAGGTACCAGATGAGGGAGATCTTGCCCCTTGTCAGACCTGAGCTGGCCCCCTTTGGTAATAATTGGTGTCATTGATGCTCATATGATTCTTACCTGAAAGATGTTGTGCTTGGCGATTACTCACATTATAAGGACTTTGTTGGACTGGAGCTGAGAAGGGAGACTGCAAAGAAACCCTAGCCACAAAAGGATATTAAAATTTATTGGAATTCCCATTGGGGAGAGATTGTTGGAATTGACTGAGAGTTCTGATTGTGGGATGTAACTGAAAATGGCTCCTGTTTGTAGGAGGATACTAGAAGAAATGCCCTGAGGTCCAGAGTTGTTCTGATTAAGGGCCTTCATTAGGAGGGTATTGAAAGTCCTGTGCCAACCCTGATAGCTGTGGTTGGGATGAACTAGAGACTAGAAGAGATGGTTGTTGTGGTTGTTGAATTGGACCAGCTTGATTGCTGTTTGCTGAAACCTGGGCTTGTGTGAATAGGAGAAGCATTTCCTTCATGGCCTTCATGCTTTGTTGTAGCTCTTGGATGCTAGGAATTAACATGGATTCTTTTGGGTTTAACTATGGAAAGGAAGGCTCAGGTATTTCAAGGGTAGGGAATGGGAGAGCTATGTCGGTTTTATATTGGACGTGGCATGATATTTGGTTTGGAGGAGTAATGGTGGGGAAATATGCTCTACTTTTTTTGGGTTTTGGGATTTTCTCTTTCTTTCTTTTTTATTTATGGTTGAAATACTATGCAAATGAGATTGTATGAGGATTATTGACTTTCAAGTATAAAAGGGATTTTGTTTTTCAAGTTGGATCACGACTAATGAGACTAGCACTATTCCCCAGTAGAGTCGTCATTCTGTGGACGCTCGCCTTTCCACGCTCCAACCCTCCCTTTCAAAAAGGGGTCGCACGAATCATCGTTGTGCCACTAGCTCGCCTCTTTCTTGAGGGCTTTTTCGGCGGTCATGTTATGGGGTATATTTAGATGAGTTCGTATAAGACCAGAGTCGCCACTAGCCAGTTACTTCGAATCTACAATCAGCTAGACTCCGTAGAAACGTTAGAGAAGGGAATCCGAAGATTCCTTCCTCTAAAATGACTCTTTTTTATCTACGGTCAGAGATTTGAGATAAGGGATCATGGTTACAAGGTGGGAAGGTATTAGGCACCCACTCTGCTCATACCGAAGTACGGTCTTTACTTCACTGAATCGAACTAATACTTGAAAGTCTAAATTATTCCTCGTACATTCTCATGAATGATATGATGCATGAATGTGGGTCTGAACAATAAGAGTTTCTGATGGGCAGGTTTCGATCAGATAGGCAAGCCTAGAGCATATGCTCAAACTAACAGGTGCTTTATGCGAGATGCATGCTATGTGTTTGATCAGCCAGAGTTTCTGATGAGTTAGTTCTGGGCGAACTGGCAAGCCTCAAAGCATATGCTAAGACCTGATCAAGTGTTTGTAGTGTAATGACAAGCAGGAGGTTGGAAGAATAATAAATGTTGCACTTATGTTAGATGCAAATGAGATGACGCTGATATAAGAGTAGTTGGATGAACAAAGGTTTTGCAAGGGTTAGTTTCGAGTAGCTAAGATTGAGACTTGGGTAGCTTGAGAGGCTTGGACCAGGGTTAGGCTGGACTAGACCAGGGCTAGACTCTTCACTCACTTAGGCTCTACTTGGTGGAGGAAATGGGTTAAAGGGGTGAAGATGAGTCACTTCTCACAGAAGAGGACTCGAAGCTGATGGATGATGGAAATGAGAAGGGGATGGGGCTGCTTTGCTTTAGCTTCGGAGCGTACGGCCTCCGAACCTGAAGCAGAAAAGCCCGAGGTTCGGGGTTTGGAGCCGCTCCTGAAGCTAAGGCTTGGAATTAGGGTGAGTCAACTGGTTTTGAAAAATGGGTTGGACAAGGTGAGTCGACTCGGTGCAAGGGTTGGACTGACCCAGTGAGTTGACTCGGTGATTTTACTCAACAAGTTGACTCACAAAGTTGACTTTTTAGGATTTTTTGACCGGTTTTTTCTATGGATAATTTTTCGGGCTGATGTGAGTTGACTGGGTTTAGGCTTGAGTTGGGCTATAGATTGGGCTTTGCAAGGGTGAGTTTGACTGGGTTTGGATATAGGGTTTGGGGGTATGAACCTCCATCCATTTAGCTATCTCAACCAGCTTTGTAGCCAAAGGTGGGGGTGTCTACACCATCAAAAACTCTGTCGATTAGTTTGCACCTTAGCAAGTGAAGGGGTTATGGTAGACTTATCTGACTCGAACCCAAGCCTGTCAAAGGCATGGCACTTTACATCACATAGCACACATACTAATATTTCATATGCATTGTATAACATCGCATACATAAGCACCGTACTCCTAGTCAGTACGAACATATGCTCTGTGACTCACCGATATAATCAAATATTGCCCTTAAAAAATCTACACCAACTCACACGCAACGTAACATTGCATGCTCCATCACATTATCAAGGTGCAAGAACCAGAACTAATCCTTGGAGTTTGTTTAATCCTGTGAAATAGAAACCTTACGCCTGTACGGGTAGAGTTGGTGCCTAACACCTTCCCTCTCTATAATCGAGGACCTTACCCCAAATCTTCGGATGCAGATAAAGAAGTCATCTTAGGGTTGTTGAGAATCTTCGGATTCTCCCTCCTAGGCATTTTTATAGGGTATAGCTGACTGTAGGATTAAAGTAACTAGCCATATATAAAACCCCTTCAAAAAGTACAAACGTAAAAACCCATGTAGGAGGCACAACCGTAGAAGCCACGAGTTGATTCTGTCCCAGGGATCTAGCGTCCATAGAATGACGACTTTGTTAGGGAATTGCTAGTCACACTAGTCAGACCCGACTTGAAAAGCAGAATTTCACAAATTCCAATGATTAACGGTTCTTGCACATATTAGCAACATTCAACATTTATCTCATCTTCAAGCCTTAAAAAATCAAGAAAATAAAATTCAAAAAATTTCCAAACCATTGCGCCTCTACGAGCTAGACGCACTAAAAAAAAACTCTCCTTTTATAGTATAATTCGCACTAAATCCAAAATATCCATGGCAAACCATGAGGAAGATGATCAACACTTTCCCGCTCTCAACAGGACGATAAACCTTTGGTGGACACTAGGATTGTAAGCAACGAACCAAATTTCACAATTAACGCTAGTCACCCATATTTATATTCAACTTAAATATCTCGTGTAAAGGCCACATGTGTATAGATGGTGTGCACATGTGTAGACACCCTACCCCAAGCCGACGAGCTGATTAAGTTGGACTTAGTCAATTCCACCAAAGCCTCAACTAAACCCAGTCAACCTGATCGAACCAACTAAATCAAACCCTAAAAATTAACCCTAACCCTAAACCTAAAACCAAATTCAAAACCCTAGGTCTAGGGAAAAAACTAGTCAAAACCAGTAAACTCACCTAGTCTACTCGCCAAGTTAACCTGTCGAGTCAACCCGCGGGATCAACCAACTGAGTTAGCCCTACTCGATTAACCTATCTAGTCAACTCACCTATAAGCCCATTCAAAATTCAGAGTACCCTTTTAGTGCATTTTTCTGTGGCATACTAGTGCACCTTATTTGTCAATCACGTGCATCCATGTATTGCAATGTTGGTTAAGCCTTGGCAAGCTGAAGACCGAAAATTCAAGTGGACAAGGAGCATCAAGGAAGAAGAACGGGTAAATTAGATGCCTTGGTGCCCCTAACCCTTAGAACCAAAACAACCATAAACCTCTAGATGACTTGGACCTAATAGGAAAACCCTTAGTCATCATCATTGACCTTAGAACACTTAAAAAGATATGATAATTTAGGCTAATAAAAAAGGTGTAAGCTGCTATAATTAAACTAGCCTAAACAATGATTTTCAATGAGACTTCGATCCATCGAAGTTCAATTCCGATGGGAATTCGATCCATCGAAAATTGGTCCAGCAACATTGTGAACTCCCTAGATAGTTTTCTAATCCATCAAACCAAACACTTTGATCCATTGGAGTGGAGATTTCAATTAATCGGAGAATGGTTCGATCAAACGAACTAAATGTCTAACAATTGCATAAACTCTCTGGACAGTTTTTCGATCTATCGGAAAGTATTTCGATCCATTGAAGATATACGAATCTGCCCATTTTTTTTTACCGTTGGAGATTTATCAACAAAAGCGAGGAGTTCGTTTTGAGCATTAAGAGAGGGAGTTTAATTATTTAGAAGTCACCACTATTGCAAATAATTAGGAGCTCTAATCGTAACCCATCCAAGTCATTCTCCTTGTGATTCATCAGAAGCATCGAGCATTCAAAGCTCAAATGAGAATGAATTTTTTCTCTCTTGATTCTTAGGAGTTTAGACACCTTGATCATAGGTAGAACCATTGTTTAAACACCCCCTAAGAATTCAATTAGGTGTATTCCTCTAGAAAACACATTTCTTATTAGTTGTAAATGATTCATCACCTCCTCGCATATTGAACATCTCAATTGGAGCATCTCATGTAAGGTGATTGATCGTTAGAGCTGGAGCGGTTGCGACGCATCGGCATTAGTGATCAAGGGAGCAAAGGGGAGCTGATTGAAGCATGGGAGATCGGAGATCAAGCAACCTAAGGTGGTGCATCAATGAGGCTCAAATTCGACAAGTAAGGTTATCAATTTGTAGATTTCAACATCCTCTTTCCTTATGTAGGATTGAGTATGAGAGTTTGAATTGCTAAACTCGATAGGTTTGGTTATACGACTTAGGCCCTTTGTGAAGGGGTTGAACCAAGTCTCCGTGTGAAGCCTCCGGCGGGAGTATATGTATGTTGTAAAGGCTAGGATGAACCTTGTTAAACTCCTTAGTTGGGTGGAACCACTAAACACCTTCATAGGTTACGAGGAACCTTGTCAAACTCATTGGTTGGGTGGAACTATTAAACACCTTGGTAGGGTGGAACCGGCTTAAAACACCTACGTTGGAAGGAACTTGATTTAAACTCCCTAGTGAAATTTGGTGTGCTCAAGGGGTGAGTACTTAAACTGAGAGTGGAGTAAACACATAGTTGAACCACTATACCTGTTGTGTTTGTGATGTATTTGAGCACATTGTTATCTTAGCATTGTATATTTAATTACTTAATTATGAATGCTTGATAGGAATGTATGTTAGGCACTAGATAGGCACATTCATACACAAGATGTGTTTTCACTAATTAGTGTAGACTTGAGCTTATATGATCCATTCTCATATAGTCTACACAAGTTGCATAAATTAGGTGTTTGATTAGTTATATCATTTGTTAATTTATGCATATTAGACTAGTTGCTTAAATAGGTATATCTTTGCCAGTCTATGTGATTGGATCCACTAAGGCTTTGAAGTCGAAGTGTTCTTACTTGGCTTAGATTATAGAATAATTTAAGTAGGCGAAAAGAATTTCAAAAAGGTCCTAATCCACTAAGGCCATTATTCTTGTAGCTCCATCAAGCTTCTGCGTATATCGTAGGGTGTCGTGTTAGACGATTCGACGCAATTTCACCAACAATGCAACACCAATAGAGGCAAAGCCTCCACACATGTATAGAGCCCAAACACCAAAGCAAGGGACTCCGTATGGCTCTGGCGATACCCTGGGTGTTGCCATCCATGTGGTAGTTCCTTTGTCTTGGCAAGGACACAAGACATGTAGCTAGGCTCTCTCCTTTTTCAATGCCTAAATGTGTAGCAATGTGAATTGACTTTATAGTACCCTTCCCCATAGCCAAATTTACGACGCATGGCATTCAATCCAACCATTAAAATCTTGTTATGTGGTAATCTCAAATTCAAGCTATTCAAACCCTTTTCACCCCTGAACTTGCCTAAAATTATTGAAAAGGGCTATAAATAACCCCTCTCCACTTCTCATTTCAACACACCTCATTCCTTCACCATCCTTAGCCTTCTCCATTTAAGGAGAAAACCCTTTAGCCTAGCCGTTCCATCCCTCCACCAAGGAGAGGGAAGAGGGATAAGAGTGAGTCCAGCCCAAGTGTTAGAACTAGAAAATGCTCAATGCAGTTTTCTTGTATTTTATTGTTCTGGGGAAATTCTGAGTATAAGAGACATTCATAGACAATCGCAAGCATTCACAAAATACACAAGAGAAGAGATATCGCAAGGTGAATTTTATTAATCCAGAGATTCTAAGATCTTGTACATTCAAAGGTGTGGTTTGGCACGAGCCCTTAATTACATCAAATGATCGATGACCTATGATTAAAAGGCAAATGACTAAGTCAACAGGGACCATGGTCTTTGAGTTCATGGTCGTAGAGACCGATGTATTTGTTGTGTTTTGAACCATCTTATGGACAGGTCGAATGCTTACGTCCCATGTTTTGTTGGAGATCCGGGCTGAGAGACCGTCAGGGTTTTTTTAACTGAGGGGTGCGACTCTGGGCTAGTGACCGTCAGTTTGGATAGGTGGCCTCGGAAAGATCGATCTACAATTGTTTGTACCTGGGCAGCCCAACCGACGGATATTGTTTTGGATGGGTAAGGCATCGACTATTTTGAGGGTGTCAATCTTTAACAAGCTTCGTCTGATAGTTTAGAATTCTTTTGATCCAGTTTATCATGTTAACCGTAATCCCATTTGCTTAGTCTGAACCTTAATCCGAGTCATTATAATAGTACATATAAGGATGATACATTAGTATGATTCTGGGCACTAACGGCCTCTTTTCGAGAAATTACTCCGTTCATCGCGTTAGATCGGATCAGACTCTGAAGGCTTGCATTCTGTTCATTAGGTATCCCAGATAGATTATTTAACTGTCCCGTTCCATCTAGAACGCTTAAAATACCTAAAATAGGCCAAAACTAGTCCTGAAACGTCACAAAATTGATGATTTAGTGTTGCTGAAATTGACGTTCAGAGTGCTGATTTTTCTGATCCGCTAGCTTGATTTTACTGATGCGTTGGGGCTAGCGCATTGAAAAATAACTTTGTTAAAATGAATGATTTTTCTAATGCACTGGGCATATTTTTCTGATGCGTTGGGGCCAGTGCATCGAAAAATGACTTATTTCGAACATGGTTGATTTTTCTGATACGTTGGGGCTAGTGCATCGAAAAATAACTTTGTTTCAGAAATGGTTAATTTTTGTGATGCGTTGGACCTATTTTTCTGATCCACTAGAGCCAGTGCATCGAAAAATAACTTTGTTTCGAAAATGGTTGATTTTTGTGATACACTACGCCTATTTTTCTGATGCGCTAGGGCCAGTGCATCGAAAAATAACTTTGTTTCAAAAATGGTTGATCTTTCTGATGCGCTAGGCCTATTTTTCTGATGCGCTAGGGCCAGTGCATCAAAAAATAACTTTGTTTCGGAAATGATTGATTTTTGTGATGCACCACTATACTTGCACAATTTGAAATTATTTCTTCGTCGAACTTGCGGTGGCTGGAAATGGGGTTCCCGGTGAGGGATTTCGGTGATTGAAAAGGGATTCCGGCGGTAGGAAAAAGGGTTTTAGCAACGGATTCCGGTGATCTCTCAAATACCCAGTGGACAAAGCCTCTCTCTCTGGATCCGTCCGTATGAACAGTGAAAGTGGGGTATTTATACCCGAAAATACCAAAAGTTGGCCAATAGGAAGTTGTCACCTATAGCGCATTGATTAATGGGTCAGTGCATCAAGAAAATAGGTCAGTGTGTTCTGAAATTACTTGATTTAAATAACTGATTTTTCGGATGCACTGGCTGTCAGTGCGTCTTGAAGTTCACTGAAAATTCCTGATTTATTGGATGCGCTGGCAATCAGTGCGTCCTAAAATTCATTGAAAATTGCTGATTTTCTCGATTCGCTAGCTGTCTGTGCGTCCTGAAATTCATTTCTGAAAACTGACTGAATTTCTCGATGCTCTGGGTGAATTTACTGATGCGCTGAGGGTCAGTGCATCCTCAAATTCATTTTTAAAAACTAGCTGAATTTCTTAATGTGCTGGGTGAATTTACTGATGCACTGAGGGTCAGTGCGTCCTGAAATTCATTTCTAAAAACTGACTGAATTTCTCGATGCACTAGGTGAATTTACTGACGTGCTGTGGGTCAGTGCATCCTGAAATTCATTTATGAAAGTGCCTGAATTTCTTAAAGTGCTGACCACGCATTTAGTGATGCGCTGACGGATGTCGGTTTTGGCTGTTTTTAATTTTGTCAAATGATGGGTTTGTGTGCTACGCTTGGTGATGAATGTTAATGCACTGGTTATGTTTATTCATGATTGTGGCCACAACCCAATTTTGGATGGTTTTGATCATGATGGATGGTGGAGCCCACCTCAGGGTTAATCTTCTATGCTTACTTGGAATCTGATGTGTATTGGGTTTCTTGTTGAATTTCCTGATGCACTGGCCCTAAATTCAGTGATTTGATGGATAACACACTTATAATATTTATTTTGAAGACCCCGACATTTTGGGACCCCAACAGATGACCCTCCGGTGTGCTGTGGTGGATGCGCGGCCGTTCGGCGCAGCGTACCGTTTTGAGTTCGACTATAAAAGCCAAAGCTCCATTCATTTCCACCATTCCAAGGTATTCGAAGCAAGCCCAAGCCCAAACGAAAGCTGGGCTGACTAGTCGTATGGCATCAATGACGGAACTTCACATTCAACATTTTCACCGTTCTTTAAATGTGTGGTTATTATAGAGGCCAATAAAGGAATCAGATTAGAGATCAGTCGCCGGAGACGAGAAGAGAAGCATGGAAGCTGTGGCAAGCATTAGAGGGTTTGGACCATTACCAGTTTGGCTGTGAAGGATCCGTCAGACCATCAAAGTTTCTCTGCTTAATGGCAACGGGGGTCTAAAACTCATGTAGGCCATACCAAACAAACGGTGGGAAATGAACCCTTGGCGGGTGACAGAAGTTTTTTATGAGGATGATATTTGTTCCTACAGTTTACCTAAGTGGCAATAATTCTATGAACGGTTTGGATGGCATATAAAGATCATGTTCCCCTCGTCCTCACGTATGCAGATTAGCTGTCACCCGTGTATTGCCTTAGTGGGTGTTACCCTTACTGTGGGCAGCCCACGTTGATGAATGTATTGTTTGTTTGGTCTTGTGGCTCATTGGCACAGTGGGCCCCACCGGAATCAATGGTTTGAATTGGGTGCAGTTTCTGCGATCAGTTTTCACCACGAGGTTAGGACGGTTCGGTAAAAGATAGACCTCAGACTTCTACTAATGCAAGTAAACCGACCTTATCTTGAATGGGGTAAAATCTAGCTGTGGTTGAGTCATACCAAACCAACCTTAGCACCATTTCAACTTGGACTCGGTCCAGGGAGGGGATCTGTGGGGCCCACCATGATGCATGGGTGAGGCAAATTCAAGGCTCAAGTGGACCACACCACGGGAAGCAGTGGTTACGATGACTCCTACCGATGAAACCTTCCTAGGGCCCACCGTTATGTTGCTTTGACAACCAACGTGTTCGTAATGTCCCTTAGACAGGGATGAAGGTGAAACGCAGATATGAGCTTGATCAAAACTTCTGCAGGTCTCACGAAGTTTTCAATGGTGGAGCTTCAATTCATATGGTTTCTTATGGTGTGGCCCACTATGATATTCGTATTGTATCTACACTGTCCATTCGTTTAGGAAAAATCATATTAGTGTACGAGCCAAATAATGAGGCAAATCCAAATCTCAAGGGGACCTGCCACAGTAAACGGCAGGGATTGATTGCTGACCGTTAAAATTCCTTTGGGCCATAGAAGTTTTCGATCAAGCTAATATCTATGTTTTCCCTTCATTGATATCTTTGTGATCCTTAGGAGCAGGTGGGATAATGAATAAACGACAAGGTGGGCCCTAGGATGGTTTCATCAGTGGATGCCACCACCACCACTGTTTCTATTATACGGTCCACCTTAGGTTCAGATCTGGCCAGATTTTGAGCCCTAGGCCCTAAAATGGTATGGCCAAAGGGATAGACGGCTTGGATTGATTACATACATCATGGTGGGTCCCATGAGGTGAGGCCACCTCCTACGCTGCGTGGAAGGCAACGTAATAGACGTCGAAGCCAGGAGGCTCCACCGTCTCCACCGCTACCTATGGTGTGGTCCACTTGAGACCTGGTTCTACCTCGATTTTGGGTCCCGGCCCTAGAATGGTCTTTCAAAATAGCTGGACGGCGTGGATTGATTACATACATCATGGTGGGTCCCACGAGTGGGGCCCTCGCAACTGCCCAAAAAGTTTTCGCCTTCCGCCTGCGCGGGATATAACCGGTACACTCCTTTAATCTCGCACTCGCATCAACCTTTCACCTCTCTCTCTCTCTCTCTCTCTCTCTCTCTCTCTCTCTATATATATATATATATATATATATATATATATATATATATATATATATATATATATATAGTGCGTGCTTCCCTCAGTGTTTAGAAATTCATCCCAGTCGGTACCATTTTGCAGGTATGCGGATTCCAGCGCATTTAAATGGCTTCATTTTTAGGGTGGGCGGCCACTAGTGCATTCATAAATGTTATTTTGTTTTAGGGTGTGCAGCCACCAGTGCATTCTTATATTCTACTTGGCTGACTTCGCGCATAGGTTGAGGCACTTAATTCCGAGCTTTTAGAATATGATAATATTTTGATGGAATACGAAGTGTTTGTGGGTGCACTAGCTGATTCTTAGATTTGAAAAATTGTATGATTTTGGGGTGTGTTAAGACTAGGTGCAACCTGTCTTTTTTCTTTTCTTTTTTTAGAAAATATATATATTTTGGCCGTAGCCAGCCTATGTTAGGGCATGTTGTGGCCGAGCATTCTTTATCTCGGGCACAGATACCTGCCACTACCTGGTGTATCGCACCCTACACACCCCTTTTCTTGGGCCCTACACACCCCTTTTCTTGGGTCTACAGGCGAACGATTGTAACAGTTAAGCACCAAAGAGAAATTTCCTGCGCCACGCATGCAAGTAGGTGATACTGAAGGGCGCAATAGCAGAATAGAATGGGAAAACTATTCTCATGGATGTAGTTTCTTAGGCGGTGAGATTCCCACATTCAGCACTTTGGAGAGATCTTCTAGTGCACCCGTGACTCTAGAACATCCACAAGGATGGAACTTATCCCAGGATCAACTCTCAGCATCATCTTTGCATCCGAGCAACGAAAGCTAAGTTGAAGTTCCACATATTCCATCTCTCACTCCTTTGCCCTTTTAGTTGCCGTGAATGATGAATCAAGTAATGATGCCATCATCTGGGCAACTGTATCAAGGAAGCCTGCATGAAGCACCAATGTGCCCAACCCCAGCCATGTTTCCTCAATATAATTGATGTAGGGAGACATCCTCCCGATCATGATGAAAAGAGGAGAACGAGAAGGACCTGAAAGTGGGCTCACTTGAGCTGGAAAGAGGGGCTTGGAAGTCCCGAACATAAGCCCAGCCGACCGGCTGGACGACTAGTCGGACACTTCAGCCAACTGGCCGACCGGCCGACCGACCGATCGGAACCCACAATTCAGAGAGTAAAACCTCTTTGGACGTTTTTGGTCACAAACTGACCAGCCAGCCGGCCGGCCGGTCCTCAACTCTGGTAGGCCAGACCCCCCCACCGACCGGTCGGCCATTGCACAACAAATGCGCGAACTTTCCTTTTTTATGATTTTTTTATTCCGTTTTCGCCTAATTAGTTTCATTTTCCAATTAGGACACCTAGGTTGCGTTTCTAGGGTTTAGTTTGCTATAAGTACTTGTTTAATTCTCGTTTTAAAGGATGATTAATATATTTTGAATAAAAGTTAGGAGTTTTCTCTTATTTTGCTTGTGGATTTCAGTTGTTCTTCGTGGATTCGAAGAGGTCTCGTGGATTCTAGATATCTCGTCGTGGATTCGACGAAGACAGGTTGAGGAGTCCCTGTAGATCCGTGGATTCGGATCAGTTATCCCACACACCACCCGCACCAAATTAGTATCAGAGAAGGTTCCTCCTCGGCGATGGCTTCAAGTGCAAGCAATGACAATAATCCTACAGATGGTGGCTCCGATGAGCAACCCCTCACATCGAGAGAGTTCATGGAGTTTCGACGAGAACATCTTCAAGTTATGCAAGCGTTACAAGCCTCGATCGATCGCCTCACCACGAATTTCACCCTGCAACAACCCCCTAACAACGCCCATCCTCCTACAGCAGTTGTACCTCACAACAATATTGTTCTTCGAGCATCGCCCGTGGCCAATCATCAACCGATTGTTGATGAGGATATCGAATCCAGCGATGACGAAGTAGAAGATTTTGTGTTCCGATATCCCGATGATCGAGAATTATGTGACGATCGCACTGACCGAGAATTTCTAGGTAAGGGTGAACTCCCTAATTTTAATGGCGCACTTGGCATCGAGGATTTCATTGATTGGATAGCTGAGGCTGAAAAATACTTCGACTACATGAGGGTCCCCAATGATTTACAACTGAAACTTGTCGCGTACAAGTTAAAATGGGGTGCTTCTACATGATGGGAGCAATTACAGAATACGCGCGCTCGCCAGAACAAACTTCCCATCCATTCGTGGCCACGGATGAAGCGCTTGCTGAAATTCGGATTTTTGTCAAGCGATTATGAACATGTATTATTTCATCAGTATCAGAATTGTAAATAGGAAGGCCGCTCAGTCACGAAATATCAAACGGAATTTGATCGCCTCACGACTCGCAATAGGTTGTCTGAAACGAAGGCACAGCAAACTTGAAGACCAAGTTCAGTTGCTGTTGATCTGGACTTTGAATGAAGTCACTCAGGTCACTAAACGCGTTGAGACGCAACTAGCGAAGGCTCTCACACACACCAATCCTTATACGGTCCCCACAAATTATCCAGTGCAAGATCCTCCCCTTTCCAAAGGGAAAGAAACTATTGAAAGTACTCAGCCCCATATTGGCTGTCAGACTACACTAAGAAGTGGCCAAGCCCGACCACAATGCTTAGCAACCATACACAATCCAAGTAAGATTCCGAATCCATACGACCGACCGAGACCCGATCATTGTTTCCGATGTGGACAACCCGGGCACCTTTCAAACGTTTGCCCATAACGGCCCGCAGTTAATGTAATTACCACCACGGATGATGTCCAAGCCGAGCCGAAAGATGTTGTTAATGGAGAGAAATATGAAGGAGAGGGTGAAGGGACTGAGTGGATTTCAGGTGATCAAGGTGTATCTTTGGTTATATTAGATAGTGAGCACACGATCAATTCACATGTTCATCCCCAACGTCATAACTTATTCCGCACAAGTTGTACTGTGGGCGGAAAAGTATGTGACATGATTGTGGATGGTGGTAGCTGCGAAAACATTGTCTCTTAAGAAGTTGTGGACAAGTTGAAACTCCAGACTACACCGCATCCTTCGCCTACGATATTGGGTGGATTCGAAAAGGAAGTAAGACGAAGGTGAAAGAACAATGCCTTGTCTCCTTTTCGATCGGCAAGGCTTATAAGGATGGGATACGCTGTGATGTTGTTGACATGGATGCTTGTCACATGATCCTTGGGCGTCCCTGGCAATTTGATCGAGATGTTGTACATCGTGGCCAAGACAATATTCTTACTTTCAGCAAGGATGGAAGGCAAATCGTCCTCGCTCCAGCAATCCCGGGTAACGGCCGCCGATAAATCAAGAGTTAGAGAAAATCTCTCCTTGTCTCAAGCAACAATGCAACAAGACCGCGTGGGCGAAAGCGAAACTCGAGGTCGAGTTTCTTTTAAGAGAGGACGACTGATGTAGGGAGACATCCTCCCGATCATGATGAAAAGAGGACAAGGAGAAGGACCTGAAAGTGGGCCCACTTGAGCTGGCAAGAGGGGCTTGGAAGTCCCGTGTAAGACCCGTACCCTGAATTGCCCTCCGTACGTTTAGTTTCCGGTACCGGTACGTCCCGGACGGACCAGATTAGAGAGCCTTGATCGTGACCCTGATTTAGTACCGCAACGACCCAAGACTTGTACCCTTGCGACCGCGCGGGCGCCACGATTCCAACGCCGCGCGGCACGCCCCATTGCGATACCCGGTGTGTTAGATGCATACGTTCGTGCAATTCGAGGTGGGCCACGCAACGCGCGTGTGGCGTGGGCCCCACTTGCACAATTCCCAACAACATGTCAAATCTATCACTATCACCCTCACCCATACCCCCATCATTATCTAGCCATCATCACCATACCCACCCCATCCTCTCTCACCAAAAGTCAACCACAACCCATACCTCTCATGCTCTCTCCCATCATCATCATCATCATCATGACATCATGCACCCCCCTCTTCCCATACAAGAGCCATACGTGGGGGGGTGGCTTCTCAATTGCAAGAGTTAGAGAGAGAGAGAGAGAGAGAGAGAGAGAGGGAGAGAGAGAGAGAAGAGAGAGAAGAGAGAGAAGTAGAGAGATTTAGAGGGAGATCAAGAGAGAAAGAGAGAGATTGAAGGTGAAGATCAAGCTTGGAGGACCCCGATCATCATCCGGACCGTCCGATCGGCAATCCAACCGTCCAACCATCATTGTGAGTGCATACCTTTCCCCCTTTTTCTCGTTTACTTTTCGTTTTCTTTCCTTGGTCCCACCTTGTGATGGGCAATGAGATGGATGGGCTGGATCGTCCATGAATGGGTCCCACCCTTTGATGGTGTGGATCCCACTTTGGGACCCACTTTATGTCATAATTAGTGTGGCCAACGGTCCACCATGATGTATGTAGTTCACCCACGCTGTCCACCCTGTGGACCCACCATGCGATGGTCCAGCTGATGGATGGAGCGGATCTGCACATGTGGCCCCACTTGAATTTATTAAAGAAAAAAAAAAGAAAAAAAAAGGTGAAGGAGAAGGGGCTACTGGACAGTCAGCGTCCAGAGGACGCTGCTGCCCAGCAGCGCCCGGGTTGAAAGCCCTTTGGGCACGACCGTGGGTTCCCACTTGTGGGACCCACCTTGATACATGTATGTGATCCACGCCGTCCATTTGTTTCTCCAGCCCATTTTAGGGCTGGACACCAAAAATGAAGTAGATCCAGATCTCAGGTGGACCACACCATAGAAAACAGTGGAGAGCACCATGTCCACTATTGAAACTTCCGTGGCCCACCATGATGTTTGTGGACGAGATCACTAGTCCAATATTGGACTCTATGGGCTCCCCATGAGTTGGGGAACCTCATGAATGGATTGGACCTTCCCTAAGTGGGCCCCACCTGATATAAACAAAAAAAAAAAAAAAACAAAAAGAAAAACAAAAAAAAAGAGGGGTTGGGACGCTGGACGTTCACAGCGTCAGAACGCTGGAACAGTCCAGCGTCTCCTGGAAGGTTGAATGGGGTCCCCACTCGTGGGACCCACCTTGATGTTTGTGTTCCATCCACACCGTCTATCTGCTTTCCCATATCAGTTTAGGGCTAAGGCCCAAATATGAAGCAGATTGCATTCTTAAGCGGACCGCACCACAGGAAATAGTGGATAATATGATGTCCACTATCGAGACTATCTCGGCCCACGCTGATGTTTGTAGACCCCGTAACATACCCAATATTGGGCTCGTTAGGTCCCCCATGAGTTAGGGAACCTGATGAACGGGTTGGATCAGCCTTATGTGGGCCCCACTGGAGGAAAACCACAGAAAAACAAAAAAAAAAGAGAGAAAAAGATAAGAAGAAGTCGCTGACGACTGGGCGTACCAGCGTCCTTGGACGCTGGCTCGTGCCAGATGGTGGCCCAGTTGTGGGTCCCACCATGATGCATGTGCTGTAATCCACACCGTTCATCCATCTGGGAAGATCATTTTAGGGCATGATCCCAAGAATGGGTCAGATCCAAGTCTCAAGGGGGTCTCACCAAAGGAAACAGCAGGGACAATGACCCTACCATTGAAACCTTCCAATGCCCACCATGATGTTTAATTGAAATCCAACCTGTTCATAAGTTCACACATGCGTGTGAAGAAGGGAAAGCAGCAATATCAGCTTGATCCAAGCTTCTGTGGGCCCCACTTGGTAGAAATAAAATATATAAATATATATATGCACATAATGAATAAATAACTAAATAAATATGGGGTCTGCCAAGCCAGTGGCACACTCGTGAGACCCACCTATAATGTATGTGCCTTATCTATTCCGCCCACATGCTTTTCCAGCTCATTTTAGTGGCTGAGCCAAAATTGAAGCATATCCAAATGTCAAGTGGACCATGCCATGGGAACAGTGGGAATTATGATCTCCACCGTTGAAACCTTCCCAGGCTCTACAGTGATGTTTTATTTGTCATTTAACCTGTTCATAAGATCACATGGATATGGGTGAAGGGGGAAACAAAAATGTTAGTTTGATTCAAAATGCTTGGGGCCCATTTGGGTGCTATGCTCTATGGGTCCCACCACGATGCATCTGTTTTATGTATGCCGCCCATCTGTTTTTCTATATTATTTTAAGGCCGTGGGCCCTCATAATGAGGTAAATACAAACCTCAAGTGGACCACATTGTAGGAAAACCGTGGCCATTGATGCCCACCTTTGAAACCTTCCTTAGGGCCATTGTAATGTTTATTTATCCATCTAATCAAAGGTGATGGGGCCCAACTTTGGGTCCCACCTTAATGAATGTTAAGTATATCGTGTCGTTCTTCTTGGCAGGGGTGTGGGCCCAGTTTTAGGTGGGCCACACGTAGAAAATAAGGGTGATTGAATGCCTACCATTGGAAACTTTACAGGACTCATCTGTTATGTTTATTTGCCATCCTTCCTGTTCATAAGTCACCCAGCCATGGGTGGGGTTCCACACGTGTAGTGTGCGGGCCCCACCATGGTGTTTGTTTGCCATCTCACTTGATTAGTGGGAAAGCACAAATATCGGGTTGATCCCAAACTGTTGTAGCCCCTTTGATGTATGTGGCTTCCCCACTCCTTTGTGCGGTTATACCCAACCACGGGTCCACCTTGTTATGCATGTGTTCTATCCATGTCAGCCATTGGCCTCTATGGTGCGATATGTATGTTGCCCATCGATTAGGACCGCCTTAATTTTGTGCTTAATCCAAACCATCCAAATGAATGAACCCTAGCATGTTATGTACATGATGGCCCTCGGGACCACCTTAGTGTGCGTGTTCGAATGACCGCGTTGTCCATCCCGTGGACCCACCTTGATGATTAGTTGTGTAAACCCTTATTGAAAGGTCATCCTTAGAGTTTGCTTGATCCAAGTCACAGGGCTACCTTCTTAAACTCACCCTGTGGAACCATCTTGTCAATTCACCTTGTTAACTCACCATGTTGACCCGCCTTGTTGACCCGCCTTGTTGACTCACCTTGTTGACTCAACATGTTGATTGATCTTGGTAACTCAGCTTGTATACTCATATGACTCACCCCTTCTACCCTTGTACCCAACTATTAAAGACTACTATATTGTGTATATCTCATCCACACCGTCCGTTTACCTTTAGGGCGAGTGTGGGGCTCATCCTCGACGTTCGTATGTCATCTAAGCCATCCATTATATGGAGCCTATCTTGTAGTATGAGGTTAGACCTGTTGTCCCTTTTTGGACCTCATTGTATTGACCACCTATCGCAGGTTACCCTACCATTTACAATCCTCTATCATCACACGTCTATCTTGCAACCCCTTCTATGACATTCCTTTTATGGACCATTATTGTGTTCATCTCCACTGTACTACAGGATTATGGGTCTCGGCATGATTTTGAGTATTCCACTCTTGCCGCTCAAGTAGGTTCTACCTTTGATGTGTCAGTAGTGTATTCAATCATTTTCTTTCCATTTGGGTTATCTAAATATTGAAGGTTAATCCACACCGTTCAGTTGTTGGACCATCTGTGTTGTTGTATACCATCCATTTAGAGTCTTATCTCTTTATGTTTCTTTGTATTATAAGTGAATTATCTTTTATGCTATTTTTAGTATGTCTGTTGCCACACGTAGTGTTATTTGGAATACTCATATGTGATCTTTATACTATATGCTTCGACGATCACCATGCATGTGTAATGAGTATGCATCCCGAATCACCATTGTTAGTTGGGGATCACTAGGGCATAAACGCATTCATAAAGCATTCGAGATGTAGTCGCGCAAATGTAATTCATGTGCTCTCTATCGCAAACCTCTCCAATAGGTATGGGACTATTCGAGGACAGGAATCTATCATCCTGACTTACACTGTATGGTAGGAATAGCTTAGCATACCTTGTAGCCCTTGGTGCGAGATTCCCTGGCTAGCGACATCCCGCACTATGACTCGATCATTCATATGTGTCCCCTCATCTTAATCATATCTCAAATAGGTTGGACTAGATTGATTTATAGCCATCGTGGTAGATGAACTACTTGTTGGCACTCATACTGTATACTTGACTCATGCATCATGAATGCTTGGCTCATCTGATTGTCTTGTATCAACCGGCCATATCGGTCGTGATTGTCGTGCAATTCATTACCAGCTGACGGTGACATTGTGTTTGAGACCTTATAGTTTTATGGTGCTCTTTGGAGACTTGCACGGGCATGTCGTCCCACGTTTGTATGCATGGTTGCATTTCGCACCGTCTGCTTGTGCCGCATATAGCATGGTTACTACGTTGCAACCACAGCTCCATCGTGGTTTGCAGAACACCGAAAATATGTGATCTTTAAACTGGATGCCAAAGATGTCCCTGGGTGAAAGTCCCTGATCCCGTTGGTACCAAGGTGGGTGCTCCATTCAAGGACCGGGTGGTTTAATCATACACCAGTATGCCGAATACCAAACGGCGGTGTTATCCACTGCACGTGGTCAGTTTGGAAGGAGGTCTGACCTAACCTGCCGGAAGAGTGTTGGCAAAGGGGGTTGAGTTTGACCAGCTGTGAGTAGGTCCGCTATTGCACCAGATAGGCTTTGGCATTCTACTGGTGAGTAGTGAGGTCTGTGAGACCCCGGTGATGTTCCGTTTCAGAGATGGTATTGGTATCAGTGATGTGACTGATGTTCTGTATGGTATGGGACGGACCTGATGTGGGCGGGTGTGACGTGGGCGAGGCTGTAAGCCTGGGCGAGCTACCACACTGGGCGAGCTACCAGTTCCGATTCCTGTATTGCTTACGTGATTGCGTTTTGACTGTTCGTATCTGGACCACTGTACTGAGAGGTGGTGATTTGCATACATGCATTGGATCATTGTATGTGACATTAGGCCCTGTAGGCCATTGCATAGTAAGAGTATATAGCCTTGGTAGGCTGGTTACCTGTATTGCATGCTTGCATAGCCATGGTAGGCTAGTTATATGTATTGCATGCTTGCATAGCCGTGATAGACTGGTTATTCATATCACATGATCGTGTAGCCTAATTGGGCGAAGTCTTGGTTTAAAGTTCTCATCATGCTTTACTGCTTACTCTGATATTTATCATGCTTGTCATACGCATTGTGCACGCACACACGCACTCACGAAGCTTCGTTCGAAGCTTATGCGCGTTTGTTACGCTGCAGGTTCTACCAGAGTATATCAGCAACGTTGAGTTGGAGTTTGTAGTGCAGTAGCAGGAGGTGCCGAAGTGTGCACAGTTTTTATATTTACGCATTGTATATTTACTTTCCAGTACTGTATATAAACGAAATGATTTAGTGGAAATATTGTGTTTGTCTTTGATGGTACTCATATTGTGATGCTCATGTTTTCAATAAAAAAAAATTCAGACCCTAAAATCCTCCTTGTGGTATCCCAGGATCGGAACCTGGCGTGTGGGGTTAGGATCCGAGATCGGGGTACTACGGAGGCTGCCACCTCTGAATTCGGGTTACAGCGAATGGACGTCGAGAACCGAATTTGGGGCGTGACATCCCGAACATAAGCCCAGCCGACCGGATGGACGACCAGTTGAACACTTCAGTCGACCGGCCGGAACCCACAATCTAGAGAGTAAAACCTCTCTGGACGTTTTTGGTCACAAACCGGCCGGCCGGACCCCCCCACCAACCAGCAGGCCATTGCACAACAAGTGCGCGAACTTTCCTTTTTTTATGGTTTTTTATTCAATTTTCGCCTAATTAGTTTCCTTTTCCAATTAGGACACCTAAGTTGCGTTTCTAGGGTTTAGTTTGCTATAAGTACTTGTTTAATTCTCATTTTAAAGAATGATTGATATATTTTGAATAAAAGTTAAGAGTTTTCTCTTGTTTTACTCATGGATTCGAGTTGTTCTTCGTGGATTCGAAGAGAAGGACTCGTGGATTCGAGATATCCCATCGTGGATTTGACGAAGACAGGTTGAGGAGTCCCTGTAGATCCGTGGATTTGGATCAGTTATCCCACACACCACTTCCGCCAGCACCAAAATGCTCTTCCACAGTGTCTTCATGTACCTATGATAACACCCTTTTTTTATTACCCAGTCAATGCCAATTTGCAATCGGGTCAAATGCCTACACCTTACCTGTGGCCGTCCATTACAAGCTCATCTTCAACTGAAGTGAAATCTGTTTAAGTTGAACGAAGAGAGGTAGCATTGATGAAGTTTAGGCAGAAGAGGAAAGACCGATGTTTTGACAAAAAGATCAGGTATGTCAATAGAAAGCAACCTGCGGAAAGGAGGCCTCTGTTGGAGAGCCTTCAAATGTTTGTGCACGGTTTGGGTGCTCAAACCGGACGGGCGACCGGTCTGAACGTTTGGCCCAGATGCACGTGAAGGCTAGCAGATTTTGTGGCCCTAAACTGGTCGGTTGACCGGTCTGGAGGGGGCTCCGACCGGTTGGTGGTGAGGCAGTGTCGGGTCTATGTGAAGTTTTTTCTCCCTGGACTGTTTGGTGCGATGTGCAACCGGTCGGCTATGCGCGCAGGTTTCTTGCGTAGCTCACAGTACTGCGCAAGATGTTTCTAATTTCAGAATTTTGCTTATTTAAGGAGTTTTAATCCAACTTAGATTGGGATCCTAAGGTGTCTAAGGTTTCCTAATCGTGTTAGGAAGAGGGGAGAGAGTTGTGTGAGAGAGAGAGCTTGGGTTTTCTCTGTTTTCCTTGCTTGTGGGCTATCATCTTTGTAATGTTCTGTTTAATTCATAGTTGATCGCTTTGTGCCGTGGTTTTTTACCCGTTACGGGGTTTTTCCACGTAAAATCGGATTCTCTTGTGGTGAATGCTTGTGTGTGGCTTGATTGCATATTGTTTCTCATTTGATCTCGCATTGCTTCATGCGTTTGGCGTTCCGCTTCCACTGCCGGCTTTCCCAACAAGTGGTATCAGAGATAAAGTTGGTGTGGCGTAGATTCGAATCTGAGACGAGAATATGGGATCGGGCGCAAGGTTCGAGATAGAGAAGTTCTCTGAAAAAAATAACTTTGAGCTATGGAAGGTGAAAGTTGAATCCTTCCTGGTTCAGCAAGGGCTTGATGAAGCTCTTGGAAAGAGACCCGAGGCTAAGAAAGATGATGAGTGGACAAGACTCAACAAGAAGGCTAGAACCTCAATCCTGTTAAACCTTACGGATGATGTTCTCTATCATGTCATGAAGGAGAAGACTGCGGCTGAAACGATGGCGAAGCTAGAGAAGGATTATGCCAAGAGGTCTCTAGAGAATCGCATGTATGTGTTGATGCAGTTGTTCACCTTGAGGATGGCTGAGGGAACGGAGGTGGAGGACCACCTGAGCACGTTCAATAGGCTGGTTTGCAAGTTGGAGGAGATCGATGAACCGATGAAGGATGAATATCAAGCATGCATCCTGTTGAATTCTCTTCCAGATTCATATGATTCGTTCAGGGACTCTGTGTGCGCAGGGAGGGAAACCATAAGCGTCGAGACCGTTATCTCAGCCCTCCAATCGAAGGCGATGAGAAAGAAAAGCGATGATGTGGCTTCCCGTTATTCCTCAAATGCACTGGTTATGAGGGGAAGAAGTTCTGAGCATGTGAAAGTACGTTGGTAGTCTAACACGACACCTTCGTATGTGCGAAAGCTTAAAGAGCAACTAGAACTATGGCTAAACCTATATGGGGTGATTAGGACCTTTTTGAAATTCCTTTCGCCTACTTACACAATTTAACAAATTAAACTAAGTAAGCTAGAACACTTTTGCTTCCAAGCCTAAGTGGGTCCAATCACAAGACTAGCATATGGTTTAAGCAATAAACAACCTAGTCTAAGCATGCATAGATAATCAAATGATATAACTAATCAAACTCCTAATCTATGCAACCTATGTAGACTTATGAGAATGGATCAATGAGCTCAAGTCTACATAACTAGTGAAAGTACATCTTGTGTGTGGATGTGCCTATCTAGTGCCTAGCTTACATTCCTATCAAGCATTCATAATTAAACAATTAAACGTCCAATGTTAAGATATCAATGTGCTCAATTTAACTACAAACATAAGCATGTATAGTGGTTCGACTTTGGATCTACTCCACTCCCAGTTCAAGTACTCAACTCTTTTAAGCACACCGATATTCACTATCGGAGGTTTTAAATGAGGTTCACCTCTCAACCTTTACACGGAGGTTTTAGCGGTTCACCTCTCAACCATAACCGAAGTTTTCGACATAGGCTAACTCTCAACCCAATGCACGTTCACTCCCATGTCAGAGGCTCCCCCTTAGAAACTTTGTTTAGGCCCGGCTAACGGGCCAAGGAGTGCCAAACAACCCCTAGACTTTAGGTCGACAAACAGGCCAAGGAACGGCCAACGTCCTTAGATCGAGTTTGACTAACAAACTCTACACTCAACTCCCAAAGGGAATTGAGTGGATGGACTCTCAATAAAGACAACCTTACTTGTCGGATGAGCCCCTTGTTAAGCGCCGGTTCGGGTTGCTTGATCTCTGCTCTCCCGTGCTTCAATCAGTTTCTCTTGCTCCATCGATTGTGTTACCGTTGCGTCGCCAATGCCTCAACTACATTCTTTCAATCACCTTGCTTGTGATACCTCTAAGATGCCCAAGGTGATAGGATGGTAGGTTTGAGAACTCTACAACTAATGGGAATGGGTTGCCTAGAGTCTCTCTCCTACAACAATCTCATCTTAGAATTTTGGACAAGGATATGCCTATCAAGGAAGGTCCAAACTCTAGAGATCAAGAGGGGATGAAGGTCATCTTCTTCATGAGCTTGAAATGCTCCAATCTTGTGTTAAAGCGCAAGGAAGATGCCTTGCATAGGTTGGGAATGAGCCTCAAATGGTCTCCAACAATAGTGACTTCACTCCTCTCGAAATCCCTCTGCTTCCCCTCAAAATGAGCCAAGCCCCTTTATAAAAGGTGTTCAAATGGACAAAAAAAGGCAAATAATGGCTTTTTCCAACCTGTCCCGACCGGTCAGCCAACAGACAGAGAGGACAGTGTACAAACTGTCTGAGGGGGGGTTTGTCCGACCGGTCTTGACCGGTCAAACCAGCCCAGCTGACAGGTCAAGATCGGTCAGCCCAATGGCCTGCTGCACGCTGTCTAGACTGGAAGCCTGTCCGACCGGTCTTGACCGGTCAGACAGGCCTGGGTTCAACCAGGTTGTTTACTGACCCAACTTTCTCACAACCCCACTCTATGGCCAGGTTATGATGATCTTTTGGGACACCTAGGGCCAAAATATGATGACTAAGGGTATTCGTAAGATGGTCAAGGTCATTAAGGAGGTTAAGGGTTAGGTTTTTGTCAAGGTTAAGGCACATCAAGGCATCACTTTTACCTGTTTCTTCTTCCTTGATGCAGCTGAGCCACTTGAGTCTTCGGTCTTCATCTTCATTAAGCTCAACCGACACTAGACTCACTGACCTAAGTTATTGACAAACAAGGTGCACTAGTATGCCACAGAAAAGTGCACTAAAAGAATGGAGGATATTCAAAATCGGGATCTAGAGCCAAGGGCAAAGGGAAGGTTAAAGTGAAGTACTGAAATTGTGGTCAAGAGGGCCATATGAGAGGGGATTGTCAGAATCCCAAGATGAAGTAAGAGAGGTATAGAAATTCTTCTGGAGAGGGAGCCAATACCGTTGAGGACGATGGCGATCTGTGTGAAGTTCTGACTATATCTGGCAAGGGATCTCATGGTAGTGAGTGGATCCTTGATTCAGGGGATTCATGTCACGTTTGTCCTGACCGGAGTTCATTCACAACATACAGAAAGTATGGTGGAGAATCGGTGTTTGTAGGTGATGGAGTCGCTCATAAGGTTATGGGTATTGGTACTGCGCACATCAGGATGTTGGATGGGGTCGAACGAGTCCTGAAAGATGTGAAGCACGTTTCCAAGATGAAGATGAATGTGATTTCTCTTGGTGCACTCGAGGCGAAAGGGTGCGTGTTTATCGGCCGCGATCGTTGTTGTGAAGTGATGAAAGGGGCACTTGTGTGTATGAAGGCACAGAGGTGTAGCAATCTTTACATGTTGATCGGGAGCACAATTCATGGTGGAGCTGCGGGAAAGGCAGCGAGATCCACAGTTGCTCGTGTATGGCAAGTGTCCAAGGGCCACATGAGAAGAGCAGTAAAGGGCGTGAATTTACAAGGTTAGGGACGATGGTGGCACGAGAAGTGGTGGAGCTATGATTGAAGATGAGATGACATTGCGAAGATGTGTTGATTAGACGTTTGAAGCCTCAGTGGAGATTATTGGAGAGCCTTCAAACGTTTGTGCACGGTTTGGGTGCTCAGACCAGTCGGGCGACCGGTCTGAATGTTTGGCCCAGATGCACGTGAAGGCTAGCAGATTTTGTGGCCCTAGACCGGTCGGTTGACCGGTCTGGAGGGGGCTCTGACCGGTTGGTGGTGAGGCAGCGTCGGGTTTGTGTGAAGTTTTTTCTCCCTGGACTGTTTGGTGCGATGTGCAACTGGTCGGCTATGTGCGCGGGTTTTTTGCGCAGCTCGCAGTACTGCACAAGGTGTTTCTAATTTTAGAATTTTGCTTATTTAAGGAGTTGTAATCTGACTTAGATTGGGATCCTAAGGTGTCTAAGGTTTCCTAATCGTGTTAGGAAGAGAGGAGAGAGCTGTATGGTTTCCTAATCGTGTTAGGAAGAGAGGAGAGAGTTGTATGAGAGTGAGAGCTTGGGTTTTTTCTGTTTTCCTTGCTTGTGGGATGTCATCTTTGTAATCTTCTGTTTAATTCATAGTGGATCGCTTTGTGCCGTGGTTTTTTACCCGTTGGGGGGTTTTTCCACGTAAAATCGGATTCTCCTGTGGTGAATGCTTGTGTGTGGCTTGATTGCATAGTGTTTCTCGTTTGATCTCACATTGCGTCACGCGTTCGGCATTCTGCTTCCGCTGCCGGCTTTCCCAACAACCTCGAGTTCGAGGGCAATTTGCAAGGCAGGTGAATGATGTTGATGTTGATCTTGATGGATTCATTGCTGATGATTCTGATGAGGATGAAGAAGGGGACGAAGATGAGGAAGATGATGCTTCAGAATTCTGATCTGATTTTGGTTGCGTTGGTATCTCAATATATAGAAGCCAATCCTTTTGCCACTGTGGAGGAGCACTTTTCATATATTTTATGCTGTATATTTGGTATTGCTACAGCGCTTTTCATAGCGGGAGTTGTGCATCCACGCCATCTTGTTCTGCAGTTTAGCACAAATGAATGCTATTCACATTTATCCATTCGTGTAACCTCATTATCTTGGCAATACATCCAGTTTGATTTGGAAGCTTAATTTTCTTGCTATTGAAGCTTTCTTCATTAGCTATTCTGCATACTAATTTGTAGTTGTGTTATCTAAAGATATGATTTACAGCTTTTGTGATTTGAAGAAAACCGGTTCTACTTGGTTTTTTGGGTTGAACTTTTCTTCCATTGGAATCTTAGCTCTTTTACGTAGTTATTAGCAATGCTTCTGTATCTTTTTGTTGTTGATAGGCTATTTATTGTAACATAGTTTCTCCAATACTATACCGAGATTTTCCAGTTATGTTGAGAAACGAAGATTTCAATTTTCTTCCCTTTCATATAATAAGTATCCTGCATCTAAAGCTTTATACCAACTAATTGTGATTGGGTACATGAATCATGTTCCAAGTTCCAAACACTCTGTCCTTTTGGGCCTTCTTCTTGCCCTTTAAGAGCCTTCAACTTGCACCAACTTCTAACTAGCGCAGTTCTTGGTCTTTGTTGCACATGACCAACTTATCCAATCTACTCAGGCAACCAATGGGTAATAAGAAAAGGAAAGTAGACTTGGATGGTTTGGTCATGTGCAACAGAGACCAAGAATTGCGCCAATAAAGAGTGAGTAGAAGTTGAAGGCTCAAAAAAAAAGAGTGAGGGAATAAATGCTCTCCTGAAAAAGAGGGGATGCCATTATTTCGATTTGCTGATGAAATATTAGCATTCACAAGCATGCATGCAGCAATGTATGCATAGGATAGGTACTGCTAGCTCAACTTTCTAATAAAATCAGATTTGACTGGAAGATCCAAACTCATATTAATGTCAATTTTCTTTGTTGGATCTGCAACGTTGAAGGGCTTTTTTTTTTTTTTTGTAATTTTATTTAATTGTAATGTGGCCTCCAACCTGAAGGCTTGGATACAATTCTGTAGGCGTGACTCTTTGATTGGAACCTATCAACAGGGAGTGTACTGTTTGAATTGTTTGCATTGGTCGTGCTCTGCCAAAGTATCCTAACTTTTTTTTTTTCAACAGGCAAAAGAATCTAAACGTGTAGAGAGCTCGCTATTTAAATTGCTTGGATTCTCCGCGCTCTGTCAAGGTATCCAAGTTTATATTTTTTTCAACCGGGAAAACAATCTCCTGCTCCTTCCGGACAAGAGAGGGAAATGTTTGATTTGATATTTTCAACAGTCGGTGGATCATTGTCGGAAAATAACAATATGCTTGGACGATCCTAGCCCTTTTAATTGGTGGCATACAAATCAGTGGTAAATGAGGAAATCAGCTATGGCTCTCACCCACTGACAAGAAGTCTCTCAAAGCAATTTTACAGTTCAGTGGTCAACATGTGTGAGAAATCCAGTTCGATAATTATAGAATTTGTTCATGTGTGATGTAGTCGGGTGGCACATCACATGTGTGAGAAATCCGGTTCATTAATCAGGTAGGGTCCCTTGCAAACTTGTGGTGGAAATAAAATATAATTTTTCCGTGATCAATAGTGGGATATTATTCTATAAGAAAGTGAGTTGTTAGAAATCCATTTCAACTGTCCAGATCAAACTCACATGTATAGCTCCAGTCATGAGGGCTATTTACTAATTTTTTATAGATAAAAATTTATTAATGGGCCCTATTTAATGTACCGGTTGGATATGTGATATATATTCCCATAGGTACTACATAAGACTTGAAGTCATGTGGCATCTTATGAGGAGTATTACATGAGAAAAAAGAAGTATTTTACTATTTAATGCACGGCTGGTTGGACTAAATTGAATGGTCCAACTAGTTGTGTGTGTGTGTAACAGAGAGAGAGAGAGAGAGAGAGAGAGAGAGAACTTTATTATTAAAATTAGTTGAACCCCACAGGATCCGGATCAGGACCCGGACTGGACTTTAACAATATACATGTAATGGACCAGACCCGAACCCGCTGGACCTGATTTTAACAAGGTCCAAACAACGAAAACCAAACCAAACCAAACCTGCTTTCTCAATGGTTAAAAAAAAGGGACCAGACCCATTACAATCATGCCGGGTGTATCGGGAAACTGTGGGTCCTGAGTATCCACCGTTTAGAGATTGAAAAGGTGAAGAAGCACACGTGGTACCAATGTCAAACATCCCACGTGCAAAAATTTGTGCTAGCACACTCATAAGGCAGGCCACGCATGTGTTGGTGATTTTTCTTTTTAATCGTCTACCTGTTCTCACCACGGACTTGTGGGCCCAAAATGATGTGTTATCTCCAAATCGTCTGTCCATTGGGCGATATTGTTTTAGAGCTTGAACCCATAAATGAGATAGATCCAAATCCCTAGTAGACCACACCCACAGAATGCAGGGGATTGAACGTCATACCATTGAAAAAGTTCTTAGAGTCGAAGAAATTATGTATCAACCTGATATTTGTTTTTTCCTTTCGTTCAGTTTTGTGTGACCTTTAGAAGAGGTTGGATGGTAAATAAACATCACGTCGGAATGATATCCATGTTTTCCCTTCATCCTGGTAGAAACATCACGGCGAAGGATGATTTCAATAATGAACATTTACTTCCTTTCCATAGTTTTGCCCTTCTTCTTCTTCTTCTTCTTCTTCTTCTTTTCTTTTTGTGTGTGTATTCTCATGCTAACATGACCCGGAGAAAATGATGGACGGAGTGGATTTTACACCCACATCATGGTGGGGCCCACCAGAGCTATGTTTGTTGCAGGAACTTCTGGGTGTTGCGGGGATTTGTGTTCATGAAATTAAACGTAACGGTAACAAGATAACCCAAATCCAATTATGTTCGGATTTGGTATGGTGCCAGCGTCCATGAATATCCAAAATATCCTACCATCCATTCAAGATCTTGGCTTTTATTAGGACAATCAGGCCCCACAAGCATGACCAAATCTGGATCCAGAACCCCCCAAAAAAAGCCTAGACTTAATTATAGATACAATTCTAGATCCAAACTATACCTTGGCAGGAAAAATTAGACCTGAATTGTCTACACTTACCATGCACAAGCTTTTTGGGGTCCACCATGTTATATATGTAAAACCCACTCCATCCATCAAATGAAAACCATTATTTGGATTGTGCAAACAGAAAATAAATTGCTAAGTTCACACGGTGTAGCCCACCTAAGCTTTTTTAAGACTGATTTTTGTATCTTCTCTTCATCCTAGTGACCTTGATTAACTTGTTTGATAAAAGATACACACCATGGTGGCCCCACAAACCAACTTGTGGCTGGCATCCCATCCCAAATAAACAGGTTGGATGGCAAATAAACATTCCCATGGACTCCATGAAGTTTTTAGTGGTATGGTCCACCTAAGATTTGGATATGCTTCAATTTTTTGGATCATGCCATAAAATGAGCTTTCAAAATGGTTGGACGGTGTGGATTTAAGCCGCGTTAATCACTGTGAGCCCCACAGTCAAGCGTCTCAGCCACCTTGGTGGATCACGAAGCTACGACTCCCAATTATTTTACATGGTGTGGCCCATTTGAGTTATGGATGTAGACCTGATAGACATAGTGGAATTCACATACATGGTGACCATTCAATGTCGAGACTCTGAGGGACTTCTTCTGATCGACGGTTAGTATCGATCTAAACCTCAAATTCTCTGGACCTAAAATCTCCCAGAGGTATTTCATTTCAGATGCGGATTGTGTCCGATCAGATCTGCGTGGGGGCCCACCGTGATGCATCTGTTTATCCAAGCCGTCCATCTCTTTTTAAAAATCCTGCTAAGATATGAGTCTGAAAATCAGTCAGATCCAACGGTGTAGTAGTCCACAACAAATAGTTAGCTTGCACAAAGGTGGGTGGGTGTACTAACAATTAGAGCTGGACACGAACTGAGTTGAACCGTTTGGATCGACTCGGATCGACTCAGTAAAACCCTGTTCGAACAGAAAGTCTTATTGTTCAAACTTTGATCCAACACACATGGTGTGTTCGAAAAAAATTCAATTCAATTTCAAACACAGTCCTGTTCGACTTGACTCGAACTCGACTCGAATATTGAACGACTCGACTTGACTCGTTCGTTCGACTCGATTATATATATATATATATATATATATATATATATATATATAGAGAGAGAGAGAGAGAGAGAGAGAGAGAGAGGGTGGATGACAAATAAACGTGACTGTGAGCCCAAGAAGGTTTCAATGGTGGACATCATTCTCCTCACTGTTTCCTGTGGTGTGGTCCATTTGAGTTTTGTATCTGCCTCATTTCTTATTTAATGCCTTAAAATAAGCTGTACAAATGGATGGATGAAGTGGATAAAACAAATACATCATGGTAGGACATACAGAACGAAAAAATCGGTTTTTATTATTCAGTAGTAGAAAAAATATTTTCAAGCGAAAAAAGCGAAATTGTTCTAACTTGTTCGAACTCATAAAAATTGTTCGAAATGCGTATGTTTGAACATGATTGGGCTAGACCAAATTGAGTTCAAACAGAGCCATCATGTTCGAATGTTTGTTCGAACATTGTTCGAACACACCCACTCCAGCAGCCGAACAATCCGATCTGGTCCATGTTCGACTCGGATCGGATCATTGTCCACCTCTACTAACAATGGGGTGTGTGAACTAACCCAAAAAAAAGTGGGGCTTACTTAGCAATGCAAACCGTTGTGCTGTTGGTTGTGGACGGTTAATGCATGGATAAACTCAAGCTGGGAGAAGATTAGAACTTTCCATGGTTCGAACAAAGAAACGTTTAAAAAAAATAAAAAATAAAAAGCAAATGATTCCGTTCAACACACATTGTCTTGGCCAGTGTTCAAAACAAACCGATGGTTAAGGAAAGCTTCGTTGGGGTTAGGATCCCCGCAGCAGAAGCAATCCCGAGGAACAAACCTTAATATCAATCACACAAGCAAATTGACACATGGCAATCTGAATTTTACGTGGAAAAACCCCTCACAAGTGAAAAACCAAGTCACAAAGCGACACCAATTCACTATGATATCAAAAGTTACAAGAGATAGAAGAAACACAACTCGGATCACAGCCTCACAAGAGAAATCCTAAGCTAACAAAGCTAATTCTCATATGAGAAAGACAAACACAACCCTTTCCCTTAGAGAACTCCAAGCTTCCTCTTAGCTCTTTCTGTTGCCCTAGAACTCTCTCAATCCCTCTAGGAAACCTTGCCCAGGCAGCAACCCTAATCCCGAATTACATCCCCTTGGGAGAAAACCAATATTAGAAACTCTTTATGCAAAATCGCACAAGAAACCCAACTCAAAAAGGAAACCTGTCGACCGGTTGGCAATGCCCAAAAAAACTCCAGCAACCTGCTGTCTTGATCTCCACCGTAACCGACCGATCAAACGACTGATTGGTGGCCTCTATGCATTGAGATTTGAGGTGTCCGATCCCAACAAGCTTTTCCTAGTTTTTTAAGCCCTTGATTTGTTTTGAACAGTTGCCTACCTGGTGAGTAGTCAACTGGGCTGATTTTCGAGACAGGCCATCTCTTATGGATGGTCTTGGTCTTACAAAAAGGTACCAGCTTGGCATATGTTGTGAAGCTTAGATTGGCCTACTTACAATTGTTTTGTGAGCTTAGCTGCTCAATGCAAGCATCCAATGGGCCTTGGTGTGTTGGTTGAATCCCAACCTTCAATTGTCCCACATTAGTCACACCTTTGGCTTAAAATCATGTGAACTCGAGTAGGTACAAAGCACAAATTAAATGAATGGCTCAGAAGGTGTTTTTTTTTTTTTGTTTTTTTGGACCCATTTGTTACTTTTGTATATGGCCCACCTAAGGAATGAAACATCCATCTAAATAGTTTTGCCAAATGGTAAGCTTGGATCTCGCACATTGTGCCCTAATGGTACTTGTGCTTGTATATGGGATGGCCCTACCCACATGGGGCGCCTTAATAGAAAGACCTCTAGGAAGTGCTAGGGTTGGTAATAACAGTTTTAGCCGGCCTGGGCTAGGTCCACCCTGGCCTAGCCCGAAGCCCAAGGTCGGCATGGCCACATTCACAACCAGCCCTTAAAGTGGACTGTTTGGGTGCTTGGGGATAGTGACGGCATGGCCCACCACAATGTCTATATGACATCCACAACATCCATCAATTTTGGTAGAACATATTAGGTTGGTCCAAAACTTGGGCAAATTCAAAATTCAAGTGGGTCATACAAGAAGAAATAGTGGGAAATGGATGCCCACCACTGAAACATTCTTGGGGCCTGAAGCTTTGGATTAGTCTGAACTTTTATGTTTTCCCTTCGTTCCTATTGGGAATAACCTTATGAACCGATTGGATTGCATGTAAACTCGAAGGTGGGCCCAGGACAGTGGCCCCGTGTTTCTTTTGTATATCTTGCCTAAGCCTTTGGATACACCTCATTTCTAAACGCTAGCTAGCAAAACTGATGGACGGAGTGGATGTGATGAGCCTCATTTTTAAGCTCACTACCTAACATTAAATATTGGCATTTTCGTCGAAAACAAAATACACTATCATGTACATGTTTAGCACGACAAACTGTTGAAATATACTATCATTTATAACATTTGTACACATTAAGTTGGGTTAGCGCAAAAATGCTTGAGCTCAAGTTTTAAGCTTTGATTGGTCCATCCATGGCCCCAGTCCGACCCACTAGTCTAGCTAATTGGTCCATGCCAATATAGTCATTTGATAACAACTCTTACCACATTTCTGCGGCGTGTATTAGTGTATGTGAAGGGGAAAAAAATAGAGAAAGTTGAAGGATGTAACCCATAATTCATAAACATACTCCCAATGTCTCACATTGGTGGGCCCATTAAGGGTTGTGGGTGTCTAGTTGCTACACATGCCAAGAATTAGGTCCAATGCCAAAAATATTGTGTGTTGGAAGAATCCAATCCTTGGATATTTGCCCTCTTTTTCTAGAGCGTGGACTATTGTATTTTTCATCTTAACCATTGATTTGTAGGCCGCAAATAAGAGGGTGAAACATCCATCGGCCATGATGAGATCCATCGGAGTGCCCCCACATGTATTGGAATTCCGGCTCGCACCATCCCTTAATAAAAATTGATACATGTTCAAGATGATTACGACTAACTCAACTTTCACAGTTAATGCATACACGGCTGGTTTCCATGCCAGTATTGTACCGGAATCATCTACAAACAGGGCGCGGCTGTGGTGGATCCCCAGACTGTGGGGGCTCACAGTGATGTATGTTCCTTAAATCTACAACGTCATACCACATTGCGTAAAATAAGTGTTTAAGGATTCCACTCCCATACTGAATCGTTATGGTTGATACCCTTAAGGATTCCATTTAGAGTAGTCCCCCTAGATTATATAGTTTAGTCAATAAAATAGGTGTCATAACTTAACTCGTTTAAGCACTTTTTAGCTTCATCCATGGAGAGGATGCTATGAAATCTGTCTTTTTTACCAAAACTTGGAAAATTGCTTCCCTTTAAAATGCATATTTTTAATATATTAAAAAGCTTTTGGTAGACACCTAAAACGAGTTCATGTCATTTTAATTAACCATAATTATGTATTAGATATCTTGGTCTACATAATTATTAGTGATATGAGCTCATTATGCATTAGAGATTAAGATCTCTAATACATAATTAGATTTTTTTTTTTTTAACATGATAACAACCATAGTCATATATTATACTTAAAAATTATGAAACCCATTCCAATATATTGGTTTTCTCCTATATCTATTGTTGCTTGATATGTAATAGAACTTCTTAATTTTGGGAAACAGTACTGATAGTGGTTAAATTATGTTGTATTATTGTTTCATAGGGAGCCTTCGAGTCATTGAACATTTTAATAGCTTTTATTAGTGTCATTTTGCTTCCTATAGTAGGAAATATGACAGAGCATGCGAGCGCAATGATATTTGCCATGAAGGACAAACTTGTAAGTGCATTTTATCAAGTATCCTACTAATCTTCCCTTGTTAATGTTTATTTGATTGGATTACAGTTGACCTTATTTTGCTCATACAGGACATTTCACTAGGAGTTGCAATTGGATCATCTACTCAGATATCAATGTTTGTGGTAATGCTCCACGTACGTCTTTTGCCTTGGTTTGTGTTGTTCCTTGATCCATGAGTTCTTTTATTCCAATGGGTAATGAAATTTCGCTATACTTTGCTTTTTGGAAAATTCAACATGTTATTGTCCGAATATTATTGTAAAAACATTTCTATTTCAAAATTGTTGTAAATAAATAATTATTAGAGTTAATACACATTCATAATGAGAGCTGGGGTAGTACTTGCTTATAACATATTCTAAAATACCATATTCTACGTCCAATCTTTCTTGTACCACATTAAATAAAATAAATTTGCACGTGTTATTAAACAGGTGTGCTTTTTCACTATTAATGAATTTTCTTATTCTATTATTTAATACTGTAACTGACTTAAATAGATAGACAAGGCTATGTTTACACAATGGGAGTTATGGCCTAAGTTTGACTCAGCTTCCAACTTGATGCAACCTTCCTCCTCTATCTAGTCTTCGGACCAGCAATGAGAACACAAAACTCCAACAATCACAATGTAATAGACTATACATAGGTTGATTACAATCAAGCACTATCTAATAGTCTAATACATAGGTTTATTACAATCAATGACTTACAAGGCTATGATTATGATTATTTTAAATAATCTCGTGGACAAGGTAATTTTTTCCAATAATTTAATACCTATCATTGTGAATTATGATCAAGCCACACAGGTACTTGAACCAACTTCATCATGGGAAATGCTCTAGCGTTACCAATGCCACCATAAGTAACAGCGATGGTACCTGGATCATGGGGCCCACATAATGTGTGGATGACATCTAACCCATCCAAAAGATGTTCCCTACTATGATGACTAGATGCCTCAGAAATCAAGTCAATCCATCCATCAAGTGAGCCACAACATATACTTGAAAAACAAAACAAAAACCTAAAAATGCAATTGGTGGGCCCAGCTGATGATTCCATTGGCCTGATTTTTGGGGCACACATTTTGAATGGGTTGGACTCCAAGAACATATCATATGAGAACCGTCACTTAAATTTAGGGGTGTAGAACAATTGTACATTGTTTATTATTTTATGGCCTGCCTAAAGATTGGATTGACCTAACTTCTGCTCTAAGTCCACATCACGATCACCTTTTCGACATCAAGAGGGCCACAACATAAACGACATTGAAAAAACATCCTAAAACCTCCAATTCAAGTGGTGGGGGCCAGCTGATAATTCAATTGCACTGATTTTTAGGGCTCACATTTTAGATGGGTTGGTTTCTATATGCATCTCATGTGAGCCACACCACTTAAAATTTTGGAGGCAAGGGGGCGTTGAGCGAATGTGCATTGTTTTCTAAGTTGTGGCCCACCTAATGATGCCGATTGGATTGGCCTTATTTTTGCCCTAGGTGCAAATCATGGTTGGAATTCATCCACCACACAACCAACGATAGCCCAGCACACACATTACTTTTGGTGGTATGGTATCATAAGATCATGCCCCTTCATTATATTAATACATTAGCTACATGCTCATATCATTGAATGTTCTGCTCAAGCCAAACAAATATTTAAGCCAACTTCATTATAATGATACTTCAACAAAATGCATACTTTTTATTTCATTGTTAACTTGAAATGGATTAATTATATATGGAAATGATTTTGCAACTGCTTTGGTAGCTAAATACCCCAGCCTTTCTACTTTAAGATATATAGCAATGTCTACTTAAAGATATATAATAGCACCTTTTGTATTATTGTATAAATAAAATGTAAAGGTTTGGTGTATTTAACAGTCGATGTGGATGTAAACAGAGGCCTGTGATATACATTAAGCTTTGCAACTTGTATTTGAATTGATTATCTAGGACAATGCTCTAGTTTTTCAATATCACTAACAAGCATATACTTCTCATGTTGATGAAAATTTCAGATTCCTTCTTTGTGGTTGCTGGTTGCTGGTTGGATTGCGGAAAAGCCAATGGACTTGAATTTTCAGCTCTTTGAAACTGTTACAATCTTTGTAGCAATACTTGTTGTAGTTACGCTACAGGTTTTTTCTCAACTTTGAAAAGTTAATACGTACATACGAGTGTATGAAGACATATACGTATAGTTCATAAGGTCATAATTACTTTAATAGGCATCTCATCTTAAAAGGTTTGGTATTGATATTTTGTAGTTTGACATTGTTCTTTGCTCCCTCTATTATTTCATTCATCTACTTGATACTGAGATTAGAAAATTCATCAGCTTTAAACTAAATGCATACAAACTTGCAATCATGAACTAGGACTGGTACTTTTTGTGGGACACTTGTAGGAGTCACCTTGTTGATTTTTTTATTTTTTTGCTTTCATTAAGGAATGAACTTCATTTAAAATGATTCATGGCATAAATAGACATATATTTTATAAACGCATAAAATAACATCCGGAATAATGTCTTAGATATGGAGTAAGTTTTCTTTCTACACTTCGAAAACCAAAAAAGAAGAAGAAGAAGAAGAAAGAAAGAAAGAAAGAAAAGAAAAGAGAGAAGGTATTGTATGATTCTTATCTCTTCAGTCATTTTTTGCCTATGTTGTTGCAGGAAGGGAATGCAAACTATTTCGAAGGGCTCATGCTTATACTATGCTATCTCATAGTGGCAGCCAGTTTCTTTCTGCGTTCTGATCCTTCGAATGGTAAGCCATTGTGAAACTTAGTTGATCTTATCACACACCAATTATTTTCAGCAGCAGCCCAATAATAGCATTACAAACATGACCTTTTCTTAAGCTTTGGCAAAAATTGGAATCTGTTTTCTTTTATATGCTTAAACTGAATATTTTTAGTTTTAAAAAAAACAAGTTACCCTTTGGCTCCAGAGCCTGGATGAAGTCAAGTCCATTTGATTAGTTTTTGTAGTAATCTTGGTTTCTTGAAAACTAATATGGTCCATATGTAAAAAAATGTTTATGCGGGTTACGGAATTTACGTCTCTCCATTTCTTTTGCACTCTGTTGATTATTACTTTCACTTTTTCCTTATGAATGTGTCGTTGGATGAAAAGGAAAGAGGTGCAAAAGCTTTCTGATCAAATCGGAAGTTGGAGAATTGAACTTTTAAAGAAGCTCTAATTATTGGTTACAACATTGATTTCACAAGGCAATCTATCAAGTTGGCAATCAACACATCCAACTCAAACCTGGAAGTCTTAGACCTGGTTTTCACCCAAATTCAAGTCTTGAAACCCATAAAAACTTTCATAAAACTGCCTTTTTCTCTCATGGTATATATGCAAAGGAGTTGCCAAAGGATACTTTAACAATTTCAGATATGACTGGTTTCTAGAGATTAAATCAAACATATGGGCAATTATTAATTAATATTATTCATGGGTTTTTTTCTCATAGGTTATTATTAAAGATCTACAAAAGGAGACAGCCTTGCAAGAACAACAATATCTGCATTAAAATAACGAATAGAATGTATTTTTCTTGTAGAATTGTAGGCATGCACTCAATATCTATGCAGTTTCTGTATTTTGGATTATCTTTTGTTTCAAACTTCAGAAGTTCAAAAAAAAAATTGTTTTGGAGTCTGATCCATTTCTTGAGAGCAGAAAGCAAAAAGACTAGATCTTCTACTAAAATGGTCCTCCTCGCTACCATTTTCAGTTGTCGCATCATTTTTTGTTAGTACAGAATTGATTTCGCAATGGTGTGATAAAAGCTGGTGTAACTAAAGCTAAGTGTTAAAACTGAAATGCAACAATGACATTTTCTATGTATTATTGCTCTGGGGTTCTGAGTAATGGAAACATTCATAGACAATCACAAGCATTCATAAAAGATACACAAGAAGAGATATCGCAAGGCGAATTTTATTTCAGAGATTCTGAGATCTTGTACATTCCAGGCCGTGATCTGGTACAAGCCCTTAATTACATCAAATGATCAATGACCCTTGATTAAAAGGCAGAAGACTAGTCAGCAAGGACTATGGTCTTAGAGTTTGTGGTCGTAGAGAGCTGTATTTGTTTTGTTATGGACTGAGCCATCTTTGTATTAGTCAGATGTCTATGTCTCATGTTTTGACCGGAGATCTGGGCTGAGACAATCAGGGTTTCTAACTAAGAGGGACGACTCTGGGCCCGCGCCTGTTATGTTTGGACAGGTGACCTCGGGAAATCCGATCTATAGTTGTGTGTACCTGAATAGCCCAACCGACGGATGCCATTTCAATGGTTAGGGCATCGACTGTTGTGTTGTGACAGTTCATAGCAATTGCTTTGTAGAGAATTGAAACTCTTTGATATAGTTTATTATGATAACCATAATCCCATTTGTCTAGCTTCCGACCCTAAGCAGGTCCTATCTTACAGTACATGTGAATAATGATACATTTGCATAGCTCTGGATCCTGGCAGCTTCTTTTCGAGAAGTTATTTCATTCATTATATTGAATTGGGTCAAACCTCGAAGGTACGCAATTTTGTTCGTTTAAATATCCCGAAATGATCGTTTGACCATTCCATTATGTCTGGAATGCTCGAAAAACCCAAAATAGGCTTAAATGGGTCCTGGAAACAATTAAAATTGAGTCCGGCATACTCGTAAACACTTTCTAAAGTCAGCTAATTTTTTGGGTGCGTGGGACCTAATTTATGGGTGCGTGGGAGTGTAACGCACCCTTAAATTAGTGACCTGATTTTTTATAAATTTATGGATGCGATGGGCATTTTTCGAGTGCGTGGGACTCCAATGCACTTATCTGATTTATGTCAAATTTATGGACGCATGAACCATTTTTCGGGTGCGTGGGAGTCCAATGCACTTGTCTGAGTTATGTTGAATTAATGGACCCGTGGGACCCGAATTTATGGACCCGTGGACCATTTTTCGGGTGCGTGGGAGTCTAATGCACTTGTCTGATTCCTTATTTTATGGATGCGTTCCCACACTTATGAATTTTCAGAATCCGGACCTGTGGTGGTCAGAGTAAGCTTCCGATGGGGAATGTCGGTGATTGAAAAGGGATTTCGTTGACTGAGAAGGGTTTCCGGTGATCAGAAAGGGATTCCGGCGAGGGTTTCTGGCGGGAATCTTAATTACTCGAGGGATAATAACTCTCTCTCTCTCTCTCTCTCTCTCTCTCTTGAAAAACATACAAATGAATAGTCGAGCGGAGTGTTTATACTCGAAAATATCGGAACTTGACCAATGAGGAATTGCCACGTGCCACGCACCCCAAAAATACCTCCAACGCACACAAAAATCAATGCGTGGAGCTCCAACTATCCAAAAAAGTGTCCTGAAATTGACTGATTTTTTGGGTGCGTGGGACTCCCTGCACCCTTAAATGCGATTCTGAAATGTGCTGAATTTATAGGTGCGTGGGCCTATTTTTCGGATGCGTGGGACTCGAATTTATGGACGCGTGGGACTTCAATACAGCCATAAATCACTTTCTGAATTCTGCTGAATTTATGGGTGCGTGGACCCATTTTCGGGTGCGTGGGACCCGAATTTATGGATGCATGGGAGTCCAATGCATAAATAAATGAGTTTCTGATTTATAGTGAATTTATGGGTGCATGGACCCGAATTTATGGATGCGTGAGACTCCAGCACTTCCATAAATGCGTTTCTTATTTTTGTCAATTTTTCGGGTGCATGGGTACCCGAATTTATGGGTGCATTGATGGACTTTTGGACACTCGGAATTGGGTTTTGAAAATTGATGGGTTTCTGGGGCCCGCTGGATGATGAAATCACATGCACTGCTTGTTATAATTCATAATGAAGCTATTGGTTTGATTTCGGACAGTTCCAATCATGGTGATTTGCGGTGCCCGCTGGAGATTTTAGTTAAAATTGGCTAAGTAAGAGGATTCTCGTAAATCTCCGTTTTGCGTGATTTAGAGGGTATCTCTTGGATTATTTTGGGGGTGCGTGGCCATTTTATTTGTTTCGAGGGTCTCTACATTTTGGGACCCCAACACTAAGGTCACGAACTAACTCCCTAATCATGGTGTAGTGATAATTTCCTATCTTTCAATACTGGTTTCTTTCTTTCATGATTTCTTCTCAAACCAACTCCCTTTTCTCTCTAGATAATGGCATGTCTATCTCATTGTGATCAGTTTTCTTTTTTTTTCTCATCATCATAGCCTTGTTATGCCTATTTGGGGTTGCTTTTACGAATCCTGCTTTGCCTAACATTCCTAGGGCCATATTCTCAAAAGATTCTCTTTCCATCTCAATCAAAATCCTTATAGGCCTTCTCCTCATCTTCCCTCTAAACCCTTCAACCCTAGTCAAAATTCCCTTCCTTATCAGAGCCGTGACTAGTTTTCTTTCCACATGAATAGGCCATATCAAATAGTGCTCAATCATTTTACCTCCAACTGGGGCTGTTGGGTTTTTATTTAAATAAAAAAAAAAGTTTAATTAATTTCAAAAATAAAAGTTTATTTTTAATAAGTACATAAATATACTTATTATTAAAACTTTCCATAAAAGTTTAAATAGCCGGTTGGTAAGAGGAGGGGGTTTTGCTACTGGAACCAAGGTTCGAATCTCCACAAGGACGGTGCGAAGCACCGTCCGCGCACGCGCGCGTGGCGTGGGCTGTAGGGCTGCTTGGGCGCTTTTTGGCGCTTTATTAGGCGCACTTTGCACTTCGCACGTACGCATCGTCGCAAGGAGCTAGCCTTTTTGGCACTAAGTACAATAAGGAGTGAACCTGGGTTAGGTCAGAGGTTGATTAAGACATTCTGTACATGTGACATTTGTGCCACGTGTCATACATGTGGCGGCAGTTATGCTGACTATGATCTGGATCCCACATGACAACAGTTTTGGGCTGTTGCATAACTGTTTTTGTCTGAAAAGATACAGAAATAACTGCCACAAGAGAAAGGGTCATGTCCTTTCATGGCAGAATGTCTCTTGCATATGAAAGGGTGTGGATGTCTTGAAGAGGCACATGAGTCTCTCCAGAAAAGACACCATGACCCTTCAATTGCTATATATCCTGGATATCATAATCCAAAAGAATTATGATTCTATCCATTTCTCTGATCAAGCCATCCTCTTTCAGTATTATAAGATCTGACCTCTTACTGTGTTTTTTTCTGGACGTATTTGAAGGCATATTGGTGTTATAACTAAAGATCTGTTTAACACTTAAATGTGCAAAGTTTTGTGTTAAAATTCAGATTGAGAGTTCATTGTATCCTGAAGACAATTTGCAGATTTCCTTCATTTGCACTTGCTGGAATTACCAGAAAAAGGGCAGCAAATCTGTCTTGAGAAATTGACTATTCAAGTCAAGCCTTGAACCTGATAGATCTGACTTGGCCGTGTACTAAATATACAGGAAGATATATACAACAGGGGCTACTCTTAAGGTTGCCTCAAAAGACCTCCTGATTGATTCTATCCCTCATAGCCTACCACACATCCTTCTTATCATCGTTATCTCTACAATACTCACCTTCTGTTCATGTTTCTTCTTAATAGCCCAAACGTTATCAGTTCTGTTTTTGTTTGAAATGATTGAAACTGTGCTGGTGTTTCTTGGTCCATTAAACAACTAGGCCTGCAACATGCAAAATATTGCAGAGAACTTAACAACTAGATTCTTTTAATTAAGAACTCCACATATGATTACTGAATATGAGGAATTATATGATCCAAGGCCAGAGGATGTGTCAGCATCCACCCATTTTCAGTTTGGACTTGCCAGTCCATGGTTCAGTGATCAATGATGAGCATCGTGTGGATGACCATGCCTAAAAAATCTCCATTATTGGAAGATTCCAGCCTTCCATTTTTCTACCTTTTCTCATTTGAATGGGCAATGGCTGTATTTCTTTTCTTAACCATCTCTTTGTACGTTACCAATTGATTTTATTTATTTATTTTTTTACTTTTTCCATTTTTTTGGTGGAGATGCAGGGCATCTATCTGCCAATCAAAGAGTTAAATCTGTCCCTTAGGGATATTTTTGCGCCTGATCTATCCTTAGTTGCACAGTGGGAATGATAAATTGCCTATTTTTAAAACTTAAATTTTAAAAGATACATTTCTATAGAAAGATTTTCTTAAATAAAATCTATGCAAACAAACATATGATTAATTGTAAGACTCTTAAAATAAGGTCATGCGAATGATTATCTATGTCTTCTTCTTCTTTTTCTTGTTTTTTTTAGGTCACAAAACAGTGACCTCCATTTGTATATATGTGATAAAACAGCAACACATCCCATTCAGTAAAGCATAGAAGTAGGAAAGGCAGTTCTTAGGAGTTGAGACAGGAATTTATAGATGGAGACTCACAGTTCCTATAAGAATCCAAATTGAAAGTACAAACCCATAGTAAGAATCAAGAGAGTTAGGTGAAATGGAAGAGACCTGCAGCTAAGGGTCTATCAGCTGTGGGGTCTACGAGGTCAATGAACCAACCATGGGTTCCACTTGCACAAAATGAGAGCCTGCACCTGTTCTGGTTCAATATCACTATTCCTTATTGACTACTATTAACAATATCTGTACTATTCCAATTTATGATGTTTCATGATTAATCAGTAATTTGGTTCAAAATATCATGAAATTTGATGTATTTGGTGCAACCAAATGCACCCTTAACATTTTTTTCCTCATTATTGAATAAACTAACTTTTGAGATCCCCCCCCCCCCCCCCCCCCCCCCCCCACACATATCTTCTGGAAGCTAAGTTGCACTGGGTTGCAATAAGAACCGTCCATACAAGGTATGGGCTGCACATCCTCACCAACATAATACATTTAAGCCAACAGAACACATTAACAAAAAAATTTCAAAACAATCTCAACTGGCCAAAACGATAGAGAACACCAAACAACAGTTCCACACCTGAAACAAAAATGCGAGCTTCTCAACCACATTTCCTGCCAAGTTTGTTTTGTCTAGTAGAAAAGGCTGATTTAGAACAAATATAAAGTTTAGGATCTTTGTTTCATAACTACAGTGAAAATTTACTGCACTCCCAACTGTGTATAAGTGAACTGACAAAGAACAAGATACTATAGTTCTGGCATTGCAGTTGATCATTTTCTGATGAAGCCTTTTGCAAGTCCCAGTTGTCACTTCATATTCCGATTACATGTTCCAATTTACCTATGGCTTCTGAGACATGTTCGAGACAGAAACATCGGGTTCCTCAATATCAAATCTTACTCTTTTCGGGGATGGGGGGCAGCAATTCAACGTCTAGTTCCGAAGTCGACCTGTCCTCCCCGTTATTATCATTACAATGCTCGTCTTTTCCATGACATCCGTCGATTGCAACCTGCACTTCATCTGAAGATGAAGGCTCAGATATGGTCCTTTTGCAGTAACTGAACTCATTGAAGACAGAGGATGGTGTGTTAGCATGACTGCTCGGCTTACTTTCCTCTGTTCCTCCACCAAAATCTGCAGCTACTGGGCACTCTCTTTTGCTTGTAGTTGTAGCATTTTTTGAATCTGCAGGTATGATATTAAGAGTGACTAAGAAGTTGAAAGAACTTCTAAATCTATAACCGATTTTATTTCATGTCATCATCATTATCATCTAAGCCTGATCCTAACTACTGATTTTTTTCATATAATTTTAAAATTAGTATGGAAAATGGATGTATGAATGCCTTCTGGTTGTTCGAACCACAGACGTTGGGCAACCAGATGCCTCATTTAGCCAGGCCATATATGAGGGTGAAAATTCCCTGCAAAAATTGCTGGGGTAATGAAATGTTGGAGACACAATGCTATGCCTGAATCATTGATCACACAATCCTTAGGACAATAAATGCTCCCACGCCAGTTAAATCAGAACTGCAAAAAAGGTCCCATCAAGTCTACCTCCAGGATAATTCAGGTGCAATCTTCAGACTATAGTTGAACAACAGTTGCAGCAGTACTGCACAACTCAAACACCTTACAGAAAGTCCCAAAGAAACTAGAGAAAACAGTTTCAGAGAGAGAGAGAGAGAGAGAGAGTTCTGTTGGGAAAACCGGCAGTGGAAGCGGAAGCGGAAGCCAAAACGCATGGAGCAATCCGAGATCAAATGAGCAAACAAGATACAATCAAGCCACACACAAGCATTCACCACAAGAGACTCCGAATTTATGTGGAAAAACCCCTCAACAGGTAAAAAACCACGGCGCAAAGCAATCCACTATGAATAACAGAAGATTACAGAGATTGACAACCCACAAGCAAGGAATAAACAAAGAAAAACCAAAGTTCTCTCTCACACAACTCTCTCCCGTCTTCCTAACATGATTAGGAAACCTTAGACACCTTAGGATACATCTAAATCTGGATTACCAGGCTTTAAATAGGCAAAACACCCGAAATAGAAACATCTTGCGCACTACTGCAAGCTGCGTAAGAAATCCGCGCCCACAGCCGACCGGTCGGCCAATACACAAAACAGTCCAAAGAAGATCCACACCATCGTTGCCTCACTGCCGACCGGTCGCCCGACTGGTTGGAGCCCCCTCCAAACCGGTTGGCCGACCGGTCTAGGGCCAAACAGATTCTGCCCAGGGGGGAGGCCTCCATGTGCATCTAGGTTACATAGCCAAACTGGTCACCCGACCAGTCTGAGCACCCAACACGTGCACAAGTTTGAAGGCTACCCCAACAATCTCCACCGAGGCTTCAAACTGACGAATCAACACCATCCTCGTAACATCATCTCATCTTCAATCATAGCTCCACAGCTTCTCGTGCCACCATCAACCCTAACCTTACAAATTCACGCCCTTTTACCGCTCTTTTCATGTGGCCCTTGGGCACTTGCCACATACGAGCAACCGTGGATCTCACTGCCTTTCCCGTAGCTCCACCATGAATTGTGCTCCCGATCAACATGTAAAGATGGACACACCTCCGTGCCTTTATACACACGAGTGCCCCCTTCAACACTTCACAACAACGATCGCGGCCGATAAACATACACCCTTTCGCCTCGATTGCATCAAGAGAAATCACATTCATCTTCATCTTGGAGACGTGCTTCACATCTTCCAGGACTCGTTCCATCCCATCGAACATCCTAATGCGCACCGTTCCAATACCCACAACTTTATGAGCGTAGCCATCGCCCACAAACACCGATTCTCCACCATACTCCCTGTATGTCGTGAATGAACTCCGGTCAGGACGTACGTGACATGAAGCCCCTGAATCCAAGATCCACCCACTACCGTGAGATCCCTTGTCAGATACAGTCAGAACTTCACACAGATCGTCACCGTCCTCTACGGTATTGACTCCCTCTCCAGAAGAATTTTCATACATCTCTTGCTTCAACCTGGGATTCTAACAATCCCCTCTTATGTGGCCCTCCTGACCACAATTCCAGCACTTCACCTTAGCCTTCCCTTTGCCCTTAGCCTTAGATCCCGATTTCGAATATCCTCCATGCTCAGAACTTCTTCCCCTCATAACAAGTGCCTCCGAGGAATAACGGGAAGCTACGTCACTGCTTTTCTTTCTCATCGCATTCAACTGGAGGGCTGAGATAACGGTCTTGACGTTTATGGTTTTCCTCCCTGCGCACAAAGAGTCCCTGAACGACTCATATGATCTGGAAGAAAATTCAACAGGATTCATACTTGATATTCATCCTTCATCGGTTCATCGATTTCCACCAACTTGCCAACCAGCCTATTGAACGTGCTCAGGTGGTCCTCCACCTCCGTTCCCTCAATTATCCTCAAGGTGAACAACTGCATCAACTCATACATGCGATTCTCTAGAGATTTTTTGGTATAAACATTCTCTAGCTTCGCCATCGTTTCAACCACAGTCTTCTCCTTCATGACATGATAGAGAACATCATCCGTAAGGTTTAACATGATTGAGGTTCTAACCTTCTTGTCGAGCTTCGTCCACTCATCCTCTTTCATAGCATCGGGTCACTTTCCAAGAGCTTCATCAAGCCCTTGTTGAACTAGGAAGAATTCAACCTTCACCCTCCATAGCTCAAAATTATTTTTCCCAGAGAACTTCTCTACCTTAAACCTTGCGCCCGATCCCATCTTCTCGTCTTAGATCCGAATTCTGCTACACCCCAACTTTATCTCTAATACCACTTGTTAGGAAAACCGGCAGCGGAAGCGGAAGCCGAAACGCATAGAGCAATCCGAGATCTGTTGAGCCTCCAATTTATACATTTGCCAACCCATTACATCACATTATTGCATGGTATTCATGTTTAAAAGACTCATCTAATACATGTTTTTATGATTGTAGGAATGAGAGGGAGACTTCACCAATTCATGGTTAAAAGAGTCACTTTGTATGCCTTGAAGATCAAAGAAATAAAGGATATGAGATGGAGGAAAGATGCAATGCAATGGAGGAAGAAAAGTGTGAAAAAGTAACAATTTACAACCTGACCGGCCGGCCAAACCCTCCAAAAACAGCAAACTCTCTGGATTAATTTTATGAAGGCCGACCTGTGATCCGACTGGCCGGCCGACCGGTCGGATGACAGGTCGGCCATGCACTTTCTAAAGAAAATTTTTCAAATACAGGCAGTCCAGTTTTTGGTCTGGCGGCCCAGTTTTTGGAGGCCATCTTGATGATATTTGGAAATCTAACACATCCATGTCAAAGAGGAGCTCAACGCCGAAATAACCCAAGTGGTTTCGTGTCTAACGGAGCTACGGATTGACCGTGGCGGCCAAAACAATACGAACTGTCCAGAAGGTTTTCAGATTTCGCTGTTCAACACTGGAATGGTCTAGGTGGCCCATCATTGATGATATGAAAAATCTAATTTGACCATCTTCTAGACCACATCCATATATGAATACTCACAATGTTTCAGATCAAAAGGATGTGTGGTCTGATCGTACCGGTTGAAGAAAGATGGACCATCCAGAAAGATTTAACTGCGTAGATTTTATAAAAGGCCTAAGTGTTCTAATTTTCTCACCCAATTCTGGAGTTGATTTGTAAAATCTAATCCATCTATCAACTAGAGGAGGAAGATTTCTACCAATTTTCAAAATTTGAGATCAATCCGACCTATGTACACTCCGTAGTGTTGAAAGCAAGATGACTGGTTCTGGAGGTACCCGAATTGTGCAATTTTGAGAGGCAGTCGCTTATCTGATTGGTGGGCCCATTCAGAAGATAATCTTGAAAATATAAATCATCTATGAAGAAGATCACATTACAAGAAAGCTATAAATCAAATTTGAAGGTAATCCAACCATTGGTTAAGCCGTACGAAGCAAAATAAAATCTGTTATGTTGCGGTACTCTTGCTATATTATAAAAGGAGGTGCTCTCTTCTATTCCAGGGCAATCAAGGACGTGGGAAGCAAGGAGTTCAAGTCCTAGGAGGCTACCTAGCCTCCTACAGCTAGTTTTTCTTCATTTTCTTAGTTCTAGTTTTAGTTTTAATATGTTTTTTCTTAGTTAACCTCTTAGCTAGAGCTAGAGGTGAAATTTGTAGTTGGTTTCAATGCTTTAATTCTTTTATTTCAAGTATCATTTTCTTAATTTTGGATTTTGAACTTATAGTTTGAATAAAGTTTGAATTTTTAGATGAATTATTAGAGTTTGTGTAATCCAGACATGAGTTCTTTGCAATTCTCTGAGATTACCATGATGGGTTTGTTTAGATTCGAATTGTAGTAACCCCAGGGCATGCCATAGTCTCTTGGCATGGCTGTTACTTCGAAGGCTACAAGTTTGAGTTCTATGTGCTTCATTAAAACTAGAAATTTAATTTTCAGATTTAAGTGGGACTGTTTGTGCTTGAATGTTATATCCTCCAATTAGATGAGAGATAGAACTTTGATTATAATTGTGTTGTGCTTGAATGAATGGATTAATATTGAACTACTACAAGTGGATCCTTGATGCTCTAGTTCTTTCCAAATATCATATTTTCTTGTTTTATATTAAAAACTATTTTCCTAAACTTCTTGGATTCTACTTATTGGAGTAGTTGGAATTATTTACTTATTTCGACCTCGGTCTTACCAAGAATTATTACTACATCGCAGCCTTGCACTTGAGGCGAGCGAACAAGATCAAACGAGTAAACAAGATGCAATCAAGCCACACACAAGCATTCACCATAATAGACTCTGAATTTACATGGAAAAACCCCTTAACGGGTAAAAAATCACGGCACAAAGTGATCCACTATAATAACAGAAGATTACAGAGATTGACAGCCCACAAGTAAGGAATAAACAGAGAAAACCCAAAGTTCTCTCTCACACAACTCTTTCCCCTCTTCCTAACACGATTAGGAAACCTTAAACACCTAGGATACATCTAAATCCAGATTACCAGCCCTTAAATAGGTAAAACACCCGAAATAGAAACATCTTGTGCACTACTACGAGCTGCGCAAGAAACCCGCGCACACAGCCGACCGGTCGACCAGTACACAAAACAGTCCAGAGAAGATCCACACCATCGCTGCCTCATTGCCGACCGGTTGGAACCCCCTCCAAACCGGTCGGCCTGACCGGTCTAGGGCCAAACAGATTCTGTCCAGGGGGGAGGCCTCCACGTGCATCTGGGTTACACAGCCGGACCGGTCGCCCGACCAGTCTGAGCACCCAACATGTGCACAAGTTTGAAGGCTACCCCAACAAGTTCTGTGTAAAGTGGCTCCAGACCTGTATATGTAGAATTTAGATGGGTGATGGGGGCTGAAAGGTTCCCTGAAGAGGCATCTACCTGTTGGTAGGAGATACTGTGTCTCTTCAATTGAACTAGGGGCATTGTTATAATTTATTCACTTTGGTCAGTCCAAATAGAGTTGTGAATGCCCCACCATCACCCGCCTAATGAACTTCTCAACTCTTTCGAATCGCAATGTCGAAAAATGGTACACATAACCGCCACTTAGGTGTGCCATGTCATGCGACGGTCAACATAGGGTCAACCGTTGACCAAGGCACCCCCTTCTCCTGGTCACACCTAGTAGCCTCCTCACCAACAATAGCGTACATGTGAAGTGCAAAGAGTGACAAAAAAAGGCGTCAACGGCACCCAAGCAGCCCTACAACTCTTTGCCCACGCCGCACGTGTGTGGGTGTATGGACAGTGTTTCATACCATCCATACAATGCTTGTGGCTTGAACCCTTGGGGAGGTAAACCCAAGACCCTCTTCTGTAGCCAATATTCCTCTACAACCTTTTGATAAAAATTGCATTTTCAATCATACAAGGAAACTTTCGAAAGAATGGAAATTGAGGGAAAAGAGTTTTTGACTTGAAAAAATGAACTTTTTTTACATGTTTGAAAGATGCACCCCTCATTTTGATAAATAACCCCAAAACAATTATCCATTTTGAAAATATCCACAAAAACTAGGGTCAACTTGTGAGAAAAAGAATTTAGATTATAGAAAGACTTTATTACTGAGAGAAATGAGGTTCAACATGATAACATCCATTAGATAAGGAAATTGTATAACTTTAAAATTGGGATTATTTTTTTTATCATTGCAATGCAAGATTTTTTTTTTTTTTTTCCTTAGAACTTACACATAAAGATGATTTGGCTAGGCCATTCCATGCATCCAATCCAACCTAATAGTTTAAGAAGAATGTGACCCATTTAAGTAGAGGTTAGAACTCAAATGGCCTAATTTCTATGGCAAGGAGTGTTTGACCATGAAGTTTGCTAAATACCTAATTTTGTTGAAGCAACTAATTCACATCCAATACTCGTTACAAATCAATTTTGAACATAAGGTTCATTGGCCTTTGCAATAATAAGTGTAAAAAATGAACGGGTGAAATTTTGAGTTATAAAAGCAATGAAAAGATAAGATCTGTACTGCAGGTCAAGGGAAAAAAAACACACCTCAAGTTGTTCAGAAGGATTTCTTGAAGCTCAAACCTCATGCGTAGTGGTCCATGGTCATTCAAAGGCCCTGTATGCAAACAAAATATTATTGATTCCATGTACATTCTTGTACAAGATATGTTTCTTGATGTAGGGGAAGAACCCTATGATCAAGGGCGTAGATCACGCACCTTCCTACATGAGATGGACAGGAAGAAAAACAAGAGGAAACTAAGGAATTTTGATTTTAGAGTTTCAACCAAAACAGGAAATTGTTATTCCCGTTTTTGGATTTTGGCCCAACTTGTGGGGCTCATATTGATCATTTATGATGATCCGTTCCGTCCATTTCGTAGAGTTGCTCGACGCCGAGAAAATCTCAACAAGTTTCACGTCGATCCAAGTTATGGATTGATTGTGGCATCCAAAATGGTACAGACTGTCCAGAAAGTTCCGAATTCCGCCCACTAAATTTGGAGATGGTGAAGGTGGCCCACTACTACTGATATGGATAATCTGAGCCGACCATCTTGAAGAGTATGTCGATGTCAGAAAAAACCACAAAGTTTCGTGGCAATCAGATGTGTGGATTGTTCGTATCAGCGGAAGTAAGACAGTGCTGGCGTTATATAGTTTGAGCAGATTTTTCAGTTTCTTTTCTAATTGTATTAGGATTCTTTTCTTCCTTTGCAAGTTAGTGTTAAGTACGAATTTAGGGTTTAGTTTATTATTTAAAGCAACTTAATTATGTTTATTTTATTATTCATTCAATTATCAAAAACATTATTCGGAATTAATTTTCTCTTTTTATTTTTTATTTCTTCTCGTGGATTCGAGAAACAATCGGTTAGGGAGACGATGATCGACCTACCATGTCCTCCCTGCGTCATTGGTATCAGAGAGAGCTTTCTTCCTCAGGACGATGACCTCTAATATAGGGTCGGATCCTCATCGTAAGGACGATGCTCCAAGGAACTATCTAACGGCGACAGCTTTCGAGGCAACATTCGAAACAGCACAATGGGAGAATCGGTTAATCCTGCAAGGTATACAGGCAACCATCGACCGCATTGTAGCGGCATTAAATCTGCCCTAAGCCCAAGGCAACAATCAACAACCACCTGTGCTCACTGTACGGAATAACCCAATGTTCCGTAGAGCACCCCAGGTAGCCTATCGCAGGGCTTCCCCAGACGATTCAAAATTCAGCGATAAAGAGGTCAAAGACATCATCGTACGACGGCCTGCGTGTGGGAACGATCATGGGGATTATGTTGAAAGAAATTTTCAATGTAATGCAACTTCGGATCAGGTCGTTGAAGTACAACCTACCACAATCTCAAAAGATGTTCAAAATTCTGAAGAGGTGGAGGAAATCAATACCTCAGTCTTAAAGGATAGGGAAGGAGAGTCTAAAGTTATTCTAGAAATTATAGAGTCAGTCTTGACTGAATCCATGAGCATCCCAGAAAGTGTCACGCCAGCAATGCAGGAAATCAAGGCGATCGTAGTTGCCGAACTTCCTGATGAATTGTTCATTGTGAAAGAAATTGTCCTTTATCAGAAAATGCCAACTTTCGATGTGTCAGAGAAGATTGCAATTATTCATATTGGCGTAGAGAAGAAGTCGGGAAAATTTGTTACTGCAGTCCAGGATAAGGCTAGCAAGCATCAACTTCCGAAGTTAAGAGCAAATCATAGCCCTAACCTAAAGCGAAACTCTAGAACGAGTTTTTTTCAAGTGGGGAAGAATGATGTAGGAGAAGAACCCTATGATCGAGGGCGTGAATCACGCACCTTCCTACAGGAGATGGACAGGAAGAAAAACAAGAGAAAACTAAGGAATTTCGATTTTGGAGTTTCAACCAAAACAGGAAATTGTTATTCCCATTTTTGGATTTCGGCCCAACTTGTGGGGCCCATAGTGATCATTTATGATGATCTGTTTTGTCCATTTCGTAGAGCTGCTCGATGCCGAGAAAAACCAACAAGTTTCACGTCGATCCGAGTTACAGATTGATCGTGGCGTCCAAAATGGTACAGACTGTCCAGAAAGTTTCGAATTCTGCCCACTAAATCTGGAGATGGTGCAGGTGGCCCACTACTACTGATATGGATACTAAATCTGGAGATGATGCAGGTGGCCCACTACTACTGATATGGATACTAAATCTGGAGATGGTGCAGGTGGCCCACTACTACTGATATGGATACTAAATCTGGAGATGGTGCAGGTGGCCCACTACTACTGATATGGATAATCTGAGCCGACCATCTTGAAGAGTACGTCGATGTCAGAAAAAAACCACAAAGTTTCATGGCAATCAGATGTGTGGATTGTTCGTATTAGCGGAAGTAAGACGGTGCTAGCGTTATACAGTTTGCGCAGATTTTTCAGTTTCTTTTCTAATTGTATTAGATTCTTTTCTTCCTTTGCAAGTTAGTATTAAGTACGAATTTAGGGTTTAGTTTATTATTTAAAGCAAGTTAATTATGTTCATTTTATTATTCATTCAATTATCAAAAACATTATTCGGAATTAATTTCCTTTTTTTTTCATCTTCTTTCTTCTCGTGGATTCGAGAAACTCTCGGTTAGGGAGACGGTGATCGACCTACCACGTCCTTCCTGCGTCATTTCTATGCACTAATTTATAGAACTTGAATATATTAGTCGGTTGGAAATTCAACTCCAGTTTTGAAAACCATCACATGAAGCAAAGAAGGTAAAAGGCAAGGAAGTCTGTTCAATCGTGATTGTCTGTGATGTCCAAAACATTGAGAGAGATCATTATTTGGTTGGTGGAAAAATGCATGCTCAGGAACTCACTGATCAGGAAAAAATAAATGGGGCAGCTTCCATCCAATAAAATCTTCACGAAGCTACTGACCAACCGACTAGCCAAAAGAAATTTCACTCCAAAAGACTAAAAAGGAAAAGAAATAAGCCAACTCAGTTTGGCTGACTCCAACAACTCCAGTAAATGAAAAAGAAGAAGGAACATCGACTAGCTCAACAATTAACTATCTTCAGCTGATTCAAACTCGGAAATGAAAGACTGATTCTCATTTGAGTCCAAGTTTCTAAACATTAGGAAGCAAGAATGAAGCATTTGCACCTAACTATGAGTGGTGGTTTTAATATTTTATAAATGGGTAATTGTTAAAGAGCATAAGATTGTGCGAGCTCATGTCATCCCTCGTTGATATCAATTCCTCAATAATAAATGTTAATTCAACATAATTTTTGTAACTTTTCCCTGTGTTAGAAAGATATTAAGAAAGGAAAAACAGTAGCAGAAATTATGAGATGCATACTAGGCCAACTAACATTCTTGAGGCCCAACTCTCCCAATCAATCGAACCCCTCTTCTTTCTTTCTGAACAGGTAGACTTTTTATCTATAAATCAAAATAATACTCAAGTCATAAAAGATAGGTAACATTAACTTTTATTGATCTCTGAGAGATAACAAATTATCAACATGTAACAAGACATTTTATACAAACTAGTATATCTTTTAACTTAGAATGTGCTTGGATCTTTGATACCTGATTTTTCTAGAATATTAATTACTTGGGTACAGGTACAAGATAAGGATGAGTCATGGCATTGGCGAACCCTTCGCCTAAGGAATTTATAGAATCCTTTTGCCAGTAGGCCGCAATCCCAGTCGTCTTTTGTTTTAACCATATCATTCTTTTTACCACTATTTTTAACCTTATTGGGATATTTCACTTCATAATTCTATTAACCTATTGTTAACTTAATAGAATTATGCCCTTAATGTATTATATCCTTTTACCTACATCCAACACCATCCTGAGATTTCATAATTTGGAGGATTGCCATGCTCAATCCTTCCCCTATTTGACACATGTACCCATATTAGAGTAACATAGATTTGCATAATGAACAATGATTATTCAATTAAACAACAAAAATAAGACCAATATAGAGGTGGAATCATTTTCGTTCATGGATGATCAAGTCCTACTTGCTATTTGGTGTGTTTCAATTTTTTCTTGCAGACAATCAAAACCGCAATTAGAGGCTAAGCCTCATTCTGAATGTAGTGGAAGTAGCTCCCCTTCGGATATGTCCACTTTATGGCATTGAACCGTTGGAATTCAATTCATTTTAGAATCTAACACCACCTTAGTTACAGAACAAAACACTAGCAAAACCAGTCAAACAAAAATGAGGACAGCTGAGAAGCAATCTCAATAAGGTAAATGCATACCAAAAAGGCAACAAAGGGATCGTGTATCTAGGACCTCATGGTCACACAATATAATTGATGCAATGTGTGTGTGTACAGAGTCATGCTCATGTGTGCACCTTTGCACAGTGTCATGGGCACAAAATCCTAACTGTTTATGCGATGCGGCACCCCATGAAATTTCCAGGGCCCAACTTTCAGCCTGATCCAAAACTCTGGTGAGCCATAGGAAAGAGAGAGGCAAATCAAGGGAGGAAACTGTTTCCATTTTCCACGGCCACCAGAGTTTTGAATCAGGCTGAAAGTTGGGCCTTGGAGTTTTCATGGGGCGCCACGTCATGTGGACCGTTCGGATTTTGTGCCCATGACACGTGCAAAGGTGTGCAGGTGAGGATTTCACTGTGTGTCCACAAAAATGGCAATGCTGGCACAAACTATATGAAATGCAATGGGACAGTCTTCATCCACCTATGTCCTATTCTTCTTCCGGTCTATTGAAGTGTACAACTAGAACCCATATCCTAACGGAAGCCTCCTAAAATCATTTACATTCTGGAACCTTCTCTACTTTCTTGTTAATTTCTTCAGTAATGTATTCCTTAAAACAGTTGGTGACACTTCTTGTTGACTCAATCCCTCTGTATGTGTTTGTGGAAAAATAAACATTATGCCAACCTTTGTACGAAGAAAAATAAACATTATGCCAACCTTTGTACGAAGAAAAATAAACATTATGCCAACCTTTGTACGAAGAAAAATAAACATTACGTGGAAGTGTGAAAGAAAAGGTTTAAATCCTTCTGCAGAAATCTAAGCATTCCAAGTCTAATGCATTGGTGTCTTCGGCCACTGAAGTATTTGGCTGTTTCCAACCCCACATTGGATTAAAGGAAGTACTAATGGTTCTAAATTTCTTTCCAACCTCTATGTAAGCAACACCCTTCCCCTGTTCAGGAGAGAGGCAGAAATAATAGCGACAGTCGTCTATAATCTTTTGATTTTTTTGCTCTCCACACAACGAGGAGGTCCTACCCCCTGGGATACCTGCAGCAATCATATTCTCTCCCCAGAGTTCTGCCTCGGCCAAATTCAGAAAGTCAACTCACAAAGGTGGGTCAATCATTTCACAAATAGGGTAGGGATTAGGGGCATCTGACTATCCTTTTTCGAACTCATAAAAGGGTATTTGACTCCCCTTTTTTTTTCCTCACATTTCAATCAAAGCTCATAAAGCAGTTCATTTCGCACATATCCTCCGTACCCCCCCCCCCCTCCCCGCCCCGGTCTTTTTTTTTACATGTACTGTCATTTACCTTTTTCTATTTGCCTACCCGAGGTATCATCCCTGCAAAGCAAGGCTAGGATTGTCTATATTTCTTGCAGTTTTTTTTTTTATTATTATTCGCTTGCCCGGCCCTCTCGTAGGGTTATGTGTAGGATGGCTATATGACTAACCTCTCTTGCATATCCATGATTTTCCTGAAAATTGTATGTCCCTTAAAGTAGAGACTGTGTGAAGACAGGCAAGAGAAGGAGCCTAACCCCTTCTTCTCTCGTAACCGAGACCCTTATTCTGATCTCCAAGTTCATAAGCCAATCATAAGAGTCATTTAGGCCGAAGGATCATCGTGATTCTTTGGCTTAACCAGGCAAGTTTACGGCTCTAGCCAACAATGAGCTATTACTTTGCCAAATCAGCTAATGGCGACTTAGTCATTTTAATCACATTATTCCAACCTCTTGGGAAGGTATTACACAACAGAAATAGGTCAAATAAATCATATACACCATGCCGTTATTATCTCACAAGAATTAATTGCACAAACTACTAACGGAAACACCATCCAGTGGAAGGAATTTTTTCAAACCGCATCGCACATGCAGCCGTGCACGTGGCTTGGGGAGCTCATTTGCAGGTATGCTTGATGAGTGGATATGGATGATTTTTACATAAGGTAATCCTCATCAACCTATCGGAAGGGTTGGATGTTGCAGACATCTGGTTGGACTATAATGTATAGTCCAGCCTGGTTGGATTTGGACAGATGCCTGGTGCATTCGCCTGGCATTTGTTTCAAGTTATTGTTGCGGTTAGCAAACAGTTGGATCCGATGTAATCTTTTGTCTATGACCTCTCATCCATTTTCCATGGGCCCTACATTTGTTTTTGTTTTTTTAGTAGAAGTAGGGACTACTACTTGCTCCAACGGTGCAGATGGAAAGACGTATGAATCTCTTATTGGATGTATGAATAAAAGTGTAAGAAGCTGGTGTTCTCAAATTCCATTAGAAAATACCAAACCGACGTGTCAGTTTTGGCTTTTTTGTTGGGGAACCAACACGTCTCTCTCTCTCTCTCTCTCTCTCTCTCTCGTGCCAACATGACACGTGTGCAAATCCAAGCCATGTATTTGGTGGGCTCTATATGCACCAGCCCCGTCCCAAAATCCATGCTGGTCTCCTTACCGTTTACGATTGAATACAGGCCATTAATGGTGATTTTCTTTCTGGTCATCCCTTTTTTTCATGATGCTGTGGCCCACCTGATAAATGAACGAACCTGATTTACAGGAAGAAGAATGTTCACTGTCTGTCCCTATTTATGATCGGCTCCGATCTCACAAGTGTGACACATTGACACGTGTCGCAGACTCGCAGCTCACCTTTTCAATCTCTACTGGTAGGGATCACAAGGACGCGGGTTGGCTGGTGACCCGAACATCAACCTGCAAGCTGATGACATAGCTCTGTGGGTCCCACCATGATGTATTGGTTTTATCCACGCCGTCCATCCATTTTTCCAGCCCATTTTAAGATATGAAAACAACAATGAGGAAGATAAAGATCTCAAGTGGACCACACCACAGGAAACAATGAGGAGAATGATGTCCAACGTTGAAACCTTCCTAGGGCCCACAGTGATGTTTATTCGTCATCCAAACTATTCATAAGATCAGAAAGATCTGGATGAATGGAAAACACATATATAAGCTTGATCCAAAACCCTTGTAGCCTCCAAAAATTTTCCTACGGTAAATGTTTAATCCCCACTGTTTCCTATGGTGTGGTCCACTTGATCCTTGTATCTCTCTCATTTTTATTCTGATCCCTTTACATGTACTGAAAAAATGGATGGACGGCGTAGATAAAACCCATACATCATTGTGGGACCCACAGAGCCATGACAGCAGTTTGCTGGCTGATGTTCTGGTCACCAGCCAACCCGCGTCCGGATCACAACAGCATTCCACATATCATGTGAGCGCTAGCGTAACTCGTACTAGGTGACTCGCGCACCGAAAGCAATGTTGGGTGGAACTTTCATAAGATCCACCCCGTCCATCAGGTACGCTGCCTCATGTTCACCTTAGAACCTTAAAATCCTGACCGTCCAGAGTTCAGGTAAATAATAACTGGGAAAAGAGTTTCCATAGGACGCCGACCATTAGTTGTTTTAGGCCACGTGTGGTGTTTATAAGCAATCCAACCCATTCATCTGATGTGCATCATTAGGATGAAAGAATCCACAAAAAAGACAGTATTCCAAAACTCAGGTGGGCCATACCAAGTGAATTTAGATGTTTTTAGGTATAATTTTATGGCGTGGCCCACTCAGCCTGATTTTTTTGGAATCAAGGCAAAACAACGGATGATATGCCTGATCAACGGGGTGGATTTCATGCACGTTAAGCTGTTTCCTCCAAATGCCTAGGGTACCTATGCAATTTTGTAAAAGCGTTTGGCAGCATGGATTTGGATTTTGATTCTTCCAAAATGTCCCCAACTATCTCTTTACACCTTCACACCTCTTTAGTTAATTTCTAAGATACTTTGGATTCTACAAGATTCAAAATTCACTGGATTCCAAAAAAAATTTAAATCCACAACATATTTTAATCTTTAAAATACAGCTAAATTGCATGCTTAAACATCACATCATATGATTGATTACCAACTAAACATTCTAAATAGACAGATGATCAGATGTTATGATGCAACCTATTTTCCCGCCATCTTTTAGTGCATACAGAATAACTGGGTATGAGTCCTGGTGTGGTACGTAACCAGTCAGCATCTTACTATGGGGGTAATGTGATAGAAACATGATTAACATTTCTAAAACCCAATCAGACAGGGTTATTGGGCGATCATTCCTTTCTTATTTATATCTTTAGCTTTGGAATCTCCCAGAGTCTTTGTCTCCGTCTAACTCAAAACACATTTCTATATATGATTTTACATGCATTCTAGCAAATGATAGGCAATATCCACTGACCAAATCAAAACTCATAATTTGTTAGAGTCGACTCAAATCTTTACAATGGAGGCCATCGACCGGTCATGGATGGCGACCGACCGATCAGAATTTCGGAAAACAAATAGAAAGTTCGCTGGACTTTTCTGAACATTTCTGGGCATTGTCGACCGGTCGGCAAGGGTCCTCGACTGGTCGACGGTGTGCTCCGATCGGTCGACAAGTTTCTTGTTGGAGTTGGTTTCTTATGCAGTTTTGCACAAAGAGTTTCTAATATCTGTTTTCTCCTATTTAAGGAAATGTAATGCAGGATTAGAGTTGCCGCCATTGGGGTCAGGTTTCCTAAACTAAATTGAGAGAGTTCTAGGGTAAGAGAAAGAGCTTGGGGAAAGCTTGGGATTCTCTAGGATGAGGAAAAAGACGGTGCTTGTCCATCTCATGTGAAAATAAGCTTTGGGTAGCTTGGGATTTCCCTTGTGGGCTTGTGATCGGGGTTTTATTTCTTTTATCTCTTGTAACTTCTGATATCATAGTGGATTGGTGTCACTTTGTGCTGCGGTTTTTTACCCGTGAGGAGGTTTTTCCATGTTAAATTTGATTGCCCTCTTATGTGTGTAGATTTGCTTTATACGTGATTGCCATTGTAGTTTGTTCCTTGTTACTTTGATTGCTTCCACTGCGGAGCTCCTAACCCTAACAAGTGGTATCAGAACTAAAGTTGAAAAGGAAGCAAAAAGAGTCTGAGGTGAGGCATCAATGATGTCTTCTAGTATGAGATTCGACATAGAGAATGATTTCATGAAGAAAAAAAAAACATAGAAAGTGATTGACATCTATAAAAGAAGTGGAGTGGAAGAAGGTGGATCGGTACGCCAATATCTCAATCAAGTTCATCGACTGCGATCGGGTTTAATTGGGAATATTATTTATGGTGGAGCTACGGGATCGGCTGCGGAATCCACGGTTGCTCGTGTGTGGCGTGCGTGCAAGGGCCACATGAGCTAGCGGGTGGTGAAGGTGCAATGACGAAGTCGATGAGACATGAGAAGTGGTATAACTATAATGATGACGAAGTAGAGATTGAAGATTGTGTGTGGCAAGGCGTTACATGAAGATTGGAGTCGTAGTGAAGATTGTTAGAGTCGACTCAAATATGTGCAATGGAGGCCATCGATCGATCGTGGATGGTGACCAACCGGTCGGAATTTCAAAGAACAGACAACAAGTTCGCTGGACTTTTCTGAACAATTTCTAGGCATTGTCGACCGGTCGACAAATTTCCTTGTTGGAGTTGGTTTCTTGCGCGATTTTGTGCAAAGAGTTTCTAATCTCGATTTTCTCCTATTTAAGGAGATGTAATGTGGAATTAGGGTTGCCGCCATTGGGGCCAGGTTTCCTAGGGGAGATTGACAGAGTTCTAGGGCAAGAGAAAAGGCTTGGGGAAAGCTTGGGGTTCTCTAGGATGAGGAAAAAGACGGTGCTTGTCCGTCTCATGTGAGAATAAGCTTTAGGTAGTTTGGGATTTCTCTTGTGGGCTTATGATCCGGGTTTTGTTTCTTCTATCTCTTGTAACTTCTGATATCATGGTGGATTGGTGTCATTTTATGCCATGGTTTTTTCCCCGTGAAGAGGTTTTTCCACGTTAAATTCGGATTACCTTCCTGTGTGTGTTTAATTGTTGCTTGTGTGATTGTCATGATGGTTCGCTCGTTTGATTCGCTACAATTTGTTTGGGAAGTGATGCCCACCTTCAAAATCACACCCCTCTCTCTCCGGAGACTTTGCACGGTTTTCAGTTCGGCCATGGTTGAGAAATCTGAACTATCTGTTTCTTGTGTCCTGTTGTGGTGGATGGATCATGTCCCACCCAATTTGGACACGCTTATCTTGATACTCATGTAGGCCCATCATGTCAGGTGGATCACATATATAGATTGAATAAATCGGCCTGATTTTTGGACCATAGATGTTCAAGGTCCCATAATGCTAACCAACTAAAGCATAACACGTGCGTGTGAGGTTGGCAAAGCTCACACATGTGCCATCATGGCACAGGCATGACAGCTCCGAGATTCAATCCTTCCATAATCCATCAGGACGGCACAACTATATTGATGGCATCGCCTAAGAATCAGGTGGCCCACAGTTAGCAAAATAAATGTACGACTCTGAAAAAACTTGACTGAAATTTTCTAACCCATTCTCAGTTTCCAATACTGGGGTTTACATGCTGAGTAGATCAGATTTGTTTTGGAAAAACATGTAAAGGTGGGACCAACTTGATGGATGGATCGGATCTCCCACCCATGTGACATGCCAGCAATTGTGTTGGGGCGTGTACATGAACTTTATGTTGTAGAATTGTTTTATAAAATAGAAATGATCCGTCTGCCACTGCCACTGCCACTGCCAGTCAAAGATATCTCCCGGGCGGGATTGATAGAATATCATTTTTCTCGCATTAAAAAACTTCTTAAGAGCCCCAGAGGTTTTGATCAATCTGATATTTGTGTTTTCCCTTCATTCGGGTCTATGTGACCTTTTGAACAGGTTGGATGGAAAATAAACATCACAGTGGGCCTTAGGAAGGATTGTGATGTGGTACGCTTGAGCCTTGGACCTGCCTCATTTTTGGGCTCATGATGGCTGGCATAGATAAAACCCATACATCACAGTGGTCTGCACAGAGCCCCTGCCACTCGCTCTAGCTTGTGTCTGGCTTCCCTCGAAAGCTATAACTTGTCTTCCCTACTCTTTTATGTAGAGAGAAATGCTCACACACTAGTTGTACATCAAACTAGCTGGGAGTTTGCATCACATTACTACATCCAGCAAGTTTGTTATAACACAAAAATGGTACAGCCATTCCTTGGACTGACTCGAATGGACAAATAAACCTGACAGGTCGAAGTTGCTGGTCTAGTTTTCGAAACTGCTATTTCTGGAGTTAGCTGCCACTGGGCCCAAGCCTGTGGCTGTTTGATGAAAACATTTCAAATGAACAGTATGAACTACTATGGCCATCTTATTGTCCTTAAGACTGACTGCGGCTACAGCTGTGGCCTGGCCTGATTAGTTACCAGGCCATTGGGGTTGGTTCTAGAGTAGCACCCCATTCGACAGATCCAAGTATACAAGCTTTGTTATCAAGTAAATCTAGCTTATTGACATAAGGACAAGGAAACTGTCCTCCAACAAGAAACTTACAGAACCTCTTTCAACTGAACATTGAAGGTGTGTGCAGCACTCAGGATGCAAACTTTTAGGATCAACGAGGGAATTGGACAAAAAAATTAATCTTTGCAACCAAATCTTCTTTTGAACGCCTGATGATCGCTCTGGGAACTCCCAGTTGCTTGGCTAAGCAATACTTGCCTCTGCCGCTGTGTTTCTTTGGGCCTGAGAGACCAGCAAGTCACAGTCCTGCAAGTTCCATTAAGTTCATTTGTAAAAAAAAAAAATGTAACGAACAGACACCGCCCATAACTTTAAAACTGGCAATCAGAAACACCTAAATCCTTTTATTGCTTCCTTAATGTTAATATCATCATACAACTGCATGGATGGGGTGGGATAGATGGTGGGTTTTCTAGCTGTAGTGTTGAAAAACCATTTGTTTGTTTAAGATACTAATGAACTTGTCCTTGCGTATCTCACGTGGGAGGTGAGTGTTAGATGCCAGGATTACATGTGACGATAGGCTATATCAAGGAAAGCATCTCATTAGAAAATTTGGGGAACAGGAAAGAAATATCAGCATTCTTAGTTCATATTATTTTCCCCCTCCTACGCACTTGATGGAGAACAAAACTCACAAGAATGGTGACTTTCATTTCACAGGAGTTTCCATGTTCACCATTTTCATTTCTTTGTTTGTTCATTCCGCCTTCCAACAAAGGCTTTCCATCATTTCTCGGAATATTGCCCAAGAAGTGGTAATCCAGTTTTCCATCTTGTTTTTTCTTCTTCTTCTTCTTCTTCTTCTACTTTGTTTTTTTTGTGCTTGTGAGAAATTCAGATGAAATCTGTCAACATTTGTTAAAACGTTTTTCTAGGCACTTAGCTAAGACATTCTTCAGAGACGTGTTAATAATTCTCAACCAAATTGGATCCCTGCTCACATTACCTGAACAATAGCCTGCGCGCAGAGCTTCCCTGATAGAACAGCACCCTCCATGGAAGCCAAATACTTCTGCTTTGTGTAATCACCGGCCAAATAAAACCCTTCTATTGGGGATCTTTGCAGAGGACGGCATGGTTCACAATTAGGCACGGTTTTGTAAACAGACCTGAAACAGCACAAGAAATTTTTTTGGAAGGGAATGAAGATGGCATTTTTTAGAAAATTATCTCTGTTAAACCTATGCTGACTAGGGTATCAGGAAAGAAAACATAGATTAGCCTTTTTCTCGTGTTGAGGTATCGATAAATACTATTCAATGCTACTTCTATCCAGTCTCATTTCCTCTATCATAAATTTATATGAACTTCTATTTATGTAATAATATCTGTTGAAAATATCATATAATTGTATAGGCAAATGCTTGAAAATATCATAATATGTAACCAATGTTGTCAAAATCGTTATCATATCGCAAATCGTAGTAGGGGTTGAATTGTATAGGATCGCAAATCGTAACATTTTTTTACATTTTTTTTTAAATTTTGAAAAAATATGAAAAATGTAAATAAATCAGATTCTTTTAACTCATCCATCTTCCTTTTGCCATCAATGTGCACCAAGTAATACCATGTCATAACAGTATTAAAGTACTCTTATTTCTTCATTTTTTGTCTTCCATGAAATTTCCCTTTAAAAATCATACAAGGGTCCTTTAATAATTTATATTCTTATTACCTTTTTTGAATGTAAAATCACGGTGGAAAAGAGGCCTTTGATACTATAGACTGACAAAAAAAGATATTTTGATTTGTAAACATCATTTCATACTCTACATATAAGTCATGCTGATCATAATCATCCATAAAAACATTATAGGTAGGTCATACATCAATTTGGTGTTTCGACCAATTAAGAAGTAAGGAATCACAAAAAAAAAAAAAAAAGGCTACGTGATTTAATGTTAAAAAGAATATATATCATTTAATCTCTTATAAAGAATAAATAAAAATAATTTACCTTTTCTATACAATTCTTAAAGCCCCCACCAATTTAAAAACATAAAATGAAATCCAAGTTAAGCTTAAAGTAGAAGAGAACAACTATAATTTGAATCGTAAATCGGGATTTGAATCGTAAATCGTAGGATTCAAATCATCGAATCGTAGGATTCATATAAGAAGGGATTCAAGGTTGGGATTCAAATCGTTTTGCTTAAGATTCGACTAAAATCATATATCGTAAATCGTAGGATTTTAACAACACTGTATGTAACCCCTGGTCTCGTACTTACACCGACATATGGGCCTAGGGCTCAGGTCAGGTTCAGTTCGGGTCCTACAGCACCCATACCTTGGTTAACTGGGTTCAAGTCCAGATCCTATCAGGTTTAGGTACCCATCGGATTTTTGGATCTAGGTTTTAGGTTGGGTTTGGGACAAATAAGAGCATTTACATGCTGGCCCCAACCGATGGAACTATTAGATCGCATACAAATGTGCCACTTTGATATGTGCATGGTGTGAAAACATGCTCTCTTACATGTGCGCTTAGGAAACCTCATATATATATATATATATATATATATATATATATATATATATATATATATATATATATATATATATATATATATATATATATATATTAACTTTACCATAAAATTAACTGGACCTGACTAGACCAAACCAAACGCAACCCGAACCCGACTAGACCTGATTTTAACCAGGTCCAAAAGGTGAGACCCAAACCCAACCCAATTTCTCAATGGCTCCACTAAATGGGACCCAAACACATTAAAATCGGGCCAGGTCCATCAGGGTACCTGCAGGTCTGGGTACCCATTGACAGCCCTATATGGGCTTGATCTTAGTTAAATGGGGTACGAAGCATCCAGAATCTCTTATTTTGTCCAATATTAGTTGTCATTTCAAGCCTTCATATTTTTCGTATACTGGAAACATTTTTTTTTTCATGATTCAAGATTAAAACAAAAAAAGGGAGTCCATGTATTTTCAAGCTCACCGTGGTGTTTTAACGACATGATATTTAAGAATCTTGGCTTTGCTTTGATCAGCAGCGATTTCATCAGGAAAGAGTCTTGCAAGCTCTTTCATAGTAGCTTCAATAATTTCAGCATCACTGCGTCCAATCCATTCTTCCGCAGGTGCAAAAACCAATTCCAGCATGGAGCGGTTGGGATCGTAATACTCCTGCAAGGATGATCACAAAGTTCTAATGATGAAATAGCAATTTGAGCTTGAGGGAAAAATAGCTAAAACACATTAGTTTGCATTAAAACAATCAGTCTTCCGCATAATGAGAGATGCAAGAAATAAAAGAAGTGGTACAAATATCCCATCTGAAATCATAGAAAGCAATGTAAAATGTAAAGGTGATGATTGAAAGCACACAAATTCAAGGGTCAGTTTTGTGCACAATGCTTTACCTTGCACGTTACTGACATGTCTGCATATACACTCAAAAGAGGACTTCTGCAAGAAAAAAAATAATAATAAAGCAAAATCAGTATAATGTCAGTATAAGCAAACAATCTTGCACAACCAAAAATCACAAAAGAAAAAAAAATAAAAAATAAAGAGTACTCTCAAAACTTGCCAAGTTGACTCGACCCAATTGAGACCCAGATAGAGTTAAGAAGTACCACATCAATCCTTTTAAGAAAGAAATCTCAATAGAATGCTAAAAAAGCTCAAGCCTTTATGCATCAACTCAGGACTTGAAAAACTTAAAAAACTTCGAAGAATTTTTATGATCAGATTTCACATGGCTTAATTGAGTACTCAACCAGTCCAGAATCAAATCGGGATCAGACCCTCATCTGATCTGGGTCAAATTTCAGTCTTTTTAAGTGTCTATCTGTCCAAAATCCAAACGCATAAGAAGAAACATGATTTGAATCTTGTGGGCTATTATCAATATGATACAGAGAAACACAAAGAATTAGAACCCTACAAGTATGAGAATATTATAAAGCGGGTGATAAGACCTATTAAAATAAACTACTTTATATGCATACATCCATACATACAAACTTATATGCATGCATATAAATACTTAAACATCCATCCGGCATAAAAAATAAATAAATAAATAAATAAGGATCAATGGCAGAGTAAACAGACCTGCTGAAAAGTAGATGATCATATGTGTTTTTCAGCTTCCTGTCAAACCTGTGAAATATTCAAGCATGAGATAACTTGAAGTAAATTGCATTATAATACTAATTTAACAAATAGATTATTACAGAAAACAGGAAGAAAAAGAAAGGAGTTGCTGTTCAGTTTCAGTCCATTAAGCCAAGATAAGATGATTGACTATCGATGGAAAGTAAAACTTGAAGATGATGGAATGCACAATGAGAAGAGAAAACATCCAGATAAACTTGAAAGAATTTGTAGCTAACCATATGTGAACATTAATCACCGGAACTCCGACTAGTTTATCCAATCTCTTGAAATAAGGAATTTCTTTCCACTCTTGAGGCAAAAGAAGCTTTAGGATGTCAACTGATACAAATAAAACAAATCAATACCATTCTAAAAAAATAAATAAATATTTTTTTTTATGAAGAATGCCATCATCAGACAGGAAACATGTATATCATGGGCATAACTTGATGACTTTGAAAAGAGAAGAGGCCAAAACAATACCTGGTGTGGCAATTACATAGACATCTCCTTCGATTATACTCCCGTTACTGAGTACAAAATGCTTCACAGTTCCATCATAGTTCAGCTCAATCTTTTGTATTCGTGAATTAAGTCGGACTTGACCACCTAACGATTCGATATGATTGGCAATTGGCATGCATAGTCTCTCAGGAGGGTTACCATCTAAGAAGGCCATCTTGGAGCCATGCTTTTCCTATTGATAAAAAATGCCGATGTCATTTTCACATTAGTCCTTCAAAGTTTCATTGAACTTTTCTTTAATCTAATCAAGATTTGTCTTTTATGGCATGCATGCTTCAATTTACATGGACATGCCTGCAACACTACATGTTTTAGCAAAAGAAGTGATGTGTCGACATCAGTGTTTGCATTATCTCCGATATTATCGAAATATCCCCGATATTATCTCTATTTCTAGCTCAGCGATACCGATAACACCGGTAGCAATACCGATAACACTGATAGTATAAAAATTCTAGGTATCGACGATGTATCACTAAATATCGCCGATGTATCACTAAATATCACCGAATCGATATTGTAAATATTTTCAATTGTGCAAATTTCAGGCGTCGTTTGTATTGTCAATGCATTGATACCGCCAATGTATCGCCAATATTTTTTACTGTGTAAATTCCAAGTGTTGCTTGTATCGTCAATGTATCTACAAATATTTCGATAATATCGCTAATGTATCGATACGCCAAAAATATGTATGTTAAAAAATTTCCATTTCATATTTTTTTATGGGCGCATGGTTGTATGCAACGTTCAATTTGTCGAAGATAATATTGATAATATCACGATATTATCATTATCGCAACATGGCAATAACGAGATCACAATCTTTAGTTTCTTTTTTAGTGGTTAACGATTTGTTTGGAAATATCATGTGTTGCCGATATTCTGAAATATCAATGAATGTTTGGATGGAAGGTCAGATATTGGATGGATAGATGGGATGGATGAGATAGTTGGACTGATGTCTTACAGCAGCACATGCTTGTAGGCCCCCATTAAATAGAAACCTACTATGTATGCATTCTTTCTGCAATTTTTTTATTCATAAATATGCAAATATGTGTATTTTATCATCTCCTAAGGTTTCACTGAAAAATTCCATTGTTTTTCCCATTTTCCCCGCATTTCCGGTTATCAGCAATATTATCAGCGATATCGATATTGTTTCTGTATCCCCGGCTAGTGAAACTTGTAGCGATACCGAAACTTCGAACACTGCTCGACATAATGGCTTTTTTGGTTGACATTTTTTTGTTGGAGGCTTGAAGCATTGCTGAGCCCATACGCATGGTACAAGATGGCTCAGGTGCACACCACATGTGCTAGCATGGCACATTGATATGACATCTAATGCATCCATTAGAGGGGTATCACCATGTAGATGATAGCTATAGATGGATTCTTTCCATCTATAGCTGGTCCTGGACAGGATCAGTTTTATCTTCCATGTATACCAGTTCTATTCCATGTATATCCATTCTTTCACATTGTATTCTTCTATTTAAACCCTATTCGGGGTAAAGTAATAGATACAAAAACTCAAGGAGAACTCTCCAAAATCTCTCATGTTTCCTATGTTATCATGGTATCAGAGCGGTTTTTTGGGCAACTGTTCATTAAGCTCCATCACTGCCAGCCTTCCAAACATCGCAATCCTCATCACCGCCATTGCAAAGACCAGATCTTGCCCTGCGCACAGTCAACATTGTCGCTCATGCCCACATCATTGTTGCCCTGTTTTGTCAGTCACAACACACAAACCCCATCTGTTGTCTACCAAACCCCAAACCCATTTCACATGTCTCTGTCCCTATTCTCACCCTATCTTCATCCCAAGCCACCGGCCCTCCATCACAGCTGCTTCTTCCCTCCCATTGCAGCAACCGTTGCTGATTACCCCTTTCTCCTCCATCGCCATTAACCTCTTTCTCCTTCGCCACCAATCGTGCCATCTCGTTGCCGCTCGCACCACCTCGGTTGACGACCCATCCAGCAACTGGCAGCATCACCAATCCAACCAACCACCCCAGTGCAGCCTTCATATTCCTCGCAGCACTCGGCATCGTGAATCTCTGCAGGAATGGCGAGGACGCCTGCGGCAGAGACAAGATCGACTTCTCTGGCTTGCCCACAGCCCCTGCCTTCAACCAGGACCAGCTATAGATGGAAAGAATCCATCTATAGCTATCAGTAGATGCCCTTGCCAAAGAATCAGGCCAGTCCACCACAAGTCAGGTGTGCCAGTTTATGAAACCAATGATGGCTCGGAAAAACTTACCAGAAGTTTTCTAACCCATCTAACATTTAATACTGTGGCTCGACTGCTGACTGGATCAGATCTATTTTTGGATGAGAACATCCACAAAGTGGGACCTACTAATAGTTTGTGTGGATGCTACATATATCTGCCCTGCTGTCACATGTGATGGTGTGTACAATGAGCCGCCTTGTACATGCATGTGGTATTAGAAAAGCTCTTTTTGTTACATCAGTCATCTCTTGCCTGAAGTTCACTCCAAATTCCAATGACCTCATGGTGACCTAATTTACATTTAATGATATATGACATTGATGAAATAATTTAAAGAAAACAATAACAAACCTGAAGAAACCGGTTCAAAGCAATCAGAATGCACTGCATGGAAAGCTCATCTGGATTGATGAAGTTCAGAGCTTTTGACATGGCAATAAAAACCTCATCGTTAATTCGATCTGGTATGCCCTGAAGAAGAAAGTAGACATCATTTTGTATGTACTGAAGAACACATACCAATGAGTGAATCAATATCGAATATGCAACAAGATCAGCCCGACCATGGAAATATCCATTTGTCTTCATAAAATACTGAAGCTGAAATGCAGGCCAACCTAACATGTGTAGGGCCATTTCCAATGGTATTGTGCACAAGAAACCAAAAGGATAGTGGACGAACTTAGCACATACAGGACAAGCTTGACCAAGAGATGCAGGAAATTACAACTGTTTACCACCAACTTTGAATGTGTTTAAGGAAGCCAATCTACTGTTAGACTGTCATACCTGCTTTTTCATCCATTCTTTAACCGTTAAACCATCCTGAGCCTCAACATAAGCTTGTCCACCAGCCATTGCTGGCAACAGACCAATAGCAAAGCGCACTTTTTCTAGCCACGTCAGCATTTCATTATTCTTTAAGATGGCCCAGATCCCTACGAGTCATATTCTCACATGGATAAGTCATAACTCTAAAATTTAAATGGCAACCAAGAAGATACATGAATATGAGTTCATTTAACTCATATGAAATTAATGAAACTATTACTTAGAACCGGTTTTTTTTCCTTCTTTTTTTTTTTTTTTTTTTTTTTTTGAACTGATGATGAGATTTTATTAAAGCATAGAAAGAAACATTACAAAGACCCTGAGCAGCCAATTGCAAGTGACCCTTTTGGTTCTTTCACAAGCCCATTGGACACCTCATTGGTATCCCTCTAAGCAAGAGAACACGAAACATCCAGATGAGACACTAATGAGTTAATTTCCTTTGTACAACCCAAAAGCATCGAAGGCCCCCATAATATCACTCCCAATCAAGTGGAATACATGACGAACATTCCCTTCAATAACAAGTGTTTAGTTGGGAAGAGAATACAATATTAGCAATCCTTCCTCTAAAGCTAGGAGCGCAGCCTCTTGCTAACCAACATCCCATCAAGGGCCGGAGAAACCAATGATCACTCACCATCACTGCTTCTTGGAACACCTGGGGTCCCCATGAGAAAAGTTGCCAAACATCAATTTCATGAACCAGGATTAGGAGGCAAACCTACACCTTATATTTGTCCCTTGACCGACCCCCCACAGGCCCCACTTCTTAATCGCTTTCCAACTGCAAGAAAGGATAACCATTGAAATTCGATTCTACCAATAGCCCGTCCGATGATTATGGATGTGATCTTGTGTTTGAGCAGAACCACGTGGGCTTGCTTATTGTTGAAAGTTCTCACATTCCTTTCTTTCCGAAGGCCCCACATATTCCTTAGAACCCTTCCTCTAGCCTGAAAAAACCTGTGGAAGCAACCATTAATCAGCTCCTTGACAGACACATCTTGATGAGGATATCAGGCCCTTTAGAGTGTACCTAGCATAGGAGACGAGCCTTGTCTGTTTCCATATGGTTTGATGATGAGCCTAGATCAAGTCCAAGTTCCTAGATTGTAGTGAAGACCTTACACATGTGTTCCTGACATATGTAAGTTGCTTGGAGGAGATGATTGGACTGTTGGATCGCGAGGATAGTGTGATCAGACTGTTGGTTCATCACGGCCCACCTTCATCACGCCATCATCAAAGCACATCGGGCATCTTAAATTTGAGTTTATTTTATGCACTTTTACTATTTGAGTCTTGAGTCCGTGTGCGCACATTTCTTTTTTTTGCGCGAATGTCTTTTTTTTTAGTAAGAGTATTTTGATAATTATGCTTAATTCCGAATTTTATAAGGGTGTTGCCCTAAACCTTTCTCATTATTATGCTTTGATTATTGAAATTAAGAAAAACCTATGTGGTGCTTTCGTAGAGAAATTCTACAAGCTTCTTCTTCGCCTCTCTCTCTTCAAGATTCATCTTTTCTTCCTCATCTCTGCTACTCTCTACTTCTCTTCTTCAAGGTAATCTCTAAACCTTTCTTCCAATCTTCTTCTTTCAACTGGATTCCTTTTCCTTGTAATCCTCAAAACCCTAGATCCACAAATCCTATTTGAGTAGTTTTTTTTTTCTTTTTTTTTTAATCCTACAATTCCCTTTATCCAGAAACTTCCACTTTCTTGGATTAGTGAATCTACGTGATTGATCGGACAAACCCTTGCATAATATAGAGTTTTCTATCCCTCGCCGGATCCAATCCACACCAGGATTTGAAATCCCTGCTGTTTGTTTGTGATGAATGGCCCTAATTGTTACATGTTCTCTTGTTTGATTCTTAATTTATGATGACGAATGGTGAATGTGGTTTGTTTGTTTTTTTTTTTTTGTTGTTTACATGATTCCGCCCTTGTAGTTTCCGTATGCATATAGGGTAGATTAGGTCATCCTGCAATCAAATTTTGGTATCAGAGCTTAGGCTCTTGCATTAGTCCGTCCTAGATTGAGTTATCCAACTATAGGGTTTTGTTATTTTTACAAGATGCATGCATAGTACTTAGATTTAGGTTAATCTGGAATTTCTCATATTTGCATCTAACATTGATTCCAGATCTGAATTTTTAGATTTGCAATCCCTGTTGATCTAAACCTGAAATTTTCATATTTTAATCTCACTTTGAGCATAAACTTGAATTTTCCATATTTGCGTCTTCTTTTATCAAAATCTGAAATTTTCAAATTCATGTTTCAGTTAGCATTCAAATCTGAATTCGCAGATTTTGCATCATATTAGAACTACTCTCATCTCATTCCATGTTTTTGTGTTAATCAGTCCATAGAATTGAAGAGCCCCCCGTAATGAATGGAGAACAGGCGTTTGAGATCATCAGGTCTGTTAAGTGTTGTCTTGTGTGGCCCTCAAGACCCAATGGAAAGCCGAACTCCGATGATTTGGCATATTTTAGTGGCCACATGGACCCACAGACATTCCTTAATTGGCTTGAAGACTTGGAATATTTTTTTTATTGGTATGATATGTCAGAGGGCCATCGAGTGAGGGTCGCCAAGTTGAAATTGGTGGGTCAAGCCAGGTCGTTTTAAACGAATTTGGAGCAAAGAATTGAGTGAAGAGGTGGAGCTCCGATCTCACAATGGAACGAAATGAAAGAGCGTTTGAAAGAAAATTATCTTCCCATCTCTTACCTTCAGAAGCGCTTAGCTCAGGAAGGAGTCATCCCACCTTCCCGTCCAAAAAGGGAAGCCCATATGGCCACCTTCTTATAAAGTGGTCAAATCAGTCATTAAGGAAATATTGGCTTCTGAGCAACTTGAAGAGTCTTTAACACCAATTATATTTTCCTGGGAGCAAGATAATGCCTTAGTGAATAGCAAGTTGGAAAGGTCCAAACGGGTTGTTTATGAAGAGGTAAAGTACGTGCCTGAAATCGATAGTGATGAAGAAGAAGAAATTGAGGCATCACTCACCATTGTTGGGCATGAAGAAGTGGGTGCTAGTGATGAAAAGGTCGAAAAAATTAACACCGCACCAATTCCAGTTTTCATGTGTGACTTGAATGATGTAGGGTCCCAATCTAAGTTTCTTACCTTAATGAAACCGAACGAGAATGACAAAAAGACTAGGTTTGGATTCAATGGTGGATGACTTATGGGACTGAACTTCCACCCAATGTTTAAATTATCTCTGATATTATCGAAATATCCCCGATATATCTCTATTTCTAGCTCAGCGATACCGATAACACTAGTAGCGATACTGATAACACTGATAGTATGAAAAATTCCAGGTATCGGCAATGTATCACTAAATATCGCCAATGTGTTGATATCATCAATATTTTCAATTGTGTAAATTTCAGGCATTGTATTGCTAATGCATTGATACCACTGATGTATCGCCAATATTTTTTATTGTGTAAATTCCAGGTGTCGCGTGTATTGTCAATATATCTGCAATATTTCAATAATATTACCATCGTATCGATATTGTTAAAAAATTGTATATTAAAAAATTCTCATTTCATTTATTTTATGGGCACATGGTTGCATACAATGTTCAATTTCTCGACAATAATATTGATTATATCACGATATTATCATTATCGCAAGATGGCAATAATGAGACTATAATCTTTAGTTTCTTTTTCAGTTGTTAATAATTTATTGGGAAATATCATGTGTTGTCAATATTCTAAAATATCAATGGATGTTTAGATGAAAGGTCAGATATTGGATGGATGAGATGGTTGGATTGATTTCTTACAGCAACACATGCTTTTTGGCCCCCATTAAATAGGAACCTATTATGTATTTATTCTTTTACAATTTTTTTATTCCTAAATATACAAATATGTGTATTTTATCATATCCTAAGGTTTCACTAAAAAATCACATTGTTTTTCCCATTTTCCATGCATTTCTGGTTATTAGCAATATTATCGACATTATTGATATTGTTTCTATATCCCTAACTAGCGAAACTTGTGGCGATACTAAAACTTCAAACACTGCTTCCACCCAAGTGGGACATTCAACCTACAATCGATATTGTCCCTGGGTCAACTCTGTCAAGATTTCCCCCTTACCGAGCGAACCCCGCAGAGCATGCAGAAATGCAGAGGCAATTTGATAAGCTTCTTAGGGAGGAATTCACTCAGGAGAGTTTGAGTTGGAGTTTTATTCCTGTGTGCCGTACCCGCCCTTTTCACTTCCAAGAATGATGGCATGTGGTGCACGTGTGGGCACATTCTAGTCATCCACAAAATCACAGTCAAGTGTCGGCTCACTTTACGACGTATTCACGTCATAGTGGATGTGATGGCCAGAGCCCCTATCCTACGTCTTGATGAGATGTTGAGCATAATAGCCAATGTCAAGGTCTTCTCTAGACTTGACATAAAAAGTGTGTTCTCAAGTATTGGGATACCTGAACATTATCCTTGTTTATAACACTTACAATGAGCAATATCTCTATTAGTTAGAGTGGGTTCGTGGGATTTCAAAGAATGAGAAATTATGTGTTACCCGCGAAAAGTGTTCTTTGGTTATTATAATTTCCCAAATTATAGATACTAGAGTTGTTTATTTTGAGTCCATTACTTCACCAAAGCGTCTTATAGTGTCATGGATGTCTATTTCTCATAGACCATTAGAGTTAGCTGAGTCTTTTGCACAACATATTCATGAATTGCATTCAGATATTAGGAGGCAAATTAATGTGAGCAATGAAAATTATAAACATTCAGCTTACTTGCATCGTAGACTCCAAGAATTTCATGAGGGAGATTATGTAATGGTTCAGATGAGGCCAGAACGATTTCCTCAGGGTACCGTTAAAAAATTACAAGCACGCAGTGATGGACCATCCAAAGTCTTGTGAAAAATTAGGTCCCATGCGTACATGATAGAACTTCCACCTAGCATTGGAATTAATCCAACATTCAACGTGGAAGATCTAGTCCCTTGTCCAAACCCTCACATAGACCTTGCTCCCCATACTTGGCCATATTCAGAATTTTCTTCCCAACCTACACCACCTATCCCAACTTTACCTGAGAAGTGAGAAGAAATTGAATGAATAGTGGGTGAGGAAATTGTACATGGCTTACGAAGAAAGACTTGCAGTGGATTGATTATGTTCTACTCGAGTGGCACAAAGCTTTTATCTTGCCGGAGTCGAGCTCTTCTCAGCCGAGGGGAGTAAATAAGGATATCAGGCCCTTTAGAGTGTACCAACGTAGGAGACGAGCCTTGCCCGTGTCCATATGGTTTGATGATGGGCCTAGATCAAGTCCAAGTTCCTAGATCGTGGTGAAGACCTTACACGTGTTCTTGACATTATAAGTTGCTTGGAGGAGATGATTAGACTGTTGGATCGCGAGGATGGTGTGATCGGACTGTTGGTTCGTCACAACCCACCTTCATCGCACCATCATCGAAGCACATCGGGCATCTTAAATTTGAATTTATTTTATGCACTTTTACTTATTCGAGTTTTGAGTCCGTGTGCGCACTTCTTCTTTTTTTTTTTTTTTTTTTTGTCGCGAATGTCTTTTTTTTAGTAGGGGTATTTTGGTAATTATGTTTAATTCCGAATTTAATAAGGGTGTTGCCCTAAACCTTTCTCATTATTATGCTTTGATTATTGAAATTAAGAAAACCCTACGTGATGCTTTTGTAGAGAAATTCTACAAGCTTTTTCTCCTCTCTTCAAGGTTCATCTTTTCTTCCTCATCTCTTCTTCTCTCCTCTTCTTTAAGGTAATTTCTAAACCTTTCTTCCAATCTTCTTCTTTCAACCGGATTTCCTTTCATTGTAATCCTCAAAACCCTAGATCCACAAATCCTATTTGAGTAGTGTTTTTTTTTTAGAATCCTACAATTCCCTTAATCTAGAAAACTTCCCTTTTCTTGGATTAGTGAATCTATGTAATTGATTGGACGAACCCTTGCATGATCGAGAGTTCTATCTCTCGCTGGATCCAATCCACGCCACGATTTGAAATCCCTACTGTTTGTTTGTGATGAATGGCCATAATCGTTACATGTTCTCTTGTTTGATTCTTAGTTTATGATGATGAATGGTGAATGTGTTTTTTTTTAACTGTTTACATGATTCCGCCCTTGTAGTTTCCGCATACATATAGGGTAGATTAGGCCATCCTGCATCACATTTAGAATCCAACATGCACTGAATAGGTCAAAAGATGGACCTGGATCACTCTAGCAACGCCACAGTGATGGAAAATGTGGCCCACTATTCCTCTTCTTCTATTTGGGATTTGCTATTGACCTCATTGTTAGAACCACTATTGATATTTAATAAATAAAAAATCACATTGAAGCTAGCTGGTCTTGGCATTTACTTTGATGTATTATCGAGAGCAGAAAACATTAAAAATAACCTTATCACAAACAAGTGCAACTGTAATTGTATACCTTCTTTTTTAATGGTGAGTTGTAATTGCACAACTCCATTTTGAAAGTAAAAAATGTGATTTGGTACGAACTACTAATAAGTAATAACGCAAGCACAAGGATCTTCTATCCAATTGCTAAAAGAGAATATCTTATGTCTGACATGATTTTAGTTTCCATAGAATTTGGGTTTTGATATTACATTGGCATGTACATAGATGGCCATAAAAAATTATTTCTAGCATTGTGCTCTGACCACAGATCAGTAGGTTAATAGATTGAGTACCATTTAACGGTGCAGGGAGAACTTCAGGAAAATCAAAGCGGCTGAACTCTCCTGGCTTATTTGGCATCGCAAAAATCATAGAGTGCTCCTTCCACTGCAAACGATCATTTATACCAAGTTCGCCGAACAAGTTCTGCACGTTGGGATAAGCTCCAACTTCAAGAAAAACAAAACCATTTTAACTCAGTACAGGACTAACTGCATGACTAAGAGACATTCTGAAACAAGTGTATCTGGAAAAGAATAAGATAAATAAATGATATTGAGAAACGAGTGAAATCTTCGAGAAATATGGCAAGCATTCAAACTCAACCAAAAGATGTTTGTGAGGTTATAGCACACAATTCAAAGGGCATATTATTTTTGAAGAGTAGTTCAAAAATAAATAAATAAATAAAAGATAGTTAGCAAGGACATACTATGTTGCATGTATGAGAATGGTTTGTCCATTAAAAGATGGTTAGCAAGGGCATGCAGAAAACACTTCATTCGCATGGGCCTGCAGCAAGTTTTAGGAGGCTATACTGATGCTTTCACTGGAAGAGACGTATCTGAGTTAATCTGGTGAAGATATCTAGAGACATCACTGAATGAATTCCACCATATAGGAAAATCCATATCATTGATCAAGTTGCCTCAATCATCTAGGGTTCTCCATCCAAATTATGCAATGTAGTACGGGCATAGAAGGCTAAAAGCACAACCTAAAATGTGTTAGAAACACTCAAAAGATACACTTCGCTTAACATTGCAGAATGGCATTCTTTTTCTTTGTCTACTAACCAATTTTCTTATAAACACAAAACTTATATAAGAAAAAATATAGGAAAGTAAATGTTTTCCAATCACAACAAATCAACCTGAAGAGTAAAAAATTATCCATACAATTTCATTATTCCGAAAACTATATAGATTGACATAATGGGAAATTTTGAAGTACAACACTTACTGAAGTCCATTATAGGAAAAGCAATTAAAACACCAACAATAAGAAATCTTCAAGAAACAAGTCTAGCAGAAGTAAATTCCGAAGCCCCATATTGCAATCAGTCAAAGATACTAAGCTTACAAAATATGTGCAGGCCCGTCTCATACCAGTCTCCATCATCATCCTTCCATGCAGCCACCTGTAAGAACAAGATGAAAGGTCAAGCTTTATCGCTCAAGAACAATAGCAATGTATGCGATGTTACTGAAATTGCGGTTAGCACCGCTATTGAGATAAGCTTGAAGGTATGCTTATGTCCTAGAGGGGGGTGAATAAGACTTTTTACAAATTCCTTGCCAATTAAAAACTCAAGAGCATTCACAAATCAATTTACCAATTTGATATATGTGAATGCAAGTAAATAGATCACATAAGGTCTTTCTAAATGATCAACTATACTAAGTGAAGCATTTGATCAAACAGTTGATATGCATGCTTGTACTAATCTTTCAAAGATGGCATATGGGCATTTTGTCAAACATGAGATGGGCATTCAGTTAAGCACTCATATAATTAATCAACGAGGCATAATAATAGACAAAATGCATTCACCATAATACACATGATGTATAGTGGTTCAACGATGAGTCTACTCCACTCCCGGTTCAAGTACCCAACTCCTTTGAGTACACCGGCATTCACTATCAGAAGTTTTAAATGAGGTTCACATCTTAACCTTTACAACCTACACAAGGTTAATGCCTACACAAGGACTTCCATAAGTCCTACTCAAGGACACCCACGTATTCTCCAGTGTCAGAGGCCTACACAAGGACTTCCACGTCCTACACAAGAACCACCTCGTCTTACACAAGGACAACTCCGAGATTGGGTCACAATCTCTAGACCCCAATCTCAACAAGAAGGGAGAATCAAACAATGGACTCTATAAGCTTAACCACTTACAAGAGATGAGCCCCGATTCAGCGCCGTTGAGTAGCTTCAGCTTCCAAGAATGCTTCAGCTCCTCTTTCAAGCTCCCACGATCAGCTATCAATGCATATGATGTTCCTAGACTAATGTCGGGTAGGTGGGAGGAGGTGTCGGAGTTCCCTTTGCCTATTCAATCCAATGGTAATGATAGGAACTACCAACTCTAAGTATTCAATGGCTATTGATGACCAAAGGATTCAACACGATGGGTTAGGTCAGCCATGAATACTTTGCTTGAGTTCATACTTCAAACTGAGCTTTGAATGCTCATTGAAGTGCCATGAATCACTTGGTTTGAGTGGTGAACTCTAAGCAATGAAAAGCAAAGGAAGGTTAGATAATACTCTTAATTGCCCCTACTCTTAATTGCCCCTTCCAGTCCTCTCAATGAGTGTGCAAGCTCCCTCATTAAAGGCCTCAAGATATGCCTTTATAGAGGCCCAAAAACGAGTACAAATGGATATAAAACGGTCGTATTCCGACCTGCCTAAGACTAGGGCTGTCAATGGCACGGATCTTGATCCGTATCCGATCCGTATCCGATCCGATTTAATCGGATTCGGATCAATAATCGGATAATCGGATCGGATACGGATATCCAAAGATGATCCGTTTAATATTTGGGTCGGATTCGGATCAACCTTGATCTGGCACGTTAACGATCCGACCCGATAAAAAAAAAAAAAAAAATTAAAAAAATAAAATAAAATAAAAACATATGATAATCTCTCTCTCTCTCTCTCTCTCTCTCTCTCTCTCTCTCTCTCGGATATCCGGTCGGATATCGGGTCGGATCATAATCGGATCGGAAACGGATTTCGAAAAATTTAATCGGGTCGGGTTCGGATCATATACTTGTGATCCGAATCGGATTCGGGTCGGATTCGGGTCGGATATATTCTTAATCGGGTCGGATTCGGATCATCACTGATCCGGCCCGTATCCGACCCGTTGACAGCCCTACCTAAGACCCCCTCCGGCTGGCCGGATTTGAGGTCTGACCTATAAGCCGGCCAGCCCTCAGATCGGGTAAGCGGTCCAGAAACCAAAAACTTGTTGGACATATTTTAGCATATCCGACCTGCTGGCCGGCCGGTCGGATAGGGCAACCGACCTGCTGTCCGACCTGTTGGCCGGCAGGTCAGCAGGCTTGTCCAAATAGTGTATTCAAAGGGACTCTCTGGACACTTTTTTCCATGTCCGTCCGGCCAGCCGGATAGACCATCCGACATGCTGTCCGACTGGTCATTAGACCGATCGGGCTATTTTTGTTTTCTTCTTTTGAAGCTGCTGGTCAAGGGCCAGTGTGACCTACCGGTCGGCAGGCCTTATATATGCCCATATTCAAGCTGATTTCCAGTTGAACTATTGGTGCCCACCTAAGGTGTTTTTCTTATGATTTTTCATAGTTTGGCATCTACTTAATGAAGGTCCAAGACTGATTATCTTGACCTTAAGACCGTGGATTAAATGGCTAAGATTAGTATGTTTAGAATGCCATAAATACGAGTGTTTTGGGATCCTATGGGCTGTCTATATGCAACTTACCTTCTGAACTTGTTTTGGCTTGAACTTGAGTGCGGAAAGCTACTTCGGTCTTCGTCGAGGCTCACAAGACTTGACTGACTTAAACAATCACGAAATTGACAATACGATGCACTAATTAGTGCACTAACAATTACAACAACAAAGAAAATCAAATTAACCAACGCGAGCATAAGCGTTGAAACTTCGGATTGTCTAGAATGCTGGAATCATAGAAACGAATAAATTAGTTACCAGAATACGGCACCATTGGTACAATCCATAAATAAGGTTCAAACTCAAATATGAATTGGACATCACCAAAACAAACAAAAAAAAACTCCTGTACACTTACAATCTACTTTCATTTACTAGAGCAAGCATCATGACTGTAAGACAGCTTCAGCTCAGTGCAATCGCAAAAAAGAAAAATCATCACACTAAATAAATATGGTTCATGAAGGATACAGCATCTATGTATTCGTAAAGTAGGATATGGTACTTTCCCCCGACTATCATAATAAGCGTCACCTTGTTATTCCTTGGGGATTTGTTCTCTTGATATAGACTTCCATTTCAATGGATTTTGATGTGATGAACAATTTGTTTGCCTTCCTTTAGTTTTTTGGCAGCATGCAACATTTAGTGACAAATAGTCAAAATGCAAAAACTATATGCGATTTGAATGCAACTATGGGAATTGGGTTTTGAACTCATCTTTTTTTTTAATTATTATCATTCTCTGCAAATGCAAGTCAAACCTAACAGTTGAAGAGATGTAAAGAAGTAAATGGTAAAGGGACTTTGGGTAAGCCAAAGCAATGGCAGTGCAATCAAATCCTCATACCACGGCCATAGAAACAACATGGACAGAAAGAAACCACAATGGTTTAGATTCAAAGCATTACAGGATTTCATCTGATGCACAGTGTCACTAAAATTTGTCAAATTCTATGCAAAAATAAATAAATAAATAAATCCCATGGACCACACCCTTCGGCAATATGAACCCCAGAGACCCACCCCTTTTAAAATCCTCAACAAGGTGACATCAAGGTTTTGAAGGGCCATATGCAATCATCACTTCACTGTTCTGAAGTTGTTACTAGATATCTGTTATGGTTATTTCAATTGTTTAATGAGGACATAGCCACGAGTTCACGTGGCCTATGGAAGAAAAAAAAATGCATTAGATCTTTTCTCTTCAGATCATCATCATCATCATCATCATCTAAACCTCCTCCCAACTAATTGGGCTCAGCTACATGAATCCTTTTCTCTTCAGGTCAGGCAGTTAATAAATTCTCTCGAATTCATATACAAGATTCTAGAAAGGAAAAAATAATAATAACGAGCTGACTAGAAATCAAAGTCAAGAAAGGAATTAAATTTATCACAAATTAGAACAATATTCCAGAGATTGAAAAGAAAGAAAGAAAATAAACCTTTCCGCCCAGAACATCTCTTGCCTCCAACAATATGGGCTGATGTCCTGCATCTGCAAGATATTTTGCCGTTGACAGTCCAGCCAAACCTACCATTATGTGAGAAAATCACATAATTAACACAAGAGGTAAATAAATGGCACCATGAGAGGCACATTAAAATCAATGCAACAAAGTCAACCACATTATTAGAAGGAAAAAAAAAAAACTCATGAATTTCATAGAGAAGCTTATCTGGTACATTCGGAGAACGCGCCAAACATTTAGGGAATAATCTATCTCCGACGGCTGATATTACAAATTTCTGTGAATAAATCTTCCAAATAGAATCATCATCATCATCATCATCATCATCATAGCCTTGTCCCAGTTATTTGGGGTCAGCTTAAGCCTTACAACTGGAATTATAAATCCAAGGGACTAATCTGTCATCCTCAGAATTGATAAACTCCGTAGAGAGTTTCTTTGGTAGGGAGGATCCTCTAATAGGAAATTCCCCGTGCTCAACTAGAAGGATGTCTGCACCCTGTTTCCAAAGGGGGAGCCAGCATTGAGAGACTAGAGCTGGTCAACAACGCCATGCTCGGCAAATGGTCTAGAGGTTTAGCAAGGGAAAGCCTAACCATTGGAGATCAATCATTTGTGTGAAGTATGGAGTGGATTCTAGCAGCAGATGGACTAAATCTTGCACTCTCGATTGCCCCTCCTTCGTTTGGAAAGGGATTACTAGATCTACTCCAAAAGTGTTGAATGAGTTGAGACTCTCTAAGCTTGGATTTCCCTACCTTAGTTTCCCTCTGCCCTAATCTTGATGTCTTTGTAGCCGACTATTTTTCTGGGGAGGGGACGAATGGGGTTTGGAACCCCCACTTGCTAGACACTAAATAGATGATCTAACCGCCCTATTGCCTCGATTGCAGGGTTTCTTTCCATCCCCTGGAGTGGAGGATTCCTTGGTTTGGAGATCGTCTTCTTCGGGGACCTTTTCGGTGCGATCACTCTATAAAGCTCTCACTACGCATTCCCTTCCTGCTCTGTTCTGTCCTTCAAGCTTAGTTTGGTTCTACGGGGCCCCTCCCAAAGTTGTAGCCTTTACTTGGTTTTTTTTTTTTTTTTTTTTTTTATATAACTGGGGTATGCAGGCCTCTTAGAGCACCTGACTAGGTCCTCAGCTAGGTTTCCAAAGGGAGCACCCTTCGAGGTCCCCAGGGCACTTGCAAACCCTCCAATCCACATGCACCGGGTAATTAAATGGGAGGTGGCCACCGAGGGGCCCCTCCCAAAGTTGTAGCCTTGGTTGGTTGGAAAGAATTGCATCCTCATGGTGGATAATCTCCAGAAGAGAGGAATGCCCCCTGACTAACGTGTGCCTCTTATGCTTCGAAGATCCCAAATTGGTCGATCACCTATTCATTCATTACTCCTTCATGATGGGAATCTGGTCAAGTTTGTTGAACTTAGCAGGTGTCCATTGGGTGTTTCCTTTACCCGTTGCAGACCTCTTCCATTCCTAGCACGTGGGAGATGGGGCTTTGTTGAGTACGAAGAGATGGAGGCTTAGACTGCTTGCAGTCCTTATTTGGGATGGGAGGGACAGTCGATGCTTTTGGAATTCTAGCATCGCTTCAACTGGGTTTTTTGTAGGGTCGGCCTTTTAATATATCACCAATGTTCAAAAAAAAATTAGAGATTGGGCTCCTTGCTGCAAGCCTGGGTGTCCCAACCAGGGGGGTGGTAGTTGTACTTTTGGTTTTTTTTTCTTGTTCTCTGTTTTGTTTCTCTTTAGTTTTCTCTCTTTTGTTCTCTTTCTGGCTCTACCAAATAAATTTATCCATCTTTATCTTTCAAATATATATATATATATATATATATATCTTTCTCTCTCTGTGTGTGTGTGTGTTACCATTCAAAACCATTAACAGATTTGCTGATTTTTTTTATCTGTTCCATTCCTCAGTGATGGTTATGCATGGGAGAAGCATAGACATGGAAAATCCCTCTGATGGGTTTCTTTGAGTTGCCAAGTACCAAAAGATAAAAAATGACAACTTCCAGGTTATGCTGAAACTGGCACTTTGAAGAAGCATTAGTTACCCTTTCGAAATTGCTACCAAGAAGCTCCAAAAACACTTGTAATTTGTATGTTTGGGGTGAGTTTATACAGAGCAGGATGGAACCCATGCAATATTGAACATGTTAAGCTGGGAAGCAAATGATGATCAATTGGGCCAAAATAAATGATAAGAATACAATAAGTCACACATCAAGGCACCAACACACAATGATATTGCTTTCAAAGACAATTAAACCCGAAAATTCTCCAATACTAATGCTGTATAATGAGAACTAACTTGGATATCGATAATAGTTTTTCAACAATTATATCTGTGTCAAGAAAGAAACCCAAGCAATATAAAATTAACATGAAGGAAATGGATTATTCAGGCTACAGAGAAAATGTGTTGATTTTCTAAATGAACAAAGGAGGTGATAGCTTTAAAGGAACAAGATAAAGCTCTTTTTACCTGCTCCGGCAATTACAACTTTTAATGCTTTACTTGGACGTGCTGAAGTACGAAAAGATGAAGATAAATAAGCAGCTTCTAAGAAATTAACAGTATTCTCGAGCTCTGGTCGTGGATGGTCCATGCAAACAACCTGCATCATCTAACATTCAATTAATTCTGTTTGGTTGGCGGTATTCACCAATAGAGCACACCAGCAAACAGACCTTCAAAGGGCTGGCGTCCTGTCTTGGTTGTGTTCTCATCAGCCATGGAGTTGGTGTTCTCAGACGGCGACCCATGGGATCACTACCTCTGAATGCTAGTAGATTGTTAAATTCAGAGTCTTTACCCAAAAAACAACTTTGAATGGGATGTGAATTACATTTGTTCCTTATATGAATTGAACAGCTTGAATTCAATGCAGAGACAGAACCGATGATACTCATGCTCACCAATCTTCACTTTGCAGTCTTACCACAGGATTGTAATAACAAGTGGCGGTAACAATCACAATGATGATAATTATGCTAGTAACAAACTGGTATTACTTTGTGCCAATTGTGCAGGAGCTTATGGCAACGAGATGCAAATCCTGAAGAAAATCCTCAAGAAAAAAGGGGGAAATGTCAGAATGAGTCATCACTTTCAATTTTACGTTTCTTTTCCTAAGAGCATCCGAGAATTGAAATCACTAGAAAGCCAACTCTGAAAGCACTTAATTCAAATATTGTACTCCCCCACTTTCAACTTCAAAGTTCAAACTACTCAAAACGACTCAAACTAAGTTCACATTCGAAAGCAGACATTCAGAAGGAAAAAAAGATTTTCCACAAATTAATTTCCAACCACAATATTGTTACAAAAAAGACATATTTCCTCTTTTCCCTATTGAAGCAGAACTTCAGCACAAAAATATACCACAAGTTTTACAAACAATGTTTTTACCAGGATGGCATTGGCCGGCTACAATAGGTTCTAAGTTACAAAATTATTATGAGTTTATTTTAGTAGATACTAAGTCATGTATTTTTACACACCATTATGATAATCTTGATCGTAGTAAAGTTACTCATTCAAAATGTCAAATAGTCAAGGTTTTACATCTTTCTGATTGGAAACAAAAACCTCATACTCCTATACAATTTTCAAGACAATTTTTCTCCTCCTACTTATACATACTTTGATTACCAAGATGCATGGATTTACACGTTTTTAAAACAAAACAAAACTTTGAGCCACTCATGGTTTTTTCATTTTGTAGCAAGAAACAATTTAGAATTTCCTCATTGGTTTGTCAAATTTTAAAAGTATTTTGGACCGGATATTTCGATTGTTCCCAAAAAGATACAAGAAGGTTATTCTTCTTTTCTCAACAACTATAAGTTTACCATTCATCAAACTCATAATCCTCCTCTTCTTATATTTTTCACTTTTTTCTCTCTCATGAATTCTTATGTGGGAATACCATATTACTCCAATAGAACCACTTCCCCAACCAGAGTATTTCGTTCGCAAATTCAAAATTAAATGGTGGCATGCGACAAAACAAGACAAGGTTACTTTAGCGACAATTCAAAAGCTTTTCAACAACATCCACACATTACCAAAAATCCAGTACAAGATCAGCACTTCTTAAGTTCGAAGAGCAGCATACAAGCAAGATTAGCAACAGCAAAGACAAGGCACAAATATAAACAAATTCTTCGTGAAGCCAGTTCAGAATTAAGAGATGGTGATGAAGATGATTTATTAGAAGTATCAAGCCAACCACAAGAGCCACAAATTTCTAGCCATTCGCAACAGCCACAAGAGTTACCAAATTATGATCCGTTCTCTTTCATGCAATGACAACTTAATAAACAAATAGTGTACCAGATCCGATTTACCAGAAGATATCCGACAAAGCATCACCAGATCCGACTACCGAATAGCGTACTAGATCCGATTTACCAGAAGATATTCGACAAAGCATCACTAGATCCGACTACTGACATGAAGATCCAATTGCCGACAAATATTGTACAACTTTTACTGTAACAAGAAAAAGACAAAAATCACTGTAGCACCAATTATCCAAAATACTGTAGCAAGTCATTGTAACAATCATTCAAAGCACTGTAGCAAAGGCCAGCTCACAACTTCTCGCCTCTTCCGGATAAGAACAGCATCGCCAGCGCAGCTAGTCTCGAACCGTCTACTCCATCCAGCGCAGCACATCTATGCATCAGGACAAATTTCTCCACCAGTATAAAATGACCACTCCGATCTCTCACATAACACGCTCAATTTTACAAGCTGATTTCGAAACTCTTTCTTTTACCAAGTTTCTTTCCTGCTACTAACCCAAACCTCTGCTAACCGTAGAATCCTTGCTTAGGAATACCCTTAGAAGATCTTAACCTTGTAATTTTGAAGCTTAGCCCCTTCTTGTAAGTATATGTCTTTACTGTTGTAATCATTTTCAGTCTTCAATAAAAATTTAGCAGTTTCTTATTTCAATGGTTTATTTGTTTAGTGGAATTGTTCTTCTGCTCTCTTTATTTATAGTTTACGGAATTTATTTTTGTTTTAAATATTTTTCAAAATAGTTTTTAAAATAATAATTTTAATTTTTGAAAATTTGGAAATTGAAAATATTTTACAAAAATGCCTCGATTTAATATAGAAAATTAGAAAAGAAAACCCGTAATGAAATGGTAAAATTTATTTTTGAAATAGTGATCCAAACCATAGCAATAATCCTATTAACCTTTTTATTAATATTTTTAAAAACACAACTATTCTTTTGGAATTTACGTAGAATATTAAGAGGAATGCACAACTATAGAAATAAAAATAGAAGAAATCGAAGAAAATATTAGTTTCAATTATCTCTGAGATGTTTGAGTGTCTTTATCACATAATAGTAATAGGGAGTCACTATCGATCAATAGTAGCATAAAATAAGCTACCAAAATAATTCAATGTCATTATCTATGAATAGTAGCAGTAAGATTCCTTTTCTAAATTCGTAAGATAAGAAACAAGGTCATTTTCAATGAATAGTTTAAAATTGACTACTAGTCATTATCAGTGAATAGTTAGGTACTATCTCATATAAATCTCGATTTACGTAAGCATTTTTATAAAATGGTTAATATGCTAATTAATTTTATTTTAGCACTAATATATGTTGGATTAATATTTATGTTAATAATATTAATGATATTATTATGTTGTAATAATTTGAAAATAGAAATTATTAGTGAAAGAAGAGAATATAGAGATTAATAATTTTAGAAAAATTAATTGACATCTCAACATCTGTAGTACATCCTGGGTAGAAATGGTATCAGAGCCATGAATAGCTCGAATCTATGGTTTTTATTAGAAAATTTCATTTCAACTTGTGACGAAGATTTATTAGAATTTGCAATTCTTTTATTAGATTATCCAGAATATATAATTATAGTAATTATATTCATTACATGCTTTTACTTTACATGCTTTTACTTTATATGAATCATTCTAAGGGGTGTAGCTTGGACTGTTGTTTCTTTTACATTAATACTTATTTGTTCATTAGATGGATGTGTCGATCGTATTATATTATTATTTACAGTATTCCATGTATGAGTAATTTTACTTGTTACATTAATTTGTGATTCATCATCTAATCTCCACATATTATACCATTTAAAGAAGGGAATGATTATTTTATTCTTATCGCAGTATTTATAATGTAGTTTTTTAATAAATTCCTGATCTCGTTTTTCTGGATGATTATTATAAAATTCTTTCCTACTTTTATCATTATAAGCTTGCATGAATTCAATTGTTAATTCTAAGTCGCTTAATTTAAATTCTTTATTTCTAGTTATCATACAAACGGACCGTCGGTCTTGCATTTGTGAGTATGTTGGTGATAGATTTTCTTGTGCTGTATATATAGGTTGACTTATATTATTTTATGTTCTGATCCTAGAAATTTCTACTGGATCAACAGCCGACTCCAATACAAAATAGCAATCTTGATCAAATAATAGAAGACCCAGATGGTAAAATAATTCTTAGGTTTACACCAACCAGACAAGCAACCTTAAGAATAGAAGATTTCGAAAATAAAGAAAAAGAATTACCTTCAGTGTTTAAGATAGAACAACCTAAGACTTCAACTTATAGAACCTCAACTTTTAAGCAAGCAGATGTTATCCACGATACAGTAGAAATTTCTAGGATTAAAACACAAAATAATATAAGTCAACCTATATATACAGCACAAGAAAATCTATCACCAACACACTCACAAATGCAAGACCGACCTTCCGTTTGTATGATAACTAGAAATAAAGAATTTAAATTAAGCGACTTAGAATTAGCAATTGAATTCATGCAAGCTTATAATGATAATAGTAGGAAAGAATTTTATAATAATCATCCAGAAAAACGAGATCAGGAATTTATTAAAAAACTACATTATAAATACTGCGATAAGAATAAAACAATCATTCCCTTCTTTAAATGGTATAATATGTGGAGATTAGATGATGAACCACAAATTAATGTAACAAGTAAAATTACTCATACATGGAAGACTGTAAATAATAATATAATACAATCGACACATCCACCTAATGAACAAATAAGTATTAATGTAAAAAGAACAACAGTCCAAGCTACACCCTTTAGAATGATTTATATAAAGTAAAAACATGTAAAGTAAAAGCATGTAATGAATATAATTACTATAATTATATATTCTGGATAATCTAATAAAAACATTGCAAATTCTAATAAATCTTCGTCACAAGTTGAAATGAAATTTCCTAATAAAAACCATAGATTCGAGCTATTCATGGCTCTGATACCATTTCTACCAGGATGTACTACAGATGTTGAGATGTCAATTAATTTTTCTAAAATTATTAATCTCTATATTCTCTTCTTTCACTAATAATTTCTATTTTCAAATTATTACAACATAATAATATCATTAATATTATTAACATAAATATTAATCCAACATATATTAGTGCTAAAATAAAATTAATTAGCATATTAACCATTTTGTAAAAGTGCTTACGTAAATCGATATTTATATGAGATAGTACCTAACTATTCACTGATAATGACTAGTAGTCAATTTTAAACTATTCATTGAAAATGACCTTGTTTCTTATCTTACGAATTTAGAAAAGGAATCTTATTGCTACTATTCATAGATAATGACATTGAATTATTTTCGTAGCTTATTTTATGCTACTATTGATCGATAGTGACTCCCTATTACTATTATGTGATAAAGACGCTCAAACATCTCAGAGATAATTAAAACTAATCTTTTCTTCGATTTTTTCTATTTTTTTTCTATAGTTGTGCATTCCTCTTAATATTCTACGTAAATTTCAAAAGAATAGTTGTGTTTTTAAAAATATTAATAAAAAGGTTAATAGGATTATTGTTATGGTTTGGATCACTATTTCAAAAATAAATTCTACCATTTCATTACAGATTTTCTTTTCTAATTTTCTATACTTAAATCGAGGCATTTTTGTAAAATATTTTCAATTTCCAAATTTTTCAAAAATTAAAATTATTATTTTAAAAACTATTTTGAAAAATATTTAAAAAAAATAAATTCCGTAAACTATAAATAAAGAGAGCAGAAGAACAATTCCACTAAACAAATAAACCATTGAAATAAAAAACTACTAAATTTTTATTGAAGACTGAAAATGATTACAACAGTAAAGACATACTTACAAGGAGGGGCTAAGCTTCAAAACTACAAAGTTCTTCTTCTAATGGTATTCCTAAACAAGGATTCTACGGTTAGCAGAGGTTTGGGTTAGTAGCAGGAAAGAAACTTGGTAAGAAAGCCAACTCCGAAAGCACTTAATTCAAATATTGTACTCCCCCACTTTCAACTTCAAACTACTCAAAACGACTCAAACTAAGTTCACATTCGAAAGCAGACATTCAAAAGGAAAAAAAAATGTCCAGTGGCAACTGGTTTACTTCAGAAAATTCACTAAAAACAGTAACAGTCCTGAATTCTCAACAAACACTTGATTGGAAACCCACACCGCTACAAAAACGCACGTCTCCGAAAACTACTTCACTAAAAACCTCATCGCCAATTTCTAATCGTTCAAGAAAATGAATTTAAATTTCGCCCATATCCAAAATAAGAAAATTCCAAAAGATTGTCCACAAACAGCCATCCACACCGCTAAAAGCATCCAATTACTAAAATCACTACAACCCAACTTAAGAAACACTAAATTGAATGCCCCACCATCATTCCCGAATTCTTCCAAAGAAGTTATTTCCAATTTTTTTGCTCCCAATCAATACTAGAAACTCCACAAACAAAAAACAAAAAAAAAAAAATCCAACCATTTGAGCATGAAATTTTTTGCTAAGTAAAAGGACAAGTACTTAATTCCCAATGTACCCACCTTCAAAAACAACTTAATTTAAGTAACCCACATCCATTTTTTTATCATTCATAAAAATCAACTCCAAATTTCATAAGCGGGAACCCCAATGGATGTATGGAAACAACCATTTGCAAAGCTAAAATCATTCAAGAAATGAATTAACTACAAAGATAAGTTCAAGAATCACTTAATAGAATCATCCAGTTTCAATTACAAACCATCCCAAAAATAAAAAATAAATAAAATTGACTTTTAACATATGACAGTCATTTCTGCTAGTAAAAATAACTGATAATTGAATTCACAACAAACCCACCTAAAAAAACATCTCAGTTGAAAAACACACATTCAATTTCTAATAAATCCATCAAATCGACTCAAAAATCCACACCCAGCAGTATAACTCAATCTTGGCCTTAAAAGAGCACTTGCAGAAGATAAACCATCAGCACAGACGGCAACAAGAAGTAATAATAGATTCTACAGTATCACACACACACACACACACACACACACACACACACACACACACACACAGAAAGATATCATAAATTTACTGACCTTTGGATAGAAAGAGAGGAAGAAATAAAGAGGCAGGTGCTCCTGAGTTAGTGTTTTTCTTTCTTCTCCAAAATTCAAATGGGAGGAATATACATACATATGTATATACGAGTGATAAATGGAAAGACAAGTGCGTGAATGAATTGAGTTCCATGAATCAAAGACTCGGAATTAAAAACAACTGAAACCGAAAAAATTATAAATACGACTTTGGGACGCATTTGGCAGTTTCTTCCATCTGCTTTACAATTTCGCAAGTTGGGACATTCATACTCCGCGACAAATGGGAATACAACGTGGCCAGGTGTCATACAAGTGCGCCTTACTGTACACATGGCAGGAGCACTAACTCCGAACAGTAGGACCGACTCAGTTTGGATGGCCATTTTTTAAAGTGGCCAAACTGCTCGGTTGAAATTATTATTATTTTCATTTTCAATTAGAAAAACTTTGATACTCTGTAAATTGTGGTTGTTAATACGCAAGTCTAGCGAAGTGGTGAATGAAGCATGCTTGTAACTCACATCTAAACCATGAAATCTCGATTCCACTTCAGATGCGTTATAAAACAATAACTAAATTTTATTTGAATTAATGTGAATGGGCAGTTGGTGAGCATTTAGTATACAGTTAAGGTAAAAATAAAAGTAGTCAACTGTCTCCTAATAAATAAACTCTTGGGATACCGAGCCTTGTATTCTTTCCTCGCTTTGCGAACTTTTCAATAAACTTCAGTTATCTCTCAAAAAAAAAAAAGGATACAACTTGGATAATTCAAGTTTTTTAATGATTTGGGTATCACAGATACACAATCAGTCTCCTGCATTAGTCAAAGCCTATGTGACCACCACACCCATGGTAAAAATTATCATCCCTATTGAGTTACAAACCTTTCACCTCCAAAATGGGCTAGATTTTCATTATTCTGACACTTCACCAGAAAATAATATATATTCATAACTTACAAGGGTAATGTCCCCTAAGTAAAATATAGGATCTTTTACACCTCTTACAGCACAATGTTTAATGCCTTGTTGAAGAACAAGTAACTAGAAAGCCGCTTCCACACATGTTTTTCCTTTGCCTCTTTTTTAGCTTTGTTTCTTTTCCATTACCTCTTTTAACCAGTAAATTTTGTTTAGCCTTTGTAATCATTTGGGCGGTAGTAAAATCACCAGTGCCTTTACTCTTATAGGCATTAGCTGTCATTGTAATTTCATTAATAGTACTAAGTATTTGATATTCAGATTAACCATCAATATTCCAATCATTTAATGATCCAGCATTATAGGTGGCTTGGATATTCTGTCCGCGTTCTTCAAATTGTAAATCTACAGGAGTACGTCGAGGATAATAATTTCTAGTATGAGGTAATGGAATAGATCTAGTTGTAATACTATGCAATTGGTGATTAAGTTGGTCGATATCTTGATCGGACGAAGAAGAGTATCTATTGTGGAAGAATTGGAAGGTTCAGAACTATTTTTTAAAAAAGTTAGTCTTTCCTTTATCTTGTAAAATGCTTGGTAGTTGTATAGATGCTAATTTTTTAGTGATTTCATCTAGTATTTTTTCGGTAAAATTTAGTGTAGTAAATACATGTGGTTGAAATATTGGAATTTCTTCTTTAATCTGTGAATCTGATGGAGGAATATATGTATTGCTAGAACTGACTTTATTTGTATATGATTCTTGAACTATACTTTCTATTCTATTAGAGATATTTTCTACTCTATCTAATTGTTCTTCTATTGTTTGTAGATATTGGTTTGTATAGTTATTTTGGTCAACAATTGGTATGGCTTCACGAGCTATAAAAAATTCCGATCCTGAATCTGGAATATGAATCATTCTAAAAGGAGAACTTATCAAATGCATTGCAAACTCTAATAAGTCTTTATCACAAGTTGAAATAAAATTTTCTAACAGAAAACATAAAGTAGAACTTATCATGATTAATCTATTTAACAATAATATTCTCCATTAGCTATATAGTGTTCATCCACTATTCCTAAACATAATCTATAAATGATAATTGTAAAATATATCCATGAGATAATTATAAATTCAATAATATTATAACAATATATTTATGTTTTGTATAACCAGATAATACTAAACATTTTCTTTAATTGCTAAACTTTGGTAAACTTGAACTTGGACTTAAAATTTGGCTTTGATATCATTTCCATCGCAGGCAATATTTTAATTTATTTTAATTCATATAATAATGACTTTCTCTAATAATACTTATTTCTAAATTAAAGCAACATATCCATATTATTAACATAAGTATTATTCCTACATAGATTATTGACAAGATAAAATTAATCAGGCTATTAATCATGTTTAAATTTCTTACAGACAGAGGGTTACTTGTAAATTTAGAAGAGAATTTTATACTATATATTGACAATGACTACTAGTCATTTTCACACTATGCATTGATAATGACTTGTTGCTTATCTTATTATTATTGATTGATTACAACTTTTGATAATAACATCTAAATTTCTCAGAGACAAAGAAGGCTAATCTTTTCTTCAATTATTTTTCTTATTTTGATTCCTATAATTATATATTGCTCTTAATGTTCTACGTAAATTCCAAAAGAATAATTGTGATTTTAAAAAAATTAATATATAAGTAAATATAATTACTGTTATAGTTTGAATGACTATTTCAAAGATAAATTCTACCATTTCATTACGAATTTTTCTTTTTAATTTTCTAAATTTAAATCGAGGTATTTTTAGAAAATAATATCAACTTTTGAAATTATTTTACAAATATTTCTAAGATAAAATAATTATTTTAAAATTTATTTCGAAAAATATTTTAAACAAATATAAATTGCATAAACTATGAATAAAGAAAGTAAAAGAACTATTCCACCAATTATGTAAACCATTGAAATAAGAAACGACTAAGTCTTTACTGAAAACTGAAAACTATTACAACTACAAAAACAGATACTTAGAATAGAAAGTTAATCTTCAAAATGACAAAGTTAAGATCTTGTAAGGGTCTTCCTAAAACAGGAATTTATAGTTAAAAAAGGCTTGGTTTAGTAACAGAAAGGAAAGAAGAACTTGGTAAATGAAAGGAGCTTGGAAAAGAGCCTGCTCAGATAGAGAGCAGAGTGGTCTTTTTATAGTGGAGGAGAACTTTGTCGATAGTGCTAGAAATGTTGCGCTGGACCTTATAGATGTTTTGTTGGCGTTTCTGTTCTCTATACAAAATAGACGAGAATCTGTGAGCTGGCCTTGATGTCATAATTTTGCTATAGTAGATTGTCTTTTAGCTGATTGCTACAATATTTTACTAATGCTACAGTGCTTTATTACAGTGACTTGCTACAGTAAATTCAATAATTGCTGCTATAGTAAATTGCTACAGTACTTTGTCTTTTCTTAGTACAGTGAAAATGTTACAGTATTTGTCGGCAAACGAATCTAGTGTTAGTCTATCGGGTATCTTCTGGCGAATCGGATCTGGCGCTACATTTGTTCATTGAGTTGTCATTGCATGAAGGAAGATGGATCGTAATTTGTTGGCACTTGTGGCTCTTGCGAATAGCTTGAAACTTATGGCTCTTGTGGTTGGCTTGAAACTTCTAATAAATCGTCTTCATCATCATTTCCTAATTCTGAACTGGCTTCACCAAGAATTTGTTTATATTCATGCCTTGTCTCTGCTGCTACTAATCTTGCTTGTATTCTGCTCTTTGAACTTAAGAAGTCCTGATCTTGTACTGGATTTTTGCTAATTTGTGGATGTTGAAAAAACTTATGAATTATTGCTAATGTAACTTTGTCTTGTTTAGTCGCATGCCACAATTTAATTTTGAATTTGCGAACTAAATATTCTGGTTGGGGAAGTAGTTATATTGGAGTAATATGATATTCCCACATAAGGATCCATGGTAATGAGAAAAAAATGAATCATTCCAAATTCCTGAAGTATATCTAACTAATTTTTTTTCTTGTGATTTTAACATTTGTTTAAGAATCTCACCATATCCTATATCAGAAACATCTGTATCTACTATTTTATATGCTGAAGAATTTGGTATATGTAGTAATGGTAATGCTTTAGTCCTGAGTTTTACCCATTTAACTACGTTTGTCTGTTCTTGTGTCCAGGGGCTTGGATTCTTTTTTAATCTATCATAAAGATGTTTGCATATTCTATTTAAATCTTTGTAAAATTCTCCTATGTAATTTAGGCTTCCTAAAAACCTTTGTAATTGGGTTTTGTCTTTTATTTCATCTGGAAATTTATTAGCAAACTCTAATCATTTTTCTATGGGTTTAATTGCTCCTTTATTAATATAATGTCCTAAAAATCTTACTTTTGTCTAAAATAATTTTATTTTAGGTGTTGATACTACCAAGTCATTTTCTATTATTACTTGTATGAATTTTCTAAGATGTTTCCAATGTTGGTCTACACTTGTGGAAAATATTAATACATCGTATATGTATACTATAGAGAAATGTGAATATGGATTAAATATGTCATTCATTTAATTTTGAAATTCAGATGGTGCGTTCTTTAATCCGAAAGGCATAACATTCCATTCGTATTGTCCAAAAGGAACGTTAAATGCTGCCTCGTATCTATCTTTATCATCTATCTGTATTTGCCAGGATCTTGACTTCATATCGAATTTAGAGAATAAAATAGCATTGTATAATTTAGATAATAAGTCTTTTTTGTTAGGGATAGGATATCTAATTCATTGTAATACTTTATTTAATGGTTTGTAATTTTACAAATATTTATAGAGAATATGTAAACATCTTTATGATAAATTAAAAAAGAATCCAAGCCCTTAGACATAAGAACACACAAATGCAGTTAAAAGGGTAAAACTCAGAACTAAAGCATTACCATTACTACATATACCAGATCCTTTAACATATAAAATAGTAAAAACAAATGCTTCTGATATAGGATATGGTGGGACTCTTAAACAAAGGTTAGAATCACAAGAAAAATTAGTTAGATATACTTCAGGAATTTGGAATAATTCACAAAAGAATTATATTATTATTAAAAAGGAGATTTTATCAATTGTTTTATGTATTTCAAAATTTCAAAGTGATCTTATAAACCAGGAATTTTTACTTCATATAGATTATAAAAGCGCAAAATATATTTTAGAAAAAGATGTCAAAAACTTAGCAAGTAAACAAATATTTGCACAATGGCAAGTTTTTTATCCAGTTTTGATTTCAAAATAAAATTTATAAAATGAGAGACTAATAGTCTTACTGATTTTCTTTCCAGAGAATTTTTACAACAAAATTATGGCTGCAGAGTCAACAAGTAAAGATGATTATGGACCTCCTGTTTCATCTCCTACAAGACCTTCCAGTAGCTCCTCTCCAAAATCCAAAGTCCAACAAACTTTATTTAGATCACCAATAGGTTCAGCCATTGCTTCAAGCCTTCGACCAACAATTCCATTTTCTCCAAACCCATTTAGCCCTCTTGCCAGTGATTATCCTACACCCAACATTAGTCCATCCTCTTCTAAAAATCCAACTCCACAAAGTTACGCAAACATTCTTACAAAAGATGAAGAGCAACAAGAGCAATCAGACAGATTTTCCACAAATTAATTTCCAACCACAATATTGTTACAAAAAAGACATATTTCCTCTTTTCCCTATTGAAGCAGAACTTCAGCACAAAAATATACCACAAAGTTTTACAAACAATGTTTTTACTAGGATGGCATTGGCCAGCTACAATAGGTTCTAAGTTACAAAATTATTATGAGTTTATTTTAGTAGATATTGAGTCATGTATTTTTACACACCATTATGATAATCTTGATCGTAGTAAAGTTACACATTCAAAATGTCAAATAGTTAAAGTTTTACATTTTTTGACTGGAAATAAGAACCCCATACTCTTATACAATTTTCAAGACAATTTACCCCTTCAAATTATACCTATTTTGATTACCAAGATGCATGGATATATAAATTTTTCAAACAAAACAAAAATTTAAATCATTCATAGTTCTTTCATTTTGTAGCCAGAAACAATTTAGAGTTTCCTCATTGGTTTATAAAATTTTGGACTAGATATTTCGATTGTTCCCAAAAAGATACAAGAAGGTTTTTCTTATTTTCTCAACAACTACAAATTCTCCACTCATTAAACTAACAATCCTCCTCTTCTTACATTTTTCATTTTTTCTCATTACCATGGATCTTTATGTGGGAATATCATATTACTCCAATAAAACAACTTTCCCAACCAGAATATTTAGTTCCCAAATTCAAAATTAAATGGTGGCATACGACTAAATAAGACAAAGTCACATTAGCAACAATTCAGAAGTTTTTTCAACAACATCCACAAATTAGCAAAAATCCAGTACAAGATCAGGACTTCTTAAGTTCAAAGAGCAACATACAAGCAAAATCAGCAGCAGCAAAGACAAGGCATAAATATAAACAAATTCTTAGTGAAGCCAGTTCAGAATTAGGAGATGATGATGAAGACAGTTTATTAGAAGTTTCAAGCCAACCACAAGAGCCACAAGTTTCAAGCCATTCGCGAGAGCCACAAGTGCCAACAAACTACGATCCATTCTCCTTTATGCAATAACAACTCAATGAACAAATGTAGCGCCAGATTCGATTCGCCAGAAGATACCCGATAGACCAACACCAGATTCGTTTGCCGACAAATATTGTAACATTTTCACTGTACCAAGAAAAGACAAAGTACTGTAGCAATTTACTATAGCAGCAATTATTGAATTTACTATAACAAGTCACTGTAACACATCACTGTAGCACTAGCAAAGCACTGTAGCAATCAGCTAAAAGACAATCTACTATAGCAAAATTATGACAACAAGGCCAGCTCACAGATTCTAGTCTATTTTGGATAAAGAACAAAAACACCAGCAAAACATCTACAGGGTCTTGCGCAACATTTCTAGCACTATCGACAAAGTTCTCCTCCACTATAAAAAGACTCTGCTCTTTATTTGAGCAGGCTCTTTTCCAAGCTCCTTTCATTTACCAAGTTCTTCTTTCCTTTTTGTTACTAAACCAAGCCTCTTCTAACCATAGATCCCTGTTTTAGGAATACCCTTACAAGATCTTAATCTTGTCATTTTAAATATTAGTTTTCTATTGTAAGTATCTGTTTTTGCAATTGTAATAGTTTTCAGTTTTCAGTAAAGACTTAGTCGTTTCTTATTTCAATGGTTTACATAATTGGTGGAATAGTTCTTTTACTTTCTTTATTCATAATTTATGCAATTTATATTTGTTTAAAATATTTTTCGAAATAAATTTTAAAATAATTATTTTATCTTAGAAATATTTGCAAAATAATTTCAATTTTTAATATTATTTTTTAAAAATGCCTCGATTTAAATTTAGAAAATTAAAAAGAAAAATTCGTAATTAAATGGTAGAATTTATTTTTGAAATAGTCATTCAAACTATAACAGTAATTATATTTACTTTCATATTAATTTTTTTTTAAATCACAATTATTCTTTTGAAATTTACGTAGAACATTAAGAGCAATGTATAATTATAGGAATCAAAATATGAAAAATAATAGTAGAAAGATTAGCCTTCTTTGTCTCTAAGAAATTTAAATGTCACTATCAAAAGTCGTAATCAAACAATAATAATAAGATAAGCAACAAGTCGTAATCAATGCATAGTGTGAAAATGACTAGTAGTCATTGTCAATACATAGTGTAAGATTCTCTTTATAAATTCACAACTAACCCTATATCTGTAAGAAATTTAAAAATGATTAATAGCTTTATTAACTTTATCTTGTCAATAATCTATGTAGGAATAACATTTACGTTAATAATATGGATATGTTGCTTTAATTTAGAAATAAGAATTATTAGAGAAAGATATTATTATAGAAATTAAAATAATACTTGGGATGAAAATGGTACATTGCATATGTATCAAAAGGAAACAACCTAGTGCCAACAATTGAGCACAAATACAGTAGAAAGCAAATCTTTCAACTGGATAAACACCAAGTCCAAATTTTCAGGATCCACCCACGAGTACAGCTTGGACTAGTAGCTACTCCTATATACAATCATGATAAAATACTCCACTGATTATGTAACAAACTGAATTTGTTGCGAATTTGTCACAATTCACTACAAATGATAGGTATTTAATCACACTAGAGTTCAAAATCCTAAAAACCGTAGATATCCTCTTTCTTTCAAAAAATCCTAGAAAATCTAGATATCAGCTCTTGATAGAGGGAGATCCCTTTCTTAATGGAAAAAATAACAATCCTTATCGCCTCCAACGACCCAAGGATGCAACTTGGTTGTGTGCTCTCGAGCAGTTCATGTTAAGGCAGTCCCGGCTGTTTTCCCCCCTTCGTTGCGTGCTCTTGGGATACCGAGCCTTGTATTCTTTCCTCGCTTTGCGAACTTTTCAATAAACTTCAGTTATCTCTCAAAAAAAAAAAGGATATAACTTCGATAATTCAAGTTTTTTAATGATTTGGCTATCACAGATGCACAATCAATCTCCTGCATTAATCAAAGCCTATGTGACCACCACACCCATGGTAAAAATTATCATCCCTATTGAGTAACAAAACTTTCACCTCCAAAATGGGCTAGACTTTCATTATTCTGACACTTCACCAGAAAATAATATATATTCATAACTTACAAGGGTAATGTCCCCTAAGTAAAATGTAGGATCTTTTACACCTCTTACAGCACAATGTTTAATGCCTTGTTGAAGAACAAGTACCAGAAAGCCACTCCCACACATGTTTTTCCTTTGCCTCTTTTTTAGCTTTGTTTCTTTCTTCCTTGCTTTCAAACAAAATTTCCATTTACCAACAATAAAAAACAAACAAATTTCTTCTCAAGGGAAAAACACCTATACTACAACCATTTGATAAATTTCCACTTCCTTTGTCTGCTAGCATGCTATTCTTTGTATGTTTAGTTAATTAGTTTAGTTCCACATTACTCTCAATTCATAGTATTTCACACACATTTATTTCTTTCCATAAAATTGACTCTTTTTTTTCTTCTTTTTTCCATTCCATGCATCTATTGTTTCTTTCACTTTCAGATTTCTCAACCCCCCACTACGCACCAAGCGCCTCATACCCTAGGCTAAGGGCATTTTAACCTTAAGCTGTAAGCCTATAGACTATCGATGTTCCCCAAAAAAAAGACTTACAAGTTGGAAGTTCCCAAAAAATAAAATAAAAACAGATTGATTTCCAAATGATTGGATAGGAATGTTAAACAAGTCATGTGCATTCAAAAGGGACATCTTCATTTTTCTTATTCATAAAAGTGACATTTCATTTTTCTTATTCATAAAAGCAACATATTCATAAAACCAATAAAAACCTTATGAAACATGTAATTGCATGTTTTATCATCATAACATGAATATGCAAAACCATAGCATTAATGCTCAGTAGACCAACAATCATACACCCAATTATCAATTGCAATTCGCCTTCTTATTCAATGAGCGGCATCATAAAAAAGAAACCCAAAAACAGTTAAGGGGTCGTTTGGATAGGCTATAAATCATTTACTAGTAAATGGGCATTTTTTGTGTTTGGATGCTCCCATTTGCTAGTAAATCATTTACTAGCAAGTCCTTCTCCCATTTACTAGCAAAAAGGTGAGATTTCATTTGCTAGTAAATGGGATAGATGACAACGAATCTATTTTCAAATTCCTGCTATGAAAGCAGATACGCACCTGCTGTAAAATCACATCCAACAGCTCTTTCCCTCTCCCTCTCTGCAATCTCCCTCCCTCCCTGCCTCCCTCTGGTGATCTCCCAAGCTTCAAACACCCTTCCGGCAGCGGCTCTCCACTTGACCGACGATCTCAACCACCAACGGCTCTTCCAAGCTTGAATTTGTGGGCCCACTTGTATGGCTCACATACTACTCGGTTTTTTTTTTAGGATTAACTCTAAGCTTTAGTGGCATGGGCTTGACCCAATGATCCACTTAAAAGGAAATTCCAACATGTAATTTGAATGTTATTTGCTAAATTGATTTTCAGGTGTGAATATACAATTACAAGATATAACCCATTTACAGGCTATCAAAACACTGTAAATGATTTACTAGTAAATCATTTACAACTTACATCCAAACAGATGGTAGTAAATCCTTTACTAGCACTTAAGTCATTTACTAGTAAATGATTTACTAGTAAATGCTTTACAAGCATCCAAACGACCCCTTATACACCTCAATAAAAAAAAAAAATGAAGAGCCAGCCCATCACAAATAGAAACAACGCAATCTACCAAATTCTTTCACAGAATTCGACTCCCAATGCCGCAATAATCATCACAACATTTCCACTTCAATCAGGAAAAAAAAAATTCAATTTTCAAGAAATACAGTACAACGGAATCTGACCATCCAAACACTACCCATAACCCCAACAACAGAATTCATCCAATCTACAAACATTCCAAGATCTACATACCGAGTTCAAAACCATCCAAACACCACTAATTCACAACGAATCGATAGAACCAACCAATCACAAGTGAGAAAACGAATCTCAGCCGTAAAACCCCTAATTCAGACCAAAAATTCCAGGAAAAAAAAAAAAGAAAGAGAGAATCGGTCAGAGATTCGGAAACTGACCTGATGAAGAAGAGGGAAGAGATCGTTAAGGATTTAGATTCGAAGGAGAGGAAATCGAATGGCGGGAGGTATCGAATCGCTCTCTCGTTCTTTTCAATTGATTTGTTTTTCTTTTTTCTTTTTTATTCTCCTTTTCTGTATTTTCGTCTGTCCGTCTTTAGTGCTTTTCTACGCGGGCGCAAATGCGAGATTAGGCTGGATTGAAATGGGCGCTTCAGATCCGCGGGGAATGTTATGATACAACAGGAGTTAGTTGATACTTTGGAAGAGTACGAAACTTGATACGCGGGCACTCAAAAAATAATACACTTGGCATACATTAACCAAATCTCAACCGACTAAATTGTGTAATCACTTGGCGCTAACTTAAATTCGTAAGATTAGATTGTTTGAAAAATCACAACCGCTGATTCATGGACACTTATTAGTTAAAATAGAACCATTGGATATTTTCATTTTTATGCCACGTATGCAATTTCTCAATAATGTTTAAGTGCCTGCGTATCATCCACCACAGCGTGAATCAAAGCTTTTATGACAAATTTTAACCGTACATCTGGCTAGAGGGACGGTGGATCTTTATGGTCCTTCCAGTGGAGGGTCTAGTCTACAAAACATAAAGCGATTAAGTCAACTTTGATGAAGATCAACAGCTACGGTTAAAAATGATTAGGTTATAACAAATTTTTTCGATCATCAAATTAGATAAACTTTTGTAATCGTAGCTATCCACATTCATTCCCACCATATGGACGGTCAAGATTTAATTTATAATCTTCCACGAATCGAATCGTTCTCTAATATCAAAATTGAATTATATATATATATATATATATATATATATATATATATATATATATATATATATTAACGTACGGTATAGATGAAATAGATACGTTATAGTGTGTTTTATCTATACCGTTCATACATTTTTACATCTGATTTTAAGGTAAATTTTCAAAAATTAGAAAGATATATATTTCAGATTATCACACCACAATAAAACAATGGGAATTAAACGTCTACCATTAAATTCTTCTTAAGGCCCATTGTAATGTTTATTTGTCATCTAACCGGTTGATAAGTTCATATAGACCTAAAGGAAGGGGAAAAACAAATATTAGCTTAATACTAAACTTCTAAGGCTCCAAAAAGTTTTCAACAATAAGCGTCAATTCCCCACTATTTTCTTGTTGTGTGGTTAACTTCAGATTTGGATATGTTTCAGTTTTTGAATAATGTCTTACAATCAGATGGAAAAATGGATGGAGGGCTTAGATAAAGCACATACACCATGATGGGGCCCATAGAGCTTTGAAACCACCCTTCTACATATCTGTGCTGACCCAAGAGTCGAAAACAAATCAGATTGTATACTTAGTAATTGATCAATGCGCTTGGCATACTAAGTAAACTCTATAGGGCCCATGGTGATTTATTCATTTTATTCACTCCGTACATCCACTTTAAAACATAAATTTATGGTTGGAGCCCAAAATTGAAGCGTATACAAAGCTCAAGTGGCACACACAACAGGAAACGATGTAAATTGAACCTTTACCATTGAAAAATTATTGTAGGCCACAGAAGTTTTAAATCAAGCTGATATTTGTATTTTCATTCATACATGTCTACCTGATCTTACGAATAGGTTGGATGACAAATAAATGTTATTGTGGGCCCTAGGAAGGTTTCAACGGTGGAAATCATTATTCCTACTGTTTCATGTGGCATGGTCCACCCAAGTTTCGGATATGCTTCAATTTTGGGCTCAACGGCTAAAATGAGCAGGCAAAACAAATGAATGGTGTGGTAAACCAAATTAGGGCTACACAAAATTCAATTTATGATCAATTTATCGATTGAATAGAATCGAACAAATCGAATCGAATCAAATCGTTCTCCAAGATCAATTCAATTCAATTTTTTAAAAAAGAAAAAATTCAAATTCAATTTAATTTCAATTTTTAGTTTCGATCGATCGAATCAAATTGATCTATATCGAATTGAATCGATTGATCAAATTGACTTGAATATATATATATATATATATATATATATATATATATATATATATATATATATATATATATATTAATGGACGGTATGGATGAAATAGATACATCATAATGAGTTTTATCTATGTCGTCTATCCATTTTACATTTGAATTTAAGGAAAATTTTCAAAAATTAGTAAGATATATATCTCAGATTACCACACCACAGCAAAACAATGGGGATTGAACGTCCACCATTAAATTCTTCCTAGGGCACATTGTAATGTTTATTTGCCATCCAACCTATTGATAAGGTCACATAGACCTTGAGAAAGGGAAAAAACAAAAATCAGCATGATACCAAACTTTTAGGGCCCCAAAAAGTTTCCAACAATAATCGTCAATCCCCCATTGTTTTCTTGTAGTGTGGTCCACTTGAGATTTTGATGTCTCATTTTTGGGATAATGTCTTAGAATCATATGGAAAATGGATGGAGGGCCTAGATAAAACACATACACCATGGTGGGGCCCACAGAGCTTTGAAACCACCCTTCTGCATATCCGCGCCTGCCCAAGAGTCCAAGATGAATCAGATTGCGTACTTAGTAACTCAATGCGCTTGGCGTACTGAGTAAACTCTGTGGGGCCCACAGTGATTTATTCATTTTATCCACTCTGTTCATCCACTTTAAAAGATAATTTTATGGTTCGAGCCCAAAATTGAAGTGTATAGTAGCACACACCACAGGAAACAATGTGAATTGGACCTCTACCATTGAAAAATTATTGTAGGCCACAAAAGTTTTGAACTAAGCTGATATTTGTGTTTTTCATTCATACATGTCTACCTGATCTTACGAACAGGTTGGATGACAAATAAACGTCACTGTGGGGCCTACGAAGGTTTCAACGGTGGGAATCATTATTCCTACTATTTCATGTGGCATGGTCCACCCAGGTTTCAGATATGCTTCAATTTTGGGCTCAATGGCTAAAATGAGCAGGCAAAATAAATGGACGGTGTGGTAAACCAAATGCATTCAAAGTAGGCCCAGCTAAGTTTACTCAGTACGACAAAAGTGTACAATTTGAAGTTCACCAATAGTGAATTAAGTATTACGTTGGTAATAACTTTTCGGGTGTTACCCCTACCGTGTGGGGCCTACCTTGATATATTTTTTTGTATATCCATTACGTCCATCTAATTTTACATCCCATTTTAGGACATGATCCAAAATTATAAGAAGATCAAATCTCAGGTGGACCATACCAAGAGAAAGAGTGATGAATAACCGTTAAAAACATTTTTTTAGCCTCAAAAGCTTTGGATCAATACGATTTTTCTAATTTTCATGTATGGACTAGTCATTATGCACATGTTTTCATAAGTATTTCTACTAATATTTCTATTTCTACTAATATTTCTACTATAAAATCCAAACCTACAAAACTTATAAGTTTTCAAATTGAAATGTGTGAAAAATCGAATCGAATTGAATCGAAAAATTTATCAATTCAATCTCAATTCAATTCTAAAAAAATTGGGTCAATTCAATTTCAACTCGAAATTTCAAAATTAAGATCATTTCAATTTCAATTTCAATTTCGAAAATTTAAGATCAATTCAATTTCAATTTCATCTAAAATCGAATTGATCGAATCAATGTGCAGCCCTAAACCAAATACATTCAAAGTAGGCCCAACTAAGTTTAATCAGTACGACGAAAGCATAACTTAGTACGCAATCTTTAAAGTTCGCCCAAGAGTGAATTAAGTGTTACGTTGGCAACAACTTAGTTGGTGTTACCCCTACATTATGGGGCCTACCTTGATGTATTTTTTGTATATCCATTACGTCCATATAATTTTTTGTCTCATTTTAAGACATGATCCAAAATTATAAGAAAATCAAATCTCAAGTGGACCATACCAAGAGAAAGAGTGATGAATAGCCATTAAAAATATTTTTTGGGCCTTAAAAGCTTTGGATCAATACGATCTTTCTAATTTCCATGTATGGACTAGTTATTATACATATATTTTCAAAAGTATTTCTACTAATATTACTATTTGAGCTACTATAAAATCCAAACCTATGAAACCTGTAAGTTTTCATTTTACAATGTGTGAAAAATCGAATCGAATCGAATCGAAAAATTCATCAATTCAATTCTAAAAAAATTTGGTCAATTCAATTTCAATTTGAAAATTTGAAATTAAGATTAATTCAATTTCAAAATTTTAAGATTAATTCAATTTCAATTTCATCTAAAATGGAATTGATCAAATTGATTTGCACCCTACGTAATATTATAAAAACGTGTTTATTACTATATTATTTACCTTGTATCCGCATCGAACGGAAAAGGGCTACATTTGGTAGAATCGGAATACAGCCATATCTCCACAGTACACATGTCAGAATTTATCATTTTGAACCGTTAATCTGGTCAAGCCTAAAATATAAATAGGTCAGATGATCCCAACCATTCGTATAAATGACCTTTGAAGGTCGAAACAATGAAAAATGTTTCTAACGTCCATGATTTAGTTTAAGAAATTGAATAACATTAATGTGTACGAGTGGTCCATAGGTTTTTATTGTTTGATTTAGTCGACATATTGAAGGACCTAGTAAATGGACGGATTCGATTGACAAATCATTTAGACACATGTGCGGCGTAGATATGATGATCATCAATAAGATTATTTTCGCTCTGCACCGTACAGTGACATCGTGCTGCTATACATCGTAACATATTGCTAAAAGAATCAGCAAGAATATAGCCGTTTGATGTGGGATGACATTAAATGATCCAAACCATTCAAAATATGGATCTCACTGTGAGATGGGAGATGACAATGATTATTTCTCAAATTGAAAGATTTTAGCACTTTTAATCATTTTAATATTTTCCTTTGGGTGTGGACCGTCCCTTTGCCTTCTGTTTTCTGGGCCTTTGATTAAAAGTTTAAAATCTACCACTCTTAAAGAATTTTGATGCAACAATCTTTATCCATGTATTTAATCAAATCAATGGTTTAGATGACGAAACATGTCCCAAGATCTTATGGTTTAAAGTTGCGATGTATAGTATCAAAATGCATCCAAATGTATTCTAGGAAACATCTCCAAAAATAACTAGCACGTAGCAATATTAAAATCGCATTCGTTGCGCAGAGGTTTGGCTAATCCCATACGTTTGCACAAAGTAGCCCACTATCACGCATGCGAATGTGACACATAAGCGCAACATCCAAGCAATCCATCAGGTGGGCCCCACCGTGTAGACATCTAAAGCCGATCTAATTAACTGTCCAAATCTTTCACACGTGCCGTGGGTATTGTCCTAAAACGAAAGCACACCTATATACATAGTATCTGATTAGCATATTTTAATTAAATAATAGAATCACTCGATCAGATGGCTCTTACTTAATGAAGATGTGGGCCATTACTATGTCCATGTGGGGTCCATCTGATGAATGCTATAGATCCCGTACACATGTCATGCATATGGTTTTTAGATAAGGACACCGACTTCTCCAATCCATGGGGATTTTAGAGATTTGCTGATGTTTTTTATGCATGCGCAGTGCGTGCAAGATCCAAGCCGTTCAGAACTCAACCCGGTACTATCTTATGGGTGTCACACACTTCCCAAGAAAATTGACGGTTAAGATATACAGGAGACGGGACACATTCTCGAGTTCCTTTTACAATCCAACAAATGGTATAAGTGATCACAAACATGAATGGACTGCGTCGGATGTCATCTCTCCTGAAATTATATTACTCGCAGCGCACCAAAATTTTGGGTCCGACTATAAAAGCCAAAGCTCCATTCATTTCCGTCATTTCAAGGTATTTGAAGCAAGCCCAAGCCCAAACGAAAGCTGGGCCGACTAGACGTATGGTATCAACGGCGGAACTTCATATTCAACATTTTCACCGTTCTTTAAATGTGCAGTTATTATAGGGGCCAATAAGGGAATCGGATTAGAGATCAGTTGCCAGAGACGATCAGACGCCGCCGCCACCTCTATTTCTATTATACGGCCCACCTTAGGTTCAGATCTGGCCAGATTTCGAGCCCTGGCCCTAAAATGGTGTGGCCAAAGGGATAGATGGCTTGGATTGATTACATACATCATGGTGGGTCCCATGAGATGAGACCGCCTCCTACGCTGCCTGGAAGGCAACGTCATAGACATCGAAGCTAGGAGGCTCCACCGTCTCCACTGCTACCTATGGTGTGGTCCACTTGAGACTTAGATCTACCTCAATTTTGGGCCCCGGCCCTAGAATGGTCTTTCAAAATAGGTGGACAGTGTGGATTGATTACATACATCATGGTGGGTCCCACGAGTGGGGCCCTCGCAACTACCCGAAAAAAATTTCGCCTTCCGCCTGCGCAAGATATAGCGAACGCACTCCTTTAATCTCGCACTTGCATCAACCTTTCACCTTTATATATATATTGTGCACGCTTCCCTCAATGTGTTTAAAAATTCATTCGAGTTGGTACTATTTTGTAGGTATGCAGATTCCAGCGCATTCATAAATGGCATTTGTTTTTAGGGTGTGCGGCCACCAGCGCATTCATAAATGTCATTTTGTTTTAGGGTGTGCGGCCACCGGTGCAATCTTAATTCTATTTGGCTGAATTCTTATTTATAAAGTGCGCATAGGTCGACGCACTTAATTTCTGAGCTTTTAGAATATGATAATATTTTAATGGAATACTGAGTGTTTACGGGTGCGTTAGCTGATTCTTAGACTTGAAAATTTGCATGATTTTGGGGTGTGTCAGGACTAGGTGCACCCTCTTTTTTTTCTTTTTTCTTTTTATAGAAAATATACATATTTTGGCCGTAGCCAGCCTATTTTAGGGCATGTTTTGGCCGAGCATTCTTTAATTTGGGCACAGATACCTGCCACTACCAAGTGTATCGGGCCCTACACACCCCTTTTCTTGGGTCTATAGGTGAACAATTGTACTTTTTTTGGGGTGAGTTCGGCTCGGTGCACCCTGATCGAGACTTAGTAAATTTCATCATTTTGGATATTTTTTTACCTAATTATCTTAAAGGCTATCATTTTACTTTTGTTTTGGCTGGGCAAACCCCTTCTTATAATAGTAAGGATCGTTATTTTGGGGCGGATGGGGTCGAACATTCTCCCTTGGAACTTTTACACGTGTATGGTTATCTTTTTAGGGAGATGTCGAGCCCCCATATGCCTGCTTCTTGGGTCATGTCGAACTGGATGCGGCGTTTCCTTTTGGTTTAAGTTATGTAGGGTTTAGGCATACCTGAATATGCTCTTTTCTAGTACTTGCACTTTGTCTTAAATTTCGTCGTGCTTGTGCAGATACTCATAGCTAGTGGCTTATCCAAAGCTGACTCTTCAAAGGCTGGTCCTTCAGGCTCCAAGGCGACTACGCGTAAGCACAGGCGAACTTCGCCCAAGAAGGTCATAAGGCCACCTGACCATAACCCTCAATGGTTTCATCCGCTGGAAATGTTCAACTTTTACGTGTGTATCTTGTCATTATCAAAGGATATACAACGGAAGATCTTTTGTGATAAAGTTTTGCCAACTCCTCCGGATGAGGGTACACAGGAAGAATGGGATGCTTAGTATGCTCCCATGAAGGTTTCCGTACCATCACAGTGGTAAGATCTGAAGAAGGTGAGGCAAGTCCAGTCATTCCCGTTTAGTCTGCCAAACACGGTTGTCTAAGTGCCAAACAAGTGTACCTAGAGAAACAGGCCAAATCGAAGTCTGACAAAATGAATGTCGTTTGGTCTTCTGTCAAGCTGGCAGTGTCACCTCTTGTGATCCGTAATCCTTACACGAAGTAGTACATCCGATTTCCCAAGAGTTTCCAGAGATATCGTTCTCTTTAAGCATCGAGCCTTCTAGCTAACGTGTGTCGTGTTAACTCTTTCTACTATGTTGCTTCTTGGACTTTTATCCTTGAGACATTCCTCAACTGCGTCGTATCTGAGAATGGCACGCTTCAATCTGTCCTTGGTGAGAAGGGCGTGATCTTTCTGAAGCCGAATCACGATCCACATCAACCCTTCCTAACTTATTATTTTGAGATTCTGCGTCAGAGATTCTGTCCCTTGATCGATACAGAGATTTGGCCGACAGGTGGATTCTGGACCTGAGGACATCTGAGTCCTCATCCTGGTTATGAAAGCCTGGGCGAACCGGATCCTTAAGCAACACGAGGAGACACTAAGACAAGTGGGTCTCTTTAGGGCGATCCAAGCGACATCGAGTTACTTTTATCGTGAGCCATGGGTGTATAAGGGGTTCCGGATTACGAGTCTACCCATTCGCAGGAGGATTTATGATGAGTGGACCCCTGGTGATAATGAACCATCCAAGAAGAAGAAGGGCGTTGATGAAGGTTTTTATTCTGAAGCCTGGGGTATTCTAGAATTGTGTCGGTTCAGTTTATCCTCGTAACCTAGAGGATAATGTGGTTCAGTTCAAACCCGTGGCCTGGGGTATTTTAGAACTGTATTGGCTGGTTTAGATCCGAAGCCTGGGGTATTTTAGAACTGTGTCGGTTCATTTTATCCTCGTAACCTAGAGGCTGTATGGTTCAGTTTATCCTCATAACATGGAGGCTGTGGCAACTGTGGCACTTATGAAAAACTTTTGGAGTTTGTCTTTTCATTACCCTTCTGATTACGGTACCTGTTGTCAATGGAAGCTACACTAACATTTCATATTTTATATATGCAAGGGTACAACGTAAGTAGATGCATAAATCGATAGAAAATGTAGTGCATAGATGAAATAGGTGTATGCATGAACACATGTACACCCATGTCTTCCTTCTAGCCTTTCACAACTACTCGTAAGCGTTCATGATTTTTCGGGTTCAGGAAACAGAGTCCCTAGGCAAGTGTTTTCTTGGGTTGTGTTTGTTGAAGCCATTCTGGGTGGAGTCTTCCTGAGTTCTTCGATTCTCAAGTTGATGATGCCTTGGTCTATCATTCTTTGAATGTTTCCTTTTAGGGTGAAGCAATTTCAGTTTTGTGTCCCACAATCCGGTGATAATTTCATTTAGCCGGATGGGCTCTGGTAATTGCAACTCTTCTTCTTTGATTAACTATTCCATAATCAGGACCAAGTCGTCCACATCAAATGTGTGTGATCTGGTTACCCCATTTCTTTCAACAATCTTTGCATGTCGCAGGTCCTTGAATCCCTTACCCTTGTCTCGAGCCTTTGATACCTTAATTTCTATCTTGCATCCTAACCCTGGTTGCTTTCGATCCTTACGGTTCTTTCTCTCGTCAACGCCGGCCATCTCTCCCATTTCGTGTCTTGGTCTTTTTTTTAATCCTTAAGATAACATCTCCCTCGTCATCTGCAATGACGATGTAGCCGTATGCTCAAATGAGACATTTTTGGGCCGAACCTATGGCTCTACAACTATAGGTCCCTCAACTGCCCCTTGCGATTCCTCCACTAATTGTCTAGTGAGCACAATGGTGCTTTGGACTGCCCCTTGCGCAACCAGTGCTGCTAGAATCTCCTCGATTTCTCTCATTTCCCTCATCATGTCTTCTTGGGCTTGAGTCAACTTGTCAATCTGTTCTTGGACAGTTAGTGATTCATCTTTCTGGTCACTTGGCTCTTCTTCCTCGATGACCTGAACCATTGCGACCTGTACTAGCTGTGGTTTCTGCTATACCACCACGACCTTTATAATGAATACCCCTGTTATTTCTTCATCCGCATTGTGAGCTGTAATCTTTGTCCTCTTCTTGACTGGATGGGTTATCCTTGACAGCGCTGGGAATTTATCGGCTACAGAGATGAAATCTTGAGTTCTCTTTGCTGTCGTAGTCCTATTGGTTTTACTAACTTCATTAGTCTGAATATACTGCCACTGTTTCTTGATCACATGGTGTGGCTCAACGATATTCGTCTTTTCACATGAGGTCCTTATCACTGCTTTCTTTAATCATTTATTTTGCTCGCTCGTGCGAACCAGCTGCCAGTCTGATTCGGGCACGACTGTCATGGTTGCGGTGAAGTGGGGGAAGCTAAATCCCACTGTGGTGAGGAAAACGCATGAGCTGATCATTGGTTGTGCCATCTCTCCTACCTTTGTTAATAATTTGTTAATCTTGTCTGCGGTGTCACACACTTATCAGAACATTAAATAAATGCGGTCGGGAGTATGAACCCATTGGTCGCGGTATGCAAATTGAAGGAAATAAGCAAGAAAAGACAAATACATGTGTGACTTTGTGTAGTTTGAAAACCTTTGATTTATTGTCTATTGCCTTAAAGATGAAGGGAAGAATGTTCCCGTTGAGAGTCGCCAGTTTGACGCTCGAGGGGTGCCGAAACATTACACCTCTCGGTAACTTTTCTATGCGTAGATTCGTGTTTGTAAGTAATAGTCTTAGAGTATTCTTTTGCTAAAAAATAACCAGAGATTTCGGGTTCGATCCCTAGCAGAGTCGTCAGTTTGTTAAAACTAGAAAATGCTATAAGGACATTTTCTTGTACTTTGTTGTTTTTGGGAATTCTGAGTATAAGAGACATTCATAGACAATTGCAAGCATTCACAAAATACACAAGAGAAGAGATATCGTAAGGCGAATTTTATTCAAGAGATTATGAGATCTTGTACATTCTAGGCTGTGGTCTGGCACGAGCCCTTAATTACATTGAATGATTGATAACCCTTTATTAAAAGGCAAAAAACTAAGTCAGCGGGGACCATGTTATTTGAGTTCGTGGTCATAGAGACATGTATTTGTTGTGTTTTGAGCCATGTTGTGGACAAGTCGGATGCCTACGTACCACGTTTTGTCGGAGATCCGGGCTAAGAGACCATCAGGGTTTTTCAATCGAGGGGTGAACTCTGGGCTAGTGACCGTCAGTTTGGACGGGTGGCCTCGGGAAGACCGATCTGCAGTTGTTTGTACCTGGGCAGCCCTACTGGCGGATACCGTTTTGGATGGGTAGGGCATCGACTGTTTTGAGGGTGTTAATCTTTAACAAGTTTCGTGTGATAGTTTAGAACTCTTTCGATCTGGTTTATTGTGTTAACTGTAGTCCCGTTTGCTTAGTCCAATCATTAATCCGGGTCATTATAATAATACATATAAGGATAATACATTAGTATGATTCTGGGCACTAACATCCTCTTTTCGAGAAATTACTCCGTTCATCGCGTTAGATCGGATCGGACTCTGAAGGCCTGCATTCTGTTCATTAGGTATCTCGAATAGATTATTTGACTGTCCCGTTGCGTCCGGAACACTCAAAATACCCAAAATATGCCAAAACTGGGCCCGAAACGTCACAAAATTGAAGATTTATGATTGTTGAAATTGACGTTCAGAGTGCTTATTTTTCTAATCCGCTGGCCTGATTTTACTAGTGCGCTGGGGCCAGCGCATCGAAAATAACTTTGTTAAAATGAATGATTTTTCTGATGCGCTGGGGCCAATGCATTGAATATGACTTGTTTCGGAAATTTTGATTTTTCTGATGCGCTGGGCCTATTTTTCTGATGCGCTGGGACCAGTGCATCGAAAAATAACTTTGTTTCGGAAATAGTTGATTTTTGTGATGCGCTGGGCCTATTTTTCTGATGCACTGGGGCCAGTGCATAAAAAAATAACTTTGTTTCGAAAATGGTTGATTTTTGTGATGCGCTAGGCCTATTTTTCTGATGTGCTGGGGCCAGTGCATCGAAAAATAACTTTGTTTCAGAAATAGTTTATTTTTGTGATGCGCTGGGCCTATTTTTCTGATGCGTTTGGGCCAGTGCATCGAAAAATAACTTTGTTTCGGAAATGGTTAATTTTTGTGATGCACTGCTATACTTGTGCGATTTGAAATTATTTCTTCGCCAAACCTGCGGTGGTCAGAAATGGGGTTCCCGATGAGGAATTCCGGTGATCGAAGAGGGATTCCGGCGGTCAGAAAAAGGGTTCCGACAAGGGATTTCGGCAATCTCTCAAATACCCAGCTGACAAAGCCTCTCTCTGGATCCGTCCGTATGAACAGTGAAATTGGGGGTATTTATACCGAAAAATACCGAAAGTCGGCCGATAGAAAGCTGCCATGTGTAGTGCATCGATTAAATTGGTCGGCGCATCGAGAAAATAGGTTAGTGCGTTCTGAAATTACTTTGTTTAAATAACTGATTTTTCGGATGCACTGGCTGTCAGTGCGTCCTGAAATTCATTGAAAATCCTTGATTTATTGTATGTGCTAATAGTTAGTGTCCTAAGATTCATTGAAAATAGCTGATTTTCTCAATGTGCTAGCTGTCAGTGCGTCATGAAATTCATTTATGAAAATTGACTTAATTTCTCGATGCGTTGGGTGTTCGCTCGCCTCAAGTGTAAGGCTGCGATGTAGTAATAAATCTCAGTAAGACCGAGGTCAATCCACAGGAAAAGAGATAAACAATTCCAACTACTCTAATAACTAGAATCTAAGAAGTTTAGGAAAATAGTTTTTCACATAAAATAGGAAAATTTGAAAATAAGAAGAATTAGAGCATCGAGAATCCACTTGTAGTAGTTCAATACCGATCCATTCATCCAAGCACAACACAATTAGAATCAAATTTATATCTCTCATCTAATTTGAGGGTATAACATTTAAGCACAAATAGTCTCACTTAAATCTGAAAATCTGATTTCTAGTTCTAATGAAGCACATAGAACTTGAACTTGTAGCCTTCGGAGTAACAGCCATGCTAAGAGACTATGGCATGCTCAAGGGTTACTACAATTCGAATTCAAACAACCTAATCATGGTAATCTCAGAGAATTACAAGGAACTCATGTCTGGAGTACACAAACTCTCACAAAACTTTTAAAAATCCAAACTTTATTCAAACTAGAACTTAAAAATCCATAAATAAGTAAAGGGTACTTGAAGAAACGAATTAAAACATTGAAACAAGCTACAAACTTCACCTCTTAGCTCTAGCTAAGAGGTTAGCTAAAAGAAAACATTAAAAACTAGAACTAGAAGAAGAAGAAAACTAGATGTAGGAGACTAGGAAGCCTCCTAGGTCTTGATCTCTTTACTCCCCACGTTGCTAGATGGGTTAAGAAGAGGCTGTAGGTGTTCTTTTATAGCTTAGAGGCGTCATCGACTTGGAAGAATCGAGGAACTACGTAGTCCTCCCGCACTTAGAAAACCCAAAATCGAAATTAGAAAGCTGCAACTCGTTGTCTACATGTGGCCGATCGGTCTTGACCGATCTGGCTCCTATTCCTCTTCATTTTTCTTCCTTCTTTCTTCTTCTCTTTCTCTTCTCTTTCTTCACCATTCTTTGGAACTTGTTCTATTGATCTTCAATGCATACAAAGTGACTCTTTTAACCATGGATTGGTGAAATCTTCTCTCATTCCTATAATCACAAAAACATGTATTAGATTAGTCTTTAAACATGAAAACCATGCATATAATGTGATGTAATGGGCTATGACATGTATAAATTGGAGGCTCAACACAGGGTGAATTTACTGATGCGCTGAGGGTCAGTGTGTCATGAAATTCATTTCTGAAAACTGACTGAATTTCTCAATGCGCTGTGTGAATTTACTGATGTGCTTAGGGTCAGTGCGTCCTGAAATTCATTTCTGAAAACTGACTGAATTTCTCGATGCGCCGGGTGAATTTACTGATGCGTTGAGGGTCAGTGCATCCTGAAATTCATTTCTGAAAGTACCTGAATTTCTTGACGCGCTGACCATGCATTTAGTGATGCACTGACGGATGTCTGTTTTAGCTGTTTTTAATTTTGTCAAATGATGGGTTTGTGTGCCCCGCTTAGTGATGAATGTTGATGCACTGGTTATGTTTATTCATGATTGTGGCCACAACCCAATTTTGGATGGTTTTGATCATGATGGATGGTGGGGCCCACCTCAGGGTCAATCTTCTATGCTTACTTGGAATCTGATGTGTATTGGGTTTCTGCTTGAATTTCCTAATGCACTGGCCCAAAATTAAGTGATTTGATGGATATCACACTTGTAATATTCATTTTGAAGACCCCGACATGTTGGGACCAAGACCAAGTCAGCCCGGTCTAGCCCAAAACCTTAGCCACTTGAGCAGCCGAAGTCTCAATCTAAGTCACTCAATCTAATCCTTACGACACTATCGTCCATCCTTCTGCCCAACTTTCAATCAACTTCATCCATTTATATAAGCACTGAGCAACACCCATTCCCTTCTCCACCCATTGATTATCCTATCCATAGCATTGCATTCATAACACTGTGCACTCGATTAATTCAAACGTATGCTCTGTGGCTTGCCGAATTAATCAAATTTTGCCCATCAGAAACTTAGACTGATTCGTTATCGCTTTGGCAAGTAGAAAGTCAAGGTGAATTTATTTGACCGAAACTATAGCTTGTCATAGACGTTGTATTCAACACTGCATCTCACACACAACATTACATAATTCTGCATATACAAGCATCGCATACATAACATTATGCACCCGATCAATTCAAACATATGCTTTGTGGCTCGCTGGGTTAATTGGATCTTACCCATCAGGAACTTGGACTGGTTGGTTATCGCTTTGACAAGTGGGAGGGTTAAGGCAGATTAATTATCCCACCAAGACCACAACTTGTCATAGACATTGCATTTAACATATCATAACACACACTTTAGATTATTAGTGAGCAATAATTAATCTCGATCTTAATAGTTCATTTGATCTTGTGAGGTAGACACCGTACATTTATACGAGCAGAGGGGGTGCCTAACCCCTTCCCTTTCTGTAATCGTGGTCCCTTACCTAGGATCTTCAGTTACATATCAATGAATCATTTTAGAACAGAGAAACCCTTGGACTCTCTACCTTACCATTTTTATAGGGTTTAGCCGACTGTGGAATCAGAGTAATTGACTTGTGATGACTCCAGTCAAACATAGCCCCTTTTTCCTCATATTTAAATGTTAATCAGTCCCGGATCACGATCCGCTGAGGATCTAGCATTCACAACATCCATCGAATTTTGAATTTCATAAAAAATTATACTATATTTCTTACTGAGACTAGAAGGTCAAATACTTATATTAATTAATCGTTCCCATCATTCCAAAGACAGAATGGAATTTACATGAGACCAAAATGCAATTCTATACCAAAAAAGCATAACACTTTTATCTTCATGCGGTTGGCCTATCTAAGCTTCAGATCAGGTTGATTTATGCATTTTCCCTTCATCTTGGTAAGTAATACCTTGTCAATGGGTTTGATGAAAGATGACCGCATGCATGAACCTATGGCTCAGTTTCCCATTCCCATTCTTCTTTATAGTTTGGCCCGTTTGAGTTGTGGAGTTATTGGCTGATATTTTGGCTCTAGGGGTATAGTCCACACATACCACATGGTGGGTCACAGAGTTTTTATTTATTTATTATACGCCCATGTAAAAAACAAGTTGTGGTAGCAACAGGAGAGACATCATGTGAGGTAAAAGAAACGTGAATGAGAGGAAAAGTTGCTGTCGAAGGAGTGTTGGAACTAGAAAATGGACACAAGGCACATTTTCCTGAAATGTGCGAGTTTTGTTGCTCTGGGGTTCTGAGTAATGAAAAACATTCATAGACAATTACAAGCATTCACAAAAGGTGCACAAGAAGGGATATCGCAAGGCGAATTTTATTCCAGAGATTCTGAGATCTTGTACATTCCAGGCCGTGGTCTGGCACGGGCCCTTAATTACATCGAATGATCGATGATCCTTGATTAGAAGGCAAAAGACTGGTCAGCAGGGACTATGGTCTTAGAGTTTTATGGCCATGAGACCTGTGTTTGTTTTGCTGTATTCTGAACCACCTTTGTATTAGTCGGATGTCCATGTCCCATATTTTAGCAGGAGACCCGGGTTGAAACTGTCAGGGTTTATTACTGAGATAGACGACTCTGGGCCCGCGCCTGTCAACGTAGGGACAGGTGACCTCGGGAAGTCCATTCTACAGTTGTGTGTACCTGCGCAGTCCAACCGGCAGATACTGTCCAGATGGGTAGGGCATCGACTGTTGTGTTGTGGCAGTTGAGCAATTGGTTTGTAGAGAGTCGAAACTCTTTGGCATGGTTTATTGTGGTAACCATGGCCCTGCTGGTCTATCTTTTAACACAAATCGGATCATGCCTTTATAGTGAGCGTAAATATCAACATATTTGCATAGCTCTGGATGTTGGCGACTCCTTTCCGGGAAGTTACTCCGTTCATCGCGTCGAGTCGGGTTAAGTCTCGAAGACGCTCGATTCTGCTCATCTAGAGTTCTTGAAACGCTCGTTTGACCGTTCCGTTGCGTCCGGAATGCTCGAAATGCCCAAGACAGGTTCTGACGGACCTTCAAAATACTCAAAATTGAGCCCGGTGCACCTATTAACACGTTCTGCACTTGGCTGGTTTCTGGGTGCGCGAGACTTGATTTACGGGTGCGTGGGGCTTCACGCACCTGTCAATTCAATGTCGATTTCAACACAAATTTAGGGGTGCGTTGGTATATATTCAGGGTGCGTGAGTCCATTTTACCAAATTTGTCTTTTGCTGAATATACGGACGTGTGGGGCCGATTTGACTGATGCGTGGGGTACTTTTGGATGCGTGAGGTCCTTTTACAGGTGCGTTATTAAATATATGAAGTTCAGACCTTAGAAACGTTTCTGCGCTCGGAAATAGGATTCTGATGAATGGAAAGGTGTTCCAGCGAGGATTCCGGCGAGGATTTTTGGGTTTCCGGCAGCGTCAGCTCTCTCTCTCTCTCTCTCTCTCTCTCTATCTCTCTGGCGTCGTAAATGAGCGGGACGAGGGGTATTTATAGGTGGAGTCGGCCAATAGGAAGCTGCCGCGTGTTACGCACCTGTTGAACGCTACCAACGCACCTGTTTACTTGTTTGTAAATGTCCGAAAATCATACGGGTGCGTGGGATTTAATTGCCGGGTGCATGAGGCTCCACGCACCTGGAACCATCTCTTAACTGTCCACGGATTGTGGGGGTGCGTTGATTTGTTTTCAAGGTGCGTTGGGTGCGTGGGGTGGTCGGATTTTCAGGGTGCGTTGGACACGTAAATGTGGGCTCCACCGATTGGGTTTTGATTTTCGGAGGGTTTGCGGGGCCCGTTTCGTTGCACAATTACTTGCACTGTTCATCATAAATAGTAACGGAGTTGCAAGTTCATTTCCGGGCGGTTCTGAACACGGTGATCGGCGGGGCCCACTAGGGAATTTGGCTAAGTCTAAGGAAGTCCCGTGTACTTCCGTTTTGCGTGCGCCGGAAGGCGTTCTTTGCGTGATCCCTTCAGAGGTTTATTTGGCTTATTTTAAGAGTGTCCACTATTTGGGACCCCAACAAGAAGGTAACATATTTTGAAGAATATAAGAAAATTCTTCAAAATCTATGTTTATCAGTTTTTTACTTTTTGTGGACTGAGCTCGAGCCCAAGTCATGAATGAGGTGAGATGACCTCATTCAGGAATTGGCAGGATTGGATTATCTAACCCTTGTTTTGACTAAGACCTGACCCAGATTTTAATGGGTTGGTTTATTTCCAAAATACATACCCAATTATTAGATGGGTCAGGTTCCTCAACTTGAACCCATTGGCCCATTTTGCACCCCTATCCAAATTCATTAAACACATATGCCCCACTTAGGGCCCGTTTGGATACTACCAAATAAGTTACTTTTCGGCTGAACTTAAGATGTTAAGTTCCTTTTGGCACTTAAGTTCGTTTGGTAAGTATAATTGAAAAGTAATTTATCTCTTAAAAATTACTTATTTTAATAAGTAACTTTTTTTAGCTTTTAGACTTTTGATTTTTCTACTTAATCTCTCTCATGTCATGCTTTTGCTCTTTTTTTTTTTTTTGGGTTAGTACACACCCACACTGTTAGTCACCCTCCAATGTTAATTAACCACCCTCTAATTTGGCTTTTCTACATATCAAAGTTCTCTTGGTTCACTCAATTACTGCTCTCTCATACTGTCCATATCAAATGAGGCCCCACATGATGGACTGTCCTATCAAAGGTGGGGCTCACATAATGGACAACCCACATCAAAGATGGGCCCTACATTAATTGGTGCAAGATCCAATCCACCAATCAGGTTGGTCTGATCTTCTACATCTTTCCCAAAAAATGGTTCTAGTCCACTCACCATGTGGACCGACTATTGGAAACAAGTGAATGGGTTAGAAAACTTTAGCCATGTCTTCCAGAGCCGTACATTTGTTTTGCAGACTGTGGCCCACCTGACTAGTAGATCAACTTGATTCTTGTGCCAGGGCATCCATATAGTGGTCCCGTTCTGATGGATGGAATGTATCTCAGACCAATCGTGCCATGCTAAACATGAAATTTATTGCACGCACGTGGGATTAGAAAAGCTCATTCTGTTGGGAAAACTACCTCAACACTAAGTTTTTTCTTTTCATGTCAATATGTTGCTTATTATATGTAGATTTGAAATTTTCTTTCAAAAGGTTACTTATCTCAATGTGTTATCACCAAACATACTTATTTACTTATTGGCTGATAAGTATGTTGTTTACCAAACATACTTATTTGCTTAATAAGTAAAAATCAAGATAAGTAACTTATCTGATAAGCAGCTTATCTTAAGTAACTTACAATCCAAATGGGCCCTTAGTGCTGGTTTGGATGCCACCAACTAATTTATCTTTTCTACTTACAGTAGTAGATAAGTAACGTATTTCAGATAAGTAAGTTTGGTTTATGATAATTAATAAGCAACTTTTCAACTTAAAAATACATAATCACTTCAGCTAATATTTTTAGCTTTTTTACTTTTTCACAAGTTGTTGAATAGAGTAACAGAAGAGGTGAAAGAGAGGAAAATGACAATCACGTTGTTTACGATGAAGGCAGGCCCCACATGAATAGACAATGTTGGTGTACACGGTGGGTGCATGTGATGGGCAGTAGATATTGAAGGTGGGCCCCACATGAATAGACCGTGTTGGTGTGCATAGTGGGTGCATGTGATGGGCAGTGGATATTGAAGGTGGGCCCCACATGAATAGATAGAGTTGGTGTGCACGGTGGGTGCATGTGATGGGCAGTGGATATTGAAGGTGGGCCCCACATGAATAAACAATGTTGGTGTGCACAGTGAGTGCATGTGATGGGCAGAAGGCGGGCCCCACATGAATAGACAATGTTGGTATGCATAGTGAGTGCATGTGATGGGCAGTGGATATTGAAGGTGGGACCCACATGAATAGACAGTGTTGGTGTCCATGGTGGGTGCATGTGATGGGCAGTGGATATTGAAGGTGGGCCCCACATGAATAGACAGTGTTGGTGTGCACAGTGGATGCATGTGATGGGCAGTTGATATTGAAGGTGGGCACCACATGAATAGAAAGTGTTGGTGTGCACAGTGGATGCATGTGATGGTAGTGGATATTGAAGGTGGGCCCCACATGATGGATAATAACATTGACGGTTGGCCCTACTTGATAGATGACCAACATCAAAAGTGGGCTCTACATAATGAATGGTGCACATTAAAGGTCAGGCAATAATGATGAATTGCCCACATCCAAGGAGGGCTCTGCATGATGGACAACACACACAATGAATGGTCCACATGAAAGGTCGGCTCCACATTGAAGGTGGGGCCCACATGATGGACAATCCACATCAAAGGTGGACTCCACATAATGGGCAATTAATAATGGTGGGCTCCACATGATGGATGATCCACATCAAGGTGGGCCCCACATGATGGATGGTCCACATCAAAAGTTGGGCTAATGAGAATAGGTCCATTTTCAAGGCGGGCTCCTCGTGATGGACAACTCACAAGGGAGGTGGGCTCAAATGATGGATGGTCCACGTCAAAGGTGGACACCACATCATGGGTGGCAGATATTGAAGATGGGCCCCACATGATGGAAAATAACATTGATGGTGGGCCACACATGATGGATGACCAACATCAAAGGTGGGCCCTACCTAATGAATGGTGCACATTAAAGATCGGGCTCTAATGGTAAATAGCCCACATCCAAGGTGGGTCCCACATGATGGATGGCCCACATTAGTGGGGCCTACAAAATGAATGATCGACATTTAAGGTTGGCCTCACATGATGGATAGTGGATGTGAGGGGGACCAAATAGACTTGAGAGATGATTACTTATGATGTTGGAAACCAAACATGCTTAATTTTTTACTTTTTGAATGATAACTTTGTTTGCCAAACATACTTATCTTCTAATTAAGTAGAAACCAAGATAAGTTACTTACCAAATAAGTAACTTATCTTAAGTAACTTACAATCCAAACGGGCTCTTAATGTCAAGATCTGCTGGTGGCAGGAAACATATATGGTGGGCCCACTTATGGGGAGATTCTGATTCTAGTGTTGTAGGTATCATGTCACTTAAAAACATCACAGCCGCTAGGCTATTGGGTGATGGGGAAGGGTGACAAGAGGGAGGAGAAAGAAAACAAAGTCCTTTGAAATGGAATTTGGCGAGGAAAAAGGATGTGCGGCGAGCATATGCTTCTGTGAAAACTACATGGCTGCACATGCTTATCCTGACTCCTTTAGGTGCCACAAATCCACCCAAAATCCCCTCTGGGCCAGGCCATCAGTCTTCAGTCGTCATTGGGTTTGAGCCTCTACCAGGGTTTTGAGACTCGGATGAGCCTGTCGCGACTCATCCAAATCGACTTGGACTCAGTCAGACCCAATCAATTGAATACCACGAAACGCCCTCAGTTCAGGTGAGTCGGGCAGATTCAGCCCTGAGTCGACTCAGGACAAAGTGAGTCAGTCCTGAGCTGCCAAGATTTTTAACGATGGCCTAGACTCTTGGACCTGATAGGGTGGGTCAGCTCTAGAAGTTCAAAACTAACCACTGATTCGAGCTTGGCTCAAGGGCATGGTCCATAAAGCCCATCGACAAGAATGCACGTTGGCGCTCCTCTGGTGCATCGGCTTTGCATACTGAGTTGGGCCTGAGCTAACCTTGACTCAGCGAGTTGAACGACCACCTGATGCCTGACCTTTTTTTGTATTCTAGTGGGCCCATTTGTGACAGGGCTTTCATCTACCTGTGTTGCCCTAAGTGTCCAATCAGACAACTGTCCTCACTCTAATGTGTGGACCTGTCATTGGACGTTCCTAACCATCCATTTGTAATCCTCAGAGTGTTCCCTAGTCGAACGTCTACGATCATATGTGATTGATATGATTTTTGGGCCACTATATAAATGATCCTGATTGTATAGATGCGTGCATAGACAAAGTCACTAGCTTGTTTGTTTATTTATTATTTATTATTTATTCTCCATCGGCAATGTTTACTTGATCAAAGATTGAAAATGAGATTTGTGACGTTTTTGGAATGAAGCACGCTCTGACGTAGGAAGAAAAGCGCGGAACACAAACACCTAAACTTATGTGGGCCCACCGTGATGTTTATGTGATATCCACTCCATCCATCAGTTGCCACACCTGATTTTAGGACCTGAGTTAGATGATCAGGATCGTTCAAAACTCATGTGGACCACACCAAATGGAAAAGTGGGGATGGAGATGCCACCATAAAAACCTTCCTGGGATCAACCGTGTTGCTACCATCTAACCCGTTCATCAGGTGCGTCCCACCAGGATGAAGAGACGTACCAAAAATCAGCCTGAGCCAAAACTCAGACCGGGCACGATGCTTTGATTTATAGGTTTTAGTCGTGGTTTGGGCCACTGGAGTTTTGGATCAATCTGACTTTTTTTATGTACCACGAAAATGAGGTTGTCAAAGCATAAGTGGGCCCCACAGTGCTCGAATGGTGCATGCACTTTCTACAACAGGATTCGGACGGAGGGGGAATAGGTGTTACTTTCTACCACAGGAGGATTCGGACGGAAGGGGATTAGGTGTTACCCGGGTAACAACTTAGTGGGTATTTGTCCTGACTGTGTTGGACCCATTTTGATGAATTTGTTGCATATCCACACTGTTCATCCGTTTTCAGATCCATTAGGATGTGATCCCAAAAATTAGGCAGATCAAAATCTGATGTGGACAACCCCTCAGGAAACAGTGGCGAATGTCCATTGAAAAACATTTTGTGGGCCACAAAAGTTTTGGATCAATCCGATCTTTGCATTCTCACTTCATCCAGTTATTCGTGACCATATCAACAGGTTGGATGGAAAATAAACATTATGGTGGGCCCTAAGATGTTTTTAATGGTACACATTCAATCACCACTGTTTCCTTTGGTGTAGTACATCTTAGATTTGGATTTGCTTAATGGTTTTTTGGATAACATCCTATAATAGTCTGAAAAATCGGATGGACGGTGTGGATACAGAGAAAATAATCAAGGTGGGCCTCCAGTAACGGTAACACCCACTAACCCTATGGTGTTACCCGGGTTACAGCTAATCGGCTCCCGATTTGCGAGGACGCAAGTTGGCTGGTGACCCGGCCGGCAAGCTGGTGTCAAAGCTTTGTGGGTCCCACCATGATGTATGTGTTTTATCCACACCGTCCATCCATTTTTTCAGCTCATTTTAAGGCACCAAAACAAACAGAAGGCAGATATAAAGCTCAAGTGGACCACACCACATGAAACAATGGGAATTGAACAATGACTGTAGGAAAATTGTTGGGGGCCACAGAAGTTTTGGATCAAGCTGATATTTGTGTTTTCTATTCATCCAGATCTTTGTGATCTTATGCACAGGTTGGATGACAAATAAACATCACTTTGGGCCCTAGGAAGGCTTCAAGGGTGGACATCATTCTCCTCACTGTTTCCTATGGTGTGGTCCACTTGAAATTTTTCTCTGCCTTGTTTTTGGTCCAATGTCTTAAAATAAGCTGGAAAAATAGATGGACGTCATGGATAAAACAAATACATCATGGTGGGACCACAAAGCTTTGATACCAGCTTGGTGGCTGGTGTTCGGGTCACCAGCCAACCCGCGTCCGATTTGGGACTTGGATTGCGTGTTGTGTAACATAGCATTGAGGTTGGTGCTGTGTTCACATGGCAAAGTTTTGTGGGCCCAACGAATGTATATGTTATATTTACAGTGTACATTTATTTTTTCGGATCATCTTAGTACATGAGCTAAATAATGAGAGAGATCAAAACCTCAAGTGGACACGTCACATAAGTCCAATAAAGAAGAGTGAGGATTGAACGGCTATCATTGAAACTTGAACGGCTATCATTGAAAACTTGTTGGGGTTTACAGAAGTTTTGGATCAAGCCTCGTCCGGATATTTTTAACCTTACGAACAGGTCAGATAGAAAATAAATATCATGGTGCGCCCTAGGAATGTTTCAACGGTGGACGTCACTATCACCACTGTTTTCTCGTGTAGTCCAGTTCAGCTTTAGATCTGCCTTATTTTTTGGCTCACAGCCTGAAATGAAATGGAAAAATGGATGGACGGCTTTGATATAATACATATATATCATAGTGGGGCCACGGAACTTTGCCACCTCAAACACAGTACCGACCTCATTGCATTGTTTCAACGCTACGAACTCAGAGTCGAGAATTCTTGTCTGATGGGGAGCGGATTAGGTGTTACCCGGGTAACACTTTAGTGGGTGTTACTCTTACCGTGGGGCCCACCTTGATGCTATGTTGTATATCCACCGTCCATCTATTTTTACAGCCCATTTTAAGACGTGGTACAAAAAAAATAAGCAAATCGAATCTCAGGTGGACTACACCATAGGAAACACCGTAGGAAACAGTGGTGATTGAATGCTTACCATTAAAAACTACCCAAGGCCCACTGTAAGAAGATTCCTAATGTTTATTTACCATCCAACTCGTTGATAAGATGAAACAGACCTTGATTAAAGTAAAAATAGAAAGATCATCTTGATACCAATCTTTTGTGTCCTACAAAACGTTTATAACGGTCATTCATCACTTTTTGCAGTTATGTGGTCTACCATAGATTTGGATCTGCTTAAATTTTGGTATAAAGTCCTAAAATAATATGAAAAAGAGGATGGGCGGCGTGGATATACAAGAAATTCATTAAGGTGGGCCCCACACGGTAAGGTTAACACCGACTATAGTGTTACCCGGGTAACACCTAATCCGCTCCCGCAAAAATGGCACACGCGCGCGATATTGTGTCCGTTCATTAGCTGGGCCGTGAGCTTGACCTGGCCCAAAAATAACGGTCAACTGATTTGGCTACACGCGTACTTTTCTAACCATCCATCTTTCACATACGTGTGTTTGCCCACGTGATGAGCACTCTAACCGATGAGTGGCTAGGATCTCAAGCATGTCTGTCACATTGGCACGTGCCGAATATCTCTCTCATTTTCTTTGTTTTCAAAGGACAAGTAAAATGATCAGAACCGTTCATCCATCGGACCATGCCATATAAAGCCTATAACCGTACAATCACATTGATCAGATGATTTTAACCACTTGATTGAAGACTTTGTTTTAACCGTTGTTCACAGGCCATCGATGATTGGAATCATTCCATCCACACGATTCGAGTTATGGCCCATCTGTACATGGGTCTTCTAAATGAACTATCAAGATCACAGTACAGGTCACAGATTAGATGGGCCCACACAACCAGATCAACTCATAGGCTGCGTGTATGTTTGACCGTAGTCCGTTCATCCGTGGGTGGTTAACGATTAATAAAGAGATGAAAATCCCGACCCAAATATAAAAAAATAAAAATAAAAATAAAAGAGAGAGAGAGAAAGAGAGAGAGAGTTCTCCAATGCTCGATTGGATTTTGATTGTTCTCTTTCTCTAAGATTAGATTTTTCTATTAAATCAATCAAATCAATATAAGCTGATACTGGGTGCGTAGAGATCGATTCATTGTCATCGAAATACCTGTTTTTTTTTTTGAGAATTTGGGGATTTTTTTTTCTGATACATCTTGTGAGATTTTTAGTATTTTTTCTTTGTTTTTTTTTTCGATTTAAAAACGTGGGTCTTTTTCCTTTTGTTGTTCCGTTGACGTTTTCATTTTCATTTTTATTTTCTTGATCTTGTTTTTGTGGATTATTGTTGTTTTTTCTATCCTATTCTGATGAATTTATAACATATTAATATTTTTTTCTGGGTTGATAGATTTGTTATTGAAATTTTATTTTGTGGGTGTCTTGATTTTGATCATTTGAAGTGATCTGATGCAGGAAATCGGCTTTTCTCGCCAAATTCACCATCGAAAGGTGTGGTTTCCATCTCCTTTTTCTTATTACATTTTTTTAATTTTAATGGTCTGATTCCTTCTATCATTCGGATGGGATTTATATATTTGTTTAATCTATTTTGATGATTGGTTGTTTTTGTTTCTTTGATTGTGTTGTTATATAATATTGGATCAGAATTCGGCATTGCATTGAGGATTTATAGGTAGAGATTTGAAACAAGTTGTTGAAAAATTCGAAATCGATTTTAATACAAAATGGCAGCAGTGGTTCTTAGGGGCAGTAGTCAAATATCATCTCCGATTTCAGTTCAAGAAAAAGGAAGTAGGAATAAAAGAAAATACCGAGCTGAGATGCCTCTAGTCGATCAAAACAAACTCCCTCCATCTCAATCTGAATGCCCCGCTTATGAAATCTCCGCCGAGAAATCCCACAACAATCCTAGTGCCGAAAGAAACGGTCTATGTGGTTTGTCTAGTTCGAGTCGAGGCCAGCTCGATGTGTTCAAATCCGATCTTAGATCAACAGGTTCCAGTGGGTCGTCTGATAGAAAGGAACTAGATGTCGAGGAATTCCAGGATGTGGATTGGAGCGATCTTACGGAAACCATGCTAGAAGAACTCGTTTTGAGCAATTTGGATATGATTTTCAAAAGCGCAATTAAAAAGATCACTTCTTTTGGTTATAGTGAGGAGGTTGCTATAAAGGCGGTATTGAGGTCTGGCCTTTGTTATGGGTGTAAGGATACCGAATTGAATATTGTGGACAGTACGTTAGCATTTCTGAGGAGCGGGCAAGAGATGGATACTTCAAGGGAGCATTCTTTCGATGATTTGCAGCAATTGGAGAGGTATGTATTGGCAGAGATGGTATGCGTGCTTATGGAGGTTAGGCCATTCTTCAGCACGGGGGATGCGATGTGGTGCTTGCTGATCTGCGACATGAATGTGTCCCATGCATGCATGATGGATGGTGATCCAACGAGTAGTTTTGGCAGTGATGATACAGTGGGTTGCTCTTCTGTTTCTACTGTTCAACAGCTGAAATCAGATGGTGGTGATTCCATCACGAGCATCCCTGGGCCTATTGTTCCGAGACCGAACAGACCGGATCCTTTCTCTGGTGCATCGGGCAATGCCTCTGATGTTGTTCCTGATCGGCTAATTCCCGAGAAAGGAAGTTCGATTTCTTCATCTGACTCTATTGCGGAATCCTCAGCTGTTACTGAGGATTGCATTCTGTCAGTCTCTCCATCATCTTCACCGGAAGAGAACTCGGGGAGTAGGGAAAGGAGCCGCACAAATGGTTCAAGAAGAGAATCTATCCATCATCAGAAATCAAGTCATCTCGAGAAGCACTTGCGACATGGAGCTAAAGGGGCTTTGAAGACGGGCAAGCTTGGGAGCTTTGGTGGCTTGTTATTAGATAAGAAATGCAAGTCCATTTCTGAATCCAATGCTCTGAATCTGAAGAATCCTTCCTCAAAGTTAAGTAGTGCAGTGGGAGTGGATGTATTTCAAGCTGATGGAAATACCAACCTTTCCATTAAGGTGGGGCCAAACAGTGACTCCGTTTCCAGCTTGAAACCAGTCAGTGGTTTGCCCGCCTTGCCTGTAGCTAATACCGAGCTGTCTTTGTCGTTGCCTTCTGAAAGCAACAGTACTACCGAGAATGCGAGTTTTAGCTATGCCGGAATTTCGTGTGATAAGAGCTTTGGGCAGTTGGTTCCACGTGATAAGCAAGATGAGGCACTTCTGAAGTTGGCCCTGCGCGTGCGGGTGCTGCAGAATCAGATGCAAGAGTGGACGGAGTGGGGCACACAGAGGGTGATGCAGGTGACCTGTAAGCTGAGCAAGGACAATGCCGAGCTCAAAACCCTGAGGCAAGAGAAAGAAGAAGCGGTCCGTGTCAAGAAGGAGAAACAAACACTAGAAGAGAACACCATGAAAAAGCTCTCGGAGATGGAGAATGCACTATGCAAAGCTAGTGGCCAGGTTGAGCGGGCTAATGCAGATGTTCGCAGGCTTGAGGTGGAGAATTCCGAATTGAGGAAGGAGATGGAGGCTGCCAAGTTATGGGCTGCACAATCGGCCGCTAGTTGTCAGGAAGTTTCTCGAAGGGAGAAGAAGATGTTGAAGGAATTTGAATCATGGGAGAGGCGGAAGGCCATGTTTCAAGAGGAGCTGGTGGCTGAGAAGCGTAAGCTATCTCAACTGCAGCAGCAACTAGAGCAAGCTAAAGATCATCAAGCTCAACTTGAGGTAAGTGGTTTGAGATGTCATTCCGTGAATGAGTCTTTCTTTATTGGAGGTATTTTAATATGAAACCCAAATTTCGCATGGAACACACATACAAGTGCTGCATCCTGACTATGTAACTGCTAGTCCCCATCATGGATGGGCCATTGCCCAAAAATAACAGCAATTGGGTGATCCTACTCATTTGGTTGTAGGAGTCTTGAGGGAAAATGGATAGTAAAAAAACCCTCCCAACAGTTCATAGTCAATGGACAAAAGCCCCTTCTTTAGAGGCTTAAGCAGTTACAATCATCCGACTAGTTTGAATTTCGGGCTATATGGCTGTACATGGTGGGGCCCAGTGGTTGAGAGTCCAATGTCCTGCATGTGTGATGTGTGTCCCCATGGAGTGTGTGATATTTAGCATTCCGCTCTTCCTTGATTGAGTATAACATGAGTTGCTTTCATTTCTCAATCATGCTTTGAATATTGTTTTGTTGTTATTAAAAAGAAAAAATTGTTTTTTTTTCTTTGTCAGAAGTTCGATTTGTTCTAGCTCTTCTTTCCATTTAAGAAATGGGTCATTTTAGTTTTGTTGTGTGTGTGTGTGTGTGTGTGTGTGTGTGTGTGTGTGTGTTGTGTTTCCAAAAAATAAAAAAAATAAAAAAATACAGGCAAGATGGAGACAGGAGGAGAAGGTAAAGGAAGAAGCACTCATGCAGGCTAACTCTGTAAGAAAAGAAAGAGAACAGATTGAGGCATCAGCAAAAACGAAGGAAGATATGATAAGATTAAAAGCAGAAAGCGATTTCCAAAGTGACAGAGATGATATTTGGAGGCTTGAGAAGGAGATTGCCCAGTTGAGGTTGAAGACTGATTCTTCCAAAATAGCAGCACTCCGTCGGGGCATAGATCGCACTTATGCTTCCCGGGTGATGGATGGTAGGAGCATCTCTGCTCTTAAGGAGACCCACACACATTATATTTCTGAGATGGTTAATTTCCAAGATTGGGGAGTCGGAGATGTCCAACGTGAGCGGGAGTGCGTCATGTGCTTGACCGAAGAGATGTCCGTTGTTTTCCTTCCCTGTGCCCACCAAGTTGTTTGCACAAACTGCAACGAACTTCATGAGAAAAATGGCATGAAGGATTGCCCTTCTTGTAGGACTCCTATTCAGCGGCGAGTTTGTGTACGCTCTGTTGACTCTTAACCGATATCTACTGCTGTCTGAACTTGGTCGAGTAAAAGAATCTAAATAATGTTGTGTGGGACTCGGAAGCATGTGATGCATCTGAGGTTGTTTGTTGTGAGTCATAACCTCTGATTGCCTTAATAATGTGAGTTATTCTTGTTTATGATCTTTGATATGCCTTTGAGCTTTTCAATGTTTGAGAGAAATTCTTGCAATTTGCAAATGACTTTTTGCATATGAGTTCCTACTTAAAACGGGTGGACATGCACAAGATCGGCACCAGTCATCGAGCAGGTCACTTCATATATTGATAGTGGCCCATTGGGCAATCCTAAATGCGCAAATTCATCAGGCCCAAAAATGGTGGTCAACTGGTTTCCAATCCATCCAATTGAGGTTTTGCTGATACCAACAAAAAAGTATTAGATGGAATTGTAATTACTATAAATATTGGTCCTTTCTTACCGTTTGATTCTTTTCAATTGATGCGTATTTACTATTGTAGAATAACAGAAAAGCTCTAGCTCCTTTACATTGATTTGTATCTTGTACTCAATTAGTACCTATGTTTGAGTGATTTAGTAGCTAGAGCATATTGCCAACATTGAATATGGTTGATTTAATGCACAAACACCATTGCTTCTTTTTCTTTTGAATTTAGGTACAAAATAATAAAAACCCAAATCAGTGTAGTTTAAAGTTCAAAGCTTCTTTATTCATTTTCTTGATCTTTCCGGTTAGAATTCCACCATTTCGGAATCTTTCTTTGAAGAATTTATTGTTATAATCTCTAAATGGTGGTTACTATCAATACCCTCACTATCTTTTCTAGGTTGTGGCCTTATGATCATTATTGTGGAGGAGTATGGTTTTCCATTAAGTCACTCTATTTCTAAAAATTATCTTGTCCATTTCATCTAAGATGCACATGTTGGGCGTTGTATACACTTCTACTAGAAGATACCTTCATCTATATTTTCTTCTTGTATTCTATCAGTATTTATATGCAATTATACAGTTCTTATTGTATACTTACCATTGTAGATACATTTTATATCTTATGCATCATCCTCCAGCTATTTGGGGTTGGCTTTATGAATCTTGTTTCACCGATCATTCCTATCCAAGGTTCAATCCTCGATAATTGAGCAAGCCTTCATATCCTATCTCATCTCCCTGATCTTAGTCCTTCTAGGTCTACTTGTCATCCTCTTTCTAGGCTCTCAAAACCCTAAACAATGTTCTTGTCCTTTATCGAAAGCCATCTCGTCTTCATTGAACATGACCAAACCATCTCAATATGTTCTTCATCATTCTCTCATTGGGAACACTCATATGCTACTTACGATGATCTCACTCTTAATCCCATCCTTACTAGTTTTCCCACACATCTACAATTAATGCTCAATCTTTGCTTATGTTGTCTTCTAAGTTCAATTGCCCAACACTGCTCGGTAGGGCGTTGCCTTTGAGAAACTGTCTTGCGAAAAATTTCCTTACATGTTTCATAGGCATGCAGTGATCAAACAGCACTCCGAAGGCATGTCGCCAATGCATCCATCCACCTCAAGTTCTATTGGAAACATCCTTATCATCAGTTTCCTCTTTATAGTATACAAGAGTCAAGGTGATAAAGCAAATTGCTATGAGGAAGATCTTACCATTGATTTTAACTAAGAGAAATGCTCCAGTGCTCTCAGTGCATCATAAGTTTTATGTGTTCCTAGTTGCATTAGGACATTTAGACAATCCAAACGCTTGATCTAGACTGTACATTAGGTTCCAACACAGATTTTATGGGCTACAATGCAAACATAGCACTAATTGGACAATCATAACAATCTAATCATTAGCATTTAATTTGGACAGTCAAGATCATTACACAAAAATAGGTCTGATCAACAATTTGATCAATCCATTTGTTGGATCCCATCATAGATTGCTTATAGTTTACAGAGTTGCTTTCATTAGGAAATCGTAACCATCCTATCCATGGCTCGGGAAAAAGGATGGCTACCTAAAGAAGGACAAATGAGGGATGGATTAGATTATGCAATCAGTGTGGGTTTTGCATAGTAGCCCATAAAATTTGTTTTGGACTTAATAGACAGTTAAGATCAATCAATTGGACTTTCTAAGTGAGAGATGCAACTAGGAGAACTACAACTTAATTGGATCATTTCTCTTTAAAACTAAAGCCTTGCTCCTATAACTAGTCTTGCTAAAGTTGCATTTCAATACTGTCTTGGTTCTACTAGGTTTTAAGCTTAAGAGCCTTCCTCCAAACTACTAATTAGCTTTACCGCCTCTAGCCTCATTGACGAACATAATGTCATCTGCAAACAACACAACAAGTGCAAAATGATAAGGGCCTATTGCTCATGAAGACCAGCTACTACCAGAAAAAAAAAAAAAAAAAAAAACTCAATCTCACCACAAGCCGGTCTCTCTTGTAACAACACTCTCTTGTGTGTCTTTAATGGTGTTTGTATATACTCCTGGAACCCGTTCCTCTTTAGCATCCGCCCATGTATCCTTCCTAGGTACTCTATCATATGCTTCCTCTTGATCTACAAGACCATGTGTAAGATTCTCTCTCTTCTCTGGATGCTTTTCCATCAATTGTTGATCTCCTGGCATGAAGCAAAATTGCTATTCTAATGTCTTTGTTTCTTTTCTTGGTCTTTGTTCTAACACTCTCTCCCACATGGTATAGTTGATGGAATGTCATGCATGTGAATTGTTCTTGTAAATAGGTAGCATGATGCTTCTCCACCACTCATCTTACGTAAAAATCAGCTGTAATCAGATTCCCGCCAGTGGCATTTCGAGGTTTTCTCACAGGTGATAAGAGCAGTTTTAGATGATAAGTGCACTTTTCGGCACCAACAGGAATTTCATTCTCGCTGGTGCATTCTTAAGTGAACATTTTGACGAAATACCCATATCTCTCTCATTATAGATCTGTTTTCGGTGATTTTGGGCTCATTGGAAAGATAAATTCGATAAGCTTTCCTATGAGACTAGAATCACCTAATTTGAGGTCATTTGATAATTGAGAAGTGGGGCCAAAGTCTTTGATGGTATGACACAAGTTGCATGTAGAGTCAACTTCAGTAAATTGATCGGATTTCTTTTGATACTTGTTGGATTTGAGTGATCTTGGGTTCGTTGGAAAGATAATTTGATGAGCTTTACAATGAGGTATAAATCACCTTAATCAGAGACTGTTTGGTCTGCCACGTTTCCTTGAGAAGATTGATAGCAAGGAGAGCAGGTCCTAGGACAACTTGGATTGAGTTGGGGGAGTTTCTTGTAGGTTTTTTAGGAATTTAGATTCCTAGGGTTTAGGATGTCGGCTTTAAGGTTTTTGGAGTTTAGGGTTTCAGGTTTTAGGGGAATTTTGGCTCTATGGTTCCTAGGGTTCAGGTTTTAGGGATATTTGGGCTATAGGGTTCCTAGAGTTCAAGTTTTCAGGATTCCAAGTTTTGAGCCTTTGATCTTGGTCCAGTTCCGATGCGGTTGGTCACTCGGTTTTGGGTGAGGTGTCTACATTGTGAATGTAGAAATCAGAAGAAGTGAACCGAGTGGTTGCCACGTTGAATGGCAAAAGCTTCAAGGAGACGAGATTATCTATGCATAGAACATGATATGGTCTTGAGGTGGTGAATTGTGTGGTTAACAGGGAGGAAAAGAAAGAGAAGGTGGCTTGGGTTAGGTTGGAGGCAATGGGGATGAGGAGGGAAGCCATAGATCCTACTGGGATGCGGTGGTGAACAGACTTTTACGGTCAATGAAGTGAAGGGAGATGGTATTAAGGAAGGGGATGAGAAGCATTTGGCAGAGGGCAGATGGGTGTGGAAGGAGATTGCAGTTGATGGCCTGGAGGTGAGAGTCCATTCAAGAGTGGTGGAGAACACATGGAAGGTTCTACAATGGAGTCTAGTGGCAATGGTGAGAGCTGGAGCATCAATTGTAGAGGTGTGGGTTTGATTTGCTTTGTGTTGTGGATTTGAGGAGGAAGACAATCCTTAAGCCTCTCAGTAAGAATAACATTTGGATTTCTCTACGGCTGAATAAAAATTTGGACAGAATCATTCATGTCGGTGCTCTATTCAAGGATGGGCCATTAGAATCCATTTGCAAGTGGTCTAAGAGGTCGGCGTGCGGGTGGGGCCACATGGTTTTAGATATGAGAGCTGCCATTGGAGCTACGGTTTCTGGAAGATTTCTATGTGGTGGGTTCATGCATTGGGGAGGTCATTGTTGTTGACCTTGACGGAAGGTTGAGAGGAGTTGAGGGTGGCCAGAATCCATGCAAGGAAGAAGAAGATGGCTAATTCTCCGAAGCAGATCTCTACCGTCATAAGGGAAGAGAGTCTATTTGGGTGGTGTAGGAAGTGAAAGGGGGAGAGCAGAGTAAGCCGGAGGATCAGTGATGCCGCTGATCAACCAGAAAGGAGCAAAATGTGGTGGAGATAGATGGAGTACATATTCAACAATCTGGCGGATTACCTTACGCAGGATCACCTACGTGAGATGCTGTGATTAGGTTGCAGGCGGTCGGTGGCAGGGGAGCTCAGCACGCCATGTTTTCTGGTAGTTGCCTGGTGTGGTGGGGCTGTGGAAGAGGTCCTCTCATGCAGCTCAGCAGCTATCTGGATTAACGCCTGAGCATTCAGGAGTCAGCCACATGCCTTGGCTGATATCCGAATCGAAGTAGAAGGGCATCATGGGGTTCGGGCCATGTGTAGGAAGGTGCCCAAAGCCAGTGTTGTCAAAATCCTACAATTTACAATTTGAGTTTAATCGTAGGCAAAATGATATTTATCCCACCTTTGAATTCCTTTTTATATGAATCCTACGATTTTATGATTTGAATCCTACGATTTGCGATTCAAATCATGATTTATGATTCAAATTATACTTGTTTTCTTCTATTTTAAGCTTCGCTTGGCTTTTATTTTATGTTTTTTAATTAGTGGGCGCTTTAAGAATCATTTAGAAAAATAAAAAACCTTTTAAAAAAGAATTGTTTAGAAAAGGTAAATTATTTTATTTTATTCTTTATAAGATATTAAATGATATCTATTCTCTTTTCAACATTAAATTGTAGAGCTTTTTTTTTTTTTTTTTAAAATATGAATTCTTATTTATTAATTGATCAAAACGGCAAATTAATGTATGATTTATCTGGAATGTTTTTATGGATTGTACTATCATGTTGACTTATGTGTATTTTGGAACCATGGTTAGAAATCAAAATATATTTTTTCATCGGTCTACAAAATCAAATGTCGCTTTTCCAATGTGATTCCACATTCAAGAGGATATTAGTAACAGGCAAGGCCTCCTAACGAGTGACAATTTTTCGCCAACAGGGAGGGTGGGGGGACTCATTCCAATGGCTCGGGGCATGCGATGGATCAAGGATGTCATCGATCATGTTGGCAAGATGGTCAATGTTTCTTTTGGAGATTGTGAGGACTTCATTGCTTTATTCTAATTCGTGGAGAGCAGAATTCATAAGTCCTAGGCTATTGAGCAAGGGAAGATCAATAGATAGATTGTGAGGACTTCATTGCTTTACGGAGGAAATGGAAATAAAATGGAGGCAGTGGTCAACAAAAATGTGGCTTAAAGAATGCGCTAAGAATACAAAATTCTTTGACAACATTGCAAGTGCTCGGGCCAGGACTAATAAGATTCACAATGTTTTGGTGCATGATAAAAATGTGGAAGAAAAATTTTAGGTTTGTGATTCATACTTCAGTTTTACAAGAACTTGCTAAAAGTAAGAGGTGCGAGCAGCTACGACTTGACAACCTATTATTTAACCAAATCTCTATGGCAGAAGCCGAATCTTTAGAAAAGTTGTTTTTCGAGGAGAAAGTTGCAGTGAAAGTAGGGATAAGGCCTCGAGCCTCGATGGCTTTTCTATGGCATTTATCTAGGTTTTTTTTTAAAGAAGTGGTGAAGGGTGATTTGGTTAGTTTTTTAAATAAAGTATTTCGAAAGAGATTGGTTATCATTGTGGTTAGGTGCTTCATCCATAGCTATTATTCTAAAAATTGAATGTGCGGAATGTTTGAGAGATTCCAGTCCAATTAGCTTTATGCTCGCAAAAGAACATAGCTAAAATTTTGGCTTCCAGGTTCCATGCGGTTCTTGCGGACATAATTTCCAATGTCCAAGATGTTGCTGGAAGATAAATCCTACAGTATTCTCATTACTCATGAGTACATCAACATGTGGCATAAGGGAAAAAAAAAGGGACATAATATGCAAGTTGGATATTGAGAAAGCATTTGACGATGTGGATTCAGACTTGAACAATTATATTCTGGAGTGGTTGGGATGCGGGTTGAAGTAGAGGAGGTGGATCCAAGAATGTATTCGGTTGGCCAAGTCTTTTGTGTTGGTCAACTGATCTCCCAAAGATTTCTTTAAGGCTTTGAGAGATCTTCAACAAGGGATTCGCTCTCTCCTTTCTTGTTTGTGATGGTTATTGCTTACAAAGGCGTTCAGTAAAATGTGGGATATAAGTGAATTTGTCAGTCTCATTAGCGATTTAGGGTGGAGAGCGCTGTGTTTTAGATTTCTCATCTCTATTTTATCAATGACATAATTTTATTTGTTGATGTAGACATAGATATGGTGGATAACTTGAGAAAAATTATGAGATGCTTTGAAGTGGTCTTGCGCTTGAAGGTTAATATCCTTAAGAGTGAGATGTTGAGCGTTCCCATCTCCAAGGAAGAGATGGCGAGATTAGCGGAGGTCTTTGGGTGTCATGCAGGGTCTCTTTCCTCATTGTATCTCGGCCTTCCTTTTTGTATCCATTAACTCTCGAGGCATCTATGGGATAAGGTAATCGAAAGGGTAGAAAGGAAACTGTCAAGGTGGAATAGTCGGCAACTCTCTTTGGGAGGCAGACTAACGTTAATAAAAATAGCTATGTCAAATTTATTGCTTTACTTCATGCCTCTATTTAAGTGTTTGAAGTCCATCTTTGATAGGCTAGAGAGGTTAAGGTGTGATTTTTTTGTGGTAAGGAGCCAAAGAGGAACAAAAGTTTCATCTGTTGAGATGGAAAGAGGTGTGCAAGCCTTATGGAGAAGGGGGAGCAAGGAAGCTAGAGGTGATGAATCTTGCTTTGTTAGATAAGTGGTTATGGAGTTCTAGTATAGAAGAAGGGAGCTTGTGGACAGAGGTAATTGCTGGCAAGTAAAAGGGGGATGGTGGGTTAAGGATTCATCATTGTATAGTGGCATTAGGATTGTGAAAGAAGGCTGCTAGATTGGCAATTAAATTGAAGGAGTCACTTTCTTATTTGGCAATAGGAAGAGGATTCGTTTTTGGGAGGATGTTCGGGCAGAATGCTTTAGGCGCTTTAGGCTAAGTTTATGAGATTAGAAGGTTATATTTGGAAACGAATATTCCCATTGCTTGTTACTTGCTCTTTTTTTTTTTTTCTTTTTTCTTTTTAAATCTTTGGTGACGCAATTGTTTGGACTCCATGTCGGAAAAAAAATTTACAGATGGTGAAGTGGACAAATTCGTTAGGCTCCTAGAGCGACTTTATTGCTACCGTCCCTCAGGTAAGAGGGATGTGAAGGTGTGGAACATGGATAAGTTAGGTCAATTCGTTGTCTATTACTTATACAAATTTCTATGAGGATTATTGCTGGGAGAGAGGAGATCACACCTATTAGGTTTGCTATTATAGCGCCCAATGTTCGTAGTATCGGTATCGTTACATGTATCATTGGCTGCAAATATGAGAACATGTATCAATTCACTTATACGAAAACATTAGGAAATAGTCAAATTTCTCAATGAAACTCTAGGAGATAATTGCAAAAAAAAAAAAAAAAAAAAACAAAAAGAAGAAGAAGAAGAAGAAAAATGCACATGTATGATAAGTTTCTTTGTAATGGGGTTTAAATGCATGTAATGCTGACTTAAGGAAACATTAGAGAAATACGAGGGAAATGGTGGAATTTTTTAATGATACTTTAGGAGAAGCTAAAATATACATATTTGGATATTTAAGAATCAAATAATAGCAAAAAAGACACATATTTATATATTTAGGAATCAAATAATAAGTTTCCATTTAATGGTCCTAAAAACATGTATTGTTGACTCAGGAAAACATTGGGAAAACATGGGGAAAATGGTGGATCCATCCATCCAACCATCTATCCAGGCATGCACATATATACATACAAACACACATGTATGATCTTTCCATCCATTCATGCACGAGTTCATGCGCGCGCGCACACATCCATCCATGCGTAAGTGTGCACGTGCGTCCATCCATCCATCCATCCAAACAATTATCCATCCATCCATGTATCCATCCATCTATCCATGTATCCATCCATCCATGCATACATATACACACATACAAACATTCATTTCTTCATACAACCATGCACCCATAAAAAAAATTGAAATGAAAATTTTGTAATAAACAGATTTTTTATATCAATTCATTGGTGATACATTGACGATATAATCAAAATATTGCCGATATATTGGCAATACAAGTGTCACCCGGATTTACACGATTGAAAATATTGACGATACATTGGCCATATCAATATATTGGCGATACAAGCGATACCTGGAATTTCTGATACTACCAATGTTATCGATATCGCAAAGCCAGAGATATGAATAATATCAGGGATATTAGTGATAGTGTCGGGGATACTCCAAGAAGAAGGTACTTATAATTAATAATCTTTAGAAAAGATTGATGGTGATTCCCAATATCTATGTGATGTGCAAGCATAATGCGGAGTTGGTAAATCATTCATTCATCCACTGTCCTTTTACCCAAGGGGCGTGGGAGAGATTCTTTGGTTTCTTTAAAATGCCGTGGGTGATGCTGGGATTAATTGATGATGTATTCTTAGCATGGCATGGAGGCGGGTTGGGGAAAAGGAAGGGTGGTTTGGCGGCTTTTCTTATTGGGCCTTTTTTTTTTTTTTTGGCGTGCGGTGGGTGGGTGGGTGGGTTAGTACACAAACCCCACTGTTAGTGCACCTACCTCCACTGTTAGTCACACTGCAATGTTAGCCACCCTCACTTGGGAACCAATACCAAGACCTCAGTGTTGAAGCGAGGTTATCTTCACTCAGTCTACCACTTGAGCTATGGACTAGGGTGTCAGGCTTAGGGCCTGTTTGGATACTACCAAATAAGTTACTTTTTCTACTTACAAAGTAACTTATTTCAGATAAGTAAGTTTGGTTTATGATTAATAATAAGTAATTTTTTTACTTAAAAGTACATAATCACTTCAGTTAAATTTTTTAGCTTTTCTACTTTTCATAAAGTGCTTGATATATTGTAAATGGGACAGGCCCGGGCTAATTCTAGGCCAGTGAGGCCCACATGCAGAGATAGTCCAGCAAGCAGAACCGTCCATCTTTTTAGCACTATTAGTCAGGTTTCAAGGATGATGCATACGTTCAAATTTTAATAACGTAAACTACCCATTTGATCAAGTGGGCTGCACACGCACATAGAAATAGACATTCTACTAGAATGCAAAAAAATGGTTGAATTCAAGATGGATGGATTGATTGGAATGTCATGTTTATGGGACATGATCAATCTACATATAAAGTTAGGTCGGGATGGGCTGGACCATACTAGGTTGGGATAAAATCACTTGCGCCCACAACCTGAATATCATCGACCCAAGAGGTCCAAGCTCATGCCAAAGCTAATCCATCAGGCTGCACGGCCCATTGTCACACTTGCCATAGGTGATTCCAGCAATCGTTTTATTCTTCTTAACCTTCAGTCCACCGGCAGAGATCATAAGGTTTTAAGAAATCTTATCAGGAAGATTTTTGAGCATGGTTGTATGGCAGGTAAACATCAGGGCCAGCCCCACATGAATGGACAGTTTGGCCGTGTGGGTGTGCATGATGGTTCCACATGATGGGTAGTGGATATTTAAGGTGGGCCCCACATGATGGATAATAACATTGATGGCGGTCCCTACTTGATAGATGACCAACATCAAAGGCGGGACGTACATAATGAATAGTGCACATTAAAGGTCAGCCATAATGACGAATTGCCCACATCCAAGGTGGACATAGGCGGCCCACACAATGAACTGGTCCACATCAAAGGTTGGCTCCACATTAAAGGTGGGGCCCACATCAAAGGTGGATTCCATATGATGGGCAATTAATAATGGTGGGCTCCACATGATGGATCATCCACATTAAGGTGGGCCTCACATGATGGATGGTACTACATCAAAGGTGGGCACCACATGATAGGCGGTGGATATTGAAGATGGGCCCCACGTGATGGACAATAACATTGATTGTGGCCCCCACATGATGGATGACCAACATCAAAGGTGGGCCCTATCTAATGAATAGTGCATATTAAAGATTGGACCCTAATGTTAAATGGCCCACATCCAAGGTGTGCCCCACATGATGGATGGCCCACATTAATGGGGCCACACAATGAATGATCCACATCAAAGGTTGGCCCCACATGATGGACGGTGGATGTGAGGGGAACCAATTAAACTTGAAGGATGATTACTTATAATGTTGGAAACCAAACATACTTTTTTACTTTTTGAATGATAATTATGTTGTTTACAAAACATGCTTATCTGCTAATTAAGTATAAACCAAGATAAGTTACTTATCTGATAAGTAGCTTATCTTAAGTAACTTACAATCCAAACGAGCCCTTAAATACTCTTGATGATTGTAATTTTTCATCCTTGTTATGTATTTTGCCTTAGAATCTTTTCTTTGGCGTCTCTTTTTAATAAAATTTCGTTACCTCCAAAAAAAGAAAAAGAAATTGGTTTGATTTATGGCCTCGTGAGTTGGATTTCCTTATATCAACATAACGAGAATGACAGCTGCACTACTTCAGGCAGCCCAGATAAGAGTGCATGCAATATTATTGCTTTAACAAGCTATTGTATTGTGCACCTAGGGTGGTATCTGTAGGAGCCCGATTCCTTTCTCTAGTACTGTTCTGGATGAGAATTTCATGGGGCTAGCTATGTTTTAGGCCTACCATAATATGCCCATGGCGTACAACCCATCCAACAGCATCACCCCACAAACACCCCAAAAGTAGGCCAGTCCAATGTTCATGTGGGGCACTCCATAAAAAACAATGGGCAGATACCCGAACTCTTCCAAATTCACATGGTGTTACAGCTGATAGTGGGTCAGCCTAATTTTGGGAAGGCATCCCATTGTCAAAGTGGTGAAGGATGTGTTGGATGCTATACATACACAATGGTAGGCCTCATATTCAACTAGTTGCACAAAATTCTCGATCTATAGCAAGTATTTGGATACATGGAATCCAAATTGAAAAGAATCTAGATTTCCTTGACAGATAATAGGTTGTTTGGATAGATAAATTCAACAGAGTAATCATTAGCACAAAATATAAATTTATGCTTGGTATTCAAACAGACGCCTAAAAGTATAATCCGTTTTTTCAACAGTGGTATCCAAACAGTACTTAAAGGTGAAATCCTTTTTTCCAGTGTTGATGGAGATAACCTTCAAATAACATTAACTTTTTTCCACATCCATGTCTTCCTTATATCCAAATACACAATGCAAAGTAATATGTATTCACCTCAAGAGCTAAATATGTTTTCATTAGTATGTTTAGCATGCTTCACAACAATAAATACTTTTTAGGTATTGCCTTTTCAACATCATACGTACCATTAAGATGTTATTTGAATAAAATGGCTACTAATCCATATTAGATGAAGTTCTAAAGCACGTCAGTACTTTTGGCAATATAGTTGCCATAGGCCACCATCCCAAATACCAAGCACAGCAAAATTTCAAAGGACATGCCATGGACATTTCATTTAGAGATTGCTACCCTAGTCTTCATTTTCTTCCTTTTTTTTTTTTTTTTTTTTTTCCGACCTGCTGAAAGGACTATGGTTGTTAATTGCGATCATGTTGCATAAGATAGTGGCATAGGGATCTCATTTTGTTGGTGACATGGCATAGAATCTTCATTTCAGTGATGTTCAAATTCATAGACACCACAAAGCTTGAACTCAAGAAGGGGTGGAATTCGAAAATCACAGGAATTTGCTACTTGGTTCTGCCCTAGGAGAGGCTGGAACTTGGGGCTAGTGTATGCATGTGGGCAAATTTCCTAGTTAGATGACTTTGTTCCTCGTTGGTTCCGATTGCTTGATGTCCATGATTAAACATTTCCAGGATGCTACTTATGGATTTTGCCTCTTTTCTTTTCATTGTACAAAAGGCTTGTCATACATGTTATGCATGGATTTTTATATAAGGTTAAAATTGAGTAGATTTGTGTAAAGATCTTTGAAAGTTTCTAAACTTTTCAGTGAACTACATTTAACCAATCATATAGAATTCTTTAGAAGGATTTTAGAGTATTTCTAATGGTTAGATGAGCGTAACGTGACTTCATCTTAGCCTATGCTAAAAAGTAGCTAAAATTTCTTAGGTCTATATAAGGAGGTGGCTAATCACTTTGAAGAGATTAAAAAATTGTAAAGAATGGTGCTTGAGTAATACTCACTTAAGTAATACAAGCCTTTCTCAATTGCTTGGAAGTCGATTGTATCCTACCCTTGGTCGGACAGAAATCGGTCCATACATGGGTTCTATGGAGCCATTGTGCGTATGGGTTTTATCCCAGCCATTCATCCATTTTTCTCTATCATTTTAGGGTATGAGCCCAACAATGAGGCAGATCCAGGGCTTAAGCGGACCACATCATAGGAAGTAGTGACAATAATGATAGCCATTGTTGAAACCTTCTTAGGGCCCACTTATGATGTTTATTTGCCATCCAACTTGTTCATAAGGTCACATAGACATGGATGAAGGAAAAAAAAAAAAAAAACAAATGGTCAGCTTGATCCAAAACTTCTGCAGGCCCACAGAAGTTTTTAATGGTGGGCATTCAATCCCCACTGTGTGGTCCACTTGAGCCTTGGATCTGCCTCATTTTCGGACTCATATCCTAAAATGATATAGTAAAAATAGATGAGCGGCATGGATAAAACCCATACATCACGGTAGGCCCCATAGAGCCCCCTACATGGATCGCTTTGTGGAGGTGAGGGCAGGACTGCAATCTGCTTAATGCATTTGGATGCTCAATCGAATTGACTCACAATGATTCATTATAAGTAGAGCTATACACGAGTTGATTTTTGCCCTACTCGTTACTCAGCTCGAACCACCCAACACCTGCTCAGTGCTTGACTCGAGTTGGCCGAGTCAAGCGTGGACCTGCTCGATCAGCAAACCAAGCGAGTTCGAGCTAATTTCGAGTTTTTGAGCTGAGTCCGAGTTCGATTCTTTCAAGCTGAGGGGGGAAGGGGATTACTAGCGTCGAGTGGACAGGCAGGCTGGGTAGCTCAGGGGGTGGTCGACGTCAAGCGGACAAGCAGGCTAGGCAGGCCAGGGGGGTGGCCGGCGTCGAGCAGACAGGAAGTGGGGGTGGCTGGCGTTGAGTGGACAGGGAGTGGGGGTGGTCTGGTGGGTGAGCATGGGGGGGGGGGGGGGGGGGGGGGGGGCACCTAGGGCACTCAGGACTTGGGCGGTAATTTTTTGAAATGAAATGGATTAGGGTTTTGGGGGGGTACTCCGAGTCACGATCTGAGTCAAATCGAGCAGAGTTCGAGTCACTATACGAGTCGAGTCGAGCGTGGCCCTGCTCAATGCTCAACTTGAACTCATTGAGCACCACAAAATTGAATCGACTCGGCTCAAACTCACTTCTGATCCGAGCCGAGTCGAGCATTTTCGAGTTGAGTGGAGCGAGTTTTTCGCGCTTACTCAACTCCTGGTCAGTTCTAATTATAAGGTAGCATTTGGTCGTAAAATTTTGTTAATTAGTATTTGACAAAAGTACACTTTGGTTTTCCTATCTATTTGGCAAGTCTAATACAAAATGCAATTTGGTTTGTCATTTTTCAGACTTAAGACAACATGTGGCTACATATGTTATATTAGGATCCAAAGATTCAATTGAACCATCCAATCAATGGCCAACAAAGTTAACGGTCAAGATCAATTATACTATAAAATGTTTATCCTTGATTTGTACCATTGGTCATGTGGCCCACCTTTGATTGCCTAAGCTTCTACAATATTCAGTTTGATCATGCAAATTCCAATTATATGGTTGCTGGCTATGAATTTAATGATCTAAATTGATTATATTGGAAAGTGACATTTCGGTGAACTGGACCATCCATCATATGAGTCCCACATGTGATTAATGACGACTCTCAATAATCTTCTTAATTGGGTGATTATAATCATTTCCATCAATGAAAGAAAAATAAATGGTCAAGATTTATTACATCAGAAAAGGTTTGATCATTAATCTAGATCGTCCATCATGTACAGTCTCAACTTTCACTAAGGGGTTATTTGGCTGCCCGTAAAATACTTAAGTTATAAAGGGATTACAGGTAATTGAATTATAGAGGTTGTTTGGATACCTATATTTGGTTGTAAAGGTTTTAGAGGCTGTAAACATATTATGACTTTACCTATAATTTGAAACATGATTTTTATCAAGTTTCAAATTATAGATAAATGGCATATTCGTTAACATTGAAAAAAATCATTGAATGCATAACTTAAAAAGTGCTCGGCGTTAAGTATTATTTGTTAACATCGCTATACAAATTCTTGTAAAAGAAATAATAGTGCTTCCAAAATTACCCTTGTGCACCTTGCCATGCAAATTTTATCTCCCGACTAGATTGTGTAATACATAACTCAACTTTTAAGGTGTGGAACTTCTTTGACCCCACCATGATTTATGTGTTAGAACCCCACTGTCCATCAACTTTTCCTCGATCATTCTAGAGCATGGGACCTAGGAAATGAGGCACATCCAAAGCTCAAGTGGACCACACCACAAAAATCAGTGGGAATTGAACAACTACCGTTGAAACCTTCCTACAGCCCATTGCGAGGTATATTTGCCATCTAACATCTTCATAAGGGAAAACACAAATATAAGCTTGATTAGAGCCTTCTGTGGCCCCAAGAAGTTTGCAGTGACCCAATTTCCATTGTTTCCTATAGCATGGCCCTCTTAGATTTGCCTATTTTTTTTTACTTGTGCCCTAATATGGTATGGAAAAATTGATAAACAATATGAATAAAACATATACATCACTAGTAGGCCCCACGGAGCCCTAATAGGACCATCTGTCTCCAGTTGGTGGTGGGGGTAGCACCCAATCCCTGCTTGGATTTGCGGGCACGGCTTCCCTAGATCCTGGACGCGGATTGTCTACTAACACTGCCAGTGGCGAGGTGGCTATTGGACAATGCTCTGTGGGCCTCACCATGATGTATGTATTTTATCTGGTCGTGCATCTATATTTTTTCTGGATCATTTTATAGCATGAGCCCATAAATGAGACAAATTCAAATCTCTAGTAGACCACACCACAAGAAAATAGTAATGATTAAACGCCCATCATTAAGAACTTCCTAGGGCCCACTGTAATGATTATTTACCACCCAACCTATTGATTAGGTCACACAAACCTGATGAAGGGAAAACACAAATACCAGCTTCATCCAAAACTTTTGTGGTTTCAAAGAAGTTTTAATGGTGGGCGTTTAATCACCATTGTTTCCTATGGTCCACATGAGATTTTTATCTTCCTCATGATCTAGAAATGGATGGACAACTTGGATAAAGCATATACATCATGGTGGAGGCCACACAACACCGTCCATAGTTTAAGCCATCTAAGTCCTCGATCCATGGAGGTGGGTGGGACCCATGTCTGTTGGGCCCACCATGATGTATGTGACCACATCCATGCTGTCCATCCATAATGAAAGCTCATTTTAAGGCATGATAAAAAAAATGAAGTAGATCCATGTTAGAACTAGAAAAATGCTCCAGGTGCAGTTTTCTCGTGTTTTGTCGTTCTGGGGTTCTGAATAATAGAAACATTCATGGACAATCACAAACATTCACAAAAGTACACAAGAGAAAAGATATCGCAAGGCGAATTTTATTCCAGAGATCCTGAGATCTTGTACATTCCAGGCCGTGATCTGGCACGAGCCCTTAATTACATCGAATGATCGACGGCCCTTGATTAAAAGGCAAAAGACTAGTCAGCGGGGACTATCGTCTCAGAGTTCATGGTCGTGGAGACCTGTGTTTGTGTGGTCGTAGAGACCTGTATTTGTATGGTCGCGGAGACCTGTATTTGTATGGTCACGAAGACCTGTATTTGTTGTGTTTTGTTATAGACTGATCCATCTTTGTACGAGTCGGATGTCTATGTCCCATGTTTTGACCGGAGATCCGGCCTGAGACTGTCAGGGCTTTTAACCGAGGGGTGCGACTCTGGGCCTGTGCCCGTCATTCGTGACGGGTGACTGCGGGAAGACCGATCTGTAGTTGTATGTACCTGAGCAGCTTAACCAGCGGATGTCGTTTGGATGGGTAGGGCATCGACTGTTCTTGAAGTGTCAGTCTTTAAAAAATTCCACGTAATAGCTCAGAACTCTTTCTATATGGTTTATCATGTTAACCATAGTCCCATTTGCTTAGTTCGGACCTGAATCCGGGTCATATTATGATAGTACATATAATGATGATACATCAGTATGATTCTGGGCACTGGCTACCTCTTTTCGAGAAGTTACTTCGTTCATCTCGTTGGATTATATCGGACTCCGAAGGCTTACATTTTGCTCATTGGGTGGGCCGGATGAGTTATTTGACTGCTCCATTGTGTCCGGAACGCTCAAAATACCCAAAATAGGCTCAAACGGGGTCTGAAAATATCATAAAATGAAGATTTAAAGGTGCTGAAATGAACGTTCGAAGTGTTAATTTTTATGATGCGCTGGCCTGATTTTACTGATGCGTTGGGGCCAATGCGTCAAAAAATGATTGCTAAAAATGTTCTATTTTCATGATGCGCTGGGCTATTTTTGTGATGCGCTGGGGCCAGTGCGTCCAAAAATGACTTGTTTTGGAATATTGTATTTGATCCGCTGAGGTATTTTTCTGACGCGCTGGGGCCAGTGTGTCCGAAAATAACTTTGTTTTGAAAATGATTGATTTATTTGATCCGCTGAGGTATTTTTCTGACGCGCTGGGGCCAGTGCGTCCGAAAATGACTTGTTTTGGAATATTGATTTATTTGATCCGCTGAGGTATTTTTCTGACGCGCTGGGGCCAGTGCGTCCCAAAATAACTTAGTTTTGAAAATGATTGATTTTCGTGATGCGCTGCTATACTTGCGCAATTTGAAGTTATTTCATCTCCGGACCTGTTGTGGTCGGAGATGGGGTTTCCGGCGAGGGATTCCGTTGATCGGAAGGGGATTCCGGTGATCGGAATTGGGTTTTCGGTGAAGGGACGCGGCTCTCTCTTTCTGGATCCGGCCAAATGAGGCGAAAGGGGGGGGCAAAGTCGGCCAATAGGAGACCGCCACGTGTAGCGCGTCGAGAAAATGGGTTGGCGCGTCGAGAAAATCACTCGACGCGTCTTAAAATGACTGTTGAAATGCTGATTTTTTAGGGCGCACTGGCTGTCAGTGCGTCTTGAAATTCCTGAAAATGCTTGATTTATTGGACGCGCTGAGGGTCAGTGCGTCTTGAAATTCCTGAATTATTGGATGCGCTGGACGAATTTTCTGACGCGCTAGGGGCAGTGCGTCCTGAAATTTACTTTGTAAAACTGTTGAATTTCATGATGCACTGGGTAAATTTCTGGACGCGCTGGGGGCAGTGTGTCCTGAAATTCACTTTGTAAAACTGCTGAATTTCATGATGCGCTGGACAATGAATTTCTTGATGCGCTGACGTACTCGTGTTTTACAAAATTGGATTTTGTGAAACGGAGGGCTTGCGGGGCCCGCTTTGCGATGGATGTCGATGCACTGGCCTTATTTCTTCATGATTGAGGTAACCCTCCCAAATTTGGAGGGTTCTGATCATGATGACCGGTGGGGTCCACCACTGGCCCAATTTTTCATTTTTGGTTTAGTGTGATGTGTGTTGTGATTTTTGCCGCGATTTTCAATGCACCGGCCCTAAATTTAATCAGGTGATGATTCGGACACTCATAATCATTGTTTTGAAGATTCCGACTTTTGGGACCCCAATAGATGCCCCTTCGATGCGTTGGGATGGGCGTCGGACGTCCATTGCATCGCGTCGGAATTTTCGGGTCCCACTATAAATAGAAAAATCCGGATCATTTGGTCATTTCACTTCACATTTTTGGCGACCAGAGCTCTCTGCCAGCGCGTCGAAAAAATCACCAGCGCGTCGAACAATTATCGCCAGCGTGTTAAATTATTATCCAGCGCATCGATCAATTCAAGGTTCGTGATTTATTCGACGCGCTACCATCAGTGCGGCCTAAAAATAGACTTGGGTGATTTCTGCGAATTTTTGAACGCGCTAGGGTTTAAATGATGCGCCAACACTAGCGCATCTCCTCGTGCCAAGGTCAGGGTTATTTGCTGGACGCGCCAGGGTCAGCGCGTGCCATCTTTTGAACTTTGGTGAACACACCATTTTCATGATGCGCTGAGCCCAACGCGTACTCGCGTGCCTTGCGCAAAACCCATTTACCAGCACGCCATGTGTAGCGCGTCACGCTTCGTGATTTTATGCAAGCGCTGGCGAGAGCGCATACTTATTTTCCGGATTAGGAGACGCGCTGGGTCCAGCACGTGCAGATATTCTGGCCTTGTAAAGAATTTTATTTATCGGACGCGCCGGGGTCGGCGCGCACATATTTGGACTTGAAAATTTGTCCAATTATTTAGATGCGCCAGGCCTGGTGCGCACTGATTTCTGAGTTCGTGAAATCCCCCAATTTTAGGGTCTTGCTTAGCTTAGAGTATCATGCTCATGTTCCGGTTCAACTGATCATTGTCGTGATATTTGGGGCCGTTATTTCGGGTGCGTGGAGCCTTACGCACCCTCAAATTCAACCTGACAGCCTTTGAACATTATCGGGGTGCGTGAAGCCTCACGCACCCAGCCTATAGGACTTGGTGGAATTTGGGATTTTTGCGAACTTTATTCGGGCGATTTGCTGAGTCTCTAAAGGGTATGTGTAAGACCCGTACCCTTATTTGCCCTCCGTACGCTTAATTTTTCGGTAACGGTACTCCCGAACGGATCAGATTAGAGAGCCTTGATCGCAACCCTATTTTAGTACCGCATCGACCCAAGACCTATACCCCGGCGACCGCGTAGGCGCTGCGATTCCAACGCCGCGCGGCACGCCCCATTGCGATACCCGGTGTGAAAGTTATGATCGATCGCGTAATCCAAGATGGGCCGCACAACGTGCGTGTGTCGTGGGCCCCACTTGCACAAATTTCAAGACCATGTCACATCAATCAAACCATGCCCCTACTCTACACACCCATACCCCTATCATTACCCTAGCCTACACACCCCATACCCCCCATCCCTCTCTCTCCTCCAAAGTCAACCCTCACACCATACCCCCCATCCCTCTCTCCCATGCTACCCATCATCACCACCCTCATGATTCATTCTCCCCTCCCCCCCCCCCCCCCCCCCCCCCCATACAAGTCCATACGTAGGGGGAGAGGAGAGTTCATTTCATAGTTCAAGAGATTTGAGAGAGAGAGGAGAGAGAAAGAGGGAGAGATTTGAGAGGAGAGAGAAAGAGGAAGATTTGAGAGAAGTAGAGAGAGATTAGAGAGATTGAGGGTGTAGATCCAAGCTTGGAGGGCCCCAACCATCATCCGGACCGTCCGGATCGTCCGATCGTCAACCCGATCCAATCCAACCGTCCAACCATCCATCAAGGTGAGTGCAAGGGACAAAACCTCTCCATTTTCTTAATTTCTTTCCATTTTCCTTTTTTTTTTTTGGGCCCAGCCACTTATGGATAAGTTGGGTGACAAATAAACATCATTGCAGGTCTAGGAAGGTTTCAATGGTGGAGATCGTTATTTCCACTGTTGTTCCGTGGCATGGCCCAATTGCCATTTGGATATGCTTAAATTTTGGGCTCGGCCACTTATGAAACAGGTTGGATGACAATTAAACATCACTGTAGGGCTGGGAAGGTTTCAACGGTAGAGATCATTATTCCCACTGTTGACCCGTGGCATGGCCCACTAAAATGAGCTGGAAAAACATATGGACGGGATAGGTACAACACATACATTCTAGGTGGGCCCAACGAATGGGGCCCATAGGGTGGCGCCCACAAGGTTGCTGGGCAGCAGCGTCCCCTGGACGTTGTCTGTCTAGTGGTTCTCCTTTTTATTTTTTTTTATTTTTTTATTTTTTATTTTTTATTTTTATAAACTCATCAAGTGGGGCCCACAGAAGTTTCTGATCAAGCTGACATTTTTGTTTTCCCTTTTCCCCTGCCTGTGTGAGCTTATGAACAGGTTGGATCTCAAATAAACATCACGGTGGGCCATGAGAAGATTTCAATGGTAGGGTCATTGTCCCTACTGTTTTCTGTGGTGGGCCCCCCTCGAGACTTGGATCTAACTCATTCTTGGGGTCATGCCCTAAAATGATCTCCCCAACTCGATGGACGGTGTGGATACGGCACATGCATCATGGTGGGACCCACGAGTGGGCCACCAGCTGGCCGAGCCAGCGTGCAAGGATGCTGGTACGCCCAGCGTCAGAGGCGCTGCCTCTTCTTTCCGTTTTCTTCATCTTTTTTTTTTGTACTTATATCATGTGGGGCCCACATGGGATTGATCCACTCCGTTCATCAGGTTCCCCATCTCATGGGGGACCCAACAAGCCCCATATTGGATATGCAAATCCATCTAGAAACATTAAGGTGGGCCAAATGATTTCTGACAGTAGAAATCATTATTTCCACTGTTTTACACGGTGCGGTCCACTTAAAATTTGGATCGGTTTCAAATTTGGGGCCTGGCCCTAAAATGATCTGGGAAAACCGATGGACGGCGTGGATGGAACACAAACATCAAGGTGGGTCCCACGAGTGGGCACCCCATTCACTGTCTCCAGCGTCGCTGGGACGTCCAGCGTCTCTGACGCTGGGACGTCCAGCGTCCGTGTCCTCTTCTTCTCCTTTTTTTTTCTTTTCTTTTCCTATTTCTTTGTTCATATCAAGTGGGGCCCACTTAGGGACGATCCACCCTCTTCATCATATTCCCCAGATCGTTGGGGTCCTAACAAGCCCAATATTGGGCAGGTGATGTGGTCCACAAACATCACGGTGGGTCCAAGAAGTTTCAATAGTCGGTTTTACTAACCTCATTTCTTTTCAATGGTGTGGTCCACCTGAGATCTGGATCTTCTTCATTTTTGGCGTCCAACCATAAAATGGGATGGAGAAACAGCTGGACGGCGTGGATTAAACTTATACATCAAGGTGGGTCCCACATGTGGGGACCTGCCAACGCCCAAAAGGGGCTTGTAGCCCACGTGCTGCTGGGCAGCAGCGCCCTCTGGACGCTGTCTGTCCAGTGGCAGCTCTTCCTCTTGTTTTTTATTTTTTATTATTTTATTATTATTATTATTATTATTATTATTATTATTATAGTAGGAAGGTGGGGCCCATTCGTGGAGGATCCAGTCCATCCATCTCATTGCCCATCACAAGGTGGGCCCAAAAGAAAAGAAAAATGGAAAGAAATTAAGAAAATGGAGAGGTTTTGTCTCTTGCACTCACCTTGATGGATGGTTGGACGGTTGGATTGGATCGGGTTGACGATCGGACGATCCGGACGGTCCGGATGATGGTTGGGGCCCTCCAAGCTTGGATCTACACCCTCAATCTCTCTAATCTCTCTCTACTTCTCTCAAATCTCCCTCTTCTCTCAAATCTTCCTCTTTCTCTCTCCTCTCAAATCTCTCTCTCTTTCTCTCTCCTCTCTCTCTCAAATCTCTTGAACTATGAAATGAACTCTCCTCTCCCCCTATGTATGGACTTGTATGGGGGGGGGGGGGGGGGGGGGGGGGGGGAGGGATGGGGGGTATGGTGTGAGGGTTGACTTTGGAGGAGAGAGAGGGATGGGGGGTATGGGGTGTGTAGGCTAGGGTAATGATAGGGGTATGGGTGTGTAGAGTAGGGGCATGGTTTGATTGATGTGACATGGTCTTGAAATTTGTGCAAGTGGGGCCCACGACACACGCACGTTGTGCGGCCCATCTTGGATTACGCGATCAATCATAACTTTCACACCGGGTATCGCAATGGGGCGTGCCGCGCGGCGTTGGAATCGCAGCGCTTACGCGGTCGCCGGGGTATAGGTCTTGGGTCGATGCGGTACTAAAATAGGGTCGCGATCAAGGCTCGCTAATCTGATCCATCCGGAACGTACCGTTACCGGAAAATTAAGCGTACGGAGGGCAAATAAGGGTACGGGTCTTACAACTCTCCCCTCCTAACAAAAAAATTTCGTCCTCGAAATTTGCAATACAAACCCAAACTAGCCGAAGATCATAAGAAAAGGGAATCGCATCACTATATACGCATATCTAATCGAAAAGCAAACATACAGATATAATCAATCATAAAAAAGATGAGGATAAGACTCGCGAATCTCTGCCTCTCGCTCCCACGACGCCTCATCTGCACTATGATGACTCCACTGGACCTTCACCAAAGGAATGACCTTGGTTCGGAGGACCTGCTCCTTCCGGTCAAGGATACGAACCGGCTGCTCAATGTAAGAAGCATCCTCACGAACCTCCAACGGTTGCCAATCTATCACAGGAACCACGTCTGACTCACACTTCCGCAACATGGAAACATGAAAAACATTGTGGACGCCAGACAACTGAAGTGGCAAGGCAAGCTGATAGGCCACGGCGCCAACGCGCCCAGTGATCTCGAAGGGTCCAATGAATCTCGGGGCAAGCTTCCCCTTAGCTCCAAAACGAACCACGCCCTTCATGGGTGAGACCCTGAGATACACACGATCCCCAATGGAAAACTCTAGGGGACGACGTCGACGATCTGCAAAACTCTTCTGTCGACTCTGAGCTGTGTGCATCCTCTGCCTAATGATATCGATAGCCTCTGATGTCCTCTGCACAAGCTCGGGACTTAGGAGATGATGCTCTCCAACCTCGGCCCAACAACTAGGAGACCTACAAGGTCTACCATACAACGCCTCAAAAGGAGCCATACCGATAGTCGCCTGGTAGCTGTTATTATATGCAAACTCAGCCAAACGCAGGTGTTTATCCTAACTACCTGAGAAATCCAACACGCAAGCTCGAAGCATGTCCTCAAGGAACTGGTTGACCCTCTCGGTCTGACCATCAGTCTGAGGATGATATGCGGTGCTGAACTTCAAGGCAGGCCCCATCGCCTTCTGAAAACTCCTCCAGAACTGCGACGTAAATCTCGGATCTCGGTCAGAAATGATCGAAACTGGGACACCGTGCAGTCTCACAATCTCCTCGATAAACAATTCTGCAAGTCGGTCCAATGACCAGGTCGCACGTATCGTAAGAAAATGTGCCGACTTCGTCAAACGATCAACGACAACCCAGATGGCGTCGTGACCGCGATCAGTCCTCGGTAAGCCCATAATGAAGTCTGTGGTCACGTGCTCCCATTTCCACAACGGGACACTCAACGGCTGCAGGGGACCTGGAGGTTTGCGATGATCGGCCTTGACACGCTGGCAAGTGTCACACTCAGCCACAAAACTGGCAATCTGACACTTCATATCGGCCCAAAAATACTGCCTCCTCATATCACGATACATCTTGGTAGAGCCTGGGTGAATCGTGAACCTCGATCGGTGTGCCTCATCCATAAGGTCTCTGTGCAACTGAGGAATATCTGGAACACACAACCGACCCCTGAAACGAAGTCCACCATCTGACCCAATCTGCCAAATAGTCTGACCCTCTGACGCGGCCTCTTCCCAATAATCCTTCAACGTCTCATCTGTCTGCTGAGCCTCGATCACCCTAGAAACAAGAGAGGGTTGAATCGACAAGCTCGATAACTGCGCGATAGAAGACTGCAGGCTCACCTCAAAGTCATACTCGGCAACCTCCTTGAGCATCCTCCACTCCCGGACCATCATATACGCCACCAGGCCTCGTGGTTGACGGCTAAGGGCATCTGCCACCACATTGGCCTTGCCAGGGTGGTACTGAAGATCAAAATCATAATCCTTCAGGAGCTCCATCCAACGTCTCTGCCTCATGTTCAACTCGGACTGCGAGAAGAGGTACTTCAGGCTCTTGTGGTCAGAAAAGAGCTCGAACCTGACCCCATAAAGATAGTGCCTCCACACCTTCAGTGCGAAGACTACCGCTGCTAGCTCCAGATCATGCGTGGGGTAGTTCTGCTCATGAACCTTGAGCTGGCGAGACGCATACGCTACTACTCTGCCATGCTGCATCAGGACAACACCTAAGCCAATACGTGAGGCATCTGTAAAAACCATGAATCCTTCACTCCCGGAGGGAAGAGTGAGGACTGGTGTAGAAGTAAGATGGTCCTTCAGTTCTGTAAATTCTCGCTCACATGCATCACTCCAAACGAACTCAGCGCCCTTCTGGGTCAACCTGGTCAGCGGGGCTGCAATACGAGAGAAGCCCTCTATGAAACGGCGATAATAACTTGCTAACCCCAGGAAACTCTAGATTTCGGACGCGTTCGTGGGCTGACTCCACTGACGCATGGCATCAATCTTCACCGGATCTACTGCTACTCCTTGCCTCGTCACCACATGACCGAGGAACTTCACCTCCTCCTACCAAAACTCACACTTCTCCAACTTCGCATAAAGCTGGTGTGTGCGGAGGGTCTGCAAGGTGATCTCCAGATGCCGCGCATGCTCCTCCCGAGTCCTCGAATAGATCAGAATGTCATCGATAAACACCACAACGAACTGATCAAGGTAGGGACGAAAGACCTCGTTCATCAATTGCATGAACACAGCGGGCGCATTGGTCAGTTCGAAAGACATGATCTGGAACTCAAAATGACCGTAACGCGTCCTGAATGCCGTCTTCGGGATATCCTCCTCCCGGACACGGACCTGATGATAACCGGACCGTAGGTCAATCTTTGAAAAGAACTGGGCCTCCCGCAACTGGTCAAATAAATCGTCGATCCTCGGAAGCGGGTACCTATTCTTAATCGTGACCTTGTTGAGCTCGCGGTAATCCACACAGAGCCTCAACGAGCCATCCTTCTTCTTCACGAAGAGTACCGGTGCTCCCCACGGTGAACTGCTCGGACGGATGAAGCCTAGTTCCCGCAACTCATCCAACTGCTTCCGCAGCTCCTGCAACTCCAAAGGTGCCATACGGTACGGGGCCTTTGAGATTTGCAGAACTAATGTCAAGTGGACCATGCCACAGTGGGGATGATGTCAAGTGGACCATGCAAAAAATTTAAGCAGATCCTAATGTCAAGTGGACCATGCCACAGTGGGGATGATGATTTCAAACGTTGAGACCCTTTCAGGTTTTACAGTGATGTTTATTTGCCATCCAATCTGTTCATAAGATCACATGGACACGGACGAAGGAGAAAACACAAATATCTGTTTTATTTATGATGCCTATCTATTTTTCTATATTATTTTAGATACGGCCCCAAAAATGAGGCAAATTCAGATGTTAGATGGATCACACCCGTAGGGAATAGTGGTCATTGATGCCCACCATGGTTTCTTCTTGATATATATGTTTTATCCATGCCGTACACATATTTTGACGGCCTATCTTATATGTGCAGGCACAAGTATGGGGCCGATGTGGTCTCAAGTGGGCTATGCCACGAAGACTTTTACATTTCCAATGGGACCCACAATCCGAGTCCTACTCTCTATATATATTAGGCCTTTTAAGGCCAATGTTACATGATATGTTTGGTAACATGCTAGTATGATTAGCCTGATATGTCACACTGATAACATGCTTAGTATAATGAATATCATGCTCATTCATATGCCCATACGCATCATTTATATGCCTGTTATGGATCATGATTAACCATAGCATATGCTAGTTGGCTTGTTATACTTGGGGGACCCGTGCAAGACAGGGTCGCCCCACATGATTGCGCAGTATGCGTAAGTTGGTGCATGATTTGGATTGTATGACTCATGCATTTTGCATTATGTATGTCACGATCGCTTTCACACCCTAGCAGCATCAGGGTGGTGGCCACCATAGTCACATCATGGTTGGCAGTATTGGACACCGGAAACTTGTTCTAGTACGTGGGCGCTATGGATGTCCTTGGGTGAAAGTCCCTAAACCCTGTGGTACCAGTAGGATGCTCCAGCGTCAAGACCGAGTGGATAACATGAGCGCCCGTGTGCCAAATACCAGTAGGCCGCGTCTCCCAGTGTGTCGAGGTCAGTTGGAAAGGGGTGTGACCTTATCCGCCCAGGTGAAGTGGGCTGTAAGGTAGGTCGAGTCTGACCAGCTCATGGAATGGGTCCGCTATCAGTGAGCCGGGTGGGCATTGGCATACCACTGACGAGGCGGATAGTGAGGTCTTTTCTACTCGCTTGGTTACGCGCGCGATGTGCGGCGGCCAATATTAGAGTATACTAGACCCCGATGATGTCCCAGATGATAACTATTTTGATATGTGGATCAGTTGAGGATTGACGTGTTTGCATTGCATCTCTAGCATGTAACACTCGGCCATGTAGGCCCTTGCATCGCATAGCCTTGGGATGGCTGACAGCATTCATGAACTTAATAACTTAGCCCTCTACTACTTTCGCTTACTCTGATATCTGTATACTTGTCATATGCATCACACGCGCACACACGCACTCTACTAGGCTTCGTAGGAAGCTCATGCGCGTTTGTTTACACTGCAGGTACTAGAGCCTATCGGCAGCGTTGAGCGCGGTTTATGTAGCTGATATTTTGGACTTCTACTTCATGTTGTATTTTCCTTTCCAGCATTGTACTCAACAAACTTATTAGTGGATATTTGATGATGTTTATGGTTTTATTTATGCTCCTGTCCAAAAAAAAATTTACCCTGAAAATCCTCCTGGTAAGATCTCAGGATCAGAACCTGGCACATGAGAGCTAGGAGCCGAGAATGGGGTACTACGGAGGCTGTTGGCACCAAGGTCGGCGATCGAGAATTTAGTGAGCCCGGTCCCCGGGTTTGGGGCGTGACAGTATGAGCCCCTATACCTCTGCTTCATATTTGCGCATGCGTGTCAGTTGTTCTAAGGAGGCGTAGGGTCTCATGCACTTAAAAGATTTCTAGATCGCATCAGCTTAATGGGCAATTCTAGTGGCTAATTTAAGTGATGTTTCGAGCATACCTTTGCATGTCTCTTCTTAGCCTTTCTGACTTTACGCGAGTAGCTTCACGTGCTTTCTCTTTCTTTTCTCTTGTCGGACTGCCCTATTGGTTCATCAGTCTTGTTTCTTAGCAGACAATGGCCATAACTCGCGCTTCTCTACGCGCGGCCCGAGACTGTATAAGGCGGCTTCTGGGCTCTCTGGATCACCCTGAGACTTGGTCATCTCTCGCTGCTCAGCATGACGAGGTGGCCGAGGCCTTGACCTAACTGGGCACGGACTCTCGCCCTATTCTTCAAGCTATTCAGAACGTCTTACTGATGGCCTCCATTTCTGACGAACATAAGGAGGTCATCTTTGACTTCATCGGCGATTCTTCCCTCTTGGAAGAGTTAGCGATCCTCGAGGCGGTGGACCCTTCTTTGGCCGTTCTTTCTTATCCTTGTCGAGCCGGCTTCACTCCTGAAGGAGGAAAAAAGGGAGAGCAGACGATTCTTGGCTTGGCTTGGCTTGGCTTGTCCCGCTGGCGGAGGCTGAGTTTCCAGACCGCCACGTTGGTATTTGGAGGATGGTCAGGGAGGCCCTGCGGGAGCATGACAGGCTGGCGATCGACGTCTCCATCATGAGGAATTGGGTTAACGCCGAGCATCTGAACTTCGACTTTGTGCAGCAATGCATTTTCTTTCTAATGGACCTGATTTTCAAGGAAGCCCAGGTCCAGGCGAAGGTGGACGAGTTGAAAACTCGGGTTCTTCCGCTGGTGCAGGACTGAGATCCTCTCTTTCCGGCTATGGGGAGGTGTCCCCGCAATTTTGCGTCATTTTACATCAATTATTAATTTCTAATCATTTAAACGGTTGATACAACAATCTAGACATTTAGAATTGTCCTCGTGGTTGATGAATGATAATCATATCTTTCTGCTTTGCTTCTGTCCTCCCTTGTTTGTACGTTTGTAATGACGGTGTTGCGGTTGTGAATGTTGTTACTTCATTTCTTTTTCCATTGGTTTGAATGAGTTCTGCCGGGGCCTGGATTGACGCTTGTACTTTGTTTACCTGCTGCTTCTCATCCCTTTGGATTTTGTGAATGTTTGATCGATTTTATGCGAACATTTTCCTTTTGCCCTGTATCTAAGCCTTTTACATGCCGTTGCAGATTACAATGGCCAGCGATCCTTCGTAGGCTGGTCCTTCGGGTCCACCGCCAACTCCGTCAAAGCGTAAGCGTGCCGCTACTAAAAAGGTTTCCAGGCCATCGGCCGAGAATTCGCAATGGTTCCTTCCCCCGGAGACATTCAACTTCTACGAGCGTATCCTTACACTATCCAAGGATATACAGAAGAAAATCCTTTGTGATAGGATCGTGCCACCCCCTCCAGATAGGGGTACACAAGAGCAGTGGGATGCCTGGTATGCTCCTCTTCGTGGCTTCCGGTCGGACAGGGCCATAGGGTCCGAAGAGGGCGAAGCTAGCCTGGTCGCGCTTGTTCAATTTGACAGACGAGGTCGCTCGAAGACGGCTGATAAGAGCGCCAACCAAGTATACTTGGAAAAGCAGGCCAAGTCGAAGGTGGATAAGATGAGGGTTGTTTGGTCCTCTGTTAAGTTGGCGATATCGTCTCTTATCATACGCAATCCTTACACGAAGTAATATATCCGATTCCCGAAGAGCTTTCAACGATATCGCTCCCTTCCAAGCATCGAGCCTTCCGATGTGTGCCGGGCCAATTCTTTCTACACCGCCACTTCTTGGACTTCTATTCCTGCTACCTTTCTCAATTGCGCGGTATCCAAAAATGGAACACTCCAGTCTGTTCTTGGCGAGAAGGACATGATATTTCTGGAGCCGAATCATGACCCACATCAACCGTTCCCAACTCATTATTTCGAGACTTTGCGTTAGAGATTTCGTCCCCTGACCGATGTAGAGATTTGGCCAGCCGGTGGATTCCGGACCCGGGGGCATTTGAGTGCTCACCCTGGCTATGAGGCTTGGGCCAACCGAATCGTTGAACAGCATGCCGAGGTCTTGAAGCAGGTGGGTCACCTTCGAGCCATCCAAGCGACATCGAGTTTTTCTATCGAGAGCCATGGGTATACAAGGGATTTTTGAATCATTGGAACTCCATCACGAACTCTTTCCACATGCCTTATGGGGAAATGAGTATCTCCCTTTGGGATCTGTACCGGATAGCAGGTCTCCCTATTCGTGGGGGAATTTACTATGAGTGGACGCCCAGCGATGGTGAGCTGTCGAAGAAAAGGAAGGGCGTGGATAAAGGCTTCTACTCCGAAGCCTGTTACGAATTGTTTGCGGAGCTGCCGCAGTTCCTGGGCTCCAGAGACAAGGTGCCCTTTGAGGATTGGCTGATTTACTTCAGTCATGGCCTGAAGTGAGTTCCTTAACTCGAGTGGTGTATTTTCATTTCATTCTATCTTCTTTCTTTTAATGATGACTTCTCTTTCTTTTTCAGCTTGGATTACACGGCATATGATGAAGGCCGCAGGGATAAACTGGTCTTGGAGGCCAAGATGAAGAAGAAGTTCCCCAGCCGAACAAGCTGTCTCCCATTTGCGAGCTTGCCGGATTTTTAGCCTACTGGCTATGCTTGTGGCCCTTCCAAGCTCTAAGCAGGCAAATAGCGTAAGAGTTTCTTGCTTTGCTGTGGCGGGGAGCTTGGCTAACGGGCATCGCTACGCACTGGCTCCAGCAGTTTTATGCTCTATCTACCGAGCTTTTGGCGGCGTAATCAGTAACAAGGGCTCTGCTTCCTTCGGAATCAACTCTTCCTTCTGCGGGTGGCATTATCTTTCCGGTTGGCTCGGGGTTTACTTCCCGTGGGTCTACGGTATGGAACTTAAGGACTTCATCCGGAGAGGATCGGTTCCGCTGCATGCTTTTTAGAAGCGAAAAATGAACAGTGAAAACTTGGCGACTATCGAGGCAAAGATAGCTCGTCATGATGACGTCGACTTCTTCCTTTTCTCTGGGACCAACAGTGAGGATCCAAAATTGCTTGATGATGATGAGAGTCTTAGTTCCTATCAGCGCTCGTTCTTGGTGTCCATCCGCCCGAGTTCGTTGCCTTTGAGGGAGGGGCTGAGTTTTGAAGAGAGCCGTATTACTCGAACCGATTCGCTCGCCAATTCGTTTATGACCAGGGGGTACCAGAAACTCTTGAACTGGTGACGCGAGAGCAGTGAGCCTATAGCACAGGACCGATTCACTGGAAGTGGATATGGCGTCAACTCTTGCTAACCGGGTCAGGCTGTTCCTTCATCGTCCCGGGTACAGAGTATACTCCCGGTGCCACGTATGGATGGATGAGGTGGTGGGCTCACCAATACTCCTTGGTCAGAAACAATCGACACGTGGCCGATCCTGTCTTCATTCCTCCTCCTATCGTCGATCCTGCTCCTGCGGACGGCCTGGGCTATGTATCAGAGCCACCACATCAATTGGCCACTACCGGTGTGAAAAAATTTCTGACTTCTTTGAACACGGTAATTGATCACAAAAAGCCTGAGCATACACTAGAAGGGTGGGTTGCTTATGGGCAAAGAATTACGCTGCGGGGAGATCAGAGTTCTCCACTAGTGGGTCCCATGATAGAGGGGCAGAGAGAGGGTTATGACATTGGTGATGATGATGAAGGCGGCGATGATGACTGTGATGATGGGGGCGACGATGTTGAGGGTGGTGATGGTGCCCACGACGAAGATGTTGGGGGTGGTAATGATGGAGAAGGTGGCGGCGATGTTGAGGGTGGTGATGGTGATGAAGACATCGAAGGTGGTGGAGAGGGTGGTGTTGCAGTTGCGATGACCCCCTTGACTGGTGGTCAGGGAGGTCGTGGTCAGAGCCCAGCGAGTCGGACGAGTCTATCCAGACGTTCTGTTCCAGGAAACAGTGATTCAGAGCCGTCTCCTGAGCTGTCTGGGCCTTGAGTGAAGACCGCTCATCGCGTCCCCGTTGCTGATGGAGGAAAGAAAATAAAGGACCTGTGGAAGCTGTACAAGGCCGAGAAGGCACGGAGTCGACTCTCCAAGGCTGCCGACAGCGTCCCGATTGACAACGCGAGTGGACCAAGGGAGGAAGGGGAGATGAGCTCGCAGGCAGACCTCAGCGAAAATCGTCCCACGGAAGAGGGTGAAGATAACGAGCTGATATACGACAGATCTGTTCCCGAAGCAGACACAGAACCCATCCCTATGGACCTTGACGGTGGGCCACAAGCTGAAGATCCCCCTCTCGCCGACCTTGTCAGTACTGTAGCTGCAGTAAACCTTAACCCTACTCCTGAGGCGGGCCCTGCTATTATTACAGAAGGGGTAGCACCTCCTGCCCAAGAAACCATGCCCTCGGACGTTGTCAGTGCATCAGAGCCTGTCACGGAAGTAACTCCTGCCGTCGAATCGATTCCGGCCATCACTGCCCTTGAGACAATCGCGCCTTCTTCTCCTAAACTGCCCGAGCCAGCAACGGAGATGGTGACTGAACGTGTCCCAGCATTATCAGTGCCCGTTGCTTCCACCAGTGCTCCGGTCGATGAAGCTCCCGCTGGTATACTTCTTGCCTTATTGCCTTATTTACTTCTTTTTCTTTCCTCGGTGTGCTAATGTTTATCATTTCTTTGGTCGGCAGCTGCTCCCATCAGTGTCCCGGTTCCTGCAGTTTTGCCTGATGTGTTTGCTTCATCTCTCCGAGGCTTGTCAAGGACCAAAGCAAATCTGCTGAAGAGCCTCCTGTCTGACATCGCTGATTCATTAAAGAACGGAGACGAATGGTCCATTTTGGACGAAGCGCTGCAGGCACTAGAACTCAACGCTACGTGGCTCGGAATTGACATTTCTTTCATAGTCGATCACGTAGCTCAGTTCAAGGAAGGGATGGTTCGAGTGAACGAGGCGAGGTACCTCAGGGTTGATCCTTCCGTTGAGGAAAAACGCAATCACTTGCGGTCCCTCCTTCCGAAGCTTGAATTACACTAGGCGGATGAGGCTGCAGTAAGGAAAGATTGGCAGGTTGCCGATGTTGAGTGTCAACAAGCGACTGAACGCCTCGCAGAGATTGACAATGAGATGGCCCGGCTACGAGCCGAACATTCTGTCGTCCATCTTAAACTCTCGAAGTTCAGTGGTCAGAAGGCACGTCTGCAGTCTTCCGTCGACCAGCACGAAGCGAGATGCACTGCTGTAAGGGCACAGGTTGCCGAGCTGAAACAGTCTCTTCCAGACACCCCTGACCCTGCCCAAGTTTTGGCCAAGGCTGAGGCAAGACAGAAGATGATCGAAGAATCTGCAGTTAACCTATTAGAACAATGTTTGAGAACTTTAGACGGTTAAGCTGTAATGATGATTCTTTTGCAATTTTGAAACACGCTGTAATGGATGTTGTAACAATATGTATATTATTGTAGTTCTGGGTTTATATTGTGCTTTTAGCCTGCTTGTCGTTTGATTTGAGTTTGAATGAAAATAGATTGTGCTTATTAGAAAGGAACGTCCCCCTGTTAAGACTCAAACCTACACATGTGAATGAAGATGTAGCTGGGCCTTGGCTTGGGGCTTATCCTGATTTTCAATAGTCTCGAAAAGGCATGGTGTCCTACTTGATGTGTCTTGAGCCTTAACGACCTTTCCGATACCTGTGCAAGCATAAAGTAGATGATTAGCATTTTGGTTTAGTCATTGTATGGTATCCTTTCTTTTGGTATCTACTTTATTACACTTTTCCTCTACTGGGGTATTTACAACTTGCGATGATAAGCCTATGTTAGGTGTAATATCTTTTCAAAAATCGGCCATTCACTAGCGATCTGATGCCCTGCCCTTTGCAATCTATTACCCGATAGGCTCCGTTGGAATATACTTCATCGATGATGCAGACGGGATCCCATTTCGGGTCAAATTTACTTTTCGGTCCTTGGGTCAGTGCCGGACGCTTCATCATTAGCACGAGATCACCCTTCTTGAATGATCTGCCTCTGACACGCTTATCGTACACGGTCGAAATTTGCTTTTGATACATTTCGAGCCTTTGTTGGGCGGCGAGCCTCTTTTCATCTAAATCATCAAGTTCGGCCATTCTGATCTTGGCATTATGCTCGGTTATCAGGGAGTGTCGGAGAGCGACTTGTAGTGACTCAACTTGTATCTCCATCGGGATCACAGCTTCTGTACCGTATACTAGCGAGTAGGGTGTGGCTCGAGTAGCTGTGCGGTGCGTAGTTCGATATGCCCATAATGCTTCGGGTAATCGTCTGTCCCAGTCCTTCTTATTTTCTACTACTGTCTTTTTCAAAATCTTCACGATGATCTTGTTGAATGCCTCGGCCAATCCATTCGCAGGAGGGTAATAAGTCAATGAATAGTAGTGCTTGATCTGGAACTTTGCGCACAGCTTATCAATAGTAGCATTCTTGAAGGGCGTCCCATTGTCTGTGGTGATTCTCTCAGGGATAGCATGCCGGTACAGTATGGTGTGACGAATGAAACTCTCGACATGTCTGGCTTTCACATTTCTCAGGACGACTGCTTCGGCCCATTTGGAGAAATAATCGGTTGCCGCAAGGATGTACTGATGCCCCTGGGAGGATGGTGGACTAATTGGCCTGATCACGTCCATGCCCCAGGCTGCAAAAGGCCAGGACATCACTGACTGATGCAATTTTTCTGGTGGTGAATGTATGATATCCGCGTGGATTTGGCACTGGTGACATTTCTTGACATATTCTATCGCGCCTTTCGTCATTGCCGGCCAATAGTAACCCATGTGTCGTACGCGATGATGTAAATTCTTCCCTCCCTGAGGAGCACCGCATTCTCCTCCGTGAGCTTCTTTTAGTGTATCACGTGCTTCATCTTGGCTTAGACACTGCAGCAGTATTCCCTCGTAGGACCGTTTGTAAAGTACGTCATTCTGGAGTATGAATGAATTTGTGCGTTTTCTGATTTGTGTGCGCATTTTGGGATCCTCCTGTAGAAATCCGTTCTTTAGATAATCGATGAATGATTTTCTCCAATCATCTTCCTCTGTAATTTCAAAGCAGCAAATGGGATCGGTGCTCAATTCTCCACTGTGCAATGCGGTTGTCGGCATAATTCTTCTTTCTTCAATTGTTACCTGAAGTGGGCTGCCCCGGAATTAGCTAAAGCAGCGGCTAAACTAGCAAGTGCATCTGCTCGTACATTCTCCTATCTCGGTATATGTGAGATACTGCTGTTCCGAAACTGATCGAACATTGACTACGCTTGGTGGCAATAGGGCGATAACTCGGGTTTGCGGACTTCGTATTCTGTCGTCAATTGTCCGATGACAAGCCTAGAGTCACCATAGATACGTATTTCCTTGATCTGCATTTTTAGGGCTAACTGTAACCCGATAATAAGAGCCTGGTACTCTGCTTCATTGTTGGTGCATGCTGGGACTATCGTGAATGAATAGGGTAATAGGTCCCCTTGCGGGCTGGCGAATATAACTCCCGCCCTTGACCCTATCGCTCTGGCCGCACCGTCGAAATACATCTCCCAATGGCGTGCTTCATTAATTGCCATAACCTGATCATCTAGGAGGTCATATTCTATTTCTTCACCACTTGCTACCGGATGTGCTGCTAGGAAGTCTGCAATTGCCTGCCCCTTGATAGCCCGAGCCGGCATGTATATCAAGTCAAATTCCGACAAGAGAAGGGCCCACTTGGCCAACCGCCCAAACAACATGGGCCTGTTCATGAGAAACTTGAGAGGATCCGCTTTGGATATTAATGTTATCTGGTGAGAGAGGCAGTAATGTCTGAGTTTCTTGACGGCAAAGATCAATGCCAGAATTGCTGAGTAGTTAAACTCGGCTCCCACTAATGTGCGACTCAGGTTAGAGTGCGCTTTCCTTTCCTTCTTCGTTCTTCTGGGCTAGGAGGGCTCCCAATGAATTTTCGCCGACGGCAATGTAGAGGATTAGTGGCTCTCCTTTGATCGGTACTGTGTGGACTGGAGACTTTTCGAGCAGGTCTTTCAGAGAGTCGAACGCTTTCTGACAAGCATCATCCCACTCAAACTGGACTCCTTTCTTGTTAAGATATGAAAATGGCTGACAACGGCCTGATAAGTTCGAGATGAATCTTCTTAAGTATGCGACCCTGCCTTAGAAACTTTTCAGCTCTTTGAGATTCTTCGGGGGTGGCATCTCCCTGATTGCCTTAATCTTCGTCGGGTCGATTTCTATGCCTCGGTGTCTGATAACAAACCCCAAGAACTTGCCAGAGGAAACTCCGAATGCGTATTTCAATGGGTTCATACGGAGGCTTTTTTTTCTCAGTCTTTGAAACACTTGCCGTAGATGTTCTCTATGCTGCTCATGTTCGGCCGACCTCACTACCAGATCGTCTACATAGCATTCGACGTGCTTATGCATCATGTCCTCGAAGATTGCTTGCATCGCACGCTGATATGTTGCCCCTGCATTTTTCAACCCAAACGGCATTACACGATAGCAGTATATGCCCAACGTCGTACGGAATGCTGTCGATTCTTCATCCTCTGGAGCTATGCGAATCTGATCATACCCCGAGTAACCGTCCATAAAGGACATCACTGCGTATCCTGTTGTGCTGTCGATCAGTAGTTCTGGGATAGGCAGTGGGAAATCATCTTTAGGGCATGCTTCGTTGAGGTTCCGAAAGTCTATGTAGACTCGGATTTGACTGCTCTTTTTCTTGACCGGCACAATATTTGAAATCCATCGTGGGTATTTGACTTCTCGGATGAACCCAGCTCGGATCAACTTCTTGACCTATTCTTTGATTTTGGGTACTATGTCTGGATGGAATTGTCGTTGGGGTTGTTTGAATGCCTTCTTCCCTTTCATGATGCCCCAACTTGTGCATCGCAATTGTTGGACTGAGCCTTGGCATTTCTGAGTATGTCCAAGTGAATATATCTTTGTTTTCTTTCAACAGTTGAATGTATCTCTCCCTCTCTTCTTCTGGGACATTCTTGCTCATATACGTATTTCGAGGGTCCTCTGGGGTTCCCAGATTTATTTCTTCAAGCTCATATATCGTGGGCTGTCCCCCGTCTTCTATCTGTGCGGGTGCTGCACTAGGTTGGATGACGTCGGCTACTTCTTGTAGCTGCACCTCTTCTGTGGGATTGATTGTCACCATGTTGACATGTCTAATCTTCATCTTTGCCCCTAACCCTTCTCTTCCTTGGTAGGCTTCAGTGTTTTCTTCGAACGGTGCTAACATTCTACCATTCGAGGCTGATTCCGAGTAACAGAAGCCCATATTCTTCATGATGTTACGGCTAGCTTCACTGTATCTTCCCTCTTCTATCGGTTGGGGTTAGCGGGGTGATTTCTCGGCCTTGTCCTTAAACTGCACAGATTCATTCGACACTGAATAGAATTTGATTTCTTTCTTCGTATTGGCACTTGATGGTACCACAAACTGGCTAGGAGCTCTTGGGAAAGGCTTAACTCTTCCTATTTTCGGTACTGGCATGTTGAAGCTAGATTTGAGCACACTCATGTGCTGATTCGATATCATCTTTAGGACGGACCGCCCTGGCTGTCGCAAGTGCTTCGGATTATATAAAATTTCTTAGTATTCCCTTGAGGCTCTTCGGCTGACTGACTTGCGGTTTCTTTCTGAATAATGAACTGAGGTTTGCCTCTCTGTTCAAACTTGTTAACTCTAGGTTTTGCTCCTTGCCTTTTCTGCGTTACATCTGGCTTCTTCTTGACCTCTCTTTTGTCGATCGGGTCATAGTACCGGGCATCGGCCAAGAATGATTCTGCGATTGTATATGGCTTTGGGTCTGCTGCCACTCTGTATTGAACTCCCTCTCTGTTGTACTTGAAACATTGATGGTAGGTTGAGGGAATAACGCGGTTCTGATGGAGCCACGACCTCCCTAACAAAAGATTATATGTTGTTACTGCGTCGATTACTTGGCACGTTACTTTCGTCTTTAGCTCTTCAATTTCTAGCATCACGGTGATCGAGCCCAGAGTGCGCTGGCCATCTTGATTAAACCCTTGAATAACCATGGTGCTGGGACGCAGGGCTGACGGTTTGTGGCCCAACCGCTGCAGTGTTTTCAACGACATGATGTTTATGCGGACCCATCGTCAAGCATACATTGCTTAAGTTCCGTGTCTCTAATCGTCCCCGTAACCATCAAAGGGCGATTGTGTTCTGTTGCTTCAATCATGCGGTCTTCTTCAGAGAATGTGATTACAGAGGGGTGATTTATCTGCATTGCTTGCAGAATCGGTGCATTTTCTTCCCAAAACTTATCTGGATCGTTCATTTCTGTTTCAATTTCTGCCATCATCACTTCTCTGACTTCACTGTCTAGCAGCGCGTTTATCAACATCTCCCTATATACTTTTGAGAGACACAAGGTGTCGTATGCTCAAGCGAGCCGGGACCTTTCGCAGGTGTGACACGACATCATATGCTACTGGGGATGCCCCTTGTCTTTGCTCCGACCGACTGGGCATGGCTTCGACAAATTTCTCTTTCAACTTCTGCCCATGGGACCTCGTTGATGGTGTATTCGGGTTTCCATCTTCTTGCATCAGGTCGACTGGTTCGGGCCGAACGCGTTCCTGCATTTGCCTTCCGGATTGGAGGATAACGGCATTGACTTCTTCTTCACGTGCTCCTGAGGTCTCTCCTGCTGACGGCTATTCTATGAACGATACCATCGCACAATGTACCTGAGCCTCGATAAGTCGGCTCTTCTCCCGGCTACTCTTCTTTCTCGCCCCTTGCTTCTTGTGGTTAAGGAGTCTTCGTCTATTCTCAAGCCTCCTCCTGCTGCTAACCAAAGTCCAGGGCTCTTTAGGTTCAGGGAACAGGACGTGCAATAAGATGCTTTCTTTTGAGGGGAAGGCTGAAACTACCCCAGATGTTTCCTTCGTCGTTGTTTCTGGTGACTTCATACTGATCACCCCTTGGTTGATCAACCCTTGTATTCTTCCCTTTAGACTAAAACAGTTTTCTGTTTTGTGGCTCAGACATCGATGGTATTTACAATATCGGGGATCGTTCACCTTCCCAACTTCGTGTGGCCGAATCGGTTCTGGTAAGCGGATTACATTTTCCTCCACTAGTTGCTCCATGATGGGGATCAGATTGGCCATGTCGAATGTATATGGGTCATTGGCTCTTTCTCTTTCGGCTATTGTTATTCCTCGAGAAATATAAGGCCTCTTGCCTCTGTCTAGGGTAGGCGTTGCTTTTGTGTCCATCTTTGAATCCACGGCAGACCGCTTCCGATCTATTATACCTTTGCCTTTGTTTATATTGTGCGTTTCTGCAATCCTTACTCCCTCTCTCCTTTGCCTTTCGGGCCTGAAGTTCACCCGTGCTACGGCTTCTTCTACCAGGTGCGCTTTGGTGGCCAGTTCTCAAAAAGAGTGAAAACTATTCCCCGATAATCTGTATGATATCATTGGGTCCAGGGCTCGCATACACATCTTCATCTGTTCTTTCTCACTAGGCAACTCTTGGCATTGAGCAGCTATCATCCCCCATCGGTCCATGAACTTTTCCACGGGTTCGCCCTGTCTTTGTCTGATCAAGGCCAGGTCTGTTACTGATGTTTCTCTCTCTATAGAGAAGAATTTCGAGATAAAACTATCTCGCATTTGCTTCCACGATCTCACTGATCCAGCTGGTAGCGACATGTACCATTGAAAAGCTTTCCCTGTCAGCGTCGACCCAAATAGCCGCATACAGTACGGTGGGACGGCCGACCAATTCCCCAACGCTGTGAGGAAGTGAGTAATATGCTCCTCTGGTGATCCTCTACCGTCGAATTTTTTAAAATCCGGACATCTGAAATTGACTGGGAATGGTATTTCTTCCATCTCTAGCGAGTACGGGACTTGGTATTTATACCCAGTTCCTCTTTCCTTTTCTTTCTTTTGTCGCATGAGGCTCGTAATTGTTTGCGACAGTTCCTCCCTCGACATTTGCATAGTCGGGACTGGTACTCGCTCCGCTGGAACTCTTCTGGCCTGAGTAAGTTGTTCGGCGTCAGCTAGCCCTTCCGCTGCCCCTTGAGATTCTTCGGCTAATGGGCGTGTGGGTGGTACGAGACTTCTGGTAGCATTCTGAGTTATAAAGTGGTCAATGCTTCCTGAATTATCCCCATTCGTTCATTCGTTTCCCGATTGGCCTGAACTAATCTGTCGATCTGATCTTGGACTGTAGGCAATTCTTCTGCTTCATACGATCCCTCTTCTGCCTCTGCTACTTGAACCATTGCGATCAGCACTGGTCGGGCCTTCTGATCCTGCCTCTGTCCTGGCTTGAGAACTGTCATGGGCTTGGAGCTCTTCACAATTGTGGTCCCGATCAACTTACGTGTGACACAGGTGGTCTTGGTGTTGAGCTCTTAATTGTGTATATTCTAACCCCAATTCATCACTCATTGTGCAAGGTTTATATGGTTTGTAAGCTAATTCAATGCATGTTTTGTGACTACAGGTTGAGGGTAGACTCTACTCAATTGAAGACATAAAGAGCCCACTCGGGATCATTCTGATGAAGAATGTTTGAGGACCAAAGAAGAAAAGAAAGAAAGAACTAAAGAAGAGAAGAAAGCAGACGAAAGAAAGGAAGAAAATAAGAAGAAAATGAAGCTGACCGGTCGTGACCGGTCGGCCAAGGAAGCCAGACCGGTCAGTGACCGGTCAGCCATGTATATTGGGTATTATTGAAGGGGACCGACCGGTCAGGACCGGTCGGTCATTGGTGCTGGAAAAGTGTTGAAGGCGTCCGACCGGTCATGACCGGTCGGACATGCTTGCTGGACCAAGAAGGAATAGGCCCGACCGGTCATGACCGGTCGGTGATGTTTGCTGGAGTGTTTTCACTTGAGGCCGACCGGTCTTGACCGGTCGGCCATGCGTATGAACTTAGAAACTTCTAATTTCTTCCCGATTTTCTCTGCGCTGCGTAAGAGTTTCGCAAATTCCCGATTATTCCGACGTTGTGGAGCCTCCAGACTATAAGAGGACACCTAGGGATCGTTCCTAGGGTATCCTAGAAGGGTTCAAGCGAGGTTGGAGGCTGTGGAAGTGAAGATTGGAGTTTCACAACTCCTTTTGGTTTGCTTTGTTGTTTTCATGCTTTTTGTAGTTGTTTCATGTTTCCTTGGATCATGAGCGGCTAAACCTCTTAGCTAGGGCTAAGAGGTGAAGCTTGTAGTGAATCCAAGATGTTTTAATTCGTAGTTAAGTGGTTTTAGTTTTGGAATTCATGATTATGAACTAAGGTTTGAAGTTTATACAAGTTTTTAAGTAATTTTTCTTAGTCTTGTGATGACTCATGGATGTTTGGATGAATTACTTATCTTCTTAATTTGTTTGCAACGGTATAGACCTGTATGATCCGAGGAATCGGAGTGAGCTCTAGTACTAAGCTCTTCATAAAGGGACTTCAGGCCAAAGTTCTATTTTTGATTTTCTGGAATATGTAAGGACTGTGCTGGTGATTTGAATCTAGTTCAAATCCTAATCTAACCTTGTCTTGTGAGAGGACTTGGGGATGGTTATGATTGAGAACTGGACCTATAGGAAAGGGGAATGACCTATGCAATTGAGCATGCTCAGCTCAGCCTAGATTGAGTGAATCTTATGCATAGAACTTACATATTACAGATTGCTTGGTTTAACAGTTTTATCATCCGACTGGACGGACAGGAATGTCGATTCTAGTTGAGAGAATAAGAAACCACAGCGGATTGAACATCAGGGATTGCTACAAGTGGATCCTTGATACCCTAGTGCCCTCTTACAATTAATTACTTTCAATTTAATTTAGCTTTTGTTACTCACATCAACTTCATACAACAATCTGATTAGTAGACTTCAATAGACACTTGTGGATGAATTTGTGAGATCCTACATAGTCCCTGTGGATCGACCTCGGTCTTACCGAGTTTATTACTACATCGCAACCCTACACTTGGGGAAGCGAACAAGTTTTTGGCGCCGCTGCCGGGGACCTTGACGGTTTCCACAAATTTCTGAAATTAGTATCTATTTAGAATTTTTCTTAGATTTTTAGAACTAACTTAGTTTATTTATTTGATTCTTTTCTTTTCAGGGATTTCTAGGAAGCTGAAGAAGATACAAGAGTTTCAAGTGCGAATCAGGTTCTATCTTTCTAAACCTTGCTCTTCTCCCCCTCCTATTCATTCCTATTCATCTCTTGTAGATTGGGTGGAGATTCCTTTTGGATCTCTAAAAGGTCGGCCTTTTTGCCACCTGGATTCCTATTGGTCGGCTCAGCCGCCTTGGATCACCTTGTGCTCAGAGATTTCTTTTCTCATCTCTACTCCTCTTTTTCCTTTTTCTGCACTTTTTCTCAAAAGATTCAAAGAGTGGGTGGGGAGTTCTCTGAACCCCTATTGACCAGGAGAAATCGGTCTTTATCCTTGCTTCTGGCCTAGCCATTGCAAGACACCTTGTGCTTCGGTCTTAGAGAAGAGTAAAGAAAAGGGAGGAAGAATTCTCCTTTCTTTTTGTTTCTTATTTTTGATTTTGCATGCCACATTGGGCTCGGGATTCCAATAACCGACTCATAAGTGAAGGGGGGATAGTAGAAGGCTTTGATAGAGAGCCACGTGTTAGGAGACATCTAGATTCTCCAATTTTATCTGAAAGTATGGCTGCAAATCAACCTAACCCGGTTCAAAATCAAACTGAAACAGGGGAGAATGTGGTTGAGAATGTTCCCCGACCTAGGACTTTACATGATTTTTTGCAACCTGCAAGAACGAGCACTCCCTCATGCATAGTATTTCCACCAAATGCAGAGAATGTGGATTTGAAACCGGGAGTGATCAATCTTCTCCCTAAATTCCATGGTTTAGACAGTGAAAGTGCCTATCAACACCTTAGGGAGTTTGATGAGGTAATCACCACCATGCACTTTGCAAATGTGACTGAAGATGTAGTAAGACTTAAATTCTTCCCTTTCACTCTTAAGGATAAAGCCAAGGGTTGGCTTTATGCATTGAGGCCAAGATCAATTGGGTCATGGAATGATATGCACAGAGAATTTATAAAAAAATTCTTCCCTACTCACAAAACGAACATGCTTAAGCGCCTTATCATGAACTTTGCCCAAAAGGAGGATGAAACATTTCCCCAATGTTGGGAGAGATTCAAGGACCTATTAAACGCATGCCCACATCATGGCTATGAAAATTGGCGGATTATAAGTTTTTTCTATGAAGGACTGATTCCATCCATGCGCCAATTTATAGAGATGATGTGTAATGGGGAGTTCATGAATAAGGAAGCTGATGAAGCATGGGATTATCTGGAAGAATTGGCTGAAAGTGCACAATCTTGGGACACACCTAAACCAACAAATTCCAAGATTGGCCAACAAAAGGAAAAGGGAGGAATGTATGTCTTATCAGAAGAAGATAGCATAAGTGCACGGTTGGCTAGCCTTACAAGAAAGGTCGAAGCCATGGAATTAAGGAAAGGAGAAACAATCAACTCCACTGAGGTTGAAACTGTTTGTGGAATTTGTGCTGGAAATCAACATGCTACACCAGATTGTCCCACGATTTCAGCAGTCCAAGGCATCCTACAAGAACAAACAAATGCCATAAACAGTTATCAGCAGCAATATGGTGCTCCAAACTCAAACACGTATAATCCTAATTGGAAGAACCATCCCAACTTCAGTTGGAAGAATGGGCCCAATGCAAATGCAAACAACACTCCAAAAGTATCACTAGAAGAGATGTTGGGTGCATTCGTATCGGTCCAGAATGAGTATAACAAGACAAATTCTCTAAAAATAGATGGGTTCATGCAAGAGCAATTGAAATTCAATCAAAACTCAAACCAAGCCATCAATGAATTGAAAACATCTTTGGCTAGAGTTGAAGCTCACCTTAGTGTTAGAGAGAAGGGCACACTCTCTGCCCAACCTCTTCCTAACCCAAGGACCCAATATGAGATACAAGACGCAAGCTCATCCTCCCACCATACGGAACATGTCCAAGCTATCACCACTTTGAGAAGTGGGAAAGAAATTGATAAATCTAATCCGGTGAAGGCCCCCAAGCCTAAGGATCCGGAAATTCCCAAAGAGGATGATAGCCCAAACAATATTCCACAAGAGAAAGAACCGGAAAGACAATACAAGCCGGTTGCCCCATTTCCACAAAGGTTGATTTCACCTAAACCTTTAGACAAAAATCTGGAGATTCTGGAAGTTTTCAAGCAGGTGAAGATCAACATCCCGCTGTTGGATGCAATAAAACAAATACCATCTTATGCTAAATTTTTAAAGGAATTGTGTACAATCAAAAGGAAACATAACGTTCACAATAAAGTGCTTTTGGCTGAGAATTTGAGCGCCATCATCAAACAAGAGGTGCCCCAAAAATACAAGGATCCAGGTAGTCCAACCATCTCATGCATCATAGGAGACTACCAGATTAAACAAGCCCTACTCGACTTGGGGGCAAGTGTGAATCTCATTCCATACTCGGTCTACGAACAACTTGGGTTAGGTGAATTGAAACCCACCAAAACCACACTCCAACTTGCTGATAGATCCGTCCGGATACCGAGAGGAATGGTAGAGGATGTTCTAGTCCAAGTTGATAAATTCTACTACCCAGTAGATTTTATTGTCTTGGACACACATCCCGTGATAGGCACCGGTACTCAAATTCCCGTCATACTTGGACGACCGTTTCTAGCCACTTCAAACGCCATTATCAATTGTAGAAACGGACTTGTACAAATGTCCTTTGGAAATATGACCCTTGAGCTTAACATATTTGAGTTATGCAAACAACCGCGGGAAGTTGATGATGATGTCCACGAATTAAACATGATCGAATCATTCGTGGAGGATACAGTCCCCTTATCACTATTTTCCAACCCTTTGGAGGCATGTATGGCCCACTCTCATGAGACAAATGATTACACAATACGAGAGAGGGAGGCCATTCTAGATGTGATGCTGGTGCTTGAGAATAAAAGATGGAGGGCCCCAATTGAACCTTTGCCTGTAAATGAGAACAAGGCCCTCCCATCCAACATCAAGGCACCAAAACTCGACCTAAAACCATTGCCAAGTGAGCTAAAGTATGTTTATTTAGGTCGAGATGAGACATATCCAGTGGTGATTTCTTCCCACTTGGATGAGGAACAAGAGAGTAGGCTAATAGCCACTCTATTAGAGCACAAGAGTGCCATTGGATGGTCAATTGCGGATCTCAAAGGTATAGACCCTCTGATTTGTACTCACCGCATACACCTTGAGGAAAATGCAAAATCATCCTGGCAACCACAAAGACGACTAAATCCAAACATGAAGGATGTGGTTAAGGCCGAAGTGGTGAAACTACTGGATGTAGGTATCATTTACCCAATATCTGATAGCCAATGGGTGAGCCCAACTCAAGTGGTGCCTAAGAAATCCGGAATAACCATCGTAGCCAATGCCAATAATGAACTCGTACCAACTAGAGTCACTACCGGTTGGAGAATGTGCATTGACTACAGGAAGCTAAACACTGTCACGAGGAAAGACCACTTTCCCCTACCGTTTATTGATCAGATTTTAGAACGGTTGGCGGGTCATTCCCACTTTTGCTTCCTTGATGGCTATTCAGGGTACAACCAAATAGAAATTGCCCGCGAAGACCAAGAAAAGACTACACTCACATGTCCATTCGGCACTTTCGCCTATCGACGGATGCCGTTTGGACTATGTAATGCCCCTGCCACATTTCAGCATTGTATGATGAGCATCTTTTCTGACATGGTGGGGACCATTCTCGAAGTCTTCATGGATGATTTTTCCGTATTCGGTTGTAGCTTTGATGAATGCCTTGAGCACTTGAAATCTGTGCTAAAAAGATGTGAAGAGAAGAACCTTGTGCTCAATTGGGAAAAGTGTCACTTCATGGTTCAAAAGGGAATTGTACTTGGTTACATCGTTTCACAAAATGGAATTGAGGTGGACAAGGCGAAAATTGATCTTATCTCTAACCTCCCACCACCCAAAAGCATACGAGATATACGGTCCTTTTTAGGACACGCAGGATTTTATAGAAGGTTCATAAAGGATTTCAGTTCACTCTCTCGCCCTTTATGTAACCTACTTCAAAAGGAAAATTCATTCGAGTGGAATGAAGAATGTCAAAAGGCCTTTAACACCCTTAAAGGTATGTTGACATGTGCCCCAATAATGCAACCACCTGATTGGAGCCTTCCTTTTGAGATTATGTGCGATGCTAGCGACTATGCTATTGGGGCCGTGTTAGGCCAAAGAAAAGATAAAAAGCCATGTGTCATCCACTATGCAAGTAGAACCCTAAACTCAGCCCAGGCAAACTACACTACCACTGAAAAGGAAATTTTAGCCGTAGTTTTTGCTTTGGAGAAATTTAGATCCTACTTGATTGGATCCAAGATCATTATATTCACTGACCATGCCGCACTTAAGTATCTGCTTTCTAAGAAGGATGCTAAACCACGGTTATTAAGATGGATCCTCCTACTCCAAGAATTCGACTTAGAAATACGTGATAAGAAAGGAGTAGAGAATGTAGTAGCTGACCACCTCTCTCGACTTGTCCTCACTGATTCCCCTGAAACGACTGCAATCAATGACATGTTCCCTGATGAACAACTTTTTGCTGTTTCCCAATTGCCATGGTATGCGGACATTGCTAATTATCTTGCTACAGGTACAATTCCTACATATTGGAAAAAGCAAGATAAAGATAGATTCTTCTCGGAGGTACGGAAATTCCTATGGGACGACCCATACTTGTTCAAGTATTGTCCCGATCAAATCATAAGGAGATGTGTCCCAGATGATGAGCAACAAAGTATCATTTCCTTCTGTCATTCTCAAGCATGTGGTGGTCACTTTTCGGCCAAAAAGACCACAGCAAAAATTCTGCAATGTGGGTTTTATTGGCCCACCATGTTCAAAGAGACACATGAGTTTTGCAAAGCATGTGAACCTTGTCAGAAACTGGGAGGAATCTCCCGTAGAAATATGATGCCACTCAATCCCATCTTAATTATCGAAATTTTTTATTGTTGGGGCATCGATTTCATGGGCCCATTCCCATCTTCTTTTGGAAATTTATACATCTTACTTGCTGTTGATTATGTTTCCAAATGGGTCGAGGCCATTCCTTGCCGGAATAATGACCATAAAACGGTCATTCGATTTTTAAAAGAAAATATTCTTTCCCGGTTTGGAACGCCTCGAGTCATCATAAGTGATGGAGGGTCTCACTTTTGCAATCGCCCTTTTGCAGCCCTAATGAAGAAATATGGCGTTACACACAAAGTGAGCACCCCCTATCACCCACAAACTAGTGGACAAGCTGAGATATCCAATAGGGAGATTAAACACATTTTAGATAAAACGGTGAATCCCGATCGCAAGGATTGGTCACTTCGACTTACCGATGCGCTTTGGGCTTACCGTACCGCCTTCAAAACCCCTATTGGAATGTCTCCCTATAGACTTGTCTATGGGAAGGCTTGTCACTTGCCTGTGGAGTTGGAACATAAGGCGTATTGGGCTATTAAAACAATGAATTTCAATTCTGACAAGACAAGCTCGCTACGCAAACTTCAATTAAATGAACTTGCAGAAATCCGGAATGAAGCTTATGAGAATGCGAGAATTTACAAGGACAAGACGAAGATATTCCATGATAAGAATATTCTTCGCAAGACATTCACGATCAATCAAAAAGTCCTCATGTATAATTCTCGCTTACATCTCTTTCCGGGAAAATTGAGATCTCGATGGACCGGTCCCTACATTGTGCAAACTGTCTATCCGTATGGGACTGTCGAGCTATTGAATCCAAGGAACAGCAATATTTTTAAGGAAAATGGGCAGCGATTAAAGCCGTTCTTTGAAAATTTTCCTTCAGAAGGTATGTCCATACCCCTGAATGATCCTGTGTATCAGGATGATTGATCTCCTAGTCTGATGGAGGTATAGAGTAGTTAGGATTAGGATTTCGCTGCTTTTGTTTTTGTTTTCATAGGTTTGTTAGAAGGAGAAAGATTTCCAATGTTCACTCTCTCAGGTAATATCATTCCTCACTCCCTTTTATTTTCAAATTGCTCTCATGTTTTGCTCATTGCGCATCTTTTACATTGAGGACAATGCAAGATTTGGTTGGGGGGTGTAGGACCGCTTGGATGAATCCAGCATTTTGCAACATCTCAAGCAATTATGTGGAAATTTTTCGATTTTTTTTAAAATTTGAAACTCTTTTGGAAAACATTAGTTCTATGCATTCGAGTTGATATGAGCATAAGAGGAGGAGATATGAAGCGTATAAGGCTGGATGTCTGGAATCTCTCATTGCATAATGGTTTTATATGTGAACTCCCCTATTTTTGTGATTGATAGAAAATCTGAACACTTTTACACCTAGTTCACATTACACGATTTTCATGAGTTGAAGGGATTATGTGATTTATGGATTAGCTAGACTTTGAATTAAAGTATTGAGCAATCAGGCCGGGGGTACTTTGTCCATCCTTGTCCATGGGAAAATAATGAAAGATATGGATTTTTAAAAATCCTATCTAATTTAAAAAGAAAAAGGAAAAGGAAGGATGAAATTGGGAATGTGGAAAAACGGTGGAAAATTCCGATTAGGGCTACCTACTACCAACCGGGGGATGGTCTACCCGTAACCAAAGCCGGAAATGGGACGTAGTGTGAAAGTAGTCGGAAGGACGGTAAGGCAAATTCCTGTCATTGGCTTGATGTGGCTCTATGTACCTTGAATTCAATAGTCTAGTTGATCTATGAAGAAGATAATCCTAGAAACTCATGGAATGAATTTTCACTACCCACACTAGGATGAATTTGTTCAAGTCCCTCTATTTGTCAACCAATCAGTGGGAATCTCATATGAATGCCTATTATGCCTTGAGGATTTATGGTTCCAACCTTTGACGCCTAATCTTTCTGAATCTTACACTTATGAACCTTGGAATGTATAGAAGGATGGTTTCTGAAAGAGAGTTGAGTTTTTGAAGAATGAGATTAGCTTCACGCATGTTTTGCTCGGGACTAGCAAAATGCTGGTTGGGGGGTGTGTTGAGCTCTTAATTTTGTATATTCTAACCCCAATTCATCACTCATTGTGCAAGGTTTATATGGTTTGTAAGCTAATTCAATGCATGTTTTGTGACTACAGGATTGAGGGTAGACTCTACTCAATTGAAGACATAAAGAGCCCACTCGGGATCATTCTGATGAAGAATGTTTGAGGACCAAAGAAGAAAAGAAAGAAAGAACTAAAGAAGAGAAGAAAGCAGGCGAAAGAAAGGAAGAAAATAAGAAGAAAATGAAGCTGACCGGTCGTGACCGGTCGGCCAAGGAAGCCAGACCGGTCAGTGACCGGTCAGCCATGTATATTGGGTATTATTGAAGGGGACCGACCGGTCATGACCGGTCGGTCATTGGTGCTGGAAAAGTGTTGAAGGCGTCCGACCGGTCATGATCGGTCGGACGTGCTTGCTGGACCAAGAAGGAATAGGCCCGACCGGTCATGACCGGTCGGTGATGTTTGCTGGAGTGTTTTCACTTGAGGCCGACCGGTCTTGACCGGTCGGCCATGCGTATGAACTTAGAAACTTCTAATTTCTTCCCGATTTTCTCTGCGCTGTGTAAGAGTTTCGCAAATTCCCGATTATTCCGACGTTGTGGAGCCTCCAGACTATAAGAGGACACCTAGGGATCGTTCCTAGGGTATCCTAGAAGGGTTCAAGCGAGATTGGAGGCTGTGGAAGTGAAGATTGGAGTTTCACAACTCCTTTTGGTTTGCTTTGTTGTTTTCATACTTTTTGTAGTTGTTTCATGTTTCCTTGGATCATGAGCGGCTAAACCTCTTAGCTAGGGCTAAGAGGTGAAGCTTGTAGTGAATCCAAGATGTTTTAATTCGTAGTTAAGTGGTTTTAGTTTTGGAATTCATGATTATGAACTAAGGTTTGAAGTTTATACAAGTTTTTAAGTAATTTTTCTTAGTCTTGTGATGACTCATGGATGTTTGGATGAATTACTTATCTTCTTAATTTGTTTGCAACGGTATAGACCTGTATGATCCGAGGAATCGGAGTGAGCTCTAGTACTAAGCTCTTCATAAAGGGACTTCAGGCCAAAGTTCTATTTTTGATTTTCTGGAATATGTAAGGACTGTGCTGGTGATTTGAATCTAGTTCAAATCCTAATCTAACCTTGTCTTGTGAGAGGACTTGGGGATGGTTATGCTTGAGAACTGGACCTATAGGAAAGGGGAATGACCTATGCAATTGAGCATGCTCAGCTCAGCCTAGATTGAGTGAATCTTATGCATAGAACTTACATATTACAGATTGTTTGGTTTAACAGTTTTATCATCCGACTGGACGGACAGGAATGTCGATTCTAGTTGAGAGAATAAGAAACCACAACGGATTGAACATCAGGGATTGCTACAAGTGGATCCTTGATACCCTAGTGCCCTCTTACAATTAATTACTTTCAATTTAATTTAGCTTTTGTTACTCACATCAACTTCATACAACAATCTGATTAGTAGACTTCAATAGACACTTGTGGATGAATTTGTGAGATCCTACATAGTCCCTGTGGATAGACCTCGGTCTTACCGAGTTTATTACTACATCGCAACCCTACACTTGGGGAAGCGAACACTTGGACAATGGCGGAAACTGTTCGACCGTCATTACAGGCACCGAGGACCTGGTTGATGCGACCTGACTACTGATAGAGATCTTCTGCCCTTGTTTTGGCTACCATTATCTTCTGATCATGGGGCGAGGTCTCGCAGCGTTCGCCTTCTTATGTGCGGCAAGATGGCTGCTTTCTTCTGCTCTTTCTTCTGTTAGCGTGTTTCGACCAACTGCCATCCTGAGTTGCCAATACTTGTTGTGGTTGGGGTGAAGCGAGGGAAGCTGAAGCCCCCTGGCGGCAAGGAAGGTACACAAACTGTTCATTGAGCATGTCATTTCTTCTGTCTTTCCTAGTATCTTGCTAATTCTGTTGTGTCATAAAAATCATTAGAACAGTTCACAAGTGCGGTCGGGAGTATGAGCCCATCGATCGCAGTGTATAAACCGACAAAACAAGCAAGAAGGAGATAAAATACGCGTAGTTGTGGAAGTTTTTAGGTTTGAAAACCTTTTAAATGCCCACTGTCCTTAGACATAAAGGGAAGAACGTTCCCTTTGAGAGTCGCCAATTTGACGCCCGAGGGGCGCCGAAACATTACGCCTCGCAGTAACTTTCCTACACGTAGATTCGTGTTTGCAAGTAATTGATCTTAGAGTGTTCCTATATTCAGATATAACCAGAGATTTTAGTATAGTTAGATTCCCCAGCAGAGTCGCCAGTTTGTTAGAACTAGAAAAATGCTCCAGGCGCAGTTTTTTTCGTGTTTTGTCGTTCTGGGGTTCTGAATAATAGAAACATTCATGGACAATCACAAACATTCACAAAAGTACACAAGAGAAAAGATATCGCAAGGCGAATTTTATTCTAGAGATCCTGAGATCTTGTACATTCAAGGCCGTGATCTGGCACGAGCCCTTAATTACATCGAATGATCGATGACCCTTGATTAAAAGGCAAAAAACTAGTCAGTGGGGACTATGGTCTCAGAGTTTATGGTCGTGGAGACCTGTGTTTGTGTGGTCGTAGAGACCTGTATTTGTATGGTCGCGGAGACCTGTATTTGTATGGTCACGGAGACCTATATTTGTTGTGTTTTGTTATGGACTGATCCATCTTTGTACGAGTTGGCCCATGTTTTGACCGGAGATCCGGGCTGAGACTGTCAGGGCTTTTAACCGAGGGGTGCGACTCTGGGCCTGCGCCTGTCATTTGTGACGGGTGACCTCGGGAAGACCGATCTGTAGTTGTATGTACCTGAGCAGCTCAACCAGCGGATGCCGTTTGGATGGGTAGGGCATCGACTGTTCTTGAAGTGTCAGTCTTTAACAAATTCCACGTAATAGCTCAGAACTCTCTCTATGTGGTTTATCGTGTTAACCATAGTCCCATTTGCTTAGTCCAGACCTGAATCCGGGTCATATTATGATAGTACATGTAATGATGATACATCAGTATGATTCTGGGCACTGGCGGCCTCTTTTCGAGAAGTTACTTCGTTCATCTCGTTGGATTGGATCGGACTCCGAAGGCTTGCATTCTGCTCATTGGGTGGGCCGGATGAGTTATTTAACTGCTCCATTGCGTCCGAAACGCTCAAAATACCTAAAATAGGCCCAAACGGGTCCCGAAAACATTATAAAATGAAGATTTAAAGGTGCTGAAATGAACGTTCGAAGTGCTAATTTTTATGATCCGCTGGCCTAATTTTACTAATGCGCTGGGGCCAGTGCGTCCAAAAATAATTGTTAAAAATGTTCTATTTTCATGATGCCCTGGGCTATTTTTATGATGCGCTGGGGCCAGTGCGTCCAAAAATGACTTGTTTTGGAATATTGATTTATTTGATCCGCTGAGGTATTTTTCTGACACATTGGGGCCAGTGCGTCCGAAAATGACTTTGTTTTGAAAATGATTGATTTATTTTATCCGCTGAGGTATTTTTCTGACGCGCTGGGGTCAGTGCGTCCGAAAATGACTTGTTTTGGAATATTGATTTATTTGATCCGCTGAGGTATTTTTCTGACGCGCTGGGGCCAGTGCGTCCGAAAATAACTTAGTTTTGAAAATGATTGATTTTCGTGATGCGCTACTATACTTGCGCAATTTGAAGTTATTTCATCTCCGGACCTGTTGTGGTCGAAGATGGGGTTTCCGGCGAGGGATTTCGTTGATCGGAAGGGGATTCCGGTGATCGAAATTGGGTTTCCGGCGAAGGGACGCGGCTCTCTCTTTCTGGATCCGTCCAAATGAAGCGAAGGGGGGGGGGGGGGGGGGGGGGGTATTTATACTTGAAGTCGGCCAATAGGAGACCGCCACGTGTAGCGCGTCGAGAAAATGGGTTGGCACGTCGAGAAAATCACTCGGCGTGTCTTAAAATGACTGTTGAAATGCTGATTTTTTTAGGACCAGTGCGTCCTGAAATTCCTGAAAATGCCTGATTTATTGGACGCGCTGAGGGTCAGTGCGTCCTGAAATTCCTGAATTATTGGATGCGCTGGACGAATTTTCTGACGCGCTGGGGGCAGTGTGTCCTGAAATTCACTTTGTAAAACTGCTGAATTTCATGATGCGCTAGGTGAATTTCTGGACGCGCTGGGGGAAGTGCGTCCTGAAATTCACTTTGTAAAACTGTTGAATTTCATGATGCACTGGACAATGAATTTCTTGATGCGCTGACGTACTCGTATTTTACAAAATTGGGTTTTGCGAAACGGAGGGCTTGCGGGGCGCGCTTTACGATGGATGTCGATGCACTGGCCCTATTTCTTCATGATTGAGGTAACCCTCCCAAATTTGGAGGGTTCTAATCATGATGACCGGTGGGGTCCACCACTAGCCCAATTTTCCATTTTTGGTTTAGTGTGATGTGTGTTGTGATTTTTGCCGAGATTTCTGATGCACTGGCCCTAAATTTAATCAGGTGATGATTCGAACACTCATAATCATTGTTTTGAAGATCCCGACTTTTGGGACCCCAACAATCCAAATCTCAAATGGACCATAGTACATGAAATAGTGGTAATTGAACATTTAAATTTTCTTGTGGGCCACAAGAGCTTTGAATCAAGATGATATTTCTGTGGTCTCTTCACCTAGGTCTTTATGACCTTATCAATAGGTTGGTAGGGATTTTATGAAGTTTTCAATGGTAGGGATTCAATCACGATTATTCCCTTATGGTGTGATCCACCTAGTTAGCTTTAGTTTATTTAAATTAAAAAGATGTTAAGTTAATGATTTTATTTTCATTTAATAAAAAATAAACTCTTCATAATGAAAAAGATCCTCCGACTAGGAGACAAGCAAATGTGTCAAATTAATAATTTTCAAACATTTTAAACGTTTATTTACATACATGTGACTTCAAATTTGATATTTAATTTTCAGACTTCGATACTTCTCTCAAACAATTACCAAACAAGTTTTCATACTCCAGATTTATATTTTAAATTCAGCTTCAGACTCCAGATTTAACAAACAAGCCCAAAGTCTTTATAAATGAAAAGGCATTATATACAATAAAACTGTTGGGAAAATCGGCAGCGGAAGCAAAGCCAAACACACAACAAAATATGGATACAAACGAGAAACACAATGCAATCACACCCACACGCAATCAACCACACAGAGACAATCCAATTTTACTGTGGAAAAATCCCTCAATGGGTAAAAAACCACAGCACAAAGAGATCTACTATGAATCAGAAGATTATAGAGCTGAACAGCCCACAAACAAAAAAACTCAAGAGAAAACCCAAGCTCTCTCTCTCTCTCTCTCTCTCTCTCTCTCTCTCTCTCTCTCAAAACACTCGCCCCTCTCCCTAATGCAATTAAGAAACCTTAGACACCTTAAGATACTCCCTAATCCCAGATTCATGCCATATATATAGCAAATAACCTAAAATTAAAAATAATTTACGCAGATTCGCATAACAATGCCTATACACCTGACCGGTCGAACCCCATTGGCCGACTAGTCGGACAACGCAAAAAACAATCCTAGAGGGGAAACTTCCAAACTTGTCACATCTGCCTCAACAGCCGACTTGTCCTGACCAGTCGTAACTTGAGAAACCTGTCTAGAGACTTGCTATACAAAAAAGCCCCACTACCAACTAGTTGATCATAACATCCGATCGGTCGGTGGGCCCTTTTCATTCACAATTTGAAGTCTCCACCAACAAAAACATGATGGTTCATATACACTCACAATATGTGGGGCCCACCATAATTGTATGGTACATCTAATCTATCCATTATGTGCTTCCCATGCTCTCCTATGGCCTTTAAAAATGGACCACATGATGGGAATGATAGAATGTCCATCATTAAAAACTTCTTGATCACATTCGAGACTAAAATAATCAAGTTCTTCTTATTTGATTTACAAATTTTGCAAGGTTTTACTCTCAAGCTCTATAGTACATATGCTTACTTTTCCATTGTAAAAACATTACAAGTTAGCCAAACACATTAATTAAAAGCCAAATGAAATAACATGTAAACTATTTACAATTAAAACTCTTTTTAAATGTAAAGTGTTTACAACTTAAAACTTTTACTAGCATCGAAGAATGACATTAACCATGACTTTCAAGAATATCACGTACTAATCTCATCGGTAGCCAAAAGTTTTATGGTCTGGATTTATTATGCAAAAGAAAGATAGATAATTCATCTAGTTTGTCTAATCATATGGCCTCACCTTTGACTCATTGTAGCTCTTAGGGATCACTCCTTTTTTTCTTTTTTTCTTTTTTATAATATATAATCCATTCTAATCATCCAAGGCGGTTCAAAGGCGATGATACTAGGAAAGTTCTAATAATTGATCTGGACCGTCTATCATGGAGCTGCACGTTTGATTGACCATAAGTCTTAAGAGCCACTTGGATCCGATTATCTAACTATTCAATATAATGACCACAAAAAATGGACAGTCTAGATTGAATACACAAGAGATCTAATCAATGATCAGGGCCGTCCATCATGTAGGCCGCACCCTTTATTGAGCAGAGATATCAAGGATCACTTTGATCCAGAGACTGTAACCATACGATCAATGGTCCAGATTAATTAAGTTAGAGAAGTTCTTATAATTGATTTGGATAATCTTTCACGTACGCCGCACCTTGAATCGTCACCAGGACTGACTATCAAGAATCAATTTTGACCAAGTGATTCTAATCATTTAATCAACGGCCAAGAAACATTTGTGACCAACTCTCAAGAAATACACTACAATCTGGCCAATGGCTGGAAAAATAGACGGTCCTTAATAACAATAAAGAAGGTTTGATAATAAGTGGGCCCCACTTGATTGGATAACTCTAAATGACATCGAAGTGATGGCCAAGAAAATAGATGGCATAGGTTCATCATACTAGAGAAGGTTTGATCATTGATCTGAACCATCTACCATGACTCCCGATAATCACCCCAATGTGAAGATTCTACCCGTCTGATATATGGCTGAAAAAAAAAAATGGATGGTCCAAATTGATCATACGTGAAAAGGGCTGATCACTGATGTGTTGTCCCTCATGTGGGGCTAACCTTTGATTACTTGCACCTCTCAAGAATTACATTGATCAGACGACCTTCACCATTTCATCAAATGCTATAAAATGGATGTTCAAATCGATTACACTATGTGGGCCCACCTTGATTAAGGATGACTTTCAAGCATCGCTTTAACTGGATACCTTAGATGCACTTGGTGATCCAGGCCGTCCAATCAGTTGGATGTACTGTAGATTGGCCTTGGCCCAAATCATGCCGATTGGTGCATGCAAACAACCGTTCAAATCCATTAATTCAATAACCTTGATCATCTACAATGTAACTTTGAGCCTGCGATCCATCCGTGATGGTCCACGGGATGAACGCTTTGGATCACACATGAATGACCAAAAATTGCTGCAGCTAGACTCCACAGATTATGATTAGAGTCCCGCCGAAGTTGTAAGATCAGAATCCTACTCGTGGTAACGTGTGTGAGATTTGGTACGTCCATCATGTAGGTCCACCGAGAGTGTGACGTGGCCAACCAAAACGTCAGGTTGGTCTTCTTATCGGTTTGGACACGCAAGTACAACATTCCAAAGGTCCACAATCAACGGTACCGAACGATTATATTTTTGGACGGATTGGATGAAACACATGGGGGATGTGGATAAAACTATACAATTTATATTTAAATTTTAAAGCTTTAACAACAACAGTCGATATGTCCGAGTGGTTAAGGAGACAGACTTGAAATCTGTTGGGCTTCGCCCGCGCAGGTTCGAACCCTGCTGTCGACGCTTCACCTTTTTTTTTTCCCTCCTTGCTCTTGGGCCCCATGATGTTGGATGTTACCCTGACCGTGTGGGGCCCACATTGAAGAATTTGTTGTATATCCACACCGTCCACCCATTTTTTCAGCTTATTTTAGATGTAAACCTAAAACTTAAGTAGATCCAAATCTCAGATGAACCGCACCACTTGAAATAGTGGTGAATGACCATTAAAAACTTTTTGTGGACCACAAAAGTCTGGGATCAATCTGATCTTTGTATATCCCTTTATCCAGGTCCTCTTGACCTTATCAACATTACGGTGGTCCCTAGGAAGTTATTAATGGTAGGATGTTCAATAACCACTGTTTCCTGTGGTGTGGTCCATCTGACATTTGGATTTGCTTAATGTTTTGGATCATTCCCTAAAATGCGCTGAAGAAACAGATGAACGGCTTAGATATACAGAAAATCATCAAGGTGGCCCCACAGTATGACCCGCGTAACACCTAATCCGCTCCCGTCCATCAAGTGATGACTCTTACCTTACCCGCACATACAAAAGATTTCCCAAAAAAAAAAAACACCTTAAATAGACCACACCAGTGGGAAAAGAAGTAAAATTGCATCTAAAACCTTTTTTAGTTCACATGTTTGTGGCCCTTTGAACCAGGCTCTAATTTCACTCCTACACCTGTAAGTTTGGGACTAGGCTGATTTTTCTATCTTATATATTTTCACCCTAAATGGGTCACACCTGATGAACGGGCTTGATGAAAGATAAACACCATGCTGGCCCAAACAAAAACCTATGGTTGGTATTCCATCGCCATTGTTCCCTGTGGTTTGACCAACATGATGGACGGAGTGGATTTCACATATACAACATGGTGGCCCAAGGAATCTGTGTCTGTGTGTTTTAGGCACTGCTTGAAATATGGGTTGTAGAAGACTCCCATCCACGTGTATGCCCCACAGACGCCTGTGGCCCAACGCTGGTAATGGCATGTGGTCCACTCAAATCATCTCACGTGGTGTCACCACGCAATCCTCATCCGCTACTTACACAGCTATTGCAATCATTCATGGGGCCCACTGGCTGAGATGTTCAGATGATTGCAATTAGGGATGACAATGGGTTGGGTCAATTGGCCCGATTGGCCCTTCTAAGACAGGTTTGGCCAAGTTAAATGGCTAATGTATCAAATTCAACTCAGGAAAGGTGGTCCATTTTTAAGTAAATGGGTCAAGTAAATGTTTTACTCTGTCGGGAGTCCGGATCCTCAACATGTGTCTCCCCACTGGGGTCCACATGCTGAGATGGTTCGATAATTTGAACAGTCCATCTATGAGCACACTTCACTGAAGATCCTGGCCTTTGATTTCTTAAGTTGGATGTGGCCACTGAAAATATTCTTATGTTTAAAATTCATCTTCATGAAGTTATTGTATCACAGTCATCCTTTCGGGCATACACTTCCTACAACCGCCTGCATAGCATAGAATCAACAATATGGATGGTTGCGATCATCTTATCATATCAGGATGTGGACCCCAATTGGGACTGGGATACATATGAGTACGAGAAACGGGAAATTCGTCAAGTCGGGTACATTGTGGACATGCCCCGGACCAAAAAGATCGGGCATGTTAAACGTATACGAGAAAATGGATCGCTGGAAGAAAAAAGTCCAACAATCTAAATTAAGTGTACAAACTTGTCTTGCTTGATGGGCATATAATGCTTAGTTTTATCATATGGTATGTTCTCAGTGTTGGAGTATTTTATAAAAATAATTAAAAAATAAAAGCAATGAAAATTGCAACCTTTCACTTTTTCAAGCACATGCAATAGTTCTAGATTGGATAGAGAGGTTATGTAAAGCTCTTTATAAAGTTTTTCTTTTTGGATAACTTCTTTTTAAAAAGTACTACATTATGCATTAGTCTATACATGTGTCAACCCGAGAGAAAATCAGATAGAAAATTAGTTAATCGGACATTTGTGCATGATGCTCGTGTGCACGGAGTGCGAATCTATCCCCATAGGTAAAATGAAACAATTGACTTATTGATATTGTAAGACCAAAATGATTCTTCAATGTGTCTCATTTCTAGGTCAATGAATCTAAGAACTAGTGAGAATTCTTAATCTCTCTTCAACGATCTAGGATTTGAATTGATGTTATTTCATTGATTCCTCCTAAAGATTTTATTTCAATTGAAATTTAGTTATTCATGATGTACGATGACCCTCATTAAGCATCCATGGTTAAATAGTTAAAGTGCTTGATGAGGATCTATCAAACAACCACTTGGTTTAAAAGCTCGAGCAAGTGGAGCCATTAGAGGATGGCGTATCAATGCATATCGAGGATGCTTAGTCTAAGAGCTCAAGCAAGTGGAGTCATTAGAGGATGGTGTATCAATGTATATCAAGGGACTTTAACACTCCCTCGCCCATGTGGGGTGGAACATATCAATGGAGGCATATTTGCAACTCTCAGGATTCCATCACTTAACATTTTGCTTTGATACCACGTCAAACAACCATTTGCTCTAAAAATTCGAGTCGTTAGAGGATGGTATATCAATGTATATTAAGGGACTTAATACTTCAACACTCCCATGCACATACAGGGTGGAAGTCCGCACGAAAAAATACTGGGCAAGGGTGGAGGAACACTCAATTCACACCATAAACGGGCTGGGTGGAGGGTCACTCAAACTCACTCCCATGGTTTTGAATGACAGTATCGGTTGCCGTATCGGCCACGTGGAAAAATGATATGATATGACATCATATATCGGAATCAGGCCCGCATCAGTAAAATTTTTTAAGCAAAAAAGTATGATATATATATATATATATATATATATATATATATATATATATATATATATATATATATATATATATATATATATATATATAGAGAGAGAGAGAGAGAGAGAGAGAGAGAGAGAGAGAGGAATGCTCACCTACGCACTTCTCTCACGAAAACTCGTGAGCACTTTTTCATGGCTCATCGCACATGACGTGAGCCCAAAATCTGAGCCGTCCACGTGATGCAGCACCCCAAAAAACTACCAAGGCCCATCTTTCAACTTGTTCCAGAACTTTGGTGGGCCATGAAAGAAGGAAACAGTCTCCTCCCTTGATTTGCCTCTTGCTTTCTGCTGCGGCTCACCAGAGTTTTGGATCAGGTTGAAAGATGGGTCATATGGGTTTTTTGGAGTGTTGCATCACGTGGACGGCTCAAATTTTGAGCTCACATCATGTGCGATGAGCCATGAAAAAGTGCTCATGAGTTTCTCGTGAGAGAAGTGCCTAGGTGAGCATTCCCTCTCTCTCTCTCTCTCTCTCTCTCTCTCTCTCTCTCTCTCTCTCTCTCTCTATATATATATATATATATATATATATATATATATATATATAAACGATAAAATGAGATATTTACGAATTCATCATTTTTTTGTACTTTGACCATGTATTCAATAGTGTATCAGACCATTCTTTGGTAAGAATGTTATCCTAATGGGTTGACCTACTGCTGTAAGTTCTGGCACTATTTTTTTCTTTATATAAATTATTGATATGTGTTATAAATTGATATTATATATTGTTAATAGTTTCACATGTTTAAGAAGTATCACTACTCAGTACTCAATAATACATATATGTGCATGCTTGGAGAATATATGTTACTAAGGTGTATATAACAATGTAAGTGTAAAAATACTTAGTACTTACCAAATTTCTTAAATATGAATAATCTAAATCTTTAAAAAAACATTACTCTTAAGACTTAAGTCTTAATAAAAACTCACCAACGCAATAACCTCACCTAGTCACCATTAAAATGAAATTATGGTTTGTTGATCTCCACGTTCTCATCATCCTCCGACTATGCCTGTGGCTGTGCAACATGTGTTGTTGGATCATATCCATAATAACCAGAGTCATATGGAAATAGTAGGTTAATGAAACCTAAGGAAGGTTGATCCTGATTAGGAACCGACCCTAATCCTGGGTAAGGATATCCACCAACGCCATATGAACAACCATACTGTTGCTCATACTATTGAGACTATGATATCGATTACGAATAACTTAGATTTAATTCCAAATATCCATATCCATATAATGATCAGGAGGACTACTCCAACACGAAAGTGACGCAATAGGCTCTATGTATTCGTAAGAACTGTAACCATATCTATAATGTCTATAAGCCTCCTTATGTTCTGGTGTTCCATGAGTGCCATTGGTGCTAGCCTACCCCCCAACCCCCTCCCCCCCCTTCAGTTGACTGTATCGTGACTCAGTAAACTCATAAGTCCGGCCTCGGGTATCACATTGGTGCTCATTAGCTTCATAATCTATAGACAACTGTATGATGTGCTAAGTAACCGAGCAACAGGTGCATCACCACCACTACCACCACCATTGTCACTACTAGTGTTATGTCTATCAGTATGAGTCGCACTGCTACTACGTTCACCTTGGTCGACTTCTTCAATAATCAGCTCTGCAGGACGGCTTTGAACAGTTTCTGCAATGAGTTATGTGTATTCAAGTTCCTTACTTTCAGCTGCTTATTTGTCTTTTTCCCTTTATTCAAGCCATAAAAGAAAATAGTCGTCTTCAACAAAAATATAGTTCAAATTTATTAGACAATATCGCGCTTGGTTGTCAGCTTGTCCCTCTTGGTTTCTTCATATTTTTAAAACGCAGCCTCACATTATAGTGAATATACACATTTCTTTGCACCTCTATCTCCTCTAATCAATTTTGCTACTTAGTGTGGATGTGAGCGAAGTGTTCCAATTCTTTTCACAACTAGCAGGTCTCAGGTTTGAGTGCTAAGGAAACACACTAACCCACCGGTGGGTGGGTGCATCGTGTGATTAACCATGTGGGTGAGTTGCGTAGCTAGCAGGGTGGGTGTGTTGCATGACTAACAAAAAAAAAGATGTACATTAACTGAAGGTTCTTATTGCAATATTCTGCATTGTAGGTGCACTTTCTCAATTAACCTGCCATTGGGCTGCATAGATAACAAAGAAATATATCATGTATCAGTTATTTAGTTTATTAAATTTGTAAAACCATATTTTATAGTTTATAACTTAATAAACCTACTTGGATTGGTTTTTCGTATTACCGCTTGTGCAAGTGAATCTCCAAAAGCTACCCATTGCCAGTTCATACACTTCTACATGTAGAATAGTAGCTAATAATAAGTACCACAAGTCTTAGACTTTATACAATATATGTAACTAATTGTTAACTTACTTCATTAATAGCATCAACCTATCGGTTAACATCTGGCTCCAACCATTTTATAACATTCTTCAAATCGATGATAATCTCATCAGCATCTTTATATAAAGTCACATATCAAAATTGTGGGTTTAAAATGAAGCCTACAACTACAAGTTGATTAAAAGAAAGAATAATAGAACATATCAAATGTTCAATAATACATAAAGAACCCAAGGAAAAATAATAACTAAGAGGGTGTTTGACAAATCTATTAATAAGAGCTTATTTGCTTATTCTAAAAAAATAAGCTCTTATTATGAAAATAGACGGTTTGGTAAATCTTTCATTTTAGAGCTTTTTTTTTTAGAAACTAGCAAAAAAGTTCTTAAATAAGAAGTGATAGGGAGGTCACTTTTTCTTAAAGAGCTTATTTAGCTTAAGCGGGTAGATATTTTTAATTAATTTTTGGACAAGTTTGTCCTTAAACTTTTTAAGTAATTCCCATCTTGCCCTCTTTTCTTCTTTAGAATATCTCTAAGGTGGGCCCACATGATGAACAACCCATATTGAAGGTGGGCCCACATAATGCATGGTCACATCGAAGGTGGGCCCCACATGATGAACGCCCACATCAAAGGTGGGACCTACATGATGGATGGGGGACATTTAAAGTGGGATCACATGATGAAAGGTTTACATCAAAGGTAGGCCCACATGACGAACAACCCATATTGAAGGTTCAACCTCACATGATTGACGGTGAACACCAAAGGTGGGTCCCACATGATGGATGACACACATTCAAATGTGGCCCCGCATGATGGATGGACTATCCACATCAAGTGGGCCCCATATGATGGACGGTTCATAGCAAAGGTGGGACCCACATGATGGATGGTGGACATTGAATGTGGCACCACATGATGGAAGATTGACATTAAATGTGGGATCACATGATGAATGGCCCATATTGAAGGTTGGGCCCCACATGATGGATGGTTCGTAGCAAAGGTGGGACCTACATGATGGATGGTGGACATCAAAGGTGGGTCCCACATGATGGACTATCCACATCAAGTAGGCCCCACGTGATGGATGGTCCACAACAAAGGTGGGACCGATATGATGGATGGTACACATCAAAGGTAGGATCCAAGTGATGGATGGTGGATATTGAATGTGGGACCACATGATGGAAGGTTGACATTAAAGGTGGGCCTACATGATGAATGACCCATATTGAAAGTTGGACCCCACATGATGGACAGTCCACAGCCAAGGTGGGACCTGCATGATGGATGGTGGACATCAAATGAGTCCCACATGATGGATTACCTACTTGATGTGGGCCCCACATGATAGTGGCCCACAACAAAGGTAGGACCCACATGATGGATGGTGGACATCAAAGATGGGCCACTCATAATGAATGACTCATATTGAAGTGGGGCCCCACATCAAGGTGGGCCCACGTAATGAAAGGTTTACATCAAAGGTAGGCCCCACATGATAGATGGCCCACATCAAAGTGTGACCCAACATGACGGAACATGCACATCAAGTAGGTCCCATTTAAATGGCAGTCCACTTCAAAGGTGGGATCCACATGATGGATGATGGTCATTGAAGGTGGGCCCACATGATGGTCAATTGATATAAAAGATGGGCTCACATGATGAACGTCCCATAATGAAGGTGGGGCCCCACACAAGGAATGGTCCACATCAAGGTGGGCCCACATAATGGACGGAGTGGGCTTCACATGATGGATGACTCACATAAAAGTGTGGCCTCTCATAATGGATAGTTGACATCAAGTGGGCCCCACCTAATGGACGGTCCACATCCAAGGTCTCTCATGGTGGGTGACCCATATCCAAAGTGGGTCATATGATGGATGATCCACATTGAAGGTGCACCCCACATGATGAATGGTGGATGTCAAAAGTGGGCCCCACATGATGGACAATCCACTTCAAAGGTAGGGCCCACACTATGGACACATCAAATGTGGAGTCCATGTGATGGTGATGGGTAGTGGACATTGATGGGCCTCACATAAAGGACAATTAGCATTAATGTTGGGCCCTCACATAAAGGACAATTAGCATTAATGTTGGGCCCCACATAAAGGACAATTAGCATTAATGTTGGCCTCACATGATGGACGGTCCACCCAAACAACCATTTGGATTGCTCTTATATTTAAGTTGTTGTAATCTTTAAAAATGACATCAACTAGCCTTAAAAAAGCTCTTATTTGAAAGTTTTACCAAACGTGCTTATTTTAAATAATAGATTTTTTTGAAGATTTTACCAAACGGGCTTATTTAAAACAAGAGCTAGAACAAAAAGAGCTTATTGAAGTAGCTCTTATTAAAAAAGCTCTTATTGAATTAGAGTAGAGATGCCAAACGCTTTCTAAATTTAATCATTGTATGTAACTTATATTTACTTGTCGCGTGGAGATCATGGTGAAGCTATTTATTTTAACACTTATCTATGAGTTTATAATATTCCTCGTAGTGTTTATAATCACGTTTAATTGACAACTTTACTTTGTCCATTGCTTCGTAAAGAAAGCTCATCATTGACTTATCATCATTTTCCAGCAATCGAAAAACCTTAATCAAAGGTTCCATTGCTTTCATAATTTTTGTTGTCTCTTATAATTGCACACATCTCTATAGGCCCTTTATGATGGATGATCCCACACGATGAATGGTGTACCCCACATGATGAATGGTGGATGTCAAAAGTGGGCCCCATGTGATGGACAATCCACTTCAAAGGTAGGGCCCACATTATGGACACATCAAATGTGGAGTCCACGTGATGGTGATGGGTAGTGGACATTGAGGGGCTCCATATAAAGAACAATTAGCATTAATGTTGGGCCCCACATAAAGGACAATTAGCGTTAATGTTGGGCCCCACATGATGGACGGTCCACCTAAACAACCATTTGGATTGCTCTTATATTTAAGTTGTTGTAATATTTAAAAATGACATCAACTAGCCTTTTTGGCGAATCTATTCACCCCAAGCCTTGACAATTCTTACCCACCTGTGAATTTTTTCATAAGAGCAAGTATCCTAATTGTGATTATAAATATATGAGTGATCAAATTTGCCTTTTTAACCAGTATAGATACATTAAATTTCTTCTCAATATTTTCAAGGATGAGATCAATGAAATGTGTTACACAAAGGTAACCAAAATAGATGGAGATTCTTCACCATAAGATGTGGTCTTGCTAGTTTATATGCTTCCTCATTATCAACGACAATTTGCATCACATTACTTTTTTCAATTTTTTTCTACCATTCTATCCATTAGATCAAATATATACTTAGTATTCTTCACTTCATTAGATAAATCGATAGCTTTAATAAAGACTGTACCCAGGTGAGAGTAGACCATGAAGTTTATCATACTCAATTTGGTTGGGCTAGTGTTGAGCTCTTAATTGTGCATATTCTAACCCCAATTCATCACTCATTATGCATGGTTATCATGATTTAAAGACTAATCTAATGCATGGATTTGTGATTGTAGGAATGAGATGGAGACTTCACCAATTCATGGTTAAAAGAGTCACTTTGTATGCCTTGAAGATCAAAGAAATAAAGGATATGAGATAGAGGAAAGATGCAATACAATGGAGGAAGAAAAGTGTGAAAAAGTCACAATTTACAGCCTGACCGGCCGGCCAGCCATAGCCACTGACCGGCCGACAAAACCCTCCAGAAATAGAAAATTCTCTGGACTGATTTTGTTAAGGCCGACTTGTCGCTCAACCGGTCGGCCGACCGGCCGGATGACAGGTCGGCCATGCACTTTCAGGAGTCAAATTTCAGATACAGGCTATTCCCCTTTTTGAATTTTCGGAATAGTTTTCTGAGCCCATCTTAATGATATTTGGAAATCCAACACGTCCATGTCGAAGAGGAACTCGACGCCTATACTAACCTAAGTGGTTTCGTGTCGATCGGAGCTACGGATTGATCGTGGTGGCCAAAACAATACGAACTATACAAAAAGTTCAGATTCCGCCTACTCCACTCTGGGCCGGTCCAGGTGGCTCATCATTAATGATATGAAGAATCTACTTAAACCATATTCTAGACCACATCCATATATGAATAGCCACAAAGTTTCAGATCAAAAGGATATGTGGTTTGATCGTACCGGTTGAAGAAAGATGGACCATCTAGAAAGATCCAACTGCGCAGAGTTTATAAAAGCCCTAAGTGTTCTAATTTTCGGACCACATTCTGGGATTATTTTGGACAATCTAATCCGTCTATCATGTAGAGGAGGAAGTTTTCTATCAATTTTCAAAATTTGGGATCAATCCAACATCTGTACACTCCGGAGCGTTGAAAGCAAGATGACTGGTTCTGAAGGTACCCGAAGTGCGCGATTTTGAGAGGCGGTCAGTGATCTGATTGGTGGGCCTATTCAGAGGATAATCTTAGAAATCTAAATCATCTATGAGGAAGATCACATTATAAGGAAGCTATAAATCAATTTTGAAGGCAATCTGACCATTGGTCAAGCCGTACGAAGTGAAACAAAATCTGTTACGTTGCGGTACTCTTGCTTGCATTATAAAAGGGGGTGCTCTCTTTTATTCCAGGGCAACCAAGGACTGTAGGGGGAACAAGGAGTTCAAGTCATAGAAGGCTTCCTAGCCTCCTCCAGCTAGTTTTTCTTCATTTTCTTAGTTCTAGTTTTATTTTTAATATGCTTTTCATTAGCTAATCTCTTAGCTACAGCTAAGAGGTGAACCTTATAGTTTTCTTAGATTGTTTAATTCGTTTTATTGGTTTTAAAGTTGGATTTCATGTTTATGAACAATGGTTTGAAGTTAATACAAGTTCCAAGTAGTTTTTCTTAGTCTTATGATGACTCATGGATGTTTGGGAGAATTGCTTGAGTTCTTAATGGTTGTGTGGTAGTCTAGACCTGTATAATCCGAGGAATTGGAGTACGCTCTAGTACTATGATCTTCATGTGGGAACTTCCTACCAAAGTTCTACTTTTCTGGAAATTCTGAACTATGTGAGACTGTGTATGTGATTTGAATCAAGTTCAAATCATAATCTAGTTTTGTCTTGTGACAGGATTTAATGATGGTTATGATTATGATCTTAGCCTATTGGAATTGGGATTGACCTATGCAATTGAGTATGCTCGTCCTAGCTTGCATTGAGTGAATCATATACATGAATCATACATATGTCAGGTTGATTGTTTTAACCGCTCTATCATCCGACTAGATAGAACTTAATTTCGATTCTAATTGAGAAAGTGTGAAACCATAAGCGAATTATGCATCTAAGGAGAGCTATAAGTGGATCCTTGATACTCTAGTTATCTTTTCATTATCAGATTTTCTATTTTATTTTCAAAACCAATTTCACAACCCTCTTAAGATTCTAGTTATTAGAATAGTTTGAATTGTTTACTTCCTTCCCTGTGGATCGATCTCGGTCTTACCGAGATTATTACTACATTGCAACCCTACACTTGGGGAAGTGAACAGCTAGTCCAACCATTACACATGATTGTGCATCCTCTACTTGCCCATATGCTTTTAAATGATTGTACAGAAGCCCACACTTTCTGGTACACTTTATTTGAATATTTTAAATCTATGCCATAAGAATTAGGCGCTTTAATCTTAGGTCCCACATCAGCTGTTGCATCCATAAACACCTAAAAGTATGAAAATTTAGTAACATGTGGAGGAATATTATTGTGTAAAAACAACTTTGCAACTATCTTTCTAAGATTATTCACTATTTGCTTTAACCACATATGTTTCAATTTCTTCTGCATGATACTGGCCTTTCCAAACATTATTTGATCACCAGGAGGTGCTCGTGGTCCCCTCTCGCCATCAAGGTTGGAAATAGGGGGGGGGGGGGGGGGGGGGGGGAGGTGTTAAGAAGCGTTTGGCTCTTGTGATTGCGTGCTAAAGGCATAGCGTAGCCCTGCCCTAACGCCCCAAATAATCATCTGCAATCATTCTTACTACCACTACCACTCCCCCACCCACATCACGAATCGAACCGGTCCTCCCAAACATTCAACGTTGCTCTTCACCCTCAAGATGAGCTCGTAAACTTTCCCTTCTCATAGTTCTTATTTCTCTATTTGAATTGACATAGGATCCCCAAAAACCTTTGCTCTACATTGGTCAAGCATAGCCTTCTTCTCTTTCTCCCTCATCGTATTTTTTACCTTTAATTTCTTCTTTTTTATCTCCTCCCTTACTACTTGAGGGACACTTGGGCACCTTGAAAATTTGACCATTTTGGTGGGCCAGGTATTGTTTTAATTGGGTTATGCCCCTGCTCACACTCCTGCTGTAAAACTTCTCATTATTTGCTATTTACTCCCACCTATCCTTACTTCATACTTCCACTCTACATCTTCATTCTCATTTCTAGCCATCCCAACAAATACAATTGTACAACAATGACTACTCTACAGTCTACACAAGCCACAAAGCTACAAACAATATAAAAATATATTTACTAATTTGCATCATCAATACATCAACTAAGAAACTAAGTATATGAAATTGAAATTGAAGGCTTGAAGCAACCAAGAAATTTGCATCCACCTAGAGTGAAAGCTAGACATGTATTATTTCCAAGTTTCAACATATTAAAAAAATTAACAAAAAAATAAAAACTAGACATAATAATTAAAAATAGTGACCAAATTACTAAGATTTAATAATAAAAAAACAACCTAAAAAATCTAGAACAACAAACTTAGCCCCCTCCCTAAAGCAATATATTTGAAAAAAACCATTTTTTAAAATTTTCAAAAATCTTGAAATTTCCAAAAAAACTTATTTTATATTAGATTTGATAAAAAAAATACATGACCTTTCCATATCTGTGATCAGAAACATCAGTTTAAAAAAATCCTGGAATTTACACATTTTTCGACAGATTTAATAAAAAACTTTTTTTTATCAGGTCAACATAGATTTGATCGGAAATGGTTGGAGACTACAAATCTGAGATCAAATTATCAAATTAAAAAAAATAATTTTTAAAAATATAAAACAATTGGGCACAAATGCCCAAAATAAAAATATAAAAAAAAAAACTCAAATCGATCTCCAAGACTCATAATTTTTTTTGTAGATTTAGGGGTCCAATAAACATAAAAATATTTTAGAAGAAGGATCAATAGAAAAAAAATAGAGTTTTTTTATTTACTTATTTTTTGATATTTTCAAAACTGACCCCAAAATGTCTCGATCCTTCAAATCGACTGAAATTGGAGGTTTTGATCCTCCAAGTTGCTGTTAATGACATCCATATTGGCCGATACGATACATCCGTATTATGGATACGATACACCCGAATCAGCCATATGCGTATCATATTACAGATATGAAGGTCATTGCAAGTTCTTAGTAATGTCGTTCAACACCCCTTTGACATTTTAGAGCTTAATGAACTTGGTGTTTTGACCATTTTTTAGAAAGTTTATTCTCATTTTTTTCAACAGCATTCTCATCTATAGTACTTCACTTGATAGGCACTAAAGCATTTGGATATTATTTTTTGCCCTTTAGAAGTGAACCGCTTGCTTATCAAGCTATAGAAGTGTTCTTTTACTTCACAGAAAGTAAAGTATTTGGAACATATTATTTCGTTTCATGGTGTGACAACCTACCCTGTCACACCTCAAAATTCGGCACGTGAGTATGGAGACTTAGATCCCGAGTTTTCGGGTATGAATTTAATAAAATGCTTGTTAGGAATACCACACGTGGGAAGTGCTCCCATGTGTGTCCTCAATCGGATTTTCATTCATTTCATACACAAATAATTAGAGTAATGCATTTCAACTTAGTAAATCAAAAGCAAAGCGGGGATAATTAAACCTTGAAATATCGAACTAACACTTAAGAGGTACAATTCCAAAAGTAGTGTCTGTTTATATAAGAATTATACAAATTATAATAAATTCAATATGTACGAAATATACAACTACCAAAAGGGAAGAAGTTAGAGATCTACTAAGGCGCCTTGAGTGCCCTACCATCCGGTTCTATTCCTAAGTCATCTGCATGTCTAATGAAATGCGTTAAATGCCAACATAGTGAAGAAATATCTCCAAGATTATACTCAGGCCATTTTAGTCATAAACAGATTCACGAAAATACATATCTCTATATGTACTACCCTTAAACATGTCATCTCTGACACACAAATACTAAGCAAATTACACATATTATTAATACAAACAAGCGCATGCAATGATAACATAATAAAACAATGTTCTCCTAATCTGGTTATTAAGTACATGAAGGGCATGATATGCGAGTGCATGATCTCACCAATTTAACACTACCTCATCCAAATGACTCCAACGCCTTTTCGCACGTATGTCAGCACTCTTTCATTAACCTTCTTCTTTAATGCATGTTATCCTATGGTGATGTGGCTTGTCACCAACATTACCAATAAGTGTCATGATATGTATGGTTGTCAGAAGAGTTATTAGAGTATATTCAAATAGCATATTGGCAAAGCTAGAGTACCACCATTATATCATGAGTCTAACTAGATCACATGGCTTGTTGCGGCCATAATAGCTCCTCATCAATGTCCCTTAATCCAATTTTTGGATTCATCACTCAAGTATCCAGTTTATACAATCAATATAATGGTTAGGGGTCATCACCCAAGGACATTTCACAAAAAGGTAAGGTCTTGTCAGCCAACACTAAATCAATACAGAAAAGGCTTGTCACCTCCATCAGTGCTCACTGGACACTATAGGGAGGCTCTTCACTTCAACATAGGTCAGCAGCACAGACACAATGTCCCATACTACCATGCCTGGCTCATGAATCTTTGTAGGATCGTAATGCATTAACGATTATGAATGGACTCGATTCAATGGTAATGGAGGTATTCCAGATTTCATAGAGTGTGATTTAATAGTCAACACAAGAATGATTAACTTTGAATGAAATTTATCCGGTGGACCTAAGTGAACAACGATAAACCGACATTAGCCACTATCAATCGACTGTGTTCAGGTCTTGGTTGATCGAATAAGCTTGTGACGGCCAACTAAATGGTAGGCAATACACTAGTCAAACAATTTTCAGAGCTTAATTCAAAGCAACATAGACATAAAATCATGAACATGATTACATGCACTCAATATTTAAATATAGCATCATAATGACTCATTTAGGAATATAGCCAAACACCTGGTGTCTCGCCTGCTAGACCAGCTAAAAGATGCCTAGGCGTTTCAATAACATGACTCAGGTTTGAGTGTTAAGGAGACACACTAACCCCACCGGTTGGTGGGTGCATCGTGTGATTAACCGTGTGGGTGCGTTGGGCAGCTAATAGGGTAGGTGCATTGCATGACTAACAAAAAAAAAAAGCCAAGCACCTAAGTCGCAATCTAAGTAATTCTGTAAGTCTACAAAATATCAAGAGCATATATGAATTTTTCTTTACGCAGGAATATAAAGAAGCATGTAGTATACACAATAAGAGATTCCATGTATTTCCAACACATCCAACGCAAGATGAATTCATAGGCCATAACCTCATACAATTCAAACCATTCATCTAGCAAGCTACCATCTCAACAATGAATAATAAATGAATCATAATAATAGAATAGTTTTAGCATGTGAAACATAACTAATTTTAATAAAACAAAAATACTTATAATCACATAGAAAACCTAGACATTCATTCATCTAAAATATCGAAAAAAGCTTAAGGGTAGATCTTTACATTAGGGTCTTTGCCTTCAACTCGGATGCGACCTAAGGTCGAAAAATTGAAAAAAAAAAACTGATTCCTAAATCAAATTGAATGGGTTAATGTGGGATCCATGAGATTTAACACTAAGGGAGTTTGAATTGTAAGGTATAATTTATTTTTTTAACCTCCGATTCCAAATGGGGTGAAGGATCTGACGGAGAAATCGACGACTCTTACGGCTTTGTTGGAGCACTAGCAACCCACAAGAACAAGGAATCCAATTCCAAGCTCTCTCTCTCTCTCTCTCTCTCTCTCTCTCTCTCTCTCTCCTCTTCTTCTCCTTCTCCTTCTCTTCTTTTCTTTCTCTGAAACCCAGGGAAAATTTGGATTTAGGGAAGGAATGCCCAAATGAAGTGTATTTATAGTGCCAGATGTGTTGCATTTGGCTCTAAGGGCTATGTTTTCATTCATATAACCTTATGGGAGGTTGGTTTTAGCATTTGGGGCCCACTTGGGTCCACACTGGTCATTCTAACCGATGGAATAGTTGCCCCTAGTGATGATCTACAAAGACTTCGATCGCCCCGCAAATCGGACACATTGATTAATGATTATGATCAAAAGTTAGTTTGGCAATTACCAATCATCGATCGAGGTTGTGGCTTGAGGGATAGTTGCAATATATTATTTTGGATTAGTGCCCTCAATTCGATCATGATTTAACGGTCTAAAAGCCACAATTTCGATAAAGTTTGGAGGTGCACAAATAACTTAAGTTCTTGACAGTTTCTAAAGGCATTCACACTTCTCATGCGCTCCCCTTACGAGCCCAAGTTGAACAATTTGAGGTGTGATCTTAGCTCAATGTCCTGCAATGGATATCAAGCTTGCTAAGACCGACGATTTTCCTTAGTTTTTGGGGTCAGCGGTCCATTAACGAGTAGTCTAGAGCTTGTTTGAATAAGACAAATTTCCATCTGTAAACCTTAGTTATGACCGATTAACCAAAATAGACCTCTAAAAACTTAGTTTCCATTTCTAAACTTTAGTGCTTTTTCAGACAGAAATACCCTTTGAGATTCAATGAAGGGTATTTCTGTCCGAAAAAAATACATCCGTACAATTGAAGTTTAGAAATGGAAAATAAAGTTTATGGAGGTCTATTTTGGCTGGTCGGTCAAACCTGAGGTTTACAGAGGAGAATTTCTCTTTGGATAATCCAGACATTTTTGGAATGAATTGAACAACGAAATCTCTTGTATATAATGGTTAGGATTTGGATTAACTAAGTTCAATGTTTGGCCTTTTCGTATTTAGCAAAAATGGTTTGGCCTTTTCGCATTTAGCAAAAATGGTGATTCAGTCCTAATCACCTTAATCAAGAGTGCCGAACGTGGTTTGGTTGGTGAACCTAACAACACTAGTGTTAAAGCTCTGTGAGTTGCACCATGATATATGCGTTTTATCCACACCGTTCATCCATTTTTCCGATCATATTTGGGCATCAGCCCAAAAGTGAGGCAGATCCAAATCTCAGGTGGACCACACCAACAATGGGGATTGAATGCTTATCATTGAAAACGTCTTGGGGGCACCTGTTGATATGGTCACGCCGACCTACGTGTCTCACCTGCTAGCCCAGCTGGAAGACGCTCGGCATTTCAACAACAGGTCTCAGGTTCAAAGTGTTAAGAAGACACTAACACAGGTCTCAGGTTTAGAGTGCTAAAGAGACACACTAACCCATTGGTGGGTGGGTGCATCGTCTAACCAACCATGTGGCGTGGTTTTTACTGCAATAGCCCTAAGGCATGGCTATTTTTACTAAAGTTCAATTTCTCGTCTAGCTCATCTTTTTTGGCCTTTTGACGAGAAATTGAAAATTTTACGGTCGGAAATGCCCCTCTGACCACCATGTGCTCAAGGGGAATCCACCGTGTCCCAAGGGGAATCCATAGTGCCTAGGGGGAATCAGTCAAAGGGGCATTTTCGACCATAAATTTTCAACTTCTTATCAAATGACCAAAAAAGATGAACCACACGAGATATTGGACTTTTAGTAAAATTAGCCACACCTCACCTCAGGGTTATTGCCGTCAAAATCGCCCATGTGGCCGTGTGGGTCAGCTGCATAACTAACAGGGTGGGTGCATTGCATGACTAACCCAAAAAAAAAAAAAAAAAAAAAAAAAAAGGTTCACGCCGACCTGCATGAAGGTACAACACAAATATCAGCTTCACCCAAAACTTCTGTGTCCCCAGGGAAGTTTTCAATAATAAGCATTCAATCCTCACTGTTGGTGTGGTCCACCTGAGATTTGTATCTGCCTCGATTTTGGGATCATGCCTTAAAACGGGCTGGTAAAATGGATGGACGGCATGGATAAAACACATACATCATGGTGGGGCCCACAGCGCTTTGACGCCGGCTAATTGACTTTGTACATGTTGGGGTCACCAGCCAAACCGCGTCCAAGCGGCCTCTCAAAACGAACTCGGGAAAGACAACGGTACTCAAACAGCAGCTTCATTCATTTTCATTCCTTCTCCCACCCTCCCTTCCGCTCTATTCTCTTCCTTCCTAGGGCCTTGATTTTGTGTGCGCGGTGGGCCCACCATGGCCCACCACGAGAGCTTCGTGGTGGTCCACAACATAGCGAAGAGGCACAACATCGGAACCATGGCCCGCAGCGCCACGGCCTTCGGTGTCTCCGAACTCATCCTCGTCGGGCGAAGAGACTTCAATGCCTTCGGCAGCCATGGCTCCACCTCTCATATCCGCTTCCGTCACTTCCATTCCCTCAGTGACGCTCGTCTTTACCTCACCAATGTCTGCTTCCATCTCTCTCTATTAAATTACACTTCAATTGAAGGAATTCTGATTTGGGTCCTTTTTTCTTTTCTTTTCTTTTCTTTTCTTTTCTTTTCAGGAGAGAGATTGTGATATCTGCGGCGTTGAGATCGCTGATGGAGCTGTTGCTGTGAGTAAACATCCTTTTAGGAGGAGCACTGCCTTCCTTCTTGGAAACGAGGTAAAAGTTTTTAGTCCACAGATGTTTGATGAAATGACTGTGAGAAAATCTTTTAGTCTGTTGTTCTGGTTTGCAACTTTGTTTGAGCATTATTAATAACTAAAGTACAATGAAGAGAAAAATAGAAGGAATACTTAGTGTGCTTTAATCCCCCATCCAATAACTTCTACTGTATTAAAAAGGAAAAAGAAAAAAAAGTCTCATTGTATACAAAATATTACAAGAGAGTTGACTTGTAAGCATGATCTGTTACACATTTAGTTTCCTCATTGGATCCAATCGCTTCTTCAAATTGGATACCAATGTGAGCTATACTAACAAACTGAAAGACGTAAAGAAATAAACTCCTAAAACAACTGTAACTCTAAACTGATGGGGTTTTCCTCCTCAGGATAGAGGAGATGATTGTGCAATTTCAGGGTCTCATGACCGGTCGGGTGGCCGACCGGCCGATTTTTGGCCCAGAGGGAGTGCTGCACTCTGGACTGTTGAGAATCCTTTCGGACTGGTTAGTGACCGGTCGGTAGACGGGTTGATTTTTGGTTTTTCTTTGCTTTTGCTCACTGGACAGTTTGGGTCGGCCACCCCTAGCGACCGGTTGGCGGTGTGCGCGGACTGCTATACGCAGTTTCCTATTTTGGCTGGAACTCTTGCACAATGCTATATATTAGCTTCTAATCCGAGATTAGGGTATCCAATTTGGAGTTTTACACGTCCAAGGTGAGAGAGAGAGAGAGAAAAAGAGGAAGAAAGGAAGAGAGAGAGAGAGGAAGCTTGTTGGAAGAGGAAATCCTTGCTTGTGAAGGTGATTCACGGTGCAATCATCATCTCGGCTCTTCTACGTCCTCATGCTCGGTGAGATCTCTCGGTTTTTATTCCTTTTATTGTTTATCCGCTCCTGCGTGAGTGAAGAAGGTTAGATGCAAGTGGGTTGTGCTTGAGATCGAGGTTGTAAATAGTTCACTGCATAGTGGATTGTTTCTCTGGACGAGGTCCCGTGGTTTTTACCTCTTTGAGGGTTTTCCATGTAAAAATATCGTTTCGTGTGGTTGATGATTTGATCTTGTTTATTGCATTATCATATCACATAATTCACGTAGTTGGGGGGTGAGATCCTAAGGTTTTGTGCAACGCACCCAACATAAACAAACATGCGTATGTAAGCTACATATGTAAAGAAAGAAACTCCTAAAATAATCATAACTCTAGACAATCATGCATATGAAAGCTACACATGGCCAACTACTCAAAATAGAAGCTATTGCCATGTGTGATTAAGTTGGACCCCATTTGGCCCTCTTCTTGTACATACGATAGGAAAGGTCACAGATTTATCATCAAAGTGGTGGATTGTAGCGACTCTAACTTTCCTTAGGGTGTCAGAGGCATTCTCCTTGATGAAGCTGGCAACATAAAGTCCACATTTTCAGCAGTGTTTTAAATAGCTACGCTATGTAGCGTGTAGCTTACGCTACGTAGCATAGCTTAGCCTTAACGCTACGTAGCTCATGAAAATAGCTTAAGTCGCGTGTAGCCTACGCTACATGATAATTTGCATATGCTACATGCTACATAGACTACGCTACACGCTATGTACCTCACATTACAAGTTATTTTTCATTAAAACATTAAAATCAAATAATATTTTCAATGATTTGTTACATTTTTCTATTTTCAATATTTAATGCTTTTAGTAAAAATTATATAAGTAATAGTATTAAATCAGTTTTGTTGCTCTTTCTTTACCTTTATACTTATTGATTAGCCTTTCCTATTACTTTAAGTTGCATTTGGTTGCACCAAATATCATGAAAATTTGTTAAATTTCATCATTAATCAGTCTAATTTGGTGAATATCATGGAATTAGAGCAACCAAGTGCAACCTTGATTAAAAATCTAGAACTAGCATGTAGCTTAAGCTACACGCTATGTAGCTTACGCCTCATGCTTCAGAGGGGTGAACGCTATGCTACACGCTATTCGCTATTTAAAACACTGATTTTCAGGTCTAGCTAAAGCTGAATCTCGGTTTGGGATGGTTGCTTTTGCTATTAGGGGGGTAGTGTGCATCGTTCACAACTAGTTTGGTCAGATGCCCACTGACATAGAAATGCTATAGAGAGTTGCTTGTTGCTGGCGCAAAGGGGTCAAGGACCATTCTTGGAGTCTAGATTATATTGTAAATGACAGTAAATTGCTGGTTGGGGCGGTCAAAATTTTGTCTACTCCCCCAGTTAAAGAGTTTAACTTGGTGGTGCTTGATTTAGTATTCTTCAGGTTACTGTGCCCCTTTCTTTGTATTGGGAATTCTTTACCATTCTTTTTTAAAGATGAAGCAATTTATTAGGCTAAAGGCAATGGCACACACAAACACAAAAAAAAAAAAAAAAAAAGGTTGAAAAAGGCTAAAAATCTTTTAAAAAAAGGCGAACTAAAAACTAAAAATACAACAATGAGGCCCAATTTAGGGACCCCAAAAACCCCAAAAGGCGCCCAAAATCATGGGGCCAAATCTTTGAAATGCAAAAGAACCCTACTGAAGACCCCCGCAGAGGAAGCCTTGAGATTCTTGAAGCAGTGGTTGTTCCTCTCAACCCAAATTGCCCACAGGATAGCCAAAAACAAAATCCTCCACTTTTTCCTGCCCACCACCCCTCCCACATCCTCATGTCACAAACATAAGAGATTCTCAATGATCGGGGGCCTAACCTAGGAGACTCTAGCCATAGTAAAAGCTAGCCACCGGATCTCAAAGGTGAAGGAACTATGAAGAAACATGTGGTCCATGGTTTCAGCATCACAAAAGGCATAAGAGACACATTAGGAAGGAGTGTGCCTATCTTTCTCAGATTATATATCATCAAGACTCGTTTCCTCCCAACTAATCACGCAAACACAATGATTTTGGGGGGAGCACCATAAGACTAGATTGCACCCGTATGACATTCACTCGGAGGAGACGAGGAAGTGAGAAGACGGTTGAAGGATCACACTGAAAAGGACCCCGAACTAGCTAGATTCCATATCAGAGAGTCTTCCAAATCCAGGGAAGGAGAGAAACCCTGCAAGCAAGATAAAAGATTCATAAGGTCCTGGAATTCAGAATCAGAAGAGTTCCTCCTTAATTGAGGGAGTCAGATTCCACTTATGCCTTCACCCAAGAAACATTCAGCCATTGAGATGTCCAAATTAGGGCTAATAACAGCCAAAGAAGGGAAAACAGGAGATAGGACTAACAGCAAGAGGGAACAGAGAGAGAGAGAGAACCACAGTATGGATCCAACCATAAGAAGGAAGCACAATACAAAGAGGAAGATTTAGTCCACCACCCTTGGGGGGTAAGACCATATTTAGCAGAAATAATTGAATACCAAAGGCCATCCCTTTTCCGACCAAACCTCCAAGCCCATTAATAATGCCTCATTGACCAAATCCAACCTTTTAATACCAGCTCCACCATCCAAAAAAGATTAGCAACCCTCTTTCAAATTCAAAAGGGGAAACTTCCTAGAAGATCCCCCTTGCTAGAGAAAATCCTTACAGAACTTATAAATACTAGAAAGGACAGACTTTAGGTGATGAAACAAACAAATATAATAAATAGGAAGGTTGGAAAGAGAAGCCTTGATGAGGGTGATCCTCCCGCCATAGAGAGATGTTGACTCTTCCACGGAGATAATTTTCTCTCTATTTGTTCAATGATTTTATCCTATAAATGAAGTGGAGGCACACCAATACTAAGTTGAAGTCCAAGATAAGTGGTAGGGAGAGATCTCACATTACAACAAGATTCAGCCAGGCGGGAAATAACCTCATGAGGTAAATTTATCCCGAAGAAAACACTCTTGGATAAGTTTAGCTTTAGACTAAAGACCACCTCAAACCAACAAATAGACATACTCATTAAGTCGTCCATCGACTCATCAGCTTCACAAAATAATAAGGTATTGTTAGCAAATTGTAAATAACAAATAGGAGTGGGGAAATTCTCCACCTGAGTGCCCCTGAACAGACCTACTTCTTGTCCCCTAGAAAGCAAACAATTGAGAGCTTCAGAAACAATAACAAATAGAAGTGGGGAGAGAGGATCTCCCCCTTATAGGGACCACGGGTGGCCCTAAAAAATCCAAAAGGCGATCCATTAACAAGGACCAAGAATCTAATAGAGGAAATACGAGATCGAATCTAAGACCTCCATTTATCTCCAATGCCCATTCTAACTAACATGTAATCTAAAAATTGCTAATCTACATTATCATAAGCCTTTTCCAAATCTAGCATCCAAAGGACCCCTCGACCAAGGTATTTTGTAACAGTAATGATGGCTGTAACGTCCACCACCATTACATTTACGATACGGGCTTTAACAATTGTTCCGGTCTCTTATTTTATTGCCAAAAAAAAACCCCAAAAACCTGAATTGGATCGTTACAGCCTTTACGTGGGGGGGGGTAACGGGCTGTAATCTTTTTTGTAAGGCCTTTATTGCCTCATAACTACTGTTATGGCACATTATGCCCCCGCCTACCTGCCCCATGGTCAGAATCAAGGCATTCGTTTACAATAAGGACAAAGGATCCCCCAGCCTACCTCTTACTTTGTTTTAATGAATCTCGTTAATATTTCAAATAAAAAGAAGAAGAAGACTACGATGAGGGGCTATGGGTTCCCATTGTCCTTGCTTAGGGTAACGGGGTTAGTTAATACCCTGCTCATAACCGTGGTTCTCGTCATCTTTGCCTAGTGTTTAGAACCCGGTTTTAGACTTGGATGAGGGAAAGTAGACTTGGATGGTTTACTCATGTGTAACAGAGACAAAGAACTGTGCCAGTTAGGAGTGAGTTGGTACACATTGAAGGCTCTAAAAGGGCAAGGGGAATTCCCAAAATGATGTGGATGGTGGTAGGAAGAAAAGAATTGATGACCTATGGTCTAACTGAAGGTCTAGCTCTTGATAGAGTAGAATGAGGGAACATGATTCATGTACTTGACCCCAATTAATTGTTTTTATGCTTAGATGATGATGATGTTAGCCTGTGGCTTAGTTGAGTTTTTCCCTCCACCCTCTTCTCGGGCAATCATCCACCTATTCACCATGCCTATTTCGTTTACCTGCCCCCTTCCAAGTTTCAAAATTGGCGTATCGGGTATTGTATTGTTCACCACTGATGCAGCCCTATATCCAGCCATTTCAGGCCAATACTGGTTTCATACAATACTTTAAACCTTGCTCCATTCCCTCCATCCTCTTTGAAAGTTGCTGAAACATCACATCAATCTGAATTTCTCCCGCCTTCATAGGGCTATAGGAAATCTTACTTGTTTCTTGTATTGGGTGGGTTGGAATGATCAGATATTATGATGACAATGGGTGCAGGTACTCTCAGGCTAAATAAGTTGTTCTGGGCTCACTAGTTTGGAGAATTGAGAGTAATGGAATTGGTTATAGGCTGATTATTTTGAGAACAGGGTTAGGAAACAATTTGGGGCAGAAAGAGGGGTAAATATGGGACTATAAAAGGGGTATGAAAGTCGGCTTGGAAGAGTGGGCCCACAGGATCCGACGGTCTACACGATATGGGACCTCGCAAAAGCCAATGATGAATGGCGTAGGTCCAGTGGTCCGCCTAACCACTACAGGAGCAGATGGGTCTAATCACCCCTCTGATTCTATAGTAAAGATGGCCATGGATTACGATTTACGGTTTGAATCGTATGAGGGATGGGCCAGATGGACACAAAATCACTATTGATGCAGGACAAATGGCCTAGCCTAGAATGATACAATGAGATCTTCAACGGATTAACTAGAACAATGTAAAGCACAAAGTAAAGATAATCTATCACAAATTAAAAAAAAAAAAAAATCATCAATGTAACATGTTCAAATTCAAGCCATATGGCAATCCTGCAATGTAGATCCAATAAAATATCAGTCAATTAGGACCTATGGAAGGTAGAATTTCCATCTAGCATAGGGATTACTTTTACTTCAAAGAGAATCACTTCTCTTAGGTAGGGTTTTGATAGGTTAGGGTTAATTTTAAGAACTATGAAATTGGGTAATTGGATTAGGGTTTAGGACCAGGGAAGTTAGAATTTGGGGAATTAGGTTTTTGAAATTTAGGACGATTTAGGGTTAGGGTTTTGGGGAATCTAGGTTCTAGGGTTGGAATTGAGGGTTTTAGGCTTAGGGTTATGGATTTTAGAGGGAAAGGGGCAAGGAACAAGGAAGGAAAGAGAGAGATGTGTTGGTTGTACAATCTTGTCCATACGGTCATAAAGTCATGTGTGGACGCTTGTACGGTGGTACTGTGTAGGTAGGTCTAGGTTTGGATGGGTTTTGGAGGAAATTGGGGATGTGTTTTAGGGTAAACAAAGAACATAAAGGAGTAGAGAAAGATTGAGGGAAGTAGAGAGAGAAAAAATAAGAGAAAAGTGCAGATATTACCTTGAAAGAAGAAAGTAAGAGAGATAGATAAGATGGAATCACTCCATGGCTTCACACCACTCAATCACATGAAGTTTTGCTTCATCTCAAAGCAAAGAGAAAGCAGAATTTTATTTCATATATTCAATAATAGGCTAGGGTGTGGATGTTCAAGCCTTATATAGTCTCAGGAAATATTATTTTACAAAAAGATGCTCTCTGATAAAAAGTTACATAAAAATGCTCAATAAAATAAAATTTGTTCCTAACTCCCTAAACTTAGCAAAAATATAAGCTAAACAAAAAATAACAAAACTAAATAAACTAAACTATTTCGTGGCCTACAATCAAGATGTCCAATGGCGATGATCTAACCAAGGTGTTCCATAACGGTATCGGTTGTTACCGTTACGATACGAGCCGTAACATCCGTTACGACCCTTTTTTATTTTCTGAAAAAACTATTATAGGACCGTTATGGGGCCGTTACGGGGCTGTTATGGTCCGTTACAAGCCTTTACGGGACCGTTACGGTTGTTTTGACCCCGTAACGCGTAACAATTATGACCGTTACTGTTATACGTAACTGTTTTGGGATACCTTGGATCCAACGGTCGGAATGGTCCAATAGTAGCCCACATGCATTTTCATAGTGTGGGGCTTTCCAACATGCATAATCATGCATGTGGGGTCTTCAACGGGCAAGAAACTCGAATTGGCCCACGGGGCCCCATGTATGTATCACCTAGCTATAAAGAAACGGGAGCTCTCCTCTAGTATATACTCTGACTGGTGCCGAATGTCCTCATTAACCATCCTTTTTTCTTTCTTGGATTCTGAATTCCCTTAATCTCATCGAGGGATATTTCTCTGTATTTGTATAACGAGGGATCGAGAGATGAAGGATGAGTTTAAGTGGGATAAAGATTATCCTTATCTAATTCAACCTCTTATCTCTCCCTCATCAAAAACAAATTTTAAATTCTCTTTGAATTTGAAAGTCCAAAATAAAGTACCAAAAAAGAGAAGAAGCGGGAAAGATATGTGGGACCCACTAGTGGTTGCCCATGTCCAACATCTCCCACTCAATCACGTTATGGAATGTGCACAATATATAATGTCCATATAGCTCATCTCATAATAACCAAAACCAAACATCACGATCAAAAGAATCAGAGGCGTGGGACCAACTGGAATACTGTTATCTTTTCACAGGTGTTTGAGTACTAAGTGACCACCTAACTAGTACTCAATAACCCAAGCTTTGTAATGTCTGTCCTAGTCCGCATGATCACATTGGATGAAGTTAACTCCCGATTTTAAGTACTCATCTAACATACGCACTTATCCAACTTATCGAGTTATTCTGAAAACTTGGTCTTCTGCAAACATTGATTTAAATCATTTTAAAGTAATGATATAATATATATACTTTTGAAAAGAATATCGTTTGTAGAAAATCTGTCAAAAACTCAATACTGCCGGTGACTAGGTTTTCAAGTGCGTATTTATAGATCTAGAAACTTGGTGTAGGCTAGCTATCACGAGATCTTTCCCACGCAAATTTGTAATTTAGATTCTATCAAGCTGCTTTCTTAGCATAATCGAATTTGGCCAATCAAGGTTCTTTTGTCATTATACACTAAAGTAGTGACACTCAATCTCATCCTCCTGTACACAAGAGGAGGGTAGCTAAGGGCATAGAGTCACCTACAGGACTAGCTACTTGTATGTTGCAATGATTAGATTGAATCAAAGCAATCCGTAGGTTAAAAGGTCTTGACACGTGGCTACAATCCACGTCATAAAGTAGACAATACTAGGTATATGTCGGGTCTACAATACGTAAGGTCGTCTTACAAGAGGTATGACTCATCTCATATCCTCACGACTTGGCTTTAATTTAAGCCATAACATTGATTGTATGAATAGCAATGGCGCGATTATGTTATTCGACTTGATCAATCTCATCTTCAATTATCTAAGATTGAAGGCTGATACGACTCACTAATATCCTCATCTTCTATTATTCACAATAAAGGGCAGTTCATAGCTCAGCGTATGAACATCACCCTGAATGTATCTCTCTTGTCCATTCAGGGTTGTTCAACCTGTGCGAGTGGGTGATCGGTCCGCCAACAAAGGTAGAGATTGTGCATGATCTCAAGGCAAATGCTGATGATCTACACACCTAGCCAATATTAGTGCTCAATACTGAGTAAAAAGAATGTATTATTTTTAAAAGAAAGAGTAAAGGTACATGGTATAAGCATATCACTCAAGCTCGCCTCAATCCCATTTGCTTGACATGAACCTGGAATATATCTCTAGCAATAGGCTTCGTCATGGGATCAACCATCATCTCCTTCGTAAGAATGTAACTGAGGGCGACTTTCTTATCTCGCACTTGATCATGAACGTAATGATACTTGATTTCAATGTGCTTGGACTTTCGGTGGTGTTTAGGACCCTTTGTCAAGTCAATGGTAGAGCCTCAACGATATAGGCTCACGAATGCTCGGTACAGCACCCAGACCTAGTAAGAATCTGCGAACTCATACACATTCTTGAACTACAGCACAACATGTAATGCACTCGGCCTGTATAGATGAAAAGGTTGTGGATGTTTGTTTTTTGCTCGACCATGAGATGGCTCCCCCTCCAAGCAAGAAGACATCCTGAAGTAGATTTTCCCTCATCGACGTTATTACCCTATGCGGCATTTGAATATCCTTTAAGCTTGAGATTCCTGCCTTCATAATATAGCATCATGTCCTTTTGTTCCCCTGAGATAGTGGAATATGCGTTTGACGGCTTGCCAATGAGACTTTCCTGGGTTACTCTGGTAACGACTGACTATGCCAATTGCATAACTAATATCCGGTTTGGTGCAAAGCATGGCATACATTAAGCTACCTACTGCCCTCGCATAAGGTATCGAGGACATAGCTAATTTCTCGACTTCAATATGGGGACACGATTTCCTGTCTAACTTGGTAGCTTTCTCCATGGGGGTTTCAATAACTTTTGAATTTTCCATCCTGAATTGCTCCAAGAGACTCTTAGGCTTGTCTTAAGCTACCTACATATAGAAGATCTTCTGTATGTAGGTAGCTTGAGACAAGCCTAAGAATCTCTTAGAGCGGTTCCTGATGATTTTTATCTCAAAAATAAAGTTGGCTTCACCAAGATCTTTCATCTCAAAGTTTGAGAAAAGCCAATCTTTAGTCATCATCAACAAATGCATATCATTATCAGCTAGCAAGATATCGTTTATATATAGAGATAGTATCATAAAAGATCTTCCAGACCGTTTCATATATATACAATGATATTTTTGACTCATTGTGAATCTGAAAGTGGTGATTGTTAGTGCACTTTTTCGTGGCATACTAGTGCACCTTGTTTGTCAATTGCTTAGGTCAGTGAGTCTAGTGTCGGTTGAGCTTAATGAAGACGAAGACCGAAGACTCAAGACAGACTTGCTGTATCAAGGAAGAAGAAACAGGTAAAAGAGATGCCTTGGTGAGCCTTAACCTTGTACCTAACCAAAACCATAACCTCTAGATGACCATGACCATTAGGTTTACCCTTAGTCATCTTAGATTGGCTTTAGGTGTCCTAAAAGATCACCGAAAGAATGGCCAAGAGGTTGTATGTTCTGCTGCAAAACACAACGAACAAAACAGCAGAAAAACATGCTTGTCCGAGCGCCCGACCATGTGTCCACCGGGTGCCCGACAGTGAGTTGGCCTGAAATTCAAGTGGTCATCGGGCGCCTGACCATAACTTGTCTGGGTGCCCGACTAGTGCAAAAACTGTCCAGCGACTTAGACTGTTTTTGGACTGAATTTCGGGTGCCTAACCATGTGTCCACGGGGCACCCGTCTAGCTCAAAAAGTGTCCAGTGAACAAATTTTATTCCCGGCTGGATTTCGGGCGCCCGACCATGTTTGAATCTACCCGTTATTTGATCGTTGAGAGAATTTATGAAAGCAGGAGATTCGTTTTTGGACACAAGAGGGGATTTTGAGGAGATAGTAGCTACCATTGTTAAAGACCATTAGAGGCTCTATTCCAAACCCATTGCAAGTCATTCTCCTTCTGATTCATCACAAGCTTGGGGCATTCAATGCCAAAATGAGAATGGACTTATTCCCTCTTGATTCCTAGGAGTTTAGACACCTTGATCATAGTTAAATCTCTTGTCTAAACACCACTTAGGAGTCCAAATAGGTGTATTTCTCTAGGAAACCCATTTTCTACCATTTGTAGAGGACTCACCACCTCCCATCCACTTTGGTTATCTCTAGAAGAGCAAATGCAAGGGGATTGATCGTTGGAGCTGGAGCGTTGGCAAAGCATCGGCAACAACATCGGGGAAAGCACAAGGGAAGCTGATTGAAGCACGGGAGAGCAGAGATCAAGCAACCCGAAGCAGCGCAACAAAGGGGCTCAATCCGATAAGTAAGTTGTCAATTGTAAGAGTCCGTTTTCACTCTATTCCTGGTGGGAATTGAGTGTAGAGTTTGTCTTCAAACTCGATAGGTTCGGTTGTAGGACCTAGACCCGGTTGTAGGGTTGAATCTAGTCTCCAAGTGGGGAGCTTTCGGCGGGAGTAAACGTTAGGTTCGGTTGTAGAACCTTGGCTCGGTTGTAGAGCCTAAAACCATTAAGGTTCAGTTGTAGAACATTAACTCATAAGTGGAGTCTAAATTGAGGTTCGGTTGTAGGACCTTGACTTGGTTGTAGAGCCTAAACAAGTCTCCAAGGGGAGCCACCAATACGGGTGTGTACGTGTAGGTTGGAAGGAACCTGTAAACTTCTCAGTTGGGTGGATCCGATTTAAAACACCTTGGTTGGGAGGAACCAGATTTGAACTCCCTAGTGAATGTTGGTTTGCTTAAAGGGGTTGAGTACTTGAACCGGTAGTAGAGTAGATCCAAAGTCGAACCACTATACATCGTTGTGTTTGTGATTGTATTTGAGTACATCTTATTATGCATTGTGTTTAATTGTTTAATTATGAATGCTTAATTAGGAATGTATGCTAGGCTCTTGATATGCACATCCACACTCACATGATGTAATTTCACTTATTGAGTAGACTTGAGTTTATTTGATCCATCGTCTATAGTCTACTTAGGTTGTATAGATTAAGAACTTGATTAGTTTAATCATATGTTAATTTATACATCCTTAGACTAGGTTGTTAATTGTTTAATCATAAGCTAGTCTATTGATTAGACCCATTTAGGCTTGGAAGCCGAAGTGTTCTTGCTTAGTTTAATTTGTTAAAACTGTTAAGTAGGTAGAAAGATTTTAAAAGGTCCTAATCACCCCCCCTCTAGGACTTAGCCATAATTCTAGTTGCTCTAAAGCCTCCGCACGCACACGCCTTTACAAGTGTATTAGATCAAAAGGCGTAATTTTAGTGATAGCTAAGTGGAATCTCATGTACCACTATCTTGAAGATTACTTCAACCCATATATAGATTTCAATAGTTTGTAGACGTTTTCACAATATGATTTAAACGTTTTAGATGTACACCCGATGTGGTTTGGGCGAGTGGCTAAACCGTGGGTTTGTTCCTTACAGGCGTGGGTTTGACTCCCCTCCTCGACACTTACCCGATGCATGTGGTTTGTGGGTGGTTGCGTGCATCTGCAGGGAATAGTCTCGTCCCAAGGGGCAGGGATACCCTGTGTTGTAGAAAAAAAAAATGTTTCAGATGTATGCTTGGTACCTCTATCAAATCAAATGATTTTAATCTTTTTCTCAAGCTGATTTTCTGCTTCAGATTTGTATTTGAGAAAACAATCAAAAGCCTTAGATTTGTGTGAGATGAGATACACATCCATAGTGTGAGTAATTGTCAATGAAAGTGACGAAGTATTGACATCTTTCTCTATCATGTACATTTAAGGGTCCACAAATATCTGAATGAATTATCTCTAACAGATCCTTGGACCTAACTGCTTTAGGGAATAGTTTCTTAGAAGTCTTCTTGGACATAATATTAAAAAAATGGCAAATTAATTTTGGATAATAAACCTAACAAACCAGAATGTGCTAGTTTTGTCATACAATTTTTTCCAATATGACCTAACTTTGTGCCATTTTAGAGATATAGATATTACAAGTTCATTCGACATAATAGATAAAGTAAGAGGTGCATCATCACTTTCTACGTCTAGAATAAATAAATCTGAAATCATAGTTCCCTATGCAAAGATGAAGTTATTGAGTCTTAATGAAACTCTTGTTTCGAAAAAAAAACGAATATCAAAACTATCAACTAACAACGTAGAAACATAAGTTAAACTACGACGCATGCCCGATACAAAAAGAGTATCATGGAGGATTATTGTCCGCCCTATGTGCGTACAAAGATGGTAAACGCCTATTCCTAGCACGTCTTCAATAACGTTATTCCCTATGTAACCTTGTAACTCTCCATGGCTACAAGCTGGAATTCCTCGAGTCCTCGACGATATTGTGTCACGTGCTTTGTTGCGCTTGAATTCAATTAAAAAAAAATGATTTCAGAACAAACGTCTGCAAACAAAGTATCTTGTGACTTAGGAATTACTGTTTTCTTGCTAGCGAACTGACAGGCGTAGTGGCCGAAGTTTCCATAGATGAAGTATATGATGTTTGTCTTTCTCGACTTCTTCTTTCCTTCCCTCTTCTTAGGATTAAGTGTCATAGATTTCTATTCTTGGTTGTTCTTCTTCACCTTCTTGCGAGTTTTGGATTGCCTTCTTTTAGCGTTTCGCTTGTGGGTCTCTACTGTAGAGGCCTTGGCCGTACCTGGTTGAATTGCATTAACTTCAACCTCATGTACCAGGTGGCCACAAAAGTCTCTGAACGTAGTGATAAAATAAGTATGGTTCAGAATCCGCCCATGATTTGGGCAAAGAATGGTGCGTAAAGATTATCTTTTGATTTTTTGTCAGTTTGCGCTCTTATGTTCCTAAGGGCACTTATCATCTGCTCCATCCTGTGGATATGATCCTAAATGGGGCAGCCGACTGGCATCCTATATTCTTGGAACTCTAGTTCCATTCCCTGAACTCATGCATCCAACTTCTGCGCATAGGCATTAGTTAGTGCATCTTAGATCCCTTATAGAAGGTGTCATGCACCTCATATGTAGGTATGAGTTCCTTGTGCATGGTGCTAATTAGGACATTATGAGCTGAACGATTTTGTCTATGTCACTTATTGTAGCGATTCATTGCGACCCTATGTTCTGCTAAATTTCCATTCTCAACCAATATAGGTTCCTTTTGAACTTCGTCCCGAGTATGCGAAATATCGTCCTTGTCTAGAAGGCATCTCACTACGCAGGACAAATCTTCATAGCTACGATCTAAGGTATTTGCACTAATCATCAACATTTTTACTTGTTATTCAAATTTTCAAGTTATAAAAGTGATTAATCCATCTTAGACAAGATCTGAAAGTTCACATACCCGAATGGGGGGTGCAGATCAATCAAGTTTTCTAAATTAAGATGAACATGACGCTCTTATGAAAATCTATTTGTATAACTTGCAACCCACCATTATGGGTGCATGTATCATTTGTTGTGGAGCCTAGCTCCCGCATAGGTTATGCGCAACCTATATATAGGGATAATCCTTTCACTAAGTTTTCAATTTTCAAATGAAAAAAAGGGCATCGATCTAAGCACATCAAGCCTAATTATAGCACATATTATAACCTTATCAAAAGAATGAATGAAAAACAGGTGCCAAGATATATAATGAATCCTATCATCACCATTGATCATTTCCATTCACGATGGATCTGATCATCATCGTTAATGATCACCGTTGATTATGGATCCTTTCATCAACGTTGATCATCACAGTTGATGATGGTTCTGATTACTAACGGACCCATGATCAATAGTGATTAGTTGAATATAGAGAGGGATCCACATTCCTATGCACTCATACGTGCAATAATGCACGCACATGTACATTTTATAATAAAGGGACATGTGGGGTTACACATTTTGGTTATTTTGTTCCAAAATATGTGGCCCACCTAACATGATTACTAATATGCACACAGTCACAATATTAATATTCAACAATATCAATATATCACAATCAAAATTATGAAAATCTAAAATTCGATCATTTTATGTCATTTTATTCTAATACATATACCTATCATTAACATTACAAGAGATCTTAACCGTTAAGCTAAAAAATAAACAACATTAATGGTTAGATCTCGCCCAAAAACCCCAAGTCACTTCTCAACACTTGACCTAAATCAGCCCATAAATGACCGATTAAAGTCTCCTTTGAAAGATACATTGAATCTTAAAAAGAAGTGGTTTAGGCTTTTAATCCAACCCATTTCAATTTGTGCATAAAAGGCCCCCATTAAGGTTGTCTAACCTCTCGTGGATAGCATAGGATGGTCCTCAAATTTTGGCACAAATGATTGACATAGATGGTATCACTAAAACCATTAAAACACCATCATTATGGTTAATAGGCTTGCACTCAAATTTGGGCCCACTTGTAATTAGAGACCTTGGTCAGCACTTAAATAAGAATTAAATCTTTGTATTGGGTTTAATTCAAGTGGGAGAACAAATTAGATCAGTCTTGAGCTATTTGGTTTACAAGAAACTAACAAAAAATGGGCCTAAATGCAAGCAAGCCCAAAACCCATCATCTTGGCACATCTCAAAAGCAACCCAACTCCTCTTTTTTCTTCTCTTCCACCTATAAGGGGCCCATAATAAGAATCTGTTTGGGCTCTAGAATGGGTTGAAAAACCCACTTCTCCATACTCAAAACAAGTCAGGCCTACAAGCAGGCCCAACTGCTTCTTATCTTCTTCTTTGCTTATTTCTCTCTTCACTAGGTTTTCAACAAAAAAAATCCATCACACAGAACAAAACCATGGCTGTCATTTCCAGTTTTTATAGGATTTTTTTTTTTTTTTTTTTTTGTTTTTGTTTTTTTTTGTGGATTGGGTTGCTAGCTGCCATGAGCTGCAGGTTCTAGAGAGAGAGAGAGAGAGAGAGAGAGAGAGGGAGAGAATCATAGAGGAAGAGAGAGATGGGCACGGTCAAAGAGCGTTGTCGTAGCTGCGACTGCCATGGATAGTGGCGACCATGGTTGCTGCGAGCGGCAGGCGGTGGGACTGGAGAGAGGGATCGTGATGCAGGACAGCCCTAAATATGATGCATGCTCATGAACACAATTATTCAGCGGAAGTAAAAGCAATAATAATAATGAAATCTAGCATAAATCATCATAAACTAAGAAGAGCATAAGGAAAACATGCAATGGAATGGGCCATCATCACAACCATGGAGTATGGGATTCAAATAATGCATAGGTTGGATCTGGCGAGGAATGGAACCTCCCGATCTTGCATGGCTATATCCAATCGATCAATGTGGATCACTAGTGCGAAAAGCCAGGAGGTTTCTCGGATTAAGGATTTGAGAATTTGAGGATTTAGGGTTTGGATCAATTCTCAAGGTTTAGATCGTAGGGAATAATCAAAACAGAAGTTAAGATGATAATGACAGAAGATAAAATACCTGGAAGAAGTTGGAAGGGCTCAAGAAGAAGATCAAAGAAAAGAGAAGAATCACCATGAGAGAGAGAGGAGGCAGGAGGAAGCTCAAAGAGGTTTTCATTAATCAATAGCAAAAGTTAATCTCGTGTTTAGGGCCTAGCCCACTTAAATAAGCAAATAAAACAAGTAAAAGTACTAAATTACCCCTAAACTAAGCAAAAACGCGCAAATAAGCAAAACTGCGCAAAAGTTCGGGCGCTCGGTCGGGCGCCCGAAGACGTCCAAAAACGTCCAGAGAGTTTCGGGCGCTCGAGAGGCCAAGTTCGGGCGCCCGAAGTCTTCAGCTCTTCGGTCCTTTTCTGCAATCTTCCTACGCACGTGTCATCCTTGGATGGGGTCTTCTATGTGTGTGATCACGTGTGGAGGGTCTTCAGCTCCTCAATAGTCGCCTATCCACAAGGATGGTACTTGTGGATGGCGTTTTCTTCGTTGGTACACTTGAAATAGCCTTATGTCCTCATCAACTCCCCTCGGGTGAGAAAAACTCGACCCCGACGAGTTAAAACTCTTATGGCGCTCTAGTAAGTCTGGATCAATACGCTGCACTTCCGCTTCAGTCAACCACGTAGATTCAGAAAGTGGTTTGTTCCTCCACTTGACAAGATACCTCTGGAATCCTCCATCTCTTGTGGATACTATCTCATCATCCAAGATCTCTCCAATTTCTTCTTTATGGACAATAGGTGGAGGGAGGGGTGGAAGGGGTTGTGAAGCAAAATCAGATTAGGGCCATGAATGAAGTGATGGATCAATGGTAGGGTCAGGGGAACGGACTAGATCTTCAACATTGAAAGTCGGGTTAATGCCCATTTCAGATGGAAGGTCAATCCGATACGCATTGGACCCAATTTTCTGCACTATCTTGAATGGCCCAGCACTACGTGCTTGTAATTTCTTAGTGGAACCCTGTGAGAACCGCTTTGGCCTTACCCGCACCATTACATAGTCTCCTTCTTGAAAATCTTGCAGTCTACGATGAGAGTCAGCTGAAATTTTAAATTATCATTACTCTTACTTATCCGCTGTCTAATATGTGTATGCAATTCATGGATATGTCGTGCAAATGCATCGGCTGACTCAGAAGACCTTTGGGTGACAGACATGGGTAAGAGATCTATTGGCATTCTAGGTTTATACCCACTAACAACCTCAAATGGACTCATTCCTGTAGATCGATTGACTGACCTATAATAAGCAAATTCAGCAGTTGGTAAAATTAGGTCCCAAGTCTTAACATGATCACCCACTAGACAACGTAGAAGATTTTCCAAGACTACGGTTTACCACTTCAGTTTGACCATCTGTTTGTGGGTGGTAAGCAGTAGAGAATTGCAAACGAGTTCCCATAATGTGCCATAGTGTCTTCCAAAAATAGCTAGTGAATCGAACATCACGATCAGACACTATGGTTTTAGGTAACCCATGGAGACGCACCACACCATAAAAAAAGATACGAGCAACATGAGATGCATCTGACGTTTTCGAATATGGGTGGAAATGCGCCATTTTAGAGAAACGGTCCACCACGACAAAAATGGAATCGTGCTTTTTGATTGTCTTGGGAAGCCCAAGCACGAAGTCCATACTAATGTCCTGCCACGGAGCATATGGCACTGGCAATGGCGTATACAGCCCGGTATTTTGCTTTCTCTGCTTTGCCAGCTGACATGTACGACACTGCCCTAAAACTTTGCCTACATCTCGCTTGAGACTTGGCCAATAGAAACGATCTTCCACAAGGGTAATGGTCTTATCACGACCAAAATGGCCAGCTATCCCTCCTGAATGAAGCTCCCAGATAAGGAATTCACGAAGGAACATACGGGGAATGCAAAGTCTGTCTCCCTTGAAAAGGAAGCCATCTTTAAGAACATATTCGCCTATAATGCGCTGGTCACTAGAGAGCGACGTGTAAGTACCCCCAAAATCAGGACATGTGGGGTATTCATCTTTCAGTTGCTCAAACCTCGACTACCTCTACACTCAAGGAGTTGAGCAACACCACTCTTCTACTAAGGGCATCTGCTGGTTTGTTTTCAACCCCGGCCTTATGTTTCAAAACAAATGAATATTCCTGAAGAAACGCTACCCACTTGGCATGCCTTGGGTTGAGTTTCTTCTGAGAATGCAAATATCTCAAAGCCTCGTGGTCAGAAAACAATACGAATTCCTGCGGTAGGAGATAGTGTCGCCAATGTCTCAGGGATTGCACTACCGCATAAAATTCTTTGTCGTACGTGGAGTATTTTTGTTTTGCCTCATTCAGCTTCTCACTGAAATAGGCCACTGGGTGTCCTTCTTGACTCAACACTCCACCTATACCGACACCAGACGCATCACACGCTACTTGAAAGACTTTAAAAAAATCAGGTAGACGCATGACAGGAGCTTCTATCATTTTGCCCTTAATCTCCTTAAAAGCCTTGACTGCGGCTTTAGACCACACGAATTCTCCCTTTTTCATGCATTCTGTAATGGGAGCCATGATCGTGCTAAAATTCCTAATGAACCGACGATAGAAAGTTGCTAGGCCGTGAAAGCTTCGCACCTCATGAATGTTCCTCGGCTCTGGTCACTCAACTATGGCTCTGACCTTTTCAGGGTCTGCACGCATCCCTTCAGATGACACTATGAATCCTAAGAACACAACTTGACTAGACATGAATGCACATTTCGTAAGATTAGCATACAACTTTTCTTTCCTAAGGACGCTACAAACCTTCTTTAAATGTTCAAGGTGTGATTCCTTAGTGGTACTGTAAATAAGGATGTCGTCAAAGTACACCACTAGGAACTTTTTCATGAACGGCCTCAAAGCTTGTGTCATCACCCGCATGAACGTACTAGGTGCATTAGTCAAACCGAAGGGCATGACTAACCACTTATACAACCCATCTTTTGTTTTAAACGCAGTTTTCCATTCATCCCCTGGGCGTATACGGATTTGGTGATATCCACTCTTGAGGTCTATCTTAGAGAATATAGTGGACCTGGCCATCATGTCAAGCATGTCGTCAAGTCGAGATATGGGGAACCTGTACTTGACAGTAATTTTGTTTATGGCACGGCTGTCCACACACATGCGCCACGTGCCATCTTTCTTTGGCGTCAACAATGCAGGCACGGCACACGGGCTCATACTCTCTTGGATGAAACCCTTTTGCAGAAGCTCATCAACTTGCCTCTTTAATTCTGCATGTTCTGCAGGGTTCATCCTGTAGTGAGGAAGGTTCGGTAGAGTAGACACTGGGACAAGATCAATCGCATGCTGTATGTCCTCTCATAGGTGGCAACTCATTCAGTAAATCTTCAGGAAATACATCACTGTATTCCTTCAGGACCGAAGTCACCTCACGGGGTAACTCTAATGGAACCTCAGGTGTAATCTCTCTAGCCACAAGGGCATACACCATAGAATCCTCCTTAGTCTCTTTTTCAAACTCTCTTGCATTTATTATATGTAGAGACTTAGGCTTGGATTTCCCCACTCCTTTAGGCTCACTTGCCTGCTCATCCCTTTTCTTCCCTAGTGTGCTCTCAGGTGGCATAGGGTTAAGTTTGATCTTTTTACCGTTATGCATGAAGGTACACGCATTAGAACGGCCAAAGATCGTGACATCATTATCGAATAGCCACGGTCTACCTAGGATAACATGCTCCACATCCATAGGTAACACATCACACCACAGGGACTCCTTGTATGACCCAAACTCGATGGGGACTAGACATTGATGGGTGACAGGTAGGGATGTCTTGTCAACCCACGAAACTTTATATGGGTCTGGATGAGGTGTGGGTTTCAGTTTCAAGCGTTCTAAGGTGTTAGTGGAAATCACATTTTGACAACTTCCACTGTCCACCATCACCTTGCAATTCTTTTCACTACACTTGGCAATAGTGTAGAAGATAGTGCTTCGACGCCAGTCAGCACTACTCCTAGACTGAGCTAGCACACGCCTGACTACTGCAAGCGTTGCTTCTCCTTCTAACTCTTCATCATCAGTAAGTCCTCCTTCAGGGTGATACTCTTCAACTTCATAATCACCCTGGTTATCTCCAACCTCGTGGGACTCACCTATAACTAAGGCTCTTCCACGGTTCTTAGTAGGACACTGATTAGCCATGTGGCCCAGATTGCCACACTCATAGCACTTCACTTGGCTCGTGTTGCTAGGACCGGCACCAAGAACCCCTTTGCCCTTGTCCTCCCTAGGTCTAGGCGGAATGGTCGCCTGTGCCCTAGGTTGACTGCCAACATTAGGTCTCGTTCCCTGAGAACTAGATCTAGCACTGGCGTCTCGGGACTCGAAACGACGGACTACAGGAGTCTTTAGATATTGCTCTAACTCCTGCACGACTTGATATGCTTCATCCAAGTCCGTTAAAGGCCGAGTCATAAGATCGCGCTGAAGATCCGCACGAAGGCCCGTCTTAAAACGCGAGAGCGTTACTAGAGGGTCTTCTTGGATATCACATCGCATCACATATTCTTCAAACTTAGCGATGTAATCAGCGGCAAACATTGACCCTTGGCGCAAGGATTGCCATTGGTCAAGGAGCTTCTGACGGTATGAGAGGGGAAGGTACTTCTCCTTCAACTTCTCTTTCATCTCATACCAATGTGTGATAGGGGCTCTAACAACTCTTTCTATCCTGCGTTCGGTGTTGGTCTAAAAGAGCTTAGCTTGACCCACAAGCTTCATCTTAGCAAACCGCATTTGACGGTTTTCTTACATGTCATACCACTCGAAGTAGTGGTCTATATCAGCAACCCAGTCAAGGAATGCCTTGGGGTCCAAACGCCCATCAAAACTCGGGGCCTCGACTCTAACATTCTTCATCGCACGCTCATCTGAATCATAACGGTCTTGATGATCATATGTGGCTCGTGCCTCTCGCACAACACCACGACCGTTACCACGATCTCCATCTTCACCACCTCTACGTGTGGCAGCGCGTTCCTCTATGATTCCTCCCACTTGGGAGTGCGCATCATCCCCAACAGCGGGGTTTTCCCTTTGGGACGCCTCTAGTTGCTCAACCTTGGTCCTGGTAGTGGTGATCTGGTCCTCAAGGCGGGCAAAATCACGCTTGTGACTCGCCTCTAGGGCGGTTATCTTTTGGATCAATTGAGCAAGTTGTTCAGATAACTGCTCGTTACTCATGGTGGGTCGGAGTCCAAAACCTCTACCTCTCCTAGTGGGCATACAACAAGACTTGAACCAAAACTCTACCCAACTGGACCGCTAGGTGTATTGACTCACAAGATGGATGCGATGAATGCGAACTAATATGAACTGACTCAAATAAAATAAAACGGAAAACGACTCAAAATTGGAAAATTTCCAAATTAGGAAACTTTCTAAACTTGGAAAGTTTCTAAAATTTGAAAACTTTCTAAATCTGGACTTTCCTAAATTAAACCTAAAAATCAAAACCCTAATTTTGATAACTCGATCTAGACAAAACCATGCAAGCCTATTCTCTGATACCAAATTTGATGCAGGACAGCCCTAAATATGATGCATGCTCATGAACACAATTATTCAGCGGAAGTAAAAGCAATAATAATAATGAAATCTAGCATAAATCATCATAAACTAAGAAGAGCATAAGGAAAACATGCAATGGAATGGGCCATCATCACAACCATGGAGTATGTGATTCAAATAATGCATAGGTTGGATCCGGCGAGGAATGGAACCTCCCGATCTTGTATGGCTATATCCAATCGATCAATGTGGATCACTAGTGCGAAAAGCCAGGAGGTTTCTCGGATTAGGGATTTGAGAATTTGAGGATTTAGGGTTTGGATCAATTCTCAAGGTTTAGATCGTAGGGAATAATCAAAACAGAAGTTAGGATGATAATGACAGAAGATAAAATACCTGGAAGAAGTTGAAAGGGCTCAAGAAGAAATCAGAAGAAGAAGATCAAAGAAAAGAGAAGAATCACCATGAGAGAGAGAGGAGGCAGGAGGAAGCTCAAAGAGGCTTTCATTAATTAATATCAAAAGTTAATCTCGTGTTTAGGGCCTAGCCCACTTAAATAAGCAAATAAAACAAGTAAAAGTACTAAACTACCCCTAAACTAAGCAAAAACGCGCAAATAAGCAAAATTGCGCAAAAGTTCGGGCGCTCGGTCGGGGGCCCGAAGACGTCCAAAAACGTCCAGAGAGTTTCGGGCGCTCAAGAGGCCAAGTTCGGGCGCCCGAAGTCTTCAGCTCTTCGGTCCTTTTCTGCAATCTTCCTACGCACGTGTCATCCTTGGATGGGGTCTTCTATGTGTGTGATCACGTGTGGAGGGTCTTCAGCTCCTCAATAGTCGCCTATCCACAAGGATGGTACTTGTGGATGGCGTTTTCTTCGTTGGTATACTTGAAATGGCCTTGTGTCCTCATCAGATCGGGAGAGAGATTGAGAAAGCGGGAGAGAGAGGGAGAGAGGTGTGGCAAGGGTTGCCGTTGCTTGAGGTGGCGGCGCCCATGGGTGTTGCTGCTACTTGCAATGGCGGCGCCCATGGGTGTTGTCGCTGTTTGTGCTGGCAAAGGTGGCGGTGGTTTGGTCCGGGGCTGCAAAAAGGTCGGCTTTCTTCCCTCTTCTATTGTGGTTTTGAAACCCTAGCAACCATTCCATCCTCTTCATTTCCTTTTCTCAATTTTTTTTTTTTTTAATTTTCGTTAATAATCTCTCCTCCGTTTCTCTATCTAATTTCTCCACAATATTAATACATATAATCGCACGATTAAATGGTCATGTCCTCTCTTTTATTAACACTAATTCCTCATTCAATTAGAAATCTTGAAACAGAGAAATAAATGGTGTATTTTGGATATAGAAAAAAATTCAAATAATGATCGATATAATCTAATTAAAATAAAAGAATTTTAGTTAAATAAAATTTTGAATTTGTAAAATAAAGGCCACCTACCTCGATGCGATTTATTCCTCAATAGATTGGAGATCCGTCGTTAAGTTGCTTTGATACCATTGAAAGTTGGCTCGAAGAGTGGGCCCACAGGATCCCACGGTCTACACGATATGAGTTCTTCGCAAAAGCCGATGATGAACGAGTGATTCGCCTAACCATTATAGGAGCAGATGGGTCTGATCACCCCTCTGATTCTACGATAAAGATGACCCCGGATTATGATCTATGGTTTCGATTATATGAGGGATGGGCCAGATGGACACAAAATCACTATTCTATTTTCTCTCTCAAATTCTGAATTCCCTTAATCTCATCAAGGGATATTTCCCTCTCATCGAGGGATATTTCCCTGTATTTATAGAACGAGGGATCGAGAGATGAAGGGTGAGTTTGGAAGGGATAAGGATTATCTCTATCTAATCCAATCTCTCTTATCTCTCCCTCATCCAAAAATAAATTTCAGATTCTCTTTGAATTTGAAAATCCGAAACAAAGTCCTGAAAGAGAGAAGAAGCGGGAAAGATATGTGGGACCCACCCACTAGTGGTTGCCCACAAGTGGGCCCCACATGCCCATGTCCAACATGGTAAATATTGGGCTGCTTTGGATACACTATACAGTCCATGGACAGGCTGGCTGCAAGTTTTTGAGGAGTGTTTATGGAAAATATTTCGACTGATTTAGGGTAGAGATAATTGTTGCAAGAAGGGACCTTGACATGTCCTTAAACTATTACCTCAAGGACAGAGGTTAAAACCAAAGCTGGGAAACTTCCGCTCTTGAATGGGATGCCAGGGAGTTCCTAGTAGTGGGGGTCCAACGCTCCTTAGGACGAAACTCGGGCAGGCGCCCTGTGCATCAGTTGCCTTAAATGGCTCTTTGGTGGGAATGTCTGCGATATCTGGGGTTTGCTTCCCCGAGGGTTGATCAGGGGGTCTACAATCAACGGGTTGGTGTGAGAATCCTAAGGAGATCGAGGACAACCGGAGAGGGTAGTGCAAGCTGGCTACCTGTTACTGTTCACCCCCCAATAATTGTTGCAAGTGTGCTGTTCTGAGTAATGATCTGCTAGACAGATTATGGTAGGCATATGAGTTGGGAGCAGGCAGGTTTAGGTGGACTGATTAAAGGCAGAAAGGGGTTAGGTATAGGAGCAATTGCTGGCTAGATGTCGGATGCTATTTGGCTCAAATCTTTGCTGAGTTTGGGGCTAGGCGGGTTGCAGAAACTGCTGTTCTTAGATGGTTTATGTAACTGTGTAGGGGCTGGAATTTGACTGATCGGGTCTCAGGTAGGTCAGAAAGTTTGCACGGATTAATGGACTGCTGTTTGGTGGTGATTTTGGGTTCATGGTTAGGAAGAAGGATGCATATGGGTTGGGATTTAGGCTGGAGCAGGTTTGAAGGGCTGTGATGTATTTAAGTATGCTGTATGGACGATACAGTCGGTAGGTTTTGGGGTGTAGTGGTTGTCAGTTTGGGTTTTGGCTGTAAAGAGGGGTATTGGGGTTGGGAAAATGAGTTCTAGTCTGGGTTAGGCTAGGGACTAGTTCTAGAAAAGAAAAATTTGAAAAGACAAAACCAGATAGGATCTGAACTTGCTCTGATACCAAACAAAGCATTGGACTGAAATAGCAGTGGGCTTAGAGACAACTTGCTGGATCTGGGAATATTGTCCATGGGAAAAAAGAGAAAGCTTAAAGAATTCTATCACATGCAGGATGAATAGACCCACAGTACTCAGCCATATGCTCAAGTTCACTTCAATCCGCCCTCCAATGATTTCTACTCTAAGAGAAAGCACTCAGCAATTTTTTTTTTAAAATTCAAATTTCATAAGAGAAGTGAATTGTATGTACCATGTATACCATGTGTCCTTATTAATGGACCCTTAAACAAGTAGTTTCCTTATTTGATCCAATCTCTACTCCTAATTGGATTCAAATATGGACTTTATGGAAAAACTGAAAGAGATAAAAGAAAGAATCTCTTAAAACAACTGTATATGACAGCTATACATGTGTGACTACTCAAAATAGAAGCAATTTCCATGTGTGATTAAGTGGGGCATAATCTGGTCCTCTTCTTATACACGTGTGGAATGTGCATGTGTGGGATGGGGTGCGATTGCCTCAGTTCATGTGAGCTGCATGCCATTCATCATGTGGTGCACTCTGTCAACATTCTTAACAGGTGGACCACACCCATGGTATTAGAAAATTGTTATGTTACGGCCGTAAAGGGCATTATGTAAAGGAAACAGTTACCTTGTTACACAATATGGGGGTGAATAGGTCCGTTGTGGAAAAAAAAGGGCTGTATAGGCCTGTATCGGCCAACATGCCCTGTATCAGCACCGTTACGGAGCTGTTGTGCCGTTTCAGGCCAATACGACCATAAAGGGCCCATTTAAAAGAAAAAAAAATATTTTCAACTTTTTTCTTATTTTCTACTTCTTTATTCATGCCAAACATGAAGCAAGCTTAGAAACTAAGTTTATACTCGATGTAGGATTATTTTGAGAATCAAAACAAAAAATTGTGTGGGATTTGATGACTTGAAGTTGGGTGGACCATGTCAGGAAATATCAAAAGCGGTAACTATAACTTCTTTTTTCCATCTTCTTTTTGTTGTACTTATATGTAACAGGTCCTAATCCACCAAATCATGCTTGACGTATGTTCGGAGCCTAAATAGAGATTAGGTAATGACCTATAATTGTATCATCAACTCATCATTAGTCATATGTAGACATAATCTTAATTATATATTGATATTAGATTTTAGAAGCCTAAATATAGGGGTTTTACTATTTTAGAGTCGGTCTCAAGTTAATAGTATCAAACAGCCGGGGACAATGTTCTTACTAAAGAATGGCCTGTTACACCACCAAATACATATTCAAAACTAAAAAAGGAAACGTATTTTGGAATCTCATATTTTTCTAAAATTTTCAATATCCTTATACCTTTTTTCCTTTTTAAAAATATTTCAACAATTACAGGGCCGTAATGGCTGTTATGTGGGCTGTAACAACTTTTATGGTCTGTAACATAATGGTAACATGGCCAGCCATTACACCAGCCATTTTCTGTTAATGAATTCCTTGGCCACTCCTATACGAGAAGAATGAATGGTTAATAATAAATTGACTCGCAGCCCATTCTCAAGTCACGCATGTGGCCTCCCTAATGAGTGATGAGCATGCCAAACCTGAATACCTTATTTGAAGTTTTGGGTTTGATGATGCATAAATGCTAGAACTTTGAACTTCTAGTTGAATCACACACCAATGGGAGTATCACACCCCCCAAATTAATCCAACTCAGGATTAAAAGAGAAGAACAAAGAAAACTTTCTTTTCATTCATTAATTCCAAGTGGTATGGCATCTATAGATTGTAGATAATGGCTAAAGAAGACCCAAAACCTACATATGGCCCTGCTGGCCTGGAATAGTAGCTCCATATACTGTTCCATACTAGCCTAAGTAATTTGCTTAAGCCACATAAGCAAACCCAATTAGATTTTGACACCTAGACTTAATGTTTGTTCCATATAACCAATGGAAGATATCAAAATGCTTCTAAGAAAAGAACAAGTCTCCTTTGTACAAATTCCAATTTAATGGGCGCCTGTGCTCCATGTCCACTTTCAGGGGACCAGTCAGTTGTGTCCATGTCCAAATAGGTACATGTGAGGGGTTCCATGTCAAATGTATCATTACATTTGTAAAGTTCGGAAAATCCTCAACCTTAAATAAGCTGAAAATCCTTGCTGGATGCGATAAAAAATGTAAGCTTGAGAAGAATTGAACTATAAGACTGGCAAACTGAATGAAATGTGAATCAGATTCACTAGGAATTGCACAAATTACAGAATGTGGTATGTGAATTGAACAAAACTGTGAACCTAGCAGCTCTGATTTTATGTTCCCAGCTTGATAGTCTGGTGTCTGTTGCCTACTTCTCTCTAGAAAAAAAGTGAGGAAAATGTGAATAATACAAGTTGTGAAGGAATCTTATATTTTGTAGGCCTATTTGAATAAACCCCTTCAATCTTTACTCTGGTTGTTTCATACAACTACCTTTTTCTCCATTATGACTACTTGTTCTTTTCGGCAATATCAAAGTGAATGAGTGCTTATTTTTTTCTTTTTGTAGGGAACTGGCCTTTCAGCTAAGGAATCTGAAATATGTGATTTCTTTGTTTACATTCCACAATATGGATGTGGCACGGCATCATTGAATGTTACAGTTGCAGCTTCAATTGTCCTACACCATTTTGGAGGTATTATTCAGACACTTAATGCAATATTATCAAATTATGAGCAAATGTTTTTTTTTTTTTGAATGGTCAAATACACACACGCTTTCACACTCTCACACCCACACACTATAGGAAGGACTGGAAATATTGTATTGTTATTATTCTTTTTTTGCGCGTGTACATTTTTCTGGACTCCTGCAGATCATGTCTTTTCTTAAGTTATGTATATTCATTTGGTTTGTGTGGCTTGAACTCAACAGAACACCGCCCCCCCCCCCCCCCCCCCCCCCCCCCCCCCCCCCCCCCCCCCCCCAACTCTCTCTCTCTCTCTCTCTCTCTCTGAGCACAGCAGGGATGGTTTTTTTAAATCTTAGTTAGTGCATTTAGGTGTTTCAAATGTATTTATTAAGTAATTCAAACGTATTTGATAAGAGGAAATTGTTTTCAAGTAGAACTGTTTCAAAATTAAAATGTTGATCCATGTAACTCAAGTGGGAGTATTGAAGACTTTCCTGTTAAGTAGACCATCATAATTGACCAACTGTCCTAATCATACCACGTTGAATTCAGCTGGTGGGGCCCACTTATGATGTGATCGTAACCTACATGACATGGGCCCACACACTATCCACTTGATCATGTGTTGGAACTCCAGTAAATATGGACTTACGATAAGTGTGGAGACTTGAGTGCCAATGACTTGATGGGTTTGGGCTTCTTTTGAGCTCCCTCTATATATAGAAATTGCCCCAAGCCTATCTCACATGCTACACTTCTTCCCCATCCTGAGAGTGACCTAAAAAGAGAACGTGAGGAAAGTAAGTTCTTAAAGTCCTCAATAATGGTGGGTAAATTATGTACATAGTTTGTGAAAACTCCATGATTTAGATGCATAGAGATCTTGGGAAATTGGAAATCCTGATTACCAAATATGCCCATTATTACTTGTGGCCTAGATTCTTTTCCATTTTCCCATTTACTGGTTTCCTGTTTCATGACATCCGTTACTGATCAGCTGTTATGGGGTCATGAAACCATTTTCTATCCTTGATTTTTGGTCATCAGTTTAAGGCCAGCTCGATGATGGTGTGGATTTGCCCACCTCATAGTTGTTGGAAGCATAATTACAACAGGTCATCCTTTGGGAACCTGGCTCCTTGCTGCATTGTGGATATCATAAGTCATTTGTGATGATGAAGATGATATTCTGAAAACCTTTGGTGGCCCAGTGAGTGTGGAGAATTCTATCAAGGCAGAGGGAAAAGCTTTAAGGGAATGCCTTTGGAATGTCTGCTTTCTTTTCTGGGGGTGTAGTTGTTGAGGGGTTTCTGTAGACCCCAAGTTGTGGGGTCTAGAAATTTCTAAATTTAAGAATAAAAACTTTACAAGCACATTACATCCAAAAAGTGGCCACAACTCCCCAAGACAAAGATCGGCTTTAAACACACCCTCTTGTAAGAGAACTGCTATGACATTAAAATCTCCACCCACATGGTTGAATGATATTTAACAAGGGAGAGATTAAATATCATTAAAAATAAAAATAAAAAATGAATGAGAGCTCCCACAGTTAACCCCATTGTAAGGACATTGATCTCTTGGCTAGGATTGCCTAGTCAGTGTGCTTTATGAACCATGGGTCATCCAAGATAGAGTCCAGTAGATGGGAAGGTCTCAATTCATAGATATACCCATATCACGTGTATGGTGGAGAGGGGGCTCTACCATACATGGATTGAACATCTCTACCATATCATTTCCCCTAACCTCTTGAAAGCAACCTATTCGTCTTTAAGTTTAATAGCTGTTTGTTGCAACCTTCTGTTGAATAAGCTCCTCTAAACTCACTGCATGATCTTCAGTTTGGGCAGGCTTTCCGGAAAGAAGCCGCGACGGAAACAAGTTCATCGTGGCTGAGAGACCCATAAAACAGGTGAGAAGAAATTACTGTGCAGAAACAGCTGAATCTGTTGTCGAGGAGCGAAAATCTAGAAGGGAAAATGTGCCTGATTTTTTCGATGAGAGTAGAATTGATGATTCACAGTCATCAAACCTGTTGGATGTGTTGTTCACTGACTAGCTATACAAAGTTATAAAATGTTTCTTTTTATTTTTTTTAGTCTCCTCCTTTATAAAACTATGGTGCACAAATGTAATGTGGGATGTGAGCCATGGGCCATGGGTTGCATTCCATGACTGCAATACAACGAGCATGCCATCCTTGCGCCATTTAGTAACAGATGGAGCCGCCCACATTGTCTACTCATGAGGTTTTTAACCGTACAGCCTGAGAAGCTTTCGCTGCTATGTTTTCTTCATTAAATTAACTTGAATTGATGGCTTGATTAGGATTTGAGATTAACAGGGTAATCTTAATTAAGATATATTTCAGTAGGAGAATGCTGATGCGGTTCCAACTGAACTACCAACAAATAACAAAAATAATATGAGAATGTTATCTCCACTCCTTGCTGTTCTTACCAATGTTTTAAAAACCAGACGGGATGTCAAGCATTTTGGCGGTCCGGTCCAACTGGCAGTCTGTTCAGTATAGTTCCAACCTGGGGCATATGCCTAGAAGTGCATTGAATACAATAACACAAGCAAAACAAATTAAACATCTAAAACTCCTCTGGAATAGTGGATAATGCATTTGGCATTTGATGGGGAGATCACAGCTTCGGGTTTAAAATGAATCTGGTTGGTCTGACCGTCTGGTCCGGTTTTTAAACCATTTGTTGCTAGAGTATCATATGGCAATATGGTTATAATAAAACTTCTCTACGAGCACTTCCATCAACTCCATTAGTGGGAACATTCTCTGTGGAGGATCCAACTAATAGACATTGTGGTGAAGCTTTGTCCTAAATTTGCCCAAATGCCTATTCAATTGCTTAAAACCCCTTCTATTGTCCTTTATATTAATTACATGGTTTAACTGTTTAATGACTAATTGCCTCTAATCTTTTTGCGCTTTAAATTCTGATTTATGGGCTTGTTTGTCTGTTGCATATGCAAATGCTTCACAGCTAAAAAGTATCTTCACATGTATATATTTGCATGTTAATCGTTTTTTTTTTCCATACAAATATTTTTTCCTTCTTTGCTGTTTTGGTGTATGTTTCCTAAGAAAGTCATTTTCCCAAGTGTGGGACCTATTGTATGGGTCTAGAAAATGGATGTAAAATGTTTTGATAAATGGCTATGAAAATGGATGATTCATATTGATTATACTAAAAAAGTTCCAATCATTAGTATGGATTGTTCATTGTTTCAGGCCCAACCTTTTTGCCTATTCCTCTCAAATCACTATGATTAAATGAAGCATACGATCAATAGCTATGAAAATGAATGACCGATATTGATAATGCTAGAAAGGTTTGATTATTGATATGGATCATTTGACATTTGGGCCAACCCTTGATGGTCCATCCCATTCCAATCATTTTGATAGTAACTATATGACCAATGGCTATAGAAATGGATGGGCGATAGTGATTATACTAGAAAGGTTTGATCCTTAATATGGATTGTCTTTCATATATAGATTGTACACAAATTGAGTTGGCTTGAAAAGTTCACTCAACTTGAAAAAGCTTGATTCGGCTCGATTCGAAAGGTGAATCAAATCAAGCCGAGCCTAATTTTTAGGCTTGTTGAAAATTCAAGCCGATCTTAAGCTGACCTAAGCTCAATTCGGCTCAATGTGAAACCAGGCTCGATTTGGTTCGATCCAGGCTCAGATCGGTTCGGTTTTATCACACACACACACACACACACACACACACACACACGTTCGAGCGCTCTCCCCTTTTTTTGAGTTTTGCCCACATGTCGCCCACGCCTAGCACGCAGTCGGCAGTCGCCTGGCCATCAGCCATTCGACACACCCTTGTCGAATCTCTCTCTCATCTTTGTCTCCCCCCAGCGGCCAATACCCAACTCGCTAACTCCTATTGCTTTTCCAGATGTCCAGGCGATCTTCTCTCGCACTGGCTCGAACTCAGCTCGAAAGCTCAACCAAACCAAGCTGAGCTGGCCAGCTTGGCTCAAGGACCAAATCGAGTTGAGCTCAAGCTCAAGTAGTCCGCCAGTTGAGCTGAGCCAAGCTCAATTCCTTATGTACAGCTCTAATCATAAACATATGGGGCTCGCCTTAGATAGTCCATCCCTCTCAAATCATTTGATTGGATCATTTAACCATTTGATCAATGGCTATGAAAATGGTTGACCTGTATTGATTATACTAGATCTGATCATTGATGCGGACTGTCGATCATTGTGTGGCCCACCCTTGATGGCCTATCCCTCTTGAATCACTTTGATAAGATGATTCTAACCATCTAGTTAGTGGGTGGGAAATGGATGGTCCATATTGAGTATATTAGAAAGGTCCAAGCAATGCTAGAAAGGTTTGGGTTAGAGTAAACTCAGGTCGGGTTGGGAATAATAACATGTACTTGGGGTCGGGTCAGGGTGGGTTGGTTAAAGGTTGGCAACCTCGGCCTCATGTACCTCGGTTGCTGGTAGGGTCTTCTTGGAATTGGTTGGGCTCGGGATAGACTAGCAACCCGACCCAAACCCCGCCCAGAGTTGCATCCCAACCCTATATGTAGTAGAGATTACACATTAAATTTATGAAAGATAATGCCATTGATTAACAAAAAATTATGATGGGAGTAAACCTAACTAAACGAGACTCTTATGCCTTAATGGTATGATGGTTGATACTTGAATGAAGCCAGAGTGGACCATAGCTCAAAAATTCCAGTTGGTTTGATGATCCCATCTCTTCAATTAATGGACTTTTGATTGTGGATTAAAATCTATCTTATTAACTTGTTTGTTCGCCTATGTCCCATCTATTCTGTGGCCCACAATTTGAACGGTCGGTACAGACGTACATGAGGCCGCATTGACAAAGAGGTCCTCAAGTTTCAACCGTTAAATGTTAGGGGAGTCATGGTATTAATGAGAACTGATCACCTGCAGCCTTTCTTTTAAATATAAAGGGAGCCATAGTATTTATGGGAATTGATCACCAGCAACTAAGTGTGCAACCTTATTTTTTCTGCCAATTTGTCACCTGCACAGAACATCCGAGCCATGCAAAACAGTGACCCACCTTAAGACCACCTAAAAACAAATATCCATTCAGTCCACTCATCAGGTGGGCCACGTGGAGGAAATATATCCCTAGGTAATGTTTGACTTGGCACAATAGCTCAATGGTAAATGCATTGCGTTTCAATGAGGAGATCATGGGTTCGAATGCTCATGTGAGTGTAAGAATCGATGAGTGTTTGAAAAAAAGGCTGTAGGCTCATGTACCACTGGCCAATCAACACTCGGCACGTCATTTCACTCGTGGTGTGGGCTTGACTACCCAATCCACGTCCGAGCCCATCTAATGAGTGGATCGGCCTCAAAGTTGAGACAGGTGATATTGATTGTGAGACACACTTAATTGTGGCCTGTTGGTAGGGGAAAACGGTGCTGTATTTAAGTTAGCATGCAGCCAGGGTGTAGGTGATTAGTTATCTGTGGCAAGATGAGGGCCATTTTGGTCATGTTAGGAATGATCTATTATATCGATCTATAACCATGCATTTCCAAGCACGTATTTAAAACAAAGCCACGTAACAACGCACGCCTCTCTCTCTCTCTCTCTCTCTCTCTCTCTCTCATATCTGATTTGGGTTCTTCTCCCTTGTATTCTCATCCCTTGATCTTGACCAGTTCTTTCTCTTGCAACCCAATTCAGGTTTAGAGAGAGAGAGAGAGAGAGAGAGAGAGAGAGATGGTTTTGCTCAGTAGGAGGATTTTTACATGGCTTTTTTGTTTTTCTTCACTACTGTGGCCATTTCCACCACCCACACAGGCCTTCTACCTTCCTGGCAGTTATCCCCACAGCTTCTTGACCGGGGAACAGCTCGTTGTCAAGGTGAATTCCCTCACATCCATCGAGACGGAGATGCCTTTCGGCTACTACAGCCTCCCCTTCTGCAAGCCGATCGATGGAATCAAGGACGTCCGCGAGAGTCTCGGAGAGCTCTTGATGGGCGATCGGATTGAGAACTCCCCATACCAATTCAAGACTAACATCAACGAGACCGACATCTTCCTATGCTCTACTAATCCTCTAACGGCCGCAGAAGCGAAGATCTTGAAGCGTCGGATCGATGAACTCTATCAGGTGAACCTAATTCTCGATAATTTACCGGCAATCAGATACACCGATAAGGATGGTTTCACCCTCCGGTGGAATGGTTACCCAGTGGGCCTCAACATTGACAACGTACATTACATTTTTAATCATCTTAAATTCAAGGTTTTGATTCATAAGTATGAAGATCCTCGTGTGGTTGCCGTTGTGGGCGGGACTGGCGATGCTGTGGAGATGATCCCTGGATCGGAGACGATAAAAAACTCAATTCCTGGATATATCATTGTGGGGTTTCAGGTTATTCCATGCAGTTATCGGCATGATGCTGAGAGGGCAAAGGATCTTCGATACTACGATCGATTCCCATTGGCCATCAACTGCGATCCCATGTCTCTTGTGATGCCTGTGAAGGAAGGGCAGCCGATCACATTCTCTTATGAAGTTTCCTTTGAGGAGAGTGACATACGGTGGCCGTCGAGGTGGGATGCGTATTTGAAGATGGGTGGGGCACGGGTCCATTGGTTCTCAATCCTCAACTCGCTAATGGTTGTTGCATTCCTCGCCGGAATCGTCCTCGTTATCTTCCTCAGGACAGTCCGCCGCGATCTCACCTATTACCAGGATCTTGACAAGGAAGCGCAGGCTCAGCTGAATGAGGAGCTCTCAGGATGGAAGCTCATTGTGGGAGACGTCTTCCGAGCCCCGCCGAACCCGGACCTCCTCTGCATATTAGTCGGCGATGGTGTCCAGATCTTGGGCATGGGAGTGGTGACCATTGTCTTTGCGGCCTTAGGCTTCATGTCGCCGGCGTCCCGCGGCACCTTGATCACCGGCATGTTGTTCTTCTACCTCTTCCTGGGGATCGCGGCCGGGTATGTGGGCGTCAGGCTGTGGAGGACCATCAATCAGGGCGGTCATGAAGGGTGGATGTCCATCTCCTGGCGGGTCGCGTGTTTCTTCCCCGGCATCACATTCCTAATCCTGACTACACTGAATTTCCTACTGTGGGGCAGCCATAGCACTGGTGCAATCCCCATATCTCTGTATGTTGTTCTGCTTTTGCTCTGGTTCTGCATTTCTGTCCCCCTCACGTTGGTTGGTGGATACTTTGGAGTGAAATCTTCAGCGATCGAATGCCCCGTTAGGACTAATCAGATTGCCCGAGAGATCCCGGCACAGAAATACCCATCATGGCTGTTGGTTCTTGGGGCCGGGACTCTCCCTTTCGGGACTCTCTTCATCGAGCTCTTCTTTATCATGTCGAGTTTATGGCTAGGCCAGGTCTACTATGTTTTTGGGTTTCTTCTCATTGTACTGATTCTTCTTGTGGTTGTTTGTGCTGAGGTCTCTCTTGTTCTTACTTACATGCACCTTTGTGTCGAGGATTGGCAATGGTGGTGGAAATCATTCTTCGCGTCTGGATCGGTCGCAATCTACATATTTCTCTATTCCATAAACTACCTCATATTCGATCTTCAGAGCCTGAGCGGTCCTGTTTCCGCCACTCTCTATATGGGATACTCTCTTCTTATGGCACTTGCAGTTATGCTTGCGACTGGGACCGTCGGATTCCTCTCTTCATTTTGGTTTGTTCACTTCCTGTTTTCGTCTGTTAAGCTCGACTAAAATTAGCTACTTCTTGGATTTTGTATCTTAGATAGATTTACGGCTCGCCGATCATGGGCTTTATTCTTTCCGGCGGACGTTTTGAGTTCTTCTGATTTGTCACTGAATTGGGAAGCAATATTTCTCCATTTTTGTGCTGATTTTTTATGCAGTTCATAATCTTTTGAATGAATTTTATTTGTTGAGAAATGAGATTTGTTTTATGAAGACAATAAGTTACTATTTTTTATCACCTGCTGACGGTTGTTGCTCTTGAAATCAGTACTGGGTGCGTTTGGATGTGCTATTGTATTGAATTGCAAGTAACCAAATTGTGATTTTCAACACTAGGAAACATCGTTAGCTTTTACGGCATCTGCTATCGAACTGAATGTTCAAAATTCAATTCATTTGTACATCCAAACGCAGGCATACGGCATCTGATATCGAACTAAATGTTCAAAATTCAATTCATTTGTACATCCAAACGCAGGCTTAAGGAAAGATGGGTACTGTTTATTTCTTTTCTTGTTATCATAACCAACCATTAGTTCTCATGCATCGTCTCTGGATCACAATCCATGTATGTCAATCAAGATCGTTGAAATCATGGCCTGCCGCAGATGTTGCAGAGAGCTTTGTGATGCAACAATCGCATTGGATGATACAGTTTTTACAGGTTAAGAATAGAACTGTATACTAACAACTTTTGGTTGGAGATAACAATATGTGGTTGGAGAAGATCTCTCTATGTAATCTCTGAAGATATCCTATATGCCCCTTTCGAGGGAAGTGGCAATTTCAGGTTGTAAAGCTAATATTCCTTTGAAGATGAAATCTAAAGTAGATCTTCGATCTCTTGATGAAGATGTAGCGACTTGATCAAGAGATGAGAGAATCTGAACATTAATATCGAAACACTTCTTGCTGAATACAGTGATAATCAAACATGGTTATCCTATCACTAACCATCGATCCGATCGAATGGGGTCCGTCAAACGGACAGTTAAAAGAAGAATGGTTAAGATTGTCTGATCAGTGCAATTTTTTGGGCCTGTGCTCCATCTAAATCTAGTTCTTAATCTCAATTTACATTAAAGAGTATGATTTTTTTTTTTTTTAATTTTTTTTATTCTTTCTTCAAGCCGGCCATAGATTTGCATCAAGCATTACAATGGAATTGGTTTAAGGAGATTGATCAATGTCGATGATTAGTGTTGAAACAAATGGTTGCACTTCAAATTTCTTTCATTTGATTGTTGTATAATAATTATTTGCAATTGTTAATGCATCATTATTTACCATAATGGCTACTATGCATGCTGAAATGTCATTTCATTAGTGCAACAATGACTGACTTGTATCAGTGAAAACCATCTACATAAAAATGAAGAGGCCGGTTCTACTACTAAAAATGAATTAATCTCATCTTACTATATATATATATATATATATATATATATATATATATATATATATATATATATATATATATATATATATATGACATAGATTGCATTCGATTAGTTGCACTTCTTTTAATATGTGTAGTCTGCACCAACATCTCATGGTAAGTGCCTGCAGCCGCATGAAGCCTTTAATCAAGGAGACCGTGTGATAAAGGCTCTTTGAAGCCCACCCAATGACTCTGTGACATTTGCTCTAGACAATAATCCATCCGATCGACCAGGGGCTCCTGTGGGGCCGACCGTGATGTATCTGTTTATCCATGACATTAAAATGATATGAGAAAATAGGTGGACCCCACATGAGCCCCTTGTCAGATGGATTGTTGTCTGGATGGGGTTGGACGCAATCCGCTTCCCATGTTAGGGCAAACCAATAGGTGAATCTAAAGTGGGCCACAATAAGGGAAACAGTGAAATGGGTCGCCCACCATTCCCTTCCTATGCATGTAGCATGGACCTGCATATGGCCTCCACATTTCGCTCAGCATCTCTTCCTTCTCTCTCTATCCCTTCACTCCACGTACGTGGTCATATACGTTGTACCCTCTAGTTTTAGTTAACAATAATTATAGATGGGAGATTTTGGTGAGGACAAAAAAATAGTTTTGATAACCCATATCTTATAAACTATAATCTCTAATACAACTAATTTTAACTAAAATGAGATGAACTAATTTTAAGTGGCAACCAAATACAGCCTTAGATTTTGGCATCCACATTCTATCATCTCAGGCGTTGGCGTGGTGTGCTTGGATGGACTGTAGAGTGCAAATAGTCAAATCATTGGTTGATAATCAAGATAAGCTGGGGATCGTCCGCTAGCCCAGTTGGTAGATGCCTGGGCGTTTCAACTACTGGTCTCGGATTCGAAACCGACTAACCCCACTAGTGGGTGGGAGTCTAGTGTGACTAATGGGGGTGGGTGAGTTGCGCATCTTACAGGGTGTGTGTGTTGCATGACTAAAAAAAATAAAAAATAAAGATAGGCAAAAGGTCATCACTGGCGTCACACATAAAAAAAAGAAAAAAAGAAGAAGAAGGAAGAGCCTTTTGAAGGCGATGGATAATTTTTATATGGTGGCCTCATCCACAGGAAAAAAAAGTACTCAGTTGCTATAAAGAAATGCTGAACAATTAAGATAATCCAAGTGTGTAAACTATTAGGCATGCTCCATCCATACTCAGGCTTAAAAATGTAAATGGATGTATGTGCACATCACGAGTATAGTGCATTTAAGGGCTTGATTGGATTGGTGGAATCTGCAGTAAATTTATGAAATAAGGTAATGATGACGATTTGTATTAGTTATCCACGGATTATCATCAGTGCTTGGATGGTTTAGAGAAAACAGGTCTGAGACAACCAAACTAGTTACGGTGGTATGTGACTCCATATTGTTATGACCGTTTGGATACAAGTAAACATAAAGATTTCAAAACCATACAGATTACAATTACTATATCCGCAGAAGGTGCACTCCCAAACAATCAACATGTGAATATAATCATTAATCACCATATTTTGCATCCTCCTATTAAGAGAGGAAAACTCGCTTGGAGGGCATCATACATGTACATGTTCAGTAAGATTGCCCATCTCACACATGTTGCCATTTGTATATGTGTAACTAGACAACCAAATTATGTGCTTTCAGTAGTGACTGCATTACATTCAGTTAGGCTTGGGCCATTGACATAGTCAAATATCCTCATATGAGTATAAGCCATTGATATACCACTGGTTCCAATTCAAATGCATAACATCAATTAAAATTATTTAACAAGCAAGGGTATTAAACAATGGATGATTTTCGAATTTTTATCACGAAGGATTCAATCCAGCCATAGGTTCCTTGCTACAACTTCACCCAATTGAAGACCTGTGGACCCCCGCCGATTTTTCCGCGCTCCTCACACGACGTTCTTCTCCCTTCCCCTTTCCTTTCGGAAAAGAAGGAGATGAGGATGCGTGAGTGCGAAATCGCCGTTTGTGCCACTGGCTTGCCTCGTTCTCGAGGGCTTTGTTTGGTTGTCGTGTTAAGCTGGATATGTTTAAGTGAGTTTATATAAGACCAGAGTCGCCACTAGCCAGTTACTTTGAATCTACAGTCGGCTAGACCCCGTAGAAACGTTATTGAGGGAATCCGAAGATTCCTTCCTTTAAAATGACTCCTATTGATCTGCGGTCAGAGATTCAAAGTAAGGGATCACGGTTACAGGGTGGGAAGAGGTTAAGCACCCCACACACTGCCCGTACCGAAGTACGGTCTCTACTTCACAGAATCGATCGAATACTTGAAAGTCTAGTTTAATCCTCGTATATTCTCATGGATGACATGATGCATGAATGCGGGTCTGAACAGTAAGAGTTTCTGATGGGCAGGTTCCAACAACGGGCAAGCCCAGAGCATATGCTCGAACTGACAGGTGCTTTATGCGAGATGATGCATGCTGTGTGCTTGAATATTCAAAGTGCTTATAGTGATATGTACGTGAATGCAAGTCTGAACAGTAAGAGTTTCTGATGGGCAGGTTCCAACAACGGGCAAGCCCAGAGCATACGCTCGAACTGACAGGTGCTTAATATAAAGACATATGCAGTGTGCTTGAATAATCAAGGTGCTTGTAGTGAAGCGGGGGGGTTGGAAGAAAAGTAAATGTTGCACTTATGCTAGATGCAAATGAGATGATGCTGGAAAAGAGTAGCTGGGTGGACGGAGGTGTCGCAAGGATTGGCTTCGAGTGGCTGGATCAAGATTTGGATGGCTTGGGAGGCTTGGACCAGTGGTCAAGCTGGGCTGGACCAGGGCTAGACTCTCCTCACTCGGGCTCTCCTTGGTGGAAAAATGGGCTAAGGATTGGAGAGGGGCACTCGAACGGACAGGCTTTCTTTGGACTCGAAGGGATGTTGAAATGAGAAGGGGAGGGGGGTATTTATAGCTGCGGAGAGTGGCAGCTCTCGTAATTTTGTCCGGGCGGCCTGCCATGGGCCGCCCGTACGGCCGCTCCTCAGTTTCCAGCGAGTACGGTCGCTCCCTCGGGGCTGCTGTTGGACTCGCTGGTCGACTCAGTGAGTTGACTCAGCGGGTCGACTCGGTGGTTTGACTCGACGGGTTGACTCGACGGGTTGACTCGGTGTTTTGACTCGACGGGTTGACTCGACGGGTTGACTCAGCGGGTTGACTCAGCGGGTTGACTCAGTGAGTTTGACTTTTTTAGGATTTTTTGACTGGCCTTTTTTCTGGGGGGTTTTTCAGGGTGGTGTTTAGGACTGGGTTGACTGGGTTCAGGCTTGAACTGGGCTATGGAATGGGGCTTACAAGGGTGAGTTTGGCTGAGTTTGGACTTGGGATTTGGGGGTATGGTCCTCCATTCAACCAGCTATCTCTACCAACAGTGTAGCCGAAGGTGGGGTGTCTACAGATGCCCCTCTTTGGCAGAGGTTGCATGCAACCGAATGCCAAAGCGAGTGGACACCCCACTTCTGACCCGGTCATTCATAGGTCATGTTCTAAAATCTTTGCTTGCTTTTGCATCTGTGCCAGTTGATCGTCTGGAACTCGATCACTCGCACATACCGCGGGAGTTTGGAGAAAACGTTGCGATTGTCCCTGCAGTTTGCTGCAACCTGGGTACCCAATCGCAACCCTTCCATTCCCGACCGGTACTAACATCGGAAAGGTACAGCAAAGCCTCTGCGTCGACAGTCTTACGAGGTTACTGACCCTGAGACTGATTGTGTGATGTTTGATGTTTTCCCAGATCACTCCAGGAGTACTTGTTTCGCTTGACTGTCAAAGTGGTTAGACGCCCTGCGTCAGATAGTCTTACGAGATTCTACTACGCCGACTTGGACTCAGTCAAGGTACTTCAGGCATCCACGCCTAGGTATGTGCGGGTGGGCTTCTTCCACCCGATCTGCTGGTTTCGATGCTTGGTTTGCAATTCATTCTTTCCTTGATTGTGGTCTGGAATCTTTGTTATCCTTTGTATCTGAGTCAATTGATTGTCTGGAAATTGATAACTCGCACATATCGCGAGAGTTTGGAGAAAACGTTGCGATTGTCCCTGCAGTTTGCTGCAACCTGGGTACCTAATCGCAACCCTTCCATTCCCGATCGGTGCTAACATCGGAAAGGTACAGCAGAGCCTCTGCGTCCGTTAGTCTTACGAGGATACTGACCCTGAGACTGATTGTGTGATGTTTGATGTTTTCCCAGATCACTCCAGGAGTACTTGTTTCGCTTGACTGTCAAAGTGGTTAGACGCCCTGCGTCAGATAGTCTTACGGGATTCTACTACGCCGACTTGGACTCAGTCAAGGTACTTCAGGCATCCACGCCTAGGTATGTGCGGGTGAACTCTTTCCACCCAATCTGCTGATTTTGATACTTGGGTTACAATTCATCGTTTCCACCTGTTCAAATGGTTTCTGTGACCGAGCCTTTTGGCTTTCATCTTTTTTGTATCTTGGCATGTGGTACGACCGCACTGACACTGGAGTTCGGTTCGATCGTACTTTGAGTGCATTGGATCCGATGGTCTCCGGGGAAACCGCGAGACATCGGATCTTATTTGATTTTTGCGTTGGCTCCTACCCAGAGATATGGAAGATCTCCTGGCGTGTTGGAGGCAGAACGCTCTACTGGGAAAATATTTTTTGGATTTTTGAAAAGGCACCCACTCTGGGGAGTGATACTCCATGGGGTTTTTATTTGCAAATAGAAATATTTTTTGTCTTTTTGAAATGGGAATCATATCAGCAATCGCCTCCACTAGGGATGCCTGTGGGGCTTTTGGCTAACCGACTTTTATTGAAAGCAGGTAAACATGATGATTGATGCGATGGATGCTGATGCTGGGAGATGCATGATGAATGCATGATTTGGCTCATTCTCTTCTCGTTTGATGATTTTGCTTTTGCTGTGGGTGCAGAGAACTTTGAGCTTATTGCTTGCAGGGTTGTGCTTCCCTGGGGTTTTTCTTTTTGTACAGGCGTTTAGTCAGCAGGTTGGTCAAGATCCCGACCCGTGGTCGATCAGGTCCATCGTCCCAAGATGCTGTTTCTTTGCTTAATGAGAATGTACGAGGATATTATTCGACTTCAAGATGTTCTTCTGGGCATACGTGTGATTGAGATGGTGTTTGGTTGCCCGTTTTGGTCAAGATTCCAATTTGCGGGCGATTGGATCCGTCATCCGATACTGTGAAGTGAGCGGAGTTCAAGACTCCTGAATTGTAGTGCTGGGGATGCTAATTTTTGTGATTTTTTGTAAATATGTGGTCCGAGTCTTCAACTGAGTGGTCAGGATAGAGATCGGTTATTGAAAATATAGGAAATATTTTTTTGCGATTTTCGAAATATTTTGATTGAAAGCAAGGGAAATATTTTTGTGATTTTTTACTATATTTTGATTGAAAGAAAGGGAAATATTTTTTTGTGATTTTTTTTTGAAGAGGTGATTTTTGCAATGTTTTGTATTTTGTGATTTTTCTGAAAAGCAGGAAAAAGTATGGAATTTTCATCCACTTCCAGCTTCTACTGCTGGTAAGGCACCCGATCCATTTTACGTCAGCGAGCAAGACGAGTCTCACACAGTTAAGTGCCGTAGTTTTACATCTTCGGACGAGGAGATTTTGAGGATTTTCAGTCAACACACCCACAAAGTTGCCTGTTCCTCATGTGCAATGCACATAGACCATGTATCGTCTGACGGACTCATTCGACCACAAGATGAGCCACATCCTCACATTTCCCTTAGTCAATCCAGTTTGGGGTCTTACGTTGCTCACAATTCCGTGAGGGTGAGCTTCACCTCCCAACAGCCTTAATCCCCTTCATGAGTTCTAGGAACAGGGAACATCCGTCAGCTTCAACAGCGACTTCCAAATCAAGGTTGTCTATCACGGTGCGTTCAACACGAACAGGGTTGCGGAGTTCTGCCCGCCTCAGCCCTTACCTGTTTAAAAGATTCCAGACACCCGTACGATCAAGTGTCAGCCATGCCTGGAACAGGTTAGGAAAGAAAGCCCCCGAGAAGTTAATCCCAGTGTAGTTTTAGGTCTTCGGACCACTGGGGATGAATTTGTGCAGTTGAAAATTTTGGGTGAATCATTTTTTTTGTGTTTTTGGAAAAAGTTTCAGATTTCAGCTCGAATGATCGAGATGACACTGGTTTTATGGAAAGCTTGAAATTTTTTTTGGTATTTTCGAAATGATCCGGGTTATCAGACCTTGATCTCAACGGTCGAGGCCGATGCCGGTTTTTAGTTGAAAGCGAGAAAGGTCCCCCGAGAAATTAATCCCAATGTAGTTTAAGGTCTTCGGACCAAAAAAACTTTAAAAGAGGGGCTGGTGATATATTTTTGTTTTTTCGAAATGATCCAGATCATCCGATGTTGGTCTTAAAGACTGGGATCGATGCTGGTTTTTATTGAAATCCCTCGGGATGTTGATCCCGACGTAGTTTAAGGTCTTCGGACCAGAAACTGTACATGTGATGTATATATTTTTTTGGTTTTCTGAAAATGTCCGAGATCGTCAGGTCTTGATTTGATCCAAAACGATGTCGGCTTTTATTGAAAATCCCTCGGGATCTTGATCCCGACGTAGTTTAAGGTCTTCGGACCAGAAACTGTACAAAAGGGGGCAAACATATATATATTTTTTTTGCTCTTTTTTTTTGGAAAATATCCGGTATCAGCAGATCTTGATTCGAGCAGTCACGGCCGATCCCGGCTTTTATTGGAAATCTCTCGGGATGTTAATCCCGACGTAGTTTAAGGTCTTCGGACCCAGAAACTTTAAAAGTAAACAGTAATCAAGGGCGGAGATTCTTGGGATTCTTCTTGGAATGGTTTGGATCATCTGGTCATGCCTTTGGATGGTTGAGATCATTGTTTGACCAAGTCAAATTCTTCTTTCTTTTCTTTGAAAATTCCATGGAACTTTTCCACATCATCAACCCAATTTCTCACCCATTTCTCATGAGATGAGATTTTGGTGAGATTTCTTCCTTTTTCTCACCATTCTCTTCCATCACTTAATTCTTACATGGAGGTACAAGATTCACTTGCAACCACCCTTCCCAAGGAGGAGTTCTTCCCAAGGAGAGGGGGTGAGAGATCGTTTCACCTAGGTAGGGGCTAGGACGGCCTCCCATGGGCCGCCCGACCGGTCTCTGCCTCCTGGTCTCGTCAGTGGGCTGGGTAAAAGGGTGCCCTCCCCTTTTCTATATAACATGGGGCACCCTTACCCCCTCAAACGTGCAATCTCTCTCTTCTCTCTCTCATACTCTATCTTTTTTCAAGTTTTCTCTCTCTTCTTTGGTGGTCCTTTGCTCTTCTCAAGTGGTGGGCCTTAGAGAAGTTTTGGGACAGCAAGGTGGTCCCTCTTTGGTGAGTAGTAAAGGTATGGACTACTTCCTTTTTTTTCTTGTCTTTTTCCTTCTTCATTATCTCTTCTCATTGCTCTTTTCTTTTCTTCATGTAGCTATTCCAAAAGTTGTGAAGGTGGGCCCAAGTATTCTTGACCTTTTTCTAGATCTCAAGTTTCTTTCAAAGGTGGTGCAAGCTCTCCACTTCATCATTTTTTCCTTTTTCACACTCCCTCCATGTGCATGTAAAGAGTGATTTTTCCATGTCATCAAGTGTTCATGGCAAAATACTCTATCTTTTTCATGGGAGTTGGGCCTCTTTTCATGTGTATCAAATGGGCTCAAAGTGAAGTCATGGCCCTTGGTGTATTTGATGGGCCCAATGCTTCATTTTGGGCTCCCTCATGCTTTCTTACCCTTGTCATTTTTTCTTAATGCTCTTCCTTTCTTTTCCATTTTCTTTTCAAGGTTTGGGCCCATGGGCATGGTAGGGCCCATCTCAAGTTTTGAGTTCATGGGGCTCATTTTGGGTGGCTCCATCTTTCTTCACATGTGTATGGACCAAGATGATTAGCCCATTCTTCATTTTGGATCTCAAGTGGGCTAGTTTTCCTAGTTGGGCCTTTATGGACAAGTGGCCCAACTCTTCCATCATTTCTTGATTATGATGTACATCCTTGTACAAAGTGTGGTGGGTTCCTTAGAATTTCTTCATATGGATGGGCTTTTGGGCCTTCATTGAAACTTGTGCACCGTGTGTGCCCCACTACACTTTGTTCATGTAGGATTTTTCTTTTATGCTTTTTTTTTCTTTTTTGATGGATGGAGGACTTGAGTTACTTGACCATCTACAAGTCCCATGAGTGAGCTGTTCCAACAATCTCACTAAGTTCAAATGGTTTTTCTTTGTGGTAGGAATGTGATTCTCAAGAGTTTCCCTCTAATGTTATCAACCTCAAATGGATGATCCTCAAGTGAGCTATCCATACAACCATAGCTCCTTGAACTTTTCTATGGGGGCTTGGTGGATCATCCATCATCATTCAAATATGAGTGATTTCTTCTTCCATTTGTGAGAAAGAATGGTACCCATAAGTTGCCCATTTTTGTCCCCATGCTTTGGGACATTTTGGATTTTGATCTTCAAGTGGGCTATGTATACCATTCTTATCCATTTTCATGATGGTTGGGTGACTCATCAAGCCATGCTCTTTTGGGCTCAAATGGTCTCCCTCTTGGTGAAAAATTGGTGCACATAAGTTGCCCAAGTTTGCCTTTTCATGGGCATTTTCAACTTTGATTCTTCATGTGGGCTATGTGCATCAACTTTCTACCCTTAGCTTCTTTGATTCATTTGTTTGTGGGTAGACCACCATGTTGTATTCTCATGGTCAAAATTTTCATCAAGATGAGGCACATAAGGTTGCCCATGGTTAACCCATGAATGGGTCCTCATATTCTTCAAAGTGGGCTATGTGCTCTCTTCAATCCATTGAGATGAGGCATTTGGGTTGCTCTTGGGGGCCCGATTCCTTTCTATCCCCCACTTGTCCATGTACATGTGTAAAAAGATGGAAACATTTTAAGTGAGAAACATGGCCTTGGCATGAAAGTGGATCAATCCTTGGCCACATATAGACTTTGAAGAGGGGCTCCATATGAGGTAGGGTTCTCACCCTTTGTTGTCCCCATGGCACTTGAGTGCATGTGTTGTCCAAAATGTGTCCTTGGATGATAGACTTTTCTTGCCCAAGGCATGCCATGCCACCTTCTTTAAGGTGGGCCTTACTTTTTCCAATGGGCCCAACACATATCCTAAGTGACACATGGAGTTGGACTTTAGACTTTGCATTTGAATGTGAGTCCAATCCCATGGGTTTCTTGGATGATAATTTGGATTTTAATGGGTAAAGGGATAGGGACTTACCTTGTCGAGCTTGTAGGATTCAATGGCGGATGGTACCAGAGGTCACCGAGTAATTGACGAAGATGATCCTGCCTTCATCGTCCGCCGAGGGGACCACATGTGTTCCTTAGCTATGGAGCATCAACCTCTTCCCGCTATCAAGGGTCGAGGTACCAGGGATCGCTGGGACGACTGGATGAAGGATCCACAGCCCTTGCTTGAACGAGTACTGGATGGTACTCCTTTTGCTGGCCTCCTCACCCTACGTTCCATAATAACGATGCTAACCGCATGATGCTCGCGGCCCTTTGCGAGAGGTGGCGGGATGAAACCCACACCTTTCAGCTCCCTTGTGGAGAGTGGGGAATAACCCCCTTGGACATTTACATGCAGATAGGCTTCCCGTTTCATGGGACAATTGTCCCTCAAGTCAGCTCTCTAGCTCCTCTCACCTCCATCGACTGGCTACGGCTTGTCGGTGACGTCCCTCCCGAGGGTGAATTCCAAGGCCATCAAGTGAAGATGCGATGGTTCTACAACAATTTTGCCTCCGTCATCTCCACCACCGAGCGAGAGGCCCTCCACAAGGCGCGGGCCATGATCGCTTATGCTTTCGGATCCTTTCTTTTCTGCCATGCGAATGAGAGAGTTGATCCTAAATTTCTTCGTTTAGTCGAGGATCTTCATCACCCCTATAACTGGAATGGGGCTATCTTGACCCGTATTTTTCAAGGTCTGGACAAGACCTGTCGACATAGCCGGTCCTTCACAGGCTTCTGGCCTGTTGTTGAGGTACCTTTTCTTTCGTCTTCCTTGAAGTCATTTGCCTTCTTTCTCTCTCTGATCATTAGATGTGCTTTTGTCCAGACCTGCTTTTATGACCATTTTCCCCATCTCGCGCCGAGGATGAGGGATGATATTGAGCCCTCTCAGTATCGCCACATGTACTGGCACCAACAGAACCGTCAGCGGAACTCTCGAGTTCCCGGGGACAATTGGCGTGCTGACATAGACGGGCTGACTGTCGAGGACGTAAGTATCTTGCTTGTCTTTGCCCTCGTGCCGTACTGTAACTGATTATGGTGACTTCATTTGCTGCAGCTCGCTCGGATGCCGTATGCCAGTTTCCCTCTCTATTACACCCCCCAGCGCGTGGAGTCATATGATGCTTCATGTCTCCGTATCATGCTTTCGGACGCTGAATCTTTTCAGTGGTACCTGGGGGAGAGGTTGCTTCGGCAAGTCACTGGGGTGGCTCGGGTCCCTTGTTCTGCACCTCCTCCAGCTGCTCGGATGCCGGTTGATGAGAGAGTTGAGGCTCTCATGGGCCAGCCCGGATTTCGCTTCACGATCCCGGATCGTGATTGTGATGAGTGGTATCTGCTGTTCGGCCAGGGGCCTCTGCTTCCTTCGCTTTATGTTCCAGGTGGCCGTCGCAGGTATGCTGGAGGTTCGGTGACTGCTCCTTTGATGGATCTTTATCGTCGGGAGCGGGACACGAGGAGGGACGATGATGATTATGTTGGCGACTTGTAGCCTGCTCGGGTGCTCTGCTTTGTATGGCCTTGTATTTTTGCTTTTATCTTCTTTTGTATCAAGCTCTTTTTGAATGAATATACAGTCTTTGACTTGTCTCAAATTCTTTGATGATGTCTGGACGCTTTGACTTTTGACTTGTTCCTTCATGATTTGAGACTTCTTAGCTGCATGGATGATGACTTTGAACGGTCCAGATTGCTTGTTTAGTCCTGGTGGGCCCACTTGATGATTAGATCTTGGATTCTGGCACTTCTTTTGATGATCGAACCTTTGATCTTGCTGCTCCATGACTTGAGTAAGCTTTCCAACGGTTTGGATCCTGATGATCTAGTCCTTGAATGGTTCAGATTGATAGATTCGGCCCTGTGGGCCCACTTGAGACCTTAGCTTTACTTTGGGGCACCTCTTTTGATGATTTGTGAGACTAAGAAGGCTTCTCATGGTGTGGATGATGACTTGAACATCTCAGATCACTTGACTTGGCTTTGTGGGCCCACTTGATGATTAGATCTTGGATTCTGGCCCTTCTTTTGATGATCCGCCCTTTGATCTTGTTATTTGGTGGCCCATGTAGGTCCCTCAATGGTTTAGATCATGATGATCTAATCTTGGAATGGCTTGGATTGCTTGTGGCCCTCACTTGATCTCCTTTCCTTCTCTTTGACTTGATCAGCCATGTTCTGGCCGCATTGCTCCGTGATTGGACCGGTGGGGCACCTTTTATATGATCTTGATCAATCTCAGTCGAAATCTAGAGTGGACTGGAGCCTTGGGCGGCCCATGGAGCGCCATCTGCTGACGTGGACTGTCAGCCTCACCTACCAAGAATCCTGGAGCCAATCCCGCGGAGAGAGGGGAACCGCGTCCGTACGGGCGGCCCAGGGCAGGCCGCCCAGAGCTCGTCTCTTGAGCGGCCTGGGCTGGCCCTGGTTCGGACAGTGAGCATATTCCTCTGGCTGCTGTCTCCCTCATCATCTGCATCCGATTCTTAGATTCAGCCATGAATCACTTCCTTGTCTCTTCTTTCATTCTCCTTTTGTCTTTTTCTTGGTTTGTCCTTTCTTGGGCAATGGATGGTGGAGATTTAGGGGCTGTGGGGGCTGTCCAAGGTGGGTCCCACACTTCAGATTTTCAACTGAGCTTTGATAATGGGGAGATGCCTTTAATGGATGGGGTAGATGGGGCATTAAGAGGGGGCATTGATGAATATTTAAGCTTGGTGGTTGGTGGAGCTTTGAATGGCCCCATTAATGGTGGGATGGCTGAAATTTCTGATTTGAATGGGCCTTTGATTGTGGGAGAAATGGATGGTATGGATAGGATGATGAGGTGGGACATGAGTGAAGCTATGCACCCCTTGAGTGTGGGCCCCATGGATGATGTGATGGATGGTGATGATGGGACCATGAGGGACATAGATGGGCTGATCTCATGCTTGGATGGGATGGATGGTTCAGATGGTACCTTTGACGGTTTGGATGCTCTGGATGAGGGCCAGGATGTGCGGTATACTTCTTTGGGTGGACTTGATGTGATCATTGATGATGTCCCCCTGATGATGGACGATGTGGATGCCTCGATGATCCCTTTGATCGGCCAGAATGATGATTGGATTCATGATTTCCTGTTGGAGGGGGCCGCAGGTCCAGATCTGACCGTTGATTCTTCGATCGGGGCTGCCGGGACCCTTTTTGATGGTTCAGATGTATTCTTTGACGGTCAGATTAGCCAGGATGTCACGATGTGCGGTGTGATCTTCACTGATAGTCCTTTTGATGGGGAGCATTGTCCTTCCCTTGGTCATCGGTCTTTTGCGCACTCTGTTCATGAGGTGGGCGAGTCTTCCCATGCGGCTGAGATTATGACAGTTTCAGACAGCGATGCGACTATATCAGACATAGCCGTTACTGAGGGCAGGTCAGGGGCTGTCGAGTCTGCAGAGGTTCCAGCTTTTCCTTCTCCTTCGCCCGTTGACCTTCCGATCCTTGATGAGTCATCATTGATTTCTGGGCCTTTTGTGCTGGAGGGGGTACCAGTGAGGACTTGTTAGCTGCTTCCTCGTTCTTCCTGCTCGCCACGACTGCTTGCTTGGCTTGACAGCTTGTCAGTTTATGAGATTCGAGATTTGGAGTCTTATGGCTTCGGCGGTCTGATCCATATGGCCAGAGTTGATATTGATTGGAGGATGCTTGGAGCTGCCTTGATTGACTGGGTCCCTTCGTTGAACATGTTCGCGTTCAACGATATGGAGATGGGGCCTTCTTTGGAGGAGCTTGCACGCTTGACAGGCTTACCCTTGGATTATACTCAGTATTTTTCGCCGAAGACGTTGCCGAAGACTGCCACACCGCAGAACTGGTTCGGGATTTCTTATCTTGTTCATCCTGCAGCTGCCGGCCAGGATGCTGTAGTGTTCTCCTTGGACTTATTGTATGATCTTTTTTCGGGTCCTTGGGGTGTGGCCGGTTCTACCTTTGCTCGGAACGCACTGATGTTCTGCTTGATAGCTGAGGTGCTGTTCTCTGGATGGCGCAGGTCCCAGACTCCTCTGCTTTTTGAGGTGATGAGTCGAGCTATCCGACGGCAGGGGATCATTTCTCTTATCTTGGCCGAGCTGTTTAATGGGTTGACTGACTGCGCCCTGGGCCGCACTCGTGTTCTTCGCGGCTGTTGTGCCTTTCTGCAGGAATCCTTTCTACACCTTTTTTCCTTCTTGCTTTGTTGGGGATTGCTTTGCTTTAGCTGAACTTCTTTTCCTTTTTGTGATCAGGTCTGGCTATGGGAGCGTCTTTCTTTGACTGTTCCTGTACCCCTTCCTGGCATTCCTAGCTCTGACATCATGCGTTATATCATGGAGTTCCTTCCTCATACAGCCAGGATGAGCGAGCCCTTGTATCGTAGGATGTTTGCTGAACTTCGTGACTGGAACGTTCGTTGGGAGTCATCTTGGCTTTCACTTCCTCCAGTGCTTTGCGATGCACACCGCCATCCTCTGATGTTGGTAGGCTTTCGATCCTACTTTTCTTATCATCCCATTCGGTTCCTGCGGCAGTTTGGATATGAGCAGGATGTTCCTCTTTTCGCTTTCACGGGTATCGGGCGTCGAGCACTTCCCTCTAGGTCCTCTGACTTCAGGACCCGGATTGATTGTTCTTGGGCGAGTCACTTGACTGCTGATTTGCTGGGTTTTGAGCTGCGGACTTTTCCGATGGCGACCGCCCCGTATCAGTACTGGGTTGCTGAGCAGTCTTTGTATCGACGTATCCCTTGTTGGCACCAGACTGTTGACGAGGATGAGCAGGATATCCTTGGAGATGCTGGCTCTTCATCCGGTTCATATGAACCCTTTGAGGAGCGCCCTTTTATCGATCCTGGCTTCCTTTTGGCCACTCATGGCCATCTGCTGTCTGAGATCTCTACACTTCGGTATCATTGTGAGATGATGTCGAGGAGATTGGCTGCCGATCAGAGGTCGTCTGATGAGGAGACAGCGATCCGTACCCTTGAGCGCGATGAGGCGCATTACCTGCGTATGGAGGTGAACAGGTTGAGAGCGAGACTATCTTTTTATGAGTCAGAGGGCTCACCTGATATGGCCGAGGAGGAGGGTAGAGATTGATTGTGTTGGCCACCTGCACATTCTTTTTTGTATATATGATTGATGATGATGCATTTTTTTGTATTTTTCGAAAAAGATGATATGTTATATGTAAAAGAAATATGATGCCTTTAATTGAAAAGAAAACTGTTTGAAAATCTACTGTGCCATGAGTTGTCTTGTGAGTGTGTCTGGATTTTGTGTCAGGATATAGGAATCAGAACTGGGGCTCGGCCAATGCTTTGACCGATGTCTCGAGATTTGACTTGCTTGATCCTTTGGTTCCCTAGAGATGTAGGCAATGGAAACTGTTGCTTCTTGAGATTGTCAGAGTTTGTAGAGCTCTTCGCTCCTGACTGCACTTCTTGTCCTTGAACTGTAACTGCTTGAACTGATCTGGATCGTTTGATTTCTTGGTACCTGCACTTTTATTTATTATTATTATTTTTTTTCATTTGAGCCATTTTTGCCTGCAGTGCTCTTTCGAGTTTTCACCACAGCCGGCCTTTTTCCGTCATTTTTGCCCGCAGCGCCCTTTCGGGTTTTCACCACGTCCCGGGTGTTTGATCTTGCCTGCCCCTTGGCAGCTATGCTGTTTTTACCCTCGGCGCCCTTTCGGGTTTTCACCGAGTCCGTTGTATGCCCACTGTTTTTACTCGGAGCGCCCTTTCGGGTTTTCACTCCGCCCTCTTTATTTAGGCACACATTTCTTTTTCTTTTTTCTCTCTTTTTTTTTTCTTTTTTTTTCTGAATCCTTGGATAACTGCGGCGGCTAGAGGTCGGGGATCCGTCGTTGCCGGCCAATGGCAGTCTTTCAGCCCTTATCCTGAGTTACGATAATAGAGCTGTCGGTCTTTGCTAAAGACCCCTCTGAGATGAATGGATGGATGACTGTGTTTCTTCTTGGATTGATTTCTTGAGTGCCTTTCTTTGGCTTCCCTTTTTCTTTCTCTTTTCTTCTTTTTTTCTTTTTTATTCTTTTTCTATCCCTTTTTTTTTGTCTTTTCCTTTTGAATCCCTCTTTTTTTTTGTATGTTTCTCTTTTTGAATCCCCTGTTTTTTTGTATGTTTCTCTTTTAGAATCCCCTTATTTGAAACACTTGTTGGGGTGGACGGAATTGATTTCTCAGAGGTCTTAGCTTTGACCTCTTGACTTCAGCTCTATTAAAGTAACCTTTGATAAGGTCAGAATAACTTACCCGTGAAAAATCTTCACGTTGTCGGCGTTGGTTGGCTCAGGAAGATTCACCCCTCTCATGCTGGTGAGTCTGAGGGCGCCTCCGGGAAGTACTTCTCTGACGATCAGTGGCCCGTCCCACGAGGGTTTGAACTTTCCTCTGGGGTCCGGAAGGTGCGACGGTAGAATCTTCTTCATAACCATGTCGCCTACCTTGAAACTTCTTTTTCGGACTCTCTTGTTGTAAGCCCGAGCGATCCTTTTTTGATAGCACTGTGAATGACTTAGTGCACGCATGCGTTTTTCATCTGCTAGCTGCAACTGATTGAATCTGGCCCGTTGCCATTCTCCTTCTTCGACTCCGCTTTCTAGTAACACCCGTAGTGATGGTATTTCCACTTCGACTGGTAGAACTGCTTCCATTCCATAAGTAAGCTCGAAAGGAGTAACGCCCGTAGCAGACCGTACAGACGTTCGATAGGCCCAAAGTGCATATGGGAGCATATCTGACCAATCTCGATAGGTCACGACCATCTTCTCGAGTATCCTGACGATTGTCTTGTTTGCGGCTTCTACCCCTCCATTCATCTGAGGGCGGTAGGGGCTTGATCGATGACGTTGGATCTTGAATTTGCTGAGGAAGTCATCCATCTTCTTGTTGACGAACGGGGTCCCATTATCTGTGATGATAGCATTAGGGATTCCATACCGGCATATGATGTTGTTCTTCATGAATTTGGTCACCTGAGATGCTGCAATCGTGGTGTAGGAGGCTGCCTCTACCCACTTGGTGAAGTAGTCGACTGCCACAAGTATGTACTCATGACCATTTGATGCTTTGGGACTGATCTTGCCGATGATGTCGAGTCCCCACATGGAGAAGGGCCAGGGGGTGGTCAGGTTGTATAACTCTGATGATGGGGCATGGATTTGATTCGCATGCTCCTGACACTTGAAGCATTTTCTGACGTGCTGGCAACAGTCTGTCTCCATGGTGAGCCAATAGTAGCCGAGTCGCAGAATCTTCTTTGCCATCATGTGCCCGTTCATGTGTGGGCCACAGATTCCTTCGTGTATTTCTTCCATGATCTTTGCAGCTTCTGTTTCGTCGACGCATCGAAGGAGGATGTGATTATAGGATCGCTTGTAAAGAACTTCGCCACTGATGGTGAACTGGCCGGCCAAACGTTGAATGGTTCGGCGATCTGTTGCTGTTGCTGACTCTGGATACTCCTGGGTTTCGAGATATTGCTTGATGTCAGCATACCAGGGTTTGTCAGGGACAGCTTCGGCTTCTTCTATTTGCAGGCAAAAAGCAGGTTCTTCTTGAATTTTGACTGTGAGCTCCCATTCTGAAGCTCCTTTTGGTATCTCGAGCATTGATGCAAGTGTGGCGAGAGCATCTGCAAACTGGTTCTTGGCTCTGGGCATGTATGAGAAGGTGATTTCCTTGAATTCTTCAATCAGATTGTCAAGATACACATGATATGGTATCAACTTCTCGTCCTTGGTCTTTCCATTCGCCATTGGTCTGATTGATGATAAGCTGTGAGTCTCCAAATACTCGTAGCTTCTTGACGTCCAAGATTATGGCTTCCCTTAAGCCAGCGATGCATGCTTCATACTCTGTCATGTTATTGGTGCACTCAAATGCGATGCGCCTCGAGATAGGAATAGGGACATCATCTGGAGAGTAGAGGATTGCTCCAATACCACTCCCTTTAGAGTTTGCTGCGCCGTCGAAGAATAACGTCCACTCATCTTTTTTCTTCTTTTCTTCCTCTTCAATGAGCAAGAGATCTTCATCAGGGAAGAATGTCTTGAGCGGCTGATAGTCCAGGAGAGAGTGAGCCGCAAGATGATCGGCGAGGGCCTGTCCCTTGATTGCCTTCTGAGTGACATAGGTGATGTCGAACTCAGACAGGAGTAGCTGCCATTTAGCTATCCTTCCAGTGAGTGCCGGCTTCTCGAACAGGTACTTGAGCGAATCCATGTGAGCGAGGAGGAGAATAGGGAATGCAATCATGTATTGACGGAGTCGCTGAGTTGCCCAGACTAGGGCGAGGCAAGTCTTCTCGATCGGGGAATACCTGGTCTCGTAGTCGGTGAACTTCCGGCTCAAATAGTATATTGCTTGTTCCTTCTTCCCGGTCTCGTCATGCTGGCCGAGGACACAGCCTATGGCTTCTGCTGCTACCGAGATGTATAACAATAGTGGTCGTCCAGGAGTGGGTGGCACTAGGACTGGAGGATTCATGAGATATTTCTTGATGCGGTCGAAGGCGACTTGGCAATCATCATTCCAGTCTTTTGAAACGTTCCTCCGAAGGAGCTTGAATATGGGCTCACAGATAGGTGTGAGCTGTGCGATGAATCGACTGATGTATTGAATTCTGCCGAGGAAGCCACGAATTTCTTTCTCTGTTCTAGGAGGGGGCATCTCGATGATTGCTCTGGTTTTGGTCTCGTCGACCCTGATGCCATCCTCGCTCACCATAAAGCCGAGGAGTTTGCCTCCCATTGCACCGAAGACACATTTCTGAGGGTTGAGACGGAGCTTGTACTTTTCTAATCTGTTGAATAACTTCTTCAGATCTTCAAAGTGTCCTTCAATTGTGCGAGATTTGACGATCATGTCGTCCACATATACTTCAAGCTCTTTGTTCATCATGTCATGGAATAATGCTGTCATTGCTCGCTGATATGTTGCTCCCGCGTTCTTCAGACCGAACGGCATTACCCTGTAACAGAAGGTTCCCCAGGGAGTGATGAACGATGTCTTCTCGCGATCTTCGACAGCCATCTTGATCTGATTGTAACCTGAGAACCCGTCCATGAATGAGAAGATCTTGTATCCAGTAGTGTTGTCGACCAGAGTGTCGATATGTGGCAAAGGGAAGTCATCTTTAGGACTGGCCTTGTTGAGATCTCGGAAGTCGATGCACATTCGAACCTTGCCGTCCTTCTTTGGTACTGGTACAATGTTGGCGAGCCATTCAGGGTAGTTGGAGACTACCAAGAATCCCGCATTGTACTGCTTGATGACTTCATCTCGGACTTTCAGAGCCCATTCTGGCTTCATTCTTCGAAGTTTCTGCTTCACTGGCTTCATGTCTGCCTTGGTTGGCAGATGGTGTACAACGAGCTCTTCTTCGAGCCCCGGCATGTCTTCATATGAGAACGCGAAGTTGGACAATCTTGGAGCTAGGAACTCTATCATTTTCTGTTTCATCTCAGGTGGCAATGATTTTCCGATGCGTACTTCCCTAGGGATCTCAGGCGTCCCCAAGTTTACTATCTCGAAATCATCGGCTACAACATTGGCTTTAGATTCGAACTTTTTGAGGAGATCCTCTAGTTCGGGAGCTGGATCATCATCTTCCTCATCCCGAGCTTCGTCCAGACCCATGAGTTCGAAGTCTAATTCGATGTCGAAATCATATGATTCGACTTCAAACTCATGCGACTCTTTAGACGAACTTGGCACACTATTGAATGCAGGAAAAGAAATATTTTTTGGTTTTTGAGATTTTTCTGAAATTGAAATGCTAGATGTTTTTGGCTTTTGAAAGTTTTTGATTTTTTTGGATTTTCGAAATTCGTGGGACTTTGAACAAGCAGGCATTGCAGACCATGATTGAGCCCAACTTGTTCCAAAGTTCCGGTCACTGCTTAAAGAGGCATTTTTTTTGGAAGCCAGAGCCCTCAGATGGCTCTTTGGCTGATTCAAAAGTGAGGGGAACAGATGACCATTCAGGACCCCACACTTCCTCCCTCGAAGAGGTGAGGGTTGATGATTTGGGCAAAGAATCACGGTCTGGACCAATGACCATGATTTCTTGCTGGTCGGGTTCGAGATCTGAGCCGTACTCAGTCCCTCCCGGGTCACTTACCTCGCATTGCAGTTCGTCTGGTTCCACAGCTAGACACAAGTTTGGAATCTGGACATCAGACCAATCTAGGGCTGGCCACTTCCCTTTCTTGGTCCAATGGATGGGCTGCTTCTGCCCCTGGCTGATGATTGAAGAAGTTGACTTTGCAGAGATGGGCAAGTCGTGCCCCTTGCTAATTGGTGCTGAGATGGGCAAGTCGTGCCCCTTGCTGATTGAAGTGGGCAGGTTGTGCCCCTGATTGAGAGAAGTGGTCAAGTTGTGCCCCTGGTTGGGAGCAGGTGTCAGAGTAACCTGGTCCTGAAGCTGCTGTATTTGACTTCCTTCTTTGTCTTCATCATTTTCTTCTTCTGCTGGAGGCTTAAATGGTTCGAGAATCTGATCCCACCGAATGGGGGGCCACGTGGCCCAAACTAGGCTCATCGGGAGGCCTTTGTGTAGTGCAGTCGGTTGATTCCTTCCTGGATCTTTGCAAGGTTCTCCTGGCTTGACGAATTGGATGGGTGAGCACCGAAATTTCTTCCTTCTCTTGTCCATGAAGGTTGCCCTGTATCCGAGTCCCCATTTGCATTGGTTATATACCAGCGGTACCTTTCTGGACTTGAAGTGATTCTTCATTCGGTATTTGAGGCTCAGACGCTCTGCCGGTGAAAAGACACGGTCCACCCTTATCGGTTCTGGATTAGCGATAGAGTTCACAGTCTCAAATTCGAAACTGTGAAATGGGATGTCTTCTTCAGAGTGCTGGATATCAATGACCGGGATGTCTGGTTCAGTGGCAGCAGCATTGGAAGGAATGATGAGCTCCTTCTCTGCGTGGATAGAGATCACTTGATTTCCACAGATGTACTTCACCCGTTGATGTAAGGTTGATGGCACAGCTCCAACCTTGTGCAGCCACGGCCGTCCGAGCAGCATGTTGAAAGAGGCTGATATATCCAGGATTTGGAATGTGATGGTAGAAACTTCTGGACCTATCTGTACCTCTATGTCGACCTCCCCTTCCACTGATCGGCGGGTGTTGTCGAATGCTCTAACGCATATGGTGCTGGGTCGAAATGAAGAGGGACTGATTCCCAGACGTTCCGCAGTCTTGAGTGGGCAGACATTTAAGCTTGAGCCATTATCGATAAGGACCAGCGGGACGCAGAGGTCTTTGTATCGTAAGGCTATGTTGAGGGATCGCCCATGATCGCGTCCTTCTGGTGGCAACTCATTATCAGTGAAGGTGATGGCACGTGGAACCAGGAGCTGTCCAATCATCAATGCTATCATCTCTGGTGCTGTATCGGAGGAGACATGAGCATCGTTCAAGGTTTTGGCGAACATTTCTCGGTTTATGCGAGATGTGCAGAGTAGCTCCCATACTGAGATTTGAGCAGGGATTGACTTGAGCTGAGTTGCCACATCGTATGCGGCTTCATTTTTGTTGCCAAGGCCTGAGAGAGTGCCTTTGGGATCTCCTCTGTTCTGATTATCTCTTCGGATGCAACGCCCATTGGGATTCATGTTCCCCACTTCCGCACATTCTGGATAGTGCCATGGAACCTCTTTGTAGTTTTCCTCCCTTTTGCCTTCTAGGACCACCGGTTCTTGCAACGGTGCTGGTGTGGGTACCAGATCTTCCTCGTATGGAGCTTTAGCCTTGAGAACTACATTGTTGCCTGTGCTGAAGGGGTAGTATCGAGGCTTGTCTTCATAGACCACATAAGGTCGCGGTCCTGGCTTGATTGTTCCTGGGACAGGAGGCTCCCATGGAATGAATACTGGTCCTCTTGATATGGCAGGAGGTTTCTCTGTTCGTCCCAGCTGCCGTAGTGTGATTGACACGCCTCCGGGGTTTGCCCCTTACAATACGACTGGCTCGACTGGAGGAGCTCCTTCCAATACAACGGGTTCTTGTTGCTGATGAGTATAATCCCTCCATTGTGGATTGGATTGTTCTGGAGTTGCCCCTTGTAAGATGACAGGTTCGTATGTGGGCTTGATGTATGATTGTGCTCCTTCCAGGACGACTGGTTCCCAACATGAGGGGCCGTAAGATGCCCCTTGCACAACTGGCACATCATATGGAAATGCTCCTTCGAGTACTACTGGCTCGAGGACTGGAGGAGGAAAGGGACTTGCCCCTTGCATGATCGGAGGAGGACTTGTCGGCCCATAGGTGTAGGCGTGAATGGATTGGATGGGGGAGAAGAAGCGATCGAGATGGTCCCCTTCTTCTATACTATTGACTGCAGGGCCACGAGACGAACTGGGGTCCGTTGGACGCTGAGGCAGAGGATTCTGAAGGATGTTGGTGGAAGCTGCTGGAGAAGTTCCAGGGATCGAGATGACGATCTTGCGATCATCAATCAGGTCTTGTATGGCATTCTTCAAAGTATAGCATCGATCAGTGGCGTGGCCACGTCCTTGATGATAGGCGCAATACTCATTTTCTCGGTAATTCGGTGGCAGAGGATGAGGAGGAGGCCTAGGTGCCATTAGAGTAAGTAATTGCTTGTGCACTAGAGTAGCCATGACTTGACTGAGTGGTTGAGAGAGGGGAGTAAATTTCCTGGACTCCCTGTAGTTTTGCCTATTTTGATATGAGTATTGACCGTTTCCTCTGAACTGCTGCTGTTGTCGAGGTGGTTGTGGCTGAGGATTCAGTTGTGGCTGATACCGCTGAGGCTGATGCTGAACTTGATTCTGCTGATACTGTTGACGTCCCTGTGGGGGAGCATGTTGATTTCCTTGAGCAGTGGTATTGATGTTGTTTACCTCTGTTGGGCGGGGAGGAGAACCACTGCGGTTTCCATTCCCATGCCCGATAGGTCTTCCTTCCATTCTGTTCCTTTTGATTGGAGTGGCTTGATGAGGCCATGGGGAAATCGTCCCGGCACGGATTCCTGCTTCGACTTGCTCTCCAGCACGGATCAACTGTGAGAAATTCGCATATGGATGTGAAATGAGATATCCAGATATGCCCAGATATGTTGAATGAACAATCATGGAGATTTGTTCTTCGTCGTCGATGGGTGTTCGCATTCTGGCTGCCATAGCTCGCCAACGTCCTACATAGGCGGATAGTGTTTCATCACTCCTTTCCCTGAGAGCTGCGAGATCGGCTCTTCTGGGTGCCATGTTGAGATTGTATGCAAATCTGTCGACGAAAGCCTGGGAAAGCTGTTCCCATGTCCTGATGCGGTGGCAGTCCAATGAAGTGTACCAATCTAGGGCATCGCCCTTCAGAGACTTTTGGAACAAACGTATGAGGGCCCCTTCATTTCCTGCAATTGCACTCAGCTCTCCACAGAAAGCCTTGAGATGTGTTGTAGGACAACCGCTGCCATCGTATCTTTTGAATTTTGGTACCTCAAAGTTTTGAGGTACTTGAGCATCTGGGAAAGGACACAAGTCTCTGAACTTGGTCGAAGGTAAGTCAATTCCTTGCTGTCGCTGAAGCTGATTTTGCAAGATCTGGAACTGCTCCCGCAACTCGTCCAGTCCTGAGTGATCTGTTCGAGCGACTGGTGCCTCCTGGAGTAAGGCACGCTCTTCTTCGGCATAGTGGTCGATGTCTTCGACCCTATGGGCTTGCTGAAAAGCAACCGCGGGTTGCTGAAATTGATTTGATGACTGAACTGGATTCTGATGAACTTGTGCTTGAAATGATGGTAACTGAACTGGAGACTGTACTGAAGGTTGAACTGGAACTTGCTGGAAATTAACTGGATTTTGCTGAATTGACGATTGCTGAAAATTAACTGGATTTTGCTGAATTGAAGATTGCTGGAAATTAACTGGAATCCCATCGGCGGGGATGTGCTGGAATTGAAAAGTGCTCCTGTTTGCAGGAGGCTGAGATGCTGGGAAGTGACCCCCCTTGTTGGGTATTCGCCACTGTCCGCTGATTGATGTGGGCTTGACACTGACCCCCATTGTGGGCATTCGCCAGTGCTGTCCCTGTTGCTGGAAATTGAATTGAAATCCCATCGGCGGGGATGTGCTGAAATTGAAAAGGTGTCCCATCGGCGGGGACATGCTGAGATCTACTGAGATTGTTGTTTGCCAGATTGACTGGAGGCTGACTGGAAGTCCCTGCGACTGGGATGCTCTGAGATGGCCCCGTTGTTGCAGGAAGGTATTGAGAAGGATGCCCCATAGCAAAGGGCTGAGGAGGCTGCTGTCGGTAGTCTTGGGCAGACTCCGATGGTTGTGCTTGATTTGAACTGGAGGCCGGAGGGATCCGGCATGGTTATTGAGATTGCTGAACTGGGCCAACCGGATTGTTGGCTGCTGCGGTGGTTTCTGCTTGCATGAATTGCAAGAGCATTTCTTGCATTGCTCTCATTCCTTGTGCCAATTCTTGTATGATTGGCGTATTGTCAACGGGCTGTTGCGCTGGAGGTTGCGCTTCGGTCATTTCAAGAGCAGGGAAGTGATGAGTTTCTTCTTCGTGGTCGGACATGGCTTGCTGAGCCCGAGTGCGGATTATGCTGCGGAAGGGAAGCTGTCTCCGAACACGTTGAGCCCGAGGTGGCGCAATGGTGAGGACTATATTCTTTTTGGGTTTTGGGATTTTCTATTTTTTTCTTGGTTTAGGGATTTTTCTATTTTTTGTTTGTTTTGGGTTTTGGGTAGAATGCTATGCAGATGAGATTGTATGAGGATTAGTGACTTTCAAGTACGGGAAGGATTCTGTTTTTCAAGTCGGATCACGACTAGTGGGACTAGCTAATCCCCAGCAGAGTCGCCATTCTGTGGACCCCCGCCGATTTTTCCGCGCTCCTCACACGACGTTCTTCTCCCTTCCCCTTTCCTTTCGGAAAAGAAGGAGATGAGGATGCGTGAGTGCGAAATCGCCGTTTGTGCCACTGGCTTGCCTCGTTCTCGAGGGCTTTGTTTGGTTGTCGTGTTAAGCTGGATATGTTTAAGTGAGTTTATATAAGACCAGAGTCGCCACTAGCCAGTTACTTTGAATCTACAGTCGGCTAGACCCCGTAGAAACGTTATTGAGGGAATCCGAAGATTCCTTCCTTTAAAATGACTCCTATTGATCTGCGGTCAGAGATTCAAGGTAAGGGATCACGGTTACAGGGTGGGAAGAGGTTAAGCACCCCACACACTGCCCGTACCGAAGTACGGTCTCTACTTCACAGAATCGATCGAATACTTGAAAGTCTAGTTTAATCCTCGTATATTCTCATGGATGACATGATGCATGAATGCGGGTCTGAACAGTAAGAGTTTCTGATGGGCAGGTTCCAACAACGGGCAAGCCCAGAGCATACGCTCGAACTGACAGGTGCTTTATGCGAGATGATGCATGCTGTGTGCTTGAATATTCAAAGTGCTTATAGTGATATGTACGTGAATGCAAGTCTGAACAGTAAGAGTTTCTGATGGGCAGGTTCCAACAACGGGCAAGCCCAGAGCATACACTCGAACTGACAGGTGCTTAATATAAAGACATATGCAGTGTGCTTGAATAATCAAGGTGCTTGTAGTGAAGCAGGGGGGTTGGAAGAAAAGTAAATGTTGCACTTATGCTAGATGCAAATGAGATGATGCTGGAAAAGAGTAGCTGGGTGGACGGAGGTGTCGCAAGGATTGGCTTCGAGTGGCTGGATCAAGATTTGGATGGCTTGGGAGGCTTGGACCAGTGGTCAAGCTGGGCTGGACCAGGGCTAGACTCTCCTCACTCGGGCTCTCCTTGGTGGAAAAATGGGCTAAGGATTGGAGAGGGGCACTCGAACGGACAGACTTTCTTTGGACTCGAAGGGATGTTGAAATGAGAAGGGGAGGGGGGTATTTATAGCTGCGGAGAGTGGCAGCTCTCGTAATTTTGTCCGGGCGGCCTGCCATGGGCCGCCCGTACGGCCGTTCCTCGGTTTCCAGCGAGTACGGTCGCTCCCTCGGGGCTGCTGTTGGACTCGCTGGTCGACTCAGTGAGTTGACTCAGCGGGTCGACTCGGTGGTTTGACTCGACGGGTTGACTCGACGGGTTGACTCGGTGTTTTGACTCGACGGGTTGACTCAGCGGGTTGACTTAGCGGGTTGACTCAGTGAGTTTGACTTTTTTAGGATTTTTTGACTGGCCTTTTTTCTGGGGGGTTTTTCAGGGTGGTGTTTAGGACTGGGTTGACTGGGTTCAGGCTTGAACTGGGCTATGGAATGGGGCTTACAAGGGTGAGTTTGGACTTGGGATTTGGGGGTATGGTCCTCCATTCAACCAGCTATCTCTACCAACATTGTAGCCGAAGGTGGGGTGTCTACAAGACCCCACCATGGTATGCACCGATAGGACCACTAAAAGCCATCTGTGGCAGCTAGTGGTACACAGAAGTAATGGGTAATGAATGGTCCAATGCTTCGGGTGAAACCAATTCCAGGGTGTAACAGGCGGCATGTACAGGGTTTGGGTACATATTCACTGTGGCATGCTGATTTGCGATGATTTTAACTTCATGTTCTCGAGTTGCAGAGAATATACATCACACTCGGAATATCTGAATATGTCAGAATGCAAACAAGAAGAAGGATATAATGATAAGGTGTAAAAGAGCTTGCAATATCAGTAATATGACTTCTAAGTTTGCCACCAAAATGAACAAGGACTTCACTCCTTGATCATGAGAAGTACGTGTCAAAATCATCACAACCATTCCCAAAATGTAGGACATGCAATATTGATTAATGAAATTTCACATATTCAAACAAGCACGATGGATATGAAGAAAACTTTGATACCGGCCACCATACTTAGCAGAGATCAGATATGTCTCCTATGTTGAGATTTGTGAATATCAAATTACAAATTTTCAATTACAAAATAATGAGGAAATTGGAAACTGAAAATTCTAAAAATTAATGGCAGGCTGACGTGTAATCACGCTGTCCTTAAAGTGTTATTCACCCTATCTCAAAGTAATTGAGCTTACTGATAGGTTGTAGGAAAATAACTTCCAGGATACAATGAGCCTGTGTGTGGTCCTGTGTTCAGCAAACACAAAGGAACCATTGGTTGAACTCTGTAAATGCAGTCTTAGTGGAAGACGAAAACTAAAAAGGAAATCCCAAATGGAAAGAGAGATAGAAAAATAATACTGGTTCTACTGGGCTGGGTTAGACCACTGCACTAGTATTGTTCTTATGGACCTTTTAGTCCTGGCAATCTTAGGTTGGTATTGAACCCGTTGGCTTAAATAGAGAACACTTAGAGCTTGCAGGTTCAAATGTAAGAATGAATCGAATTTCTTATGATGATGAAATGAATCAGCCAAGCTCTGTTTATATAAGCAAGGGTGGCTGGACATTTTGGTTCAGAGTCATAAAATCAATTGACCGTTTCTAACTGTTGGAGAGAAACTAGCCGTTATTGGCAGTTTCTGACCGTTTTGCATGTGGGAGACTAGCTTCATGCTAGCCGTTTAGACATAGTGGCTAACCGTTTTTTACTGATGGGCTGGAAACATGCAGCAATTTCTGCATGGTTTGGACTGTTACCGCAAGAGCAGTTACACCAGACCTCTTAAACAGCTCCACAACTCCTATATAAGGCAGAGATGTCTTTATCAGACCTCTTCCCTACAACACTCCTAACCCAACCACCTAGACCATCTCATTTAGCCACTATCACACTTAGACTCACACCTGCCTCGTGCTGGTTCGCATAAGGTCATGAGGGAGCGACCCATCTGCAACACGATATGCACATGTGAAGTGCAAAGTGTGCCACTAGCGCCTTTACAGCTACACTACCTCACATCCTCACGCCATCACACTAAGTCCGTGACTGAGGCCGAGACTGAGCCTGTGCTTGTGTGCGTGTGTGCGCAAACCTTGATACTCCTCTGTCTCACCAAGAAAATATTAACGTACTCAACACCCTACTTATAAAGTAGATTTTTTCATTCTCCTATTTGATATGAGACTATTTCTAAAGGTGAAAAAATCAAGTCTTTTTCACAAACACTTTATATGCTATATTATTATTATTTTATTTTATTTTAAAATATTTTTAACCAAATATTTTTCATAACAATCTCCCACTTGGTTGAAAATAATTTTAAAAAGAAGACATTTGCCAAACTAAGCACAACTCATATGCATAAAGAAAGATATTTTTCAATTTTTTTTTGTTAGTTCACACATCCTACTATTAGTACACACACCCACACCGTTAGTCATCCTTTTAATGTTAGCCACCCCCCACGTTGGGATTCGATACCTTGACCTCAGTGTTGAGACAAGGTTATCTTCACTAAATCTACCATTGTCCCAAAGGTGTAGGTGTAGATATCTTTCGATTTGAATCTTCCCTTAATGTAAGTATTTTAAAGTCCTACCAGAATTCCTGGTATCTGTAACTTTGAATCAGTTATTCTTAGATGATCGAACCGAAAATACCACACACATACTAACTTTGTGTTATTTGAATTTTCACAAATCTTACTCAGCATATTTAATGGCCTTGTGCTTGTCTTGTTTTATGAACGATTTTGAGAGAAACTCTAACTCTCATGAGAGGTGGCACCACCTTTGCATTCACATAGGTGAAATCGTTCAAGTGTCTGCGTTACTATTAAGACACTTGTCATTTGGAATGGATTTCATTAAGAGTTATAAGACTCATCCCTTTATTTGTAACGGCCAACACTAGTAATCTTGGATGAGGTTATCTATTATTTTACTACTGAAATTTTTCATGTATCAATGACTTCTTTTTACCCATTGAACCCAAACTTAGAGATTTTTTAATTTTGGATTGGGTTTCCATTACTGGTAAAATTTTGGTTGAAGAGTTTCAACCCCATCCCTCTAGATGTTGTCCTTACTACCTCTCTCGTCAGTGGTTTAATAAATGGATTAAATAAATTATTACTTGATTTCACTTAGAAAATTACAATGATTCCATCTTAAATCAATTGTCTTATATAGTCATGTCGCAAACTTATATGTTTGGACTTTCCATTATATGCCTTATTGTAGGCTCTAGCTAATGTGGCTTCACTATCGCAAGGTAGCGAAACAACTGGTATATGCTTTGCACAGAATGTGATTTCTAATAAAAGATCCCTAAGCCACTCAACCTCTTTGCTTGTTGTAGCTAGGGCTATGAACTCAGATTCCATAGTTAAGTAAGTTATGTAAGTTTGTTTCTTGGATTCATAAGATACAACTGCACTTCCTAGGGTGAAGACCCACTTTATAGTGGATTTGTTGTCCGCTGCACTTGATATCTAATTTGCATCGGTATATCCTTCAATACGGCCGAAAACTCTAAGTAAAATAACCCTAAGTCTTTGGTTGCATTCAAGTAATTAAGAACTCTATAAATTATAATATAGTGTTATACACTGGGTTGCTAGTAAACTTACTGAGTTTACTCACAGTATATGCGACATCTGGTCTAGTGCATTGCATAACATACATTAGACTGCCTATGGTACTCGTATACTCAAGTTATACAACTATTCTTTCGTTATTCTCATTTAGCATGATACTTGGATTAAATGAGATTTTTGCATCTTTTATATTTAAATGGTTAAACTTATTTAATATCTTCGCAATGTAATAAGATAGACATAGCGCATAACCCCCACTATGTTTCTTAACTTTGATACATTCAAAATCCTTCATTTTGAATATGGAAGACAAAAACTTCTTTATTTCAGTTACATATTCTTCCATTTTATTGTAAGAACCCAAATTCTCATAAGTGATTATATACACACTTGTGAATACTTCAACTTAGGACCAGTGGGATATAAATACTGTATAGTAGACTCTGCATCCGTGAGTTTAGTACGTTACATTGAATTTCGGGGACGAAATTCTTGTAAGGGGGGTAGGATGTAATATCGGTGATTTTTTATGATTTAATATTTAATTTAAAAATCTAGATTAGAATTTATAAAATTAAAATAATAATAATTTAATGTGTGTAAGTTGATAACATGTTTGATGTGCGTTTCTCATGGAATAATTGGATAGAAAAGTGGAATTATAAACCATATTCCGTATACATAAACTTTAGTAATTCATTTTAAATTATTTATATTATCTGTGGAATTGATCTGAGCTATAGATTGATAGATTAAATCATGTAGAATCCAATAATATAGTCTGATCTACCCAGATCCGATCATAGATCTTTCTATCATGGCCATTCATCCTCATTTTAATCACCATGGCCCATTAAGCTGATCAAACCGAGTTTGGTTCCGTTGGAATTATAGAGTATCCTTAGAAGAACCTTTATGACTGTTGAAATTCTCATTGGACTACGATCAAGCCATTAAAACTTGTCCTAGCACCAAACCAGTGGTGAAAGTGAACCCCGTGATTTATTTCAATTAGTGTGTTAGTTAGCTGTGGGATTTTCTCCACACCTTTGTTATAGCATTTTAGCCGTCCATGTGAAATTTCATCACTGGATGATCTTCCGAGACCGTTTAATTGAAGAATTACTGCGTAGGGCCATGTGGACCACAAATCAAGGTGAAATCACTCATGGGAGACCTTTTTCATATACTTAGGTGACCTATTGGATTAGATTCCCTCATAAGGTCCTAGATATGTCCATGTAGACCGAGAAGTACAGAAGTCACATTCGTTGCGATGTGCCAATTTAAAATCTAAATTTTAGGATATGGTTACGTAGTTTGGTACAGAGAGATTTCTATCTTCGTTGTGGACCGTCCATCTTTATGTATGGATGTCGGTATGTGTCTAGATGTTGGGTATTTTAGGTTTTCTAAGATGGCCCACGTCCCCATGTTTTCAGAATCTTGAACCGAGGTGTGTTCACCGTCCATCATATTTCTTTATCAATTACTCTTAAACCAGTAAGAGATTCATCGACCCAACGGTCTATTATTCAATCCATGGACATTCTAACCAATGGTGCGGACCACTTCGCACAACAATCAACGGTCATGATTTAATCTCACCTCAAAGTGGTCAAGCTTATCCTTAGAAACTAACCATCTTAAGTTGTAGTGTTTACCACCATTTAGATTATCATTTGTGTCCTTATTAGATCGTGGGTGTGGACACTACCAAATTCTCCTAAATTCATACCACTTTGTCAGTTTTTCGAGGCCAATGTCATAATGGTCTCAGATTTGTGAAAGGTGGGCCCGATTTTAAGATGTTACACATTTATTCTAGAGCGTTCATTTAGACTAACTCTTACATAGATCATATTGTGTCCATCCATCGACCCTTTGACCCGAGAGTTTACCCACTACTTGTTGTTTTAATCCTCTGTATGATGGACGTCTTAGATCCAAGAAGGGATCACTAGGTGGACTATCAAAATATTACTTCTATTTTCACTACAAATATTTATGTTATAAGCTAATGTATTTTATTTAAACACTCGTAAGAGAGTCCTATTCTACTACAAGAAATAAGACATTTAGCTGCGAAATATTTAGCCGCCATTTAAAAGTCGCCACTATAAGCTACCTTTAGTTGCGACAATTTGATGTCGCCACTAAATGTATTTTAGTATGCACATTTAGTGGCAGCCCAAAATGTCACAACTAAAAGTCCTTAAATATCGCCACTAATGTCATGGCGGGAAATTATGGTATTCTCGCTCATTGGAGGGAAAAACATTTAGTGACGAATTTTAATTATTCGTCACTAATCATGTAGGATTTAGTGACAACGTATTGTTTGGTCGCTAAATGCTTCTTCTTAGCCGCAATTTTATTATTTGCAGCTATATTTAACTTTTTATGGCAACTGTATATTGCCACTAATAGTTTAAGATTTAGTGGCAACAATCTATGTTGCCACTAATGGTATTTTAGTGGGCACTTTAGTGGCAATAAAAAATGTTACAACTAAAATTTAAACATTTAGTGGCGAGCGTTAAGTTTTCGTCACTAATTATATAGGATTTAGTGGCAACTCGTTGTATGGTCATTAAATGTTTTTTTTTAGCTGCAATCTTTTTAGTTTGCGGGTATATGTAACTTTTTGCAGCAACTACATATTGTCGCTAATAGTCTAAGATTTAGTGACGACAATCTAATGTCACCACTAAAGGTATTTTAGTGGGCACTTTAGTGGCAATACAAAATGTTGCAACTAAAATTCCATTCCCGCTCTTTGGAGGGAAAAACATTTAGTGGCGAGCTTTAAGTTTTCATCACTGATCACATAGGATTTAGTGGCAACTCGTTGTATGGTCATTAAATGTTTTTTTTAGCTGCAATCTTTTTAGTTTGCGGCTATATGTAACTTTTTGCAGCAACTACATATTGTCGCTAATAGTCTAAGATTTAGTGACGACAATCTAATGTCACCACTAAAGGTATTTTAGTGGGCACTTTAGTGGCAATACAAAATGTTGCAGCTAAAATTTCATTCCCGCTCTTTGGAGGGAAAAACATTTAGTGGCGAGCTTTAAGTTTTCATCACTAATCACATAGGATTTAGTGGCAACTCGTTGTATGGTCATTAAATGTTTTTTTTAGCTGCAATCTTTTTAGTTTGCGGCTATACGTAACTTTTTGCAGCAACTACATATTGTCGCTAATAGTCTAAGATTTAGTGACGACAATCTAATGTCACCACTAAAAGTATTATAGTGGGTACTTTAGTGGCAAACGAAAATATTGTAGCTAAAATGACATTCCCGCACTTTGGAGGGAAAACATTTGGTGGTGAGTTTTAATTTTTTGTCACTAATCATGTAGGATTGTGGCAACTTATAGATTCATCGCTAAACCCTTCTTCTTAGCCGCGAATTTTTTTATTGTGGCTATATGTAAATTTTTGCAGCAACTGTATATTGTCAGTAATAGTTTAAGATTTAGTGTAAGCATTAGAATGTCGCCACTAAAGGTATTATTGTGGGCACTTTAGTGGTAACTGAAAATTTCGCAGCTAAAATTTCCATTCCCACTCTTTAAAAGGAAAACATTTAGAAGCGAGTTTTAATTTTTTTTCGCCACTAATAATATAGGATTTAGTAACAATTTATTGTTCGGTCACTAAATGTTTCTTTTTAGTCATAATTTTTTTTGTTTTAGGCTATTTGTAACTTTTTAAGGAAAATATATATTGATACTAACAAGGTAAGATTTAGTGGCGGCTAGGGGTGCACATGGAACCGGTAAACTGGACTGGAACCGGTTAGTTCGGTTCTGAAGCTCACCAGTTTTGGTTTCGGTTCCGAAAATCAAAGAATCGGTTAGTTCGGTTCGATTCTTAGTTTGGGGTTCTGTAGAACCGGACCGGACTGTAGAACTAAATGTGGAATCAGACCACATAACCGAACTGTGGAACCGAACCCTAAGTGTTCAACCCTCACTGTTTATGTCAAGCAGTCCACCTAAAATTTAGATCTATCTGATATTTTTTAATTTGGCTCACCTAAACTTTGATTAGCAATGAGGATGGACAATATAAATCTAACAAACACATCAAGGTATGGATAATCTGGATTAAAAAAAGAACCCATGTAATTGGGCCAAATTATAAAAACAAACCATGGGCTAGATTATAAAAAGCCCAGTATAGTAGGACCGAACCGGATTTATACGGTTCAGTTCCAGTTCTGATTTTCCTAAAATCGTTGGGAATGGTTCGGTTCCAGTTTCACCTTAAAACCGAATCGAAACAAACAGTGTGCACCACTATTTGTGGCAACTTATTATTTCGAACGACACAAAGTTTTGTCAACCATTTGATCAACCTCCAATAAATGATTTAATGATATAGACTAACGTAGATCGTTTCATTAAGTTCTCGATTGATGATCAAACAGTGTGCATTACCAATGATTGTCGACCGACCTTCCAATCAACCATCAGATGACAAAAAGTGTTGTCGACCATCCGATCAACCTCTCATCAACGATTGAATGGTACAAACCACCGTCAATCATATCATCAAGTCCCTGATCGACAATCGGATGGTACACATAACTGATGATCACCTGATCGACCTTTTAATCAACGATCGAACGACATAAAGTGTTGTTGACCATCTAAGAGAAAAAGAAGATCCAATTCTTAGGCGGACCATACCTTAGGAAATAGTGGTGGTTGACCATTAATGGGTCATAAATTTTTTGGATAAAGGTATATATTATAATGGTTTCAAGTGTGGACATGCTTAACCCGATTGTTTCCTATAATTAATGAGCTCACCATAATGTATGTGTTGCATCCACATTGCCCATCCATTTGGAGAGTTCATTTGAGGACATGAGCCAAAGAATGAGGCAGAGCAAAAGCTTAAGTGGACCTCACCAAATAAAATAATAGGAAAGTATGTGTTTAAGTGGACCTCATCAAAGAAAATAGTGGGCCCCACTGTAATGTATGTGTTGTATCCAACCTATGGATAAAGTTACATAAACATGGATGAAGAGAACACACAAATATCAGCTCAATCTAATACTTATGTGGCCCCATGAAGTTTTCAACAGTAAGATTTTAATCCTCATTGTGTGGTCCACCTGTGTCTTGGATCTGCCTTAGTTTTGGGATTGCATCCTAAGATTATACTGAACAATGGATGGATGGTGTGGATAAAACTCATACATCGTGGTGGCCATTCAAAACTACTACCCGTTCCCAGCTGGAGACGGGCGGTGGGCCCCACATAGTTTACTAAGGGTATGCTGGAGACGGGCGGTGGGCCCCACTTGAGTCTTGGATCCCGTTCATTTTTTGTCACAATGCCTAAAGTGAGCTCACAAAATGGTTGGAGGGCATAGATTTCTCACAAACATCATGGTGGGCCCCACCTAGAGAGAAGCTTGCGCAAGGCAATCCGCGTCCCTATCTGGAGAGGAGCGAATTGATCGGATTGTGTGAGTCCCAACTGGACTAGATGCCTTCTGGCTGAGAAAGACTTTGCTACACCTACGAGTTAGCTACGCTAGCTACACCAGGTGTAGCAATGACCCACCATGATGTATGCGTTGTATCCACACCATCCATTCATTTGATGATATAATTTTAGGTCATGAAATCGAAAATGAGGCAGATCCAGATCTCAAGTGGACCCAGCATAGAAAATAGTGGGGATTGAACGCCAACCATTAAAAACTTATTAAGGGCCACTTGAGCTTCAGATCTCCCTCATTTTCGGTGTCATGCCCTAAAATGATCTCGCCAAATGGATGGACGGCGTGGATACAACACATACATCATGCTGGGGTCATTACCACACCCGGTGTAGCCAGCGTAGCTAACTAGTGGGTGTAGCAAATTTTTTCTCCTATTGGCTATTGACGCTAGGGAGGGGATTAGGTGAGACACCGGATCCACTGAGGTTGGAGGACCCCCGACTGTGGGGCTCAATGTGATGAATATAACTAAATCCATGCAGTCCATCTGTATTGAAAGCTCATTTTAGGGCGTAATCCAAAAAATGAAGCAGTTCCAAATCCTAGATGGATCACGGTACAAGAAACATTGGATTGACCGTAGTAACAGTGTGAATTAAATGTCTACCGTTGAAAGTTTCTTGGTGGCAATAGAAGCTTTTGATCAAGCTGATATTTTTGTTTTCCCTTCACCCATGTCTTTGTGATTTTATGAATAGGTTGGATGACAAATAAACATCGTTGTGGGCCCTAGAAAGACTTCAACACTAGAAATCATTGTTCCCACGGTTTCCTATGGTCTGGTCCACCTAAGCTTAGGTTATTCTTTAATTTTGGGCCCAACCGCTAAAATTATTTTAAAAAATGAATGAACGGGGTGGATTTCTCACAAACATCATGGTGGCCCCACTTAGATTTCATGAGCAGAAACTTCCAGTAATATGCTTTAATTTCGCGCCCACCACTCCACGCATAGATAGAAATTCTATGACACTTTGCTTATTATATTCTTCCTCATTTTTAAGTACCGCCAAACTCTTTTCCTAATTAGAACATTGTGAAGGAATTGGAGCCGGCTGGAAGAAACAGGTATTTTATTTTCATATTCCTTTTACTTTCTTTCTTTTAAAATCCTAGCCATGTATCCATATAGCATACAAAATTTTGATACATTGGCGAATGAATTCAAAAAACTTCATAGGGCCCATTGACACCCTTCATAGGGCATGACCAATCTAGTCACCTCTCAGTTAACATCTTTCAATTTATAATTTATCAAGAGGCATCATGGATGTTCCACTACAATGATAATGAGATGTGTTTCAGTAAGTTCATTGGCAGGCCCTTTTGTTTTCTCTTCTCTCTGTTTTTATTTTTTCCTTTATTTTTTTCTTTTTTCTTTTTTGGTTTAACCAGAGCATTAAAGAGGAGGTGAATCAGGTGATTTTCATGTTCTGTACATGGAAGAGTGCATTAATCTCCCATCATTAATTGAACCAGGCATGAATAGGATAGAACCCACATCCATGATTTCCAAAAAAGTAGGAAAAAAAGGGTAAATAAAACAAAAGCGTTTGTTTTGGCTTCTAAATTGTCTCTTTTTTACATTGGTAGGTTTCCTTAACTAGCTTGAGTAGGAGTAGGATCAAACCCGCATCCATAATTTTCATAAGAAACAAATGTATTCTAGATGACCAATGCACGACCATTAAAGCATCTATCATGGTCCACCAATCATGGTCCACCAATGGACCCCGATGCTGGTCAAGGGAAGATAAAGCCAAGATCCAAATCCAATTGGACCTTTTTCTCTTTCATTGGCACCAACATCCAATTGGACTATGGACCCACAAATCTAATCAGATGGTTAAAAAAGTGAACAAATTGGACTCGAGGTGGGGGTTGCAAAAGACCAATGGGAAGCCATTTATGCCTTTATATAACCCATATGAAATCTTTTGGGGTAGGATGGACCTTTTTTTTTTTTTTTTTTCATTCCCTAAAATGACCTTTCAAAATGGTTGGACGGTGTGGATGTAATGCACATACATCACTGTGAGCCCCATAGTCAGGGGTCCCACCCACCTTGGTGGATCCGGGGTCTCACCTAATCCGCTCCCCAGGTGGAGTAGCCATCTCGCTACTGAAGTGACGTCACCAACCCATATGGGCCCTACCGTAATGTATGTGTTGTATCTACACCGTCCATCCATTTGGAGAGATCATTTTAGGGAATGAGACAAAGATTGAGGCAGATGCAAAGCTCAAGTGGACCCCACCAAAGAAAGCAGCGGGGACATAACTGTGAAGCCCACAGTGATGCATGTGATTTTTTTAGACCATGCTTTGGGGGATCCCTGACCGTGGAGCCCACAGTGATGTATTTTCTTTACATCCACACCGTCCATCCGTTTTGACAGCTCAAGAAGGGTGGGGGAATTCATTCCATCTAGTGACATATTTTGCTGGAAAGGATTGTTGACTTTGCGAAGGCAATTCTACTGCATCAATTGCTTGTAGATTACATGATATTCCTTCAGCATTGACTTATTGTATAAGAATCTATACAGCATAAGCAGAATGATTATACAACATAATTCATAGCAAGTTGTATAGGATTTACACTTAGTGGATTTGTTTCTACTGCATGTCCACATCTATGGTATGCTGCGCATTATTAACTAATTGGTCGTATTATATAGTTATTGGATATATGGTATTAAACAGTTAATCTAAAACTGTTGGTGTCCATAATTCATTTTTTATACTATGCCTTAAAAAATGATCACACCTAATCCACTCCCACCTAGGTAGGTCTAGGGTTGATGATATATACAAATGAATTTCTAATTATTGATTATAATGTGCCGCATGTGTCAGCATAAAAAAGAATTTATATAATGATTGACTTGTGCTAGGGACATCGACATGGATAGGAGTTGGATGCAGATTAAGGATAGACGACGCACTGGGTACCAAGATGGAGTTAAACAGTTTCTGAAATTTGCATATGCTTGTATTGAACTTGGGGAAAAAATTCGGTGTTCGTGTGTTAAATGCAACAATGTCTATTTACGTACACGGGATGATGTAGAAGCTGATCTGTATTGTTATGGTATAGTTAAAGATTACGATCCATGGGTTTTTCATGGGGAAGAGTTTGAGTCGAGCACCGATGATGATGAGCCTAATGAAGAGGATGTAGATGATCATAATGATATGCAAGAAATGATACATGATCATTACACTGCAGCAACCATAAATGCTTGGGCAGGGGAAGATTCTAATAGCAATGGGAATGCTCTACCAGACTCCGAAGCAGATAAATTTATGAAATTGTTGAAGGATGCCGAGCAGAAACTATATCCGGGTTGTGAGAATTTCTCTAAGCTATCGTTCATTGTGAAGCTGCTGCACCTAAAGATACTTAGTCGTTGGAGCAGCAAATCCTTTACCATGTTGCTCGAATTGTTGAAGGAGGCACTTCCTAATGGTGAGACGCTCCCCAGCTCCTACTATGAGGCTAAAAAGATTATTCGTGAGCTAGGTCTTGACTATGTGAGGATTCATGCTTGTAAAAATGATTGTGTGCTGTTCTATAAAGAGTATGAAGAGAGACAAGAGTGTCCAGAATGTAAAGAGCCTAGGTATAAGGTTAATGATGGAAAACGAAAGAAAATTCCTAGCAAAATCTTGTGTTACTTTCCATTAAAACCGAGGCTACAAAGGTTATTTATTTCAAAAAAGACGGCATCAGATATGAGGTGGCACAAAGAAAAGCGCGTCGATGATGGAGTATTGAGGCATCCGGCCGATGCTGAAGGCTGGAAAGAATTTGACAAAATGCATGATTCGTTCGCCCAGGATCCTCGTAATGTTAGTCTTGGGCTAGCAAGCGATGGATTTAACCCATTTGCAAATATGAGCACTTCTCACAGCACATGGCCTGTTATTCTTGTGCCATATAACCTGCCACCATGGAAATGTATGAAGAATCCTTTTTTTATAATGTCATTACTTATTCCTGGACCCAAGTCTCCTGGAAATGACATTGATGTGTATTTGCGACCATTGATAGATGAATTAAAAGAATTATGGGAAGATGGGGTTCAGACTTACGATGCCTTCACAGGTACTAGTTTTCAGTTATATGCTGCAGTGATATGGACTATTAATGACTTCCTTGCATACGGAAACTTATCAGGATGGAGCACTAAAGGGTTTTTGGCTTGTCCTACCTGCAACAAGGAAACATCATCTATGTGGTTAAAAAATGAAAAAAAGACTTGTTACATGGGTCATCGCCGCTTCTTACCAACGGATCATATATGGAGAGATAAAAAGAGTTCTTTTGATGGTAAAAAAGAATTTCGGGAGACACCAAAGTCGTTGTCTGGGGATGATGTGCTTGAGCAATTAAGTCATGTTGAACCAGTGAAATTCGGAAAGACACAAAAAAAAAAGAAAGAGAGTCGAGGAATTAAAATGGAAAAAGTATAGTATTTTCTTCGAATTGCCTTATTGGAGAACCCTCAAACTGCGCCACAATTTGGATGTCATGCATATAGAGAAAAATGTTTGTGACAGTGTTTTAGGGACATTGATGAACATCGATGGTAAAACAAAAGATAACTTTAAGACCCGCCTTGATTTGCAGGCCTTGTGTATAAGGCCTCAATTACATATGAAGTATGACGGTAATTCTTATAAAATGCCCCCTGCATGCTACACGATGTCCATGGTTGAGAAAAAGAATTTTTGTCAATTCCTGAGTTCAGTAAAGTTCCCTGACGGCTATGCCTCAAACATATCTCGATGTGTGAACATTAAAGAATGTCGAATTGCAGGCATGAAAAGTCATGATTGCCACGTATTTTTACAACGATTACTCCCACTTGCAATACGTGGATCCTTAAGCAATAATGTATGTGATGCATTAATTGAGCTTAGTCATTTTTTCAAGGAATTGTGTTCGAAGACATTGACGAAAGATATCTTGAAGCAGCTTGGAAACCAGATTGCTTTAACACTTTGCAAGTTAGAAAGGATATTTCCACCGTCATTCTTTAATGTTATGGTGCACTTGCCTATTCATCTCGTACAAGAGGTGATTATCGGTGGACCAGTGCAATACCGGTGGATGTATCCAATTGAAAGGTAGTGTATTTTTTTATTCTTAATGTTAATTACGCGCTTGCCATGTGTAAATGTATCACTAATTTGTTTATCATCTTGAATTTGTATCTCATTAGGTACTTATATACGCTGAAGTGTTATGTAAGTAACAGAGCTTGTTCAGAAGGGTCAATAGCGGAAGGTTATGTTGCCACAGAATGCATGACCTTCTGTTCGATGTACTTGTATGGGATTGAAACCAAATTCAACAGAGTAGAAAGAAATTATGATGGAAGTAATAGAGAAATGTATCAAGGGTTGTCCATTTTTTTACAAAATTGTCGTGCACTAGGGAAAGGAGAATATGTATATATTGATGACAAAGATTGGGAGCAGGCTCGTATTTATGTGTTGAAAAACTGCGACGAAGTTGTGCCGTTTCTAACGTATGAAAATTATCCCAGTATATTTGATGCATATATAGTGTTATCCAATTGTCCAATTTATCTCTCTCGTGTTTTCTATTCGGGTTATAATTGTTTATCTTTTCATATAGTGAATTTCATTGCGAGATAGAAAGAGAGACTCAAAGGAATGTGGTAAAGAGGCACGAAGACACGTTCCCTAAATGGTTTGAAGCCCGTGTAAGTGTCAAATAACATAAATCTTTTTACACTACACATTATTACCATTATACTATATTTATTTCATTCACATATATGAATAGGTTACACAATTGTACAATCAAGGGAGCGCACGCGCCAATAAGCAACTTCTGAACTTAGCACAAGGTCCTGACAGACGAGTGACACGATATAAGGGTTGCATCATTAATGGTCTACGATTTCATACAAAAGATCGTGAGATATATCGAAAAACTCAGAATAGTGGTGTGGTCGTAAAAGGAGATGATGAAACAGGAAACAAAGATTACTATGGTGTCCTGACAGACATCATTCGATTAGATTATTTTGGAGACAATAATGTTTTTGTGTTCAAGTGTGATTGGTGGGACGTTGGCAAGGAAGGTAGAGGTATCCAAACAGATAAATACAACTACACCAGCGTCAATATTACAAAGAAATGGAATACCAATGAGCCATTTGTGCTCGCGTCTCAAGCAGAACAAGTTTTTTATGTCAAAGACTCTAAGTTAGGTAATAATTGGCAAGTCGTGGTGAAGACACAAGCTCGAGACTTGTACAATGTACCTGAAGATGAAGATGCAGAGTCAATCAATGATGATGAGTCATACCAACAAAATGAGTCATATAGTGTAGTTAACACATTGAATGCCAATGATGACGACTTTACAGCATGGCAAAGGGATGATATTCCTCCAATACCTGTTGATACAAATCTTATAATGCATGAGGAAGAAAAAGATGAAGATGTTGACACTTTCATTAGTGATGAGAGTGAGGAGGATATTGATTTCATTGATGATGATAATGAGGAAGATGCAATAAACACTGCTGATGATAGTGAGGCCGATAGCTTAATGTAATTCATATGACATGTTCATTATCATATTGTATGAATGATTACATTAATGAAATCTTATATTTTTACTCATTGCACATTGTTATCACTCTCCCTTTTACGCATTTGTACGTGTTATGTATATAATACACGTACTTGATGTGTATAATCAATTTATTGCAAAGTATTGCAGCAGGATATATTATCGACATGGTCAGTAGAGGAGACCAAGGAAGATCCCGAGTGGGGCGACCCCCACAAATACCTACATTAGAGGCAGAACCCACACAACCTGGGGCATTTAGTCCAGATGGAGTTTCCATCAACAATACTGGTATGTAAGTGTTATGCTAAATTATAAATGTTCCTTTTATGGTGTATGCAATAATATAAAAAATTATATTGATGTAATCTAAAAAATATTATTATATTTTGTTTGAGCAGGGTCATGCACGTCCGTAAAGAAAGGATGAGGGAAGACTAGAGAAATTACACTAATGAAGAAAAGGCGCGATGGGGAAAAGCTAGAAGTGGAGATTCCACCAAACCTGATGCGAGCTGTTGGTGACAATGCTCAGGTATTAATCACTGAGTTGGGCATTATTGTCAGAAATATGGCCCTGCTCCGTTTTCCCAAATGGAAGGTCATTCCAGACGATGATAAGAAGAAGATGTGGCAAGCTGTGAAGGTAAGTAATTTAAATTAAGAAGATTATGTTAATTTGAATATTTCTAGTTACATTTGATGCTACATTTATAATTGCATTTAATTGCTCATACTATATTTTGTAGCAAAAGTTTACTCTTAAGGAGGATCCTTATATTCAAGAAGCTGTATATTAGCAGCTGAATCGCCAGTATAGGGATTATCGGCATAGGCTGCATAAAGATCATTATTGCAAGTATGACACTGATACTGTGAGAATGTAAAAAAAACCCGAAGACGTGAGCCAGAATGACTGGGAGGATCTTGTCAAGTACTTTGGATCTGAAGACTTCAAGGTATGCATGTTAATTAAGTTATGTTGTCTGCACTTTCAATCGATTATTCATACATATATTACTTATAATTTTTATTCTTGAATGAAGAAAATAAGCAAGAGAAATAAAGAGAACCGGGGGAAGCAAAATATTGGCCATGTTACTGGGACGAAGGCTTTTGCTCGGCTCAGTTATGAGAATGTAAGATTCATTTAAAATGTCTATAGCACTTATGTTAATATATATATATATATATATATTATGTATTAACTTTGTTAATGACAGCGTAATCCTGAGACGGGAGATGAGCCCTCTCGAACTAGTATGTGGTTTGCTACCCGGTTTAGCAATAAGAAGAACAATTGGGTTGATTTGAGATCTCGTGAAGTATACGTATGTGATCATGCCTTTCTATATTTCCTTGTTAATTTCTTATATATTACTAAATTGATAGATAATAATCATTTTACAATTGGTTTTTAAATGTAGGAGGAGCTTCAAAGACTAAAATCTCAACCAGTAGAGGAAGGCGCTAATCCCTTGACTGAGGATGATAGGTTCGAGGTGGTGCTCGGACCAGAGCAGTCCGGATATATACGTGGCCGTGGTGCCGGTCCAAAGCTTAAGACATCTACATCTGGGCAGAAAATTCATGCACAGCTACAAAGAGAAAATGAGGAGCTTAAGAGGCAAGCTAAGGCGGATAGGAAGCAGGCTGAGGCAGATAGGAATCACTTGGAGTCATTGTTGATGGAGAATATGAGGCGGGCTGAGGCAGATAGGAGTCGCTTACAATTTATAGAATTACAGATCTTACCCTTCATCCAGCAGTACAATAAGTCAATACAAATGCCTACCCCTTCTCATTCTGACAGGGTAAGGTATCCTTATTCATAAGTTCATTATAAATTTAATTGTGAAATTAAAAAATTATTATCTGTCTAATTATTTTTTTTACTTGCAGGCTGGAGACATGTGATGCATAGTTGCTGAGAAGCTCGATGGTCATGACTATTTTTTATTTTATTTGTATTTTTATTTTTTTATGATGATGATGTGTTGCAAACATACAATTCAATTAGGTTTATATAATAATTTTGCAGTTATATTAATTAAATTTGAAGTTATGTTTACTTGGTTAGTGGTGATTAAAATTGTAAATTATCATTTTTATATAAGTAGGTATATCATTTCATTTATAAGTAGGTTTATCAACATATGTGCAATAAGGAGAAAATCATAGAGGCGCAACTATAAAAAGTGGCCACTAAAAGTCTGACTAACAACATAAAGCTGCGACTAAAATTTGCCACTAAAAGTTCATTTTTACCGCGACATTTAAACGTCGTCACTAAAATTAAACTTGTAGCTATGACTAGAAGTTGCCATCGAAGGTGAATTTTTAGCCACAACTACATTTTAGCCGCGTCTTTTGAACGTCGTTACTAAAAGTAAATGTTTAGCTACGACTAGAAGTTGTCACTGAAATTAGACTTTTAGTTACGACCTTTTTCACCATGAAAAGATCTCTTTTAGTGGTGACTTTAAACTTTCAGCGACAAGCATTGTTTCAATTAGCGGCGGAAAATGTCGCAGTTAAAAGAGACTTTTAGTGGTTACTTTTTTGAAGTCGCGGCTAAAACATTTAGCCACAGCACATATTGCAGCAGTTCAGTGGCGACAGAAAAGTTGTCACAAAACTTTTAGTGGCGCTTTTAAGACATTTAGCAATGAACTTTTTTGCGACTAAAAGTCTATTGTTTACCCGCGACTTTTAAAAGTCGTCATTAAAAGTAAACGAATAGCTGCGACTAGAAGTCGTCACTAAAAGTGAATTGTTAGCTGCGACATTTTCCGCCACTAAAATACAACTTTTAGTGGCGACGTTATACTTTCAGTGACAAGAATGGTTTCAACTAGCTATGAAAAATGTCACCACTAAAAGTGGACTTTTCGTGGCGTCATTCTTGTTGTGGCTAATTGTCTAACTTTTAATGGCGACTTTTTTTGAAGTCGCAGCTAAAACTTTTAGCCACAGCACATATTGCGGCGGCTCAGCGGCGACGAAAAAGTCGCCACTAAAACTTTTAGTGGCGATTTTAGGACTTTTAGCTGCGAAAATAGTGGCAGTTAAAAGTCTCATTTCTTGTAGTGGGCCCAGTCGGCTTGAATGTATTATTTGAGGCTTGCCGAGTAACTCGAGTCCTGCTCATCAAAAACTCTAGTTGATTCGTCGAACTGCTAACTCAGCACGTGAGTTAGGGACTGATTCCTCTTGTCCCGAGACACTATTGGGAGGCAAGGATGTATTCAACATATCATCTCCACACACAATATATCATTATACTCCAAGAATCGCTAACCTAGTACGTGAGTTATGGGCTGATTCGTCTTGTCCTTAGACACTATTGGGAAGTGAAGATGTATTAAAACACACTATCATCCCCCACACAATGCATATTATCAAATCCTCAGAATTTTTGTAATCTTGTGAAGTAGAGACCGTACACCTGTACGAGCAAAGTGGGTGCGTAACACCTTCCCTCTCTGTAACTGCATCCTTACCCCGAATATCTGAGCGTTAATCAAGGAGTTATTCTTAGGACTAGGAATAATTGGATTTCTGCTCTTATAAGCATTTCTACAGGGTCTAGCCGACTATAAATTTGCTGTAATTAGTTAGTGGCGACTTCGGTCTTATATAACCCACTTCAAACACCCTACAAGTACAAATTCTTAAAGCCCTCGAAAAAGGCAAAGCCACGTGGAAGCCGTGATTCGACCCTCGCGTGAATTTAATATCCACATACAAATGTGCTGACGTGAAATCCGCTTCAGACATTGCTGCTTCACCCAATAAAGTATTCCCAATCAACCTATAAAGGTTTTTGCTTCGCTGTGCTTTCATGGCCATGAGTTCCTTCTTTGAAACTTTTAGGACACGATCAGACCCAATGAATTTGCATCTAAGTGCCTCGAGAGCTCCAAGAGATATCAGACTCTTCCTCAACTTGGGAATGTATTTCACATTAGTCATGATACGCTCTATGCCATCAAACACCTTGATGTGCACCGATCCAACACCAAACATGTTACGCATTATCATTGCACATAAACACTTGACCACCATCACACTCTATGTAACTGGTGAATCAACTCCTATGAGGAGTCATATGGTATGAAGCTCCCATATCCAAAACCCACTCATTGTTGAGATGTCCGGATTTGAATGCGGTCAATACGTCAGAACCACCTGCCTTCTCATTGGATTATGTTGTGTTGGCCTCCCTTAAAGATCCATCTAATTTCTCCTTTTTATGAAATCTGTAGTCCTTCTTCATGTGTCCTATTTTCACATACTTTCAGCAATTCATCTTTCTATTACCCTTGGATTTGGACCTAAATCGCGAAGTCCCATTCTCTTGTTCAGAACTCCTCCCCCTTATAATCAAAGCATCCATACAAGTATCATCGCCACCATTTTCCTTTCTCAACTGTTTCTGTTGAAGGACTGAATAATGATATTGACATTAATAGTATCCTTACCACATCCAACAATTGGCGAATTAGCCTATTGAAGTGACTAATGTGTTACATCAGCCCCCTTTATTATTTTCGGATTATACAACTGTCGCTTCAGTTACAAACGATTTGAGAGAGACTTTGTAGCATAAATGTTCTCTAACTTCACCCATGTCCTTGCGACATTCTTCTCTTTGAGAACATTATAGAGGACTTCATTTGATAGATACGATTAGATATATGTGTTAGCTTTTTGATTTAGTATGTTCCACTCTTCTTCATTCATAGATTCCGATCATTTATCCTTCCTAATAAGTATATTATCCAAACTTTGTTGAACTAGACGGCTCTTCATCTTTACTTTCCATAATTCTAAGTTATTTTTTCTTATGAATTTCTCAATATCAAACTTTATACTTGAAGTCATTGATATTTTGTCTCATATTCTAACTGATTCCCAATGATATCTCGGATAGTACTTGTTGAGACTGTGGACCCGGCAAAAGTTGCCACGGATAACAATGGTCTTGGGAATTAGGTTTTCCTCTCTCAATAATGCTGACTCACCTGATGATTGCGCCCAAGACCTGCCTAAAAAGTCAGGTTGCTCAGCCCATTGTCTCCCCTAAAGTGGTTAGTTTCGGTCATCTCCAGTGATTCCTCCTGCCAAACCGTTTTTGTTGATTATAGTGGGCCTACTTGGATAACACAGAGAAATTGTCAATGGTGCCCCTTAATATAGCCGTGATCCATTGGTATGAATTATTCGTACCTAATTATGGTGCAATTATTTGTAGGGCCCAGTGTTCCCACCTATGATCATGGTCGTCTACATGATTGCACATAGACCAAATATCACTTTTATCGGGTGATCACAGCCACTCAAATAAGGGCGTGCAAAACGGTTGATAAGACCATTTTTATTCTTACCCACTAGTTTCCACGCTGATGTAGACTTGTAGCTGCCCGCTCATTAGTGTTCCTGGGTCATGGGACCGGAATAGCTAACAACACACCCAAGCTCTGTGGTGCCCACCATGTTTTATATTTAAATCCACTCCGCTCATCAGCTGAAAACCCTTATTTGAACAGTACATACAAAGCCTGATAAAAAAAAAAACTCAGATGCACCACAGCACTGTTAACATGTAAAATTGCTTCCAAAGCCTCTGAGTTCACCTGTTTGAGTGTTGGATCAAGCTGTTTTTTGTATTTTTGCTTCATCCTGTTGAGCAACAGGTGAATAACGGGTTTGATGGAAGATAAACAACACAGTGGCTTCACAGACAAATCTATGGTTGGTATCACATTCCCATTGTTTCCTATGGTGTGTACCAACTGAACTATGCGTCTGGCTAATTTTTTACACCAGGAGCAAGAATCAAGGATAAAAACTGATGAACGGGTGGATTTTAGATATACAACTATTAAACGCCCACAAAGCTTGCGTGACCGTAAAAAAGGTGTTATAAAGGATTCCTTTCCGTGAGTCATGTGCAATCTACGGTGGATTCCTCCAACCTTATGTGGACTGATGTGGGACCCACAGGTAGAGAGAGAACAAAGGGCCAAAGACCACATGATTCCAGGGAATATTTACAGAAAAGAAATTATGGCACTTAGCTCGATCTCTAAATATCTGAACAGGGCCCACTGCCTAAACTGCATTCATTTGTCTCCTTACGTGGAAAAATCCAGCCAAATCCAGCCATGCACTACTAAGCCCGGATCCTATTCCTCTAAAATACTGGTTGTAAGCAGAGCGTGGTACACCCGAGCTCTTTGGACCCCACCGTAATGTATATGTAATATCCACTCCGTCCATCATTTATTCCACCTCATTTTCACCGTACATAACAAAAATAAGAGGGACCCAAAAAACAAATTAGCCAACACGACGAGAACAATGTAAATTCACTCATGAGAACTCTAAATTCACCTGGTGTGGCCCACCTGAGATTTGAATCAGAATAATCTTTGGTTTGATTTCTTCTTCCTGGTGGGCATCACTCAATGAACGGATTGGATGGTAAATAAATAGCATGGCCGTCCAACGAAGGTTTTCCATCACATCCTACCGTTGGTTGGGTGTAGCCGATCTGACTATTGAGTTGGCTTGGTTTTTGGAGTCACTCCCTAACATTAGGTGTTTCGACTGATGGACGGAATGGATGAAACATATACATGAAGGTGGGCCAACAGAGCTTAGGTGTTGCATGCAACAGGTGTTGTAGAGGATTCCAATGCAACAAACCCCATCTAATATTTTTAATCAAAGCCATTCATTTTCTAAATTTGTAATATACCACGTTCGTCAACCATTTGACGTCCACCCAGCCTTTTTTTTTGTACACTAATGTCAGCATCAATACCTGCCTGTTCCGTTGAATTTCCCAAAATACCCTTATGCTCCCACCCGTGAGGTTTGCTAGTCCTACACGCAGGGACACGTGCCAACATGGCACGTGTAGCACATTATACGCGTGCACGTCGAGAGGCCTGAGTTTTTGGGCGTTGGTTGGGTACTAGTGCTACCCCCAACCGGACCTGGCTAGAGACGGACGGTCATGTCCGGGGCTCTGTGGGCCACTGTGATATATATATATATATATATATATATATATATATATATATATATATATATATATATATATATATATATTATCTGTGCTGTCCATCTATCTTGAAAGATCATTTTAGGGAGTGAGCCAGGTCGAAGACTCAAGTGGACCACACCATATGAAGCAATGGGGATTTCAAGCCTACCGTTGAAAACTTCTTTGAGCCGCAGAAGTTTTGGATTAAGCTGATATTTATGTTTTCTACGGTCCGTGTGACTTTATGAACAGGTTGGATGGAAAATAAACATCAGGGTGGGCCTAGGATATTTTCAACCGTAAGAGTTCATTCCCATGCCTCATGTGGTGTGGTCCACTTGAGCCTTCATTGTGCTTTCTTTTTGAGTTGATTCCTTAGAATGAACTATCAAAATAGATGGACGGTGCGGATAAAACATATAGATGACGGTGGCCCTACAAAGGCCCTGACAGGACCGTCCGTCTCTAGCTACGTCCTGGTGGGGGGTAGTACCCAATCCGCGCCCTGAGTTTTTGGTCAAGTGATCTTAATTGTGGGTCCCACCTGATACATGGTTCTGATATCCTACAAATGTTCAGATCACCCATCCATCTTTAGAGAGGTCCATCAGTTCAATGGTTTTAGATCAACAAGCAATGGCTCCACGTGTACGGGATTGGAAGCTTCGGCAAAATGTGCATTTGCTAAGGCTCAGGACCCCAATTGCACGCGTGTGATATAGCTCAGATTAAACCGTCCAGATTGTGGGACCCACTTCATCTAGTTTAAATAATAAAGCTTTTCATCTGAAAACGATAGGTAGGCATGAAAAATAATCAATGGCCTGAATTAAAAAAAGAAGAAGAAGAAGAAGAAAAAAAGAGTCCACTAATCCGAGGTTAGAATTGTTCAATCAAATCCAATTTGGATGATTTGACTTCAGTTACATGTCTGTCATGCCATGTGTACAGTTTGAGTCCATGCGTATGAATGTTACCACCCTGCCGAGTATCTAGTAACTCCCCTACTTCAGATAGGGTGGGCCATGATTAGAAAAGTCCAGATAACCACGAATTTTGGCCTAAGGGCCATGCACGGCATGGACCAGTAGATGAACGGTATGGATCATTGTACACAAGTGCCACGTGTACAGTGGGCCGTTTGCTATTTAACAATTTGAGGATCAGCAAGGGAACATGAATACAGGGTCATTTTTGGTATTTTCTCTTGCAATGATGTGGTTGTATTTTAAAATAGGAACTGAGATTAGATGGACGAGACAACTATGGAGTACAGCTTGTGGGGCCCACTCAGCCATGGGATGCGTTCCACGTGTCGTGTTGGTGACGCGTTCTAAAACAAGAAGCTTGCTGCATGGATGGGAGTTGTTGGGTCTTGGGTATCTTTTGAAAAGCGCTCAACGACATCTCCCTACTCGCCAATGGACGGCCACTGTTCAAAGAGCAGTTGGATCTCTCTCTCATCCTCCGCGTGACTACGGTACACCATGGACACATCCGTAGTACAATAGGCATGCACGTACATCGATCCAGACAGATCAATTTGTGGGGCCCACTTTCAATGGAGCATAGACCAAAATTCATACTGATCGGACCATCCTAACCGTCTGATGGGTGAATATTGCACGTTCATTTCAGATGAAAAGTGGGCAACCTTCCAAAATTTTAACAGGCAAATGACCCTCTGATGCATGCCATGCATCTCACATAATCAATCCAGGGATCACAGTTTGTGGGGCCCACTGAGGAGTGGACATGACCCAAAAGATCTTATTGATCAGATGATCCTGACCACCCAGTCAATGGCCATTGAATGCACACTACTGGGAAACCTTGCAGATCTTTAAGATTAGGATCATCTGAGCCTGTCTCAGTGGGACCCACAATTTGTGCCGTCTGGATTGATGACCCGACCCCGTCCAGTCACAGGAAGTTCCTGTGGTAGGAAGCTGTGTGGGGCCCACAGAGATGCCATTCATAAATGCACTCCGTCCATCAGTTTCTAAACATCACAATAAGGTAGGAATCCAAAAAATAATGCAGTTCCAAAACTCAGGTGGGCCACACCAGACTAAACAGTGATAACAGAAACGTCCACCGTTGAAACCATTTTGGAGCCGACCATGATGTTTATGTACCATCCAAACCGTTTATTATTACCACTCAGACAAGCTGTAGGAACAAATATCGTTCTGATACAAAACTTCCGTGGCCCCCACAAAGTTTCCAATGATGGGCGTTCAATCCCTCCTTTTTCGTGTGGTGTGGCCCACCTGAGTTTTGGATTTATCTGATATTTGGAATCCTGTCTTATTGTGATGTTTATAAACTGATGGACGGAGTGGATTTTTCACCGGCATCTCTGTGGGCCCACACAGCTTCCGACCACAGGAACTTCCTGTGGCCGGCGGCACAGGCAATTCGCGTCCACGGACGGCTAAGATCCACCGTCTTTTGCAAGAGCACCACCTACTTCTTCCTTCCCAATGGGCCCCACAAGCCATCTCACCTCCTCGAATGCCACGTGTCAGCCTCCCAATTTGTCAAATGGCTCGTCTCTACTCCAATTCTCCAACCAATGCCCAACTAAACTAACCAGCCAAAAGATAATACCATTTTTTAAAACCAAACAGCAAACAGAGCAGAGGGAGATTGCTAACTAACACCACCATTGAAAGCCATTTCCATCTCCTTTTCTTCTCACCAAACACAATTCAATCAGTTTCCTGCAACACCCATTTCCTGCAATGCTCAGAATCCTCAACCGGAAGCTCTGGCACCTCTATTCCAATCTCCGGTGGCGCATACGCCGGCCCGCCAAGACCAAGATCGTCATCCGTCGATTTGGTCAGCCGACTGCGAAATCTCACCCGAAAGTAGAATCCAACGGCGCACATCACGACATGAACGCCAAACCAATTAGAATTGCCACCTTCAACGCCGCCATGTTCTTGATGGCACCTGCAGTGCCCAAGTCCGACAACTCGTTCACAGTCGAAGAGTGCTATCCGAGTTCTTCTAGAAATGGGGTGGAGTTCGATATTCGAGCCAAGTCGGCAAACAATCGACCGAAGAGTATACTCAAGCGTTCGTCCACATATTCCTATTCGACAGGTAATTCTGTTGACAATCTGTCTAAGCAACAGAGATATGGAAAATCGAAATTGCGGGTGTCAATCAATCTCCCCGATAATGAGATTTCATTGGAGCGAACCCGGCAGTTGAATTTCATGGAAGATGATGGAGCAGGGCCGTCGATCATTGATAGAAATCGGAAAGGGAAAGCTCCTATGAAATCCATTTGGAGCTTTACTGCCCGAAAGGGGATGAATGGGCACAGCGAGAGCTGGAGAAGCAATCGGACGGTTCTTGATGTTCTGAAAGAGGTGAATCCGGATATCTTGGCTTTGCAAGATGTGAAGGCGGATGAAGAGAAAGGAATGAGTCCGTTGTCTGATTTGGCGGATGCGTTGGGGATGAAGTATGTGTTCGCGGAGAGCTGGGCTCCTGAGTATGGGAATGCAGTTCTTTCGAAGTGGCCGATAAAGAGATGGAAAGTTCAGAAAATCATTGACGATACCGACTTCAGGTGCACACTCAGCTTCTCTGTTTTAGCTCGTTTGGGCATACAAATTCTGTTTTCAATCCAGAATGTTCTTGCTACAGATAGAACTCGTAGTTTTAAGTCATAAATATAGACATCCTGCACTACTTGGCCTGCATTTCGATGCTCAATTGAATAGAATTGTATAATTCGATTCCGTAGAGTAGAACGAATGAAGGGAATATTTGGATGCATTAATGAATTAAATTGCTATTTTCAATCCAATAAAATGGAAATTTTCAAGTTGGACTTTCTTTCCTTAGCCTTCATAGAGATGGTCTGAGCTTCAAATTGCAATAACATCACTTGCAAGTTGGACTTGGAAGAAATCTAACTGAAGTTTGAGAGCTACTTTCCTGACTACGAATGCTGGGAAACACAATTCATCTGTGTCATTTCCCCGTGATTTTAATTAAACGTTTGAATTCAATTCACTTTGACATCCAAACGCAGCCCAAGAAGGAGTTAGCTCCATTCCATTCATAATCACAGACTAACCTCCAAATTGAAAATTGGTAATTCCAACTTGAAATTCATGGTATTGCAATTAGGGTTTTGGTAGTCATAAAGAAATATGAATTAAAAGTGGTGCTGCTCTACTTTGGTTGTCTATTCCTTATTGGACTGGATTATTGCAATTAGTTCAATTAAGCATTGACACACCCCCCCCAGCGTTTGGATGCTCAATTGAATAGAATTGTATAATTCGGTTCAGTAGAGTGGAACTAATGAAGGGTGCGTTTGGATGCATTATTGAATTAAATTGCTATTTTCAGTCCAATAAAATGGAAAATTCCAAGTTGGACTTTCTCTACTTAGCATTCATAGCGATGGTCTGAGTTTCAAATTGCAATTTCAACACTTTCAAGTTGATCTTGGAGGAAATCTAACTGAAGTTTGAGAGCTACTTTTCTCACTATGAATACTGGCAAACATAATTCATCTGTGTCAATTCCTCTTGATGTTAATTGAGTGTTTGAATTCAATTCACTTGGAAATCCAAATGCAGTACAAAGAGGAGTTAGCTCCATTCCATTCATAATGACAGATTAACCTCCAAATTGGAAATTGGTAATTCACTTGAAATTCATGATATTGCAATTAGGGCTTTAGCAGTCATAATGAAATATGAATTAAAATGGTGCTGCTCCACTTCGGTCGTCTATTCTTTATTGGACTGGATTATTGCAATTTAGTTCAATTACGTATTGACACCCCTTGGATGCTCAATTGAATAGAATTGTATAATTCGATTCAGTAGAGTGGAACTAATGAAGGATGCATTTGGATGCATTATTGAATTAAATTGCTATTTTCAGTCTAATAAAATGGAAAATTCCAGGTTGGACTTGCTCTACTTAGCATTCATAGCGATGTTCTGAGCTTCAAATTGCAATTTCATCACTTTCAAGTTGATCTTGGAAGAAATCTAACTGAAGTTTGAGAGCTACTTTTCTCACTATGAATACTGGCAAACATAATTCATCTATGTCATTTCCTCTTGATGTTAATTGAGCGTTTGAATTCAATTCACCTGGAAATCCAAATGCAGCACAAAGAAGAGTTGGCTCCATTCCATCCATAATGACAGATTAACCTCCAAATTGAAAAATGGATAATTCCAACTTGAAATTCATGGTCTTGCAATTAGGGGTTTGGCAGTCATAATGAAATATGAATTAAAACGGTGCTGCTCCACTTTGGTCATCTATTCTTTATTGTATTGGATTATTGCAATTCAGTTCAATTAAGCATTGAAGCACACCCCCCAGCGGCTACCTGATGAGTTGATAGTCTAGACTTTTGTCCAGGGAAGGTTCGGCAGTCCCCACCTGATGAGTGGCCTAGACGCCGCCAACTACATTGGAACATGTTTTGTGAATCTCCTTTTCTTGTAAATCACCTCTTTTTTTTGGAGGGGAACACCTTTTTGAGTGAAGTTGTCAATCCTTACTTTGGGAGATTTGGGGATGGTAGGTGGATTCATCAATCCTAGTCCCCAGAAACCCCAAAAAAGGGATTCGAAGTAGCTACCTCGATTGGCCAATCCATGATTGACCAATGCAAGGATACAAGTGGGCCCTCTCTACCTTGAAATGAGTAGGCTGAGCTGGGATTCACATACAACATAGGTTGCAAACATTCTATTTATTCAAGAAGAAAAGAACAGAAGTCATAGATTTGACCTAATATTTATATAAATAGCTCTAAAATTGCAGTTGCATTTCTTTGAAGTCCAAATCAACAGCAACACAGTTGCAATTTGGATCCTAGATCTTTAGAACAAGCACTAAGGAGGATATCAGAATCTGCTTATTTGCCACTTTAGCAGACAAGTAATTGCAATTCAAAATTTTATAGTGCATCCAGATGCACCATGCAGTTCAATGAAATAAATAGTCTGACAAAGGAATACACCTGCAAGCTCTGGGCTATACTTTCTTACCATGAATAATAGGAAATGCCAGAATTTTTGTAATACATTCTTCCTCTGACTAAGATGAATATTCACAATTCAATTCTCTTGTACATCCAAACATGGCCTCAAGGGAATGAATGTTGATCCCTGGAAATAACCTTCTACCATGTCCACAGGAATGGCAGTTTCTGCATTTCCATAGAAATCAGTCAGAAATCAGTTTCTAGATCTCTAAATTTAGAACCTTGACTATCATCACATGTGTAGGCGTAAATACTCGAATCCTATAAATGAGCTGTAACCCCTACAATGTCAGTTCTATAGCCTACACATCACCTTGACCTTCGAATTGTGGCATCGTAAGCTCTGTGGGGCCCATCCAAACCATCCAGTGTCTACATCTCAAAGAGATATCCCCCGATGGAGAATCCACCATTAGAGGAGGAGCTCTCTTGCTTGTTAGAAATGGTCAGCTGCTGGTTCCTGGGAGGATGCAAATACTTTCTGTTCTTGACAATTACAGTGTGTTTGGATGCTCAATCAACTGAGTTTCAATAATCCGATTCAATGTAGAAGAACTGGCCAAAGTGGTGGTTGGGGGGGGGGGCACTCGAACTCATAGTGCCAACCAAACCCAAAAGTTCAATTTGGATTTGGACCTCAAACAATTTTAATTGCAATTTGGGTCTTGTTCCTCATTATGAAAAGAATGCAATGGCATTTCCTCCTGACGCAATTGTCTGTGGGTTCCTTTCAATTGAACATCCAAGTTCAGCCCATGTATCAAACTAATGCACAAACACAAACAAAAACAAAAAACAAAAACTCATCTATATCTAAGGCATTTCTCTTACATCTTTCTCCTAGCCATAGATTTTGAATTTTTGGATGTGTACTCAGGTTTAAAAAGAAATAAATTAAGTTGTGACATGGCTGAAGAGGACATCCAAAATAGTTTTCTTAGAAATGTTAGTGGTCATGATATATTGCAATTTAACTCAATTGTATATCCAAACACATTCATAATCAGTTAATACCATTCCATCACTAAAACTTCTATTTGATTTACAAGTTACTGTTTAAGAGAGAGTCTGATATCAATTGTATGTTGCATAGTATGAATGATTGGCCCACTCCTCTTGATGGATGGACTTCCATGAAAATTAGTGAGTTAAAATTTGAAAGTGAAGATTGAATTTTTTAACTAGTATATGTGGAAGGTCTTAAGAGAAAATAGGCCAATAAGGAACTAAACCAAACAATTACAGATCATGTGTACCTCTACAGATAAATGCTGAAGTGATTCACCTTTCAAATGCCAAGGTGGCATATATGCTTGGAATCTAGGCTGCTTAGTTGGGGGACATCACAAGCATTCCATAGCCAAAAAAATCAAGCTCTGCTCATCAGTTGGTCAACGTGTGTGTTGAATTGAGACCATTAGTTGCCTTTCTTTTCTTTTCTTTTCTTTCTTTATTATTATTTTTTTGGTCCTGTTTTTATCAAATGGATGTGGCCCACCTAATGAGGGAACTGGCATGATATTTTGGGTAGGGCTCATGTGCAAAACTGACCGTTGGCCTTCTATGTCCCATTGAGAATGGACCATGACCTAAATATCTTCCAGATTAGAAGATCCAAGAAGTCAATCTTGGCCCTTTTCTTCAATTGAACATGGACCTTTGCTGTATTTTTCTTCTCATTAGTCAATGTGCAGGTCACAAATTGAACCCTCAGGATTGTACTATAGAAGAGTTTTTTTTTTTTTTTTTTTTTAATATCTCTAAACCATGGGGCCCACTAATTCTAACTGATAACCTGATTACAATGCACCACATCATCTGGTTGATGATCACACAATTCGACAAAAACTGGTTTGTAGATGGTTGAGATTATTAGACTATCTTCTACACAAGATTCATCCAGATCTCCAACAACTCACAGTTCAAGTAAATCTCCCCATTCAAGGGCACCTTGATAATGTACAGCAAGAAGATTGCAAAAAATCTGGCAACATCTTCTCCCATTAATTGTGAAAATCACCCAAAAATCACCTCTGTAAATCTATATATTTTGGAATACATTTCACTAAAAATATAGAAGAAAATTCCATTCAATACAGGTGTTCTTTACTGTATCAAAGCACAGTTGCACGATCCAGCAGAAGAAACAACCGACTGTTGTACAATCCCCATACGGCTCCTGAGCTCTTTTGAATTCGAACACTGATTAAAAATCTTCAGGTCTATCTTCCCTCTCCACCATCTGTTGTGACAATATCAGTGCCATTTCATTAGCCTCCAACCCAATTTTTCATGCCTGCGCAAAACATGTTGAGGTCAATTACTATTTCATTTAAGAGAAAATTGTACAAAATGATCTGGACATTCATTTTATATCTTCTTGAGATAAAATTGCTGATATCTTTACCAAACTAATGGTCTGTAATTGCTCCATCAAGAAGGTTGCCAAATATCTGCAAAATCTTCTTCCCTTAATTGTAAAATTCATGCCAAAATCACCTCCATAAATCTATGTATTTTGGAATTCATTTCACTCAAAAATATAGAAGAAAATTCCATTCAATACAGGTGTTCTTTAGAGATGACATTCAATTACTGTTAAGTGGATTAAAAATTGGATTTAAGACAGAATAGTTTTCTATTCAGTATAGACTGAAAAAATTCCACCTTTATTTGATTTTAAGGTTCATGTGTGAATGTAATAGAAATATGTGGAAATGATTCTAGTGTTGTTGTGGGGCCCAGGAATGTGCTGAAAGCTACGGTTGATGTCCCCCAAGTCGGGGAAGTGAACTTCCACTGCACCCACCTTGACCATCTAGACGAGAACTGGAGAATGAAGCAGATAAGCGCGATAATTCAATCTGAGAAAGTCCCCCACATACTAGCTGGAGGTCTTAATTCCCTCGATGAGACAGACTATTCGGCTGAGCGATGGATGGATATCGTAAAAGTAAATCCAACATCTTTCTTTCTTCTCTTCTCTTGATGAGTTCTTGGAAAGAAGAGATTTAAAGAATGTGGTGTTTTTCAGTACTATGAGGAGATTGGAAAACCAACACCGAAGGTGGAGGTGATGAGGTTCTTGAAGGGGAAGAAGTACCAAGATGCCAAGAACTTTGCTGGGGAATGTGAACCGGTGGTTATGATCGCCAAAGGGCAAGGTACCATACACACAGATAATTGGTTTTTATCAGGGATGATCTGATGCCGAACACCCACGGCCAAAGTTTTCTATGGGTTAAAACAATCAGTGGTCAAGATCGTGGGTGATCGGACATGGACCCCACTTGATACAAACAAGTGAGGCCCACTTCCCATAGCTATCCATGTCTTGATTAGCAGTGCTATGAATCTGCACAAGTTGAGCTGTGAGTGTTTTACAAGCAGATCATATTGAGGTGGTTGCGTGAATGGGGTTGGGAATCATTTGATTGTGGCTACCCCATATTGAAGCTTTGCTACTGGTGGATCTTAGAAGTGGCCAAAAGAAGATCAGTTAGTGATGGAAAGTGGGCCCCACTTGCTTCATTTGATGGGAATAAGGTCTGATCATTCACTGCTATCTAAATTCAAACGTCATGTGGAGGAAATGGTTCATTGTGACTAAATCATAGGATCGCCGATCAGCGATCAGACACTACTGAATAGTGGTAGCCTGGCGATGATTGAGTGGTGCCCACTTCTACAATCAACACACCAAAATTAAATTGTGGGTCTTTCAAATTGGTTGTTTCCTCATTAGCAAAATTCTGTTTGGTGTGTGGCACAGCTGTGCAGGGGACTTGCAAGTATGGAACACGAGTGGACTACATATTGGCGTCACCCGATTCACCGTACCATTTCGTGCCCAATTCATACGCTGTCATGTCATCCAAAGGGACATCTGATCACCACATTGTGAAGGTCGATGTTATGGTCGGTAAAGCAACGGATGGCAACGATGTCATTGGACGTCTACGGCAACACAAGAAAAAGGTTGTGAAGATAACAAATCCCTCTTCATCAAGAGGTATATGGGGAACAAATTCATGACACATACTGATGCTTCTAATCTTTTTTTTTTTTTTTTTTCCCTCTTTAATCATCGGTTTTGTCGATTAATCACATGATTTTTTGTGCTAATTTGCTTATTTGGTTTTTCTAATTTTATTTTGAAGAGTGTTAGTTTATAAGGCTTGTCCCCCACATTGAATTGTGTGTGTGGTGTGTGTGTAAAATGGTTTGAAATTAGTGGAATTAATGAAAAGAAAAGGAGAGATTTGTGAAGAATTACTCATGCTTGTACATATAATGAGAGAAGTGATACTGTTTTGATCAATGGTTTAAAAGTGCGACCGGACCTAGACCTGTTTTTGTAAGCAGTTCGTCATCCCAAGTTCAACCGTTGAGATCCACAAGGCCCATTTTGGTCCATAAATCTGATACATTCAAAATTCTATTAAAAGAGAAAAACATGAAGAACTAACATCATATTCAAGCTTTTCTTGTTGTTTATATGATGATTTGGACCATTTTTAGCTGGTTCCGGTCCAAGCGGTCGGACCGCCTGGTCTAGTCCAGGTTTTCAAACATTGATTTGGTGATTTAGAGAATAAATTACAATTGGAATGGTTGGGATAATACAAATCCCTCTTAAGGGTTTGTTTGGCAGCAGTGTTCTGTCTTAACAAAGATACAGTTATCCAAGGTTTTAAGTTCCAATCTTCTGTTTAGTTCAGCCTTGGATGTGTGTTGTGGACAGTCCAACTTGATGGTTGGAACTTTTCCAATACAGTTTATCTGGACCATCCACTTTCCCATCCACTTATCAGATGGTTGAAATCGTTTGATCGAAGTGATTCTTGAGAGTCATGGGCAGTTAAGGTGAGCCCCACATGATGGACAACTCAATCCATCTCGTACTTTTGATCATATGGTTAAGATTATCCCATTGATCCTTGTGAGTCACAGGCAACTGAAGGTGGATACAGATGGAAGGTCAAGATCATTGATCAGATCTTTTCCAACATGATGAATCTGGATTCCCCACTTTCCTGGCCATTGAAAGGGTGGTATGGATAAATTGGTCAAATAATTTTTTAGAGCACTGGCAATGGAAGGTGTGGCCCACATGATGAACTATCCAAATCAATGATCAGACCTTTTCTAATGTCCCCAATTTGGGACATCCATTTTCTTGGACATTGATCGAATATTGATTGGAATGCCTGATTGATATGATGGACAACCCCAAATTGATGAACATATATTCATATGGTAAAATCGATCTGGACTGTCCATATTCTTATCATGGATCAAATGGTTATGATCATTTAAAGAAAGTAATTCTTCAGAGACACATGCAGTTAGAGGCAAGCCCCATATGGTGGATGGTTCAAATCAATGGTCGATCTTTTTCCATTATAATAAATCTAGAAGCTCTATTTTTCCCACCATCAGTTGGATGGTTAGGATCATCCATTCAAAGTAGGTTGGAGAAAAGGACAATCGAATATCAGACCCACACAATGGAATGTCTGGACCAATGACTAGACCTTTTCCAATATAAGTGGTGATTGAACGCCCATCATTACATAAAAAATAAAATAAAAATCCTAGGGCTCACCTTAGTTTTTATTTGCCATTCAACCTGATGATGAGGTCACACAGATCTGGATGAAGGGAAAACACAATTATCAGCTTGATCCAAAACTTTTGTAACCCACAAGAAGTTTTATGGTCAATGAACACTGTTTCCAGTGGTGTGGTCCACTTGAGATTAGGATCTGTTTCATTTTTTGAGACCATGCCCTAAAATGAGCTGAAAAAGCTGATGGACGGAGTGGATATGCAGCGCATACATCAAGGTAGGCCCCACGTTCAGCGACTCACCCACCAAGCTGTTACCCGGACTCACCTAATCCGCGCAGCTCACGGCTGTCTATCTGCTAATTCGGTTGTGAATCCCGTAACACAAGGCAACCTCTGTACACACTAATACATGTGTTACTATCACACATGTGTCAAAGATCCAAACCGTCCATCAGTTGTGTCGCATCTTATAGATGCTCTGGCCCAAAATTTTAAGCTGGCCCACTAATCAGGTAGCCTAAAATGCACGAAAATAGATAAACGCGTACAATGATTGGGAGAGATTATTTTCACCAGTCAAATAACCTTCAATTTGGCATACCTAACCTTGATTTTTCAAATAGCATGGCTAGAAGGACGGATCCAATTTATGAACGGTTTTGATTCATGCAAACTTCTGCCATGAACTGAGTACACAGTAAATTCCTGAGAAGGAGACAAGGGGGGCGGATTGCCTGGGCAAAGATATATACTTATGCCTGTAGGTTTGTGGGGGTCCACAGAGATTCCGTGACAAATCCACTCCGTCCATCTGTTTTGAAAGACCATAATAGGACTGGAATCTAAAAATCAGGAAGATCCAAAACTCAGGTGGGCCACACCAATGAAACAGTGGGAACGGAAGTTTCTACCATTGAAACCTTCATGGAGTTGACCATGATGTTTATATGACATCCAAACCGTTCATAGGATTATTACCACACAGATAAACTGAAGGCACAAATATCATCCTGATACAAAACTTCTGTCATCCCAGACTTTCAATCCCCACTGTTTCGTGTGGTATAACCCACATGAGTTTTGGATCTACCTGATTTTTAGATTCCTCTCCTATTATAGTCTTACATTGGCCCATGGACAGAGTGGATGCATCAGGGATATCTCCATTGGCCCCACAAAGTCCCGGGCAGAGGAATTTCTCTGTGCCCAGGTAGTGGTGGCAAGATCCTCTGATAGTTCACCACCATTTTCAAATGTTTGGTGGTTCATCCTCCATTTAGCAGGCATGTATGGTCATCTAGACCATTCAAATTGTGGGGCACACTGGATGGGCCATCCCTAAAATCACACTGATCAGAACATATCCTAACCATCTAATTGATTCATATCAAAGGGGTGGTTAAAACTAAGATAGTAAGCAATCCAAACTTAAGGACAAAATGAAATAGAAATTCCACAGTAATTTTAAGGGTTTTTCATACCCCATTTGATTTAGCAACTTAAACGGTCTGGATTACCACAAAACCTTGCCCACGTGCATTGGACTGGCTGAAGAGTTATCCCCATTTTTAAAATAGCTGAAACTTTCATGGCCACAAAACCATGCCATGTGCATGGTCCATCCCCAATCTTCTCCATGTGATTTTAGAAATCTTCCTTGCCGAAGATGCTTACGGTTTCAAGAAAGAACAGCTTAGGAGAAAATGACTACTGGTTTGATTAAAATTCAATTAGATAATTGAAAATTGAGCATTTTTCATGTATGCAATTGGGTTAATAACTACACCACAACTGCTTTCCTTTCATAAAATTATTATTTTTCCAAGGCCCGAGCCTAGGGCTGTAAATGGGTCAGTGGACCGGATGGGGTATGCAGAACCAACCCATCTAGACCCAACCAAACTCGACCCGTTTGTTAAATGGTATGGGTCTGGGTCCAAGAATAGACCCAGTTGCTAAATGAGTCTGGATCTGGTTTCCTTTATATTCAGCCCGACCCAACCCGACCCAAACCCATTTAGTAAATGAGTGGGTTTGGTTTATGTTACAAGGACTTATTTAGGCCCGTCCAAACCCGGTTTTAAACTTAGTAAAAATGCTTGCATATCAAATTTAGACCCAAACCCATTAGACCCTAACCCATTAACAAATGGGTCTGGCTGGATCTCCCCCCACCAAACCTAGACCCATTTATAAATGGATTTGATGGGGTTCACTCAGACCCGACCCACAACCACCCATTTAGTAAAAGGGTTTGGATATAAAATTTGGACCTAGACCCATTTAGTAAATGGGCGGGTCTGGTTTTGGCCAAACCCACCCCAAACCCGACCATTTACGGCCCTACCTGAGCCAGGCCCAACCGTGATTTATAGGGCACTCTATGGGTCAGGCCTGGGGTTGGCTTCGACCCAGATTTTGAACTGTTTGGCTGGGCCTGTTCTAAATTTTGATTTTGCCTAGGCTGAGCCTGGGCTATTGACAGTCATGCTGATTTGAGCCTAGCACATCAAGCCCAACCTCGAGCCTGAAAAGCTGGCTAGGCCTGGGCCTGACCCAACTCAATGTGGCTGCCCGAAATTGATAAAATATCTATCTCCCACTTGAACATTCCTAGTCTATCTGTTGATCGAGTGGGCTACACATGCACAAAGAAATAAACATTTTAGAGGAATCAAACCAACAATCTACATTCATCTGAATGGGTTGCTATCTGAGGATTGGAAATAAAATTCAGTGGGTCAAAAATAACTTGAACCCAAGGCTGACCTGAAAATTAGTCGAGCCATGCATGGAAGGCCCAAGCCCAGTCCTCGGCAAAGCTAGTAGGTCCAAGCCTGGCTAAAGCCCGGTTGGGCCTCGTGGGTCAGGTGTGCTACACAGCCATTTCCACCCTTACGCTTTCAATATTGTAGAGCTACCTTTCGCCTTCCACGTACAAAGGTGAATTGTGGATCGAACCTTTCACCTTATGGGCTCTCTTTTAACCCATGGTTTTATATATAAAAAAAAGCACCGGTGGTGAATCCTGGCCATCCATTCCTCTCACCTTTTCCAAACTTGCAATGGATAGCTGTTTCTGTGTTTTGCTTTCCATGGGAAGTCCATGTTGGAGAGTCCTCAAAATTGTGGAAAACAGTGTTTACTGACCGGTCGACCAGTAGACAGATTGTCACAGTGAGGGACTGGATAGATTTCTAAGAGCCTCAGACCGGTCGGCCGACCAGTCTGCAGGGGGCTTCGATCGGTTGCCCGACTGGTTGTATTTGAGGCAACAAGACGTTTTTTTTTTTTTTTTTAGCAAATTCGCTGGACCTATTTTGTAGGTTGGCTGACCGGTCGACTAACATGCAGAGAAAGATTTTCTTTACGCGGTTTCGCATTGCATGTTTTCAATTTGGGTTGGAGTCCTATATAGACACCTTCTAATCATATTGGGAGGTATCCTAATCAATACCGATGAGTCCTAGTTTAAGATTAAGGCTTGGGGGAGAGATTGTGGGGGTTGTGAGTGCTTTGTTCATCTTTCGGATATGCTTGAGGGTAGATTAGCTTTGTAATCATTTGATATTCATAGTGGAGGTGTTGCTTTGTGCCATAGTTTTTTTTCGCAAGAGTTTTTCACGTAAAAATGGACTGTCCTTTGCGTTGATTGCTTGTGTGACATGTATCGATTATTTGAATCTCTTCGGTGCTTCCGCTGACAAGATTTCCAACAGTCCACTGAGTCAATGTTTAAGAATATCTGGCTTGGCTTACTTCATTAACTCAAGCCATCCATGGTGGGGTCTACTGGGTGTACCTGATCAGTTTCTCTTGCCACCTGGGCGGTGAATGGGTGGGCCCACACACATTCCTATGTATGATGGGCGTACGTGTACCACAATCAAAACCATCCAAATGATTGGCAGCACAATGGATGGACCACATCCTTACGATAGGCAGGGGTGCAAATGGATTGAAGGCGCGCTGAGTCGTGGGGGTTAACCAGTCCGAGTGTGGCCAAGTCAAGCATATTTCCAATGCTGACTCGTGGTGCTGAACTAATTGGACTCACTGAGTCATACTCGCGTTAACTCGCGTTGGTTTGAGAAATGCTCACATCCAACCAGATGGACAGTGAGTTAGCGTCCCCCAGCAGAGAACTTTCCACATCTCATCCGAACACCACATCCAACCTGTCCAATAGGTTGGGCCCATTATGAGGATCACCTTGTGTAAAAATCAGCCCCATCCACTCATCATGCGGCCCACACTTATATTTTTTTATTTATTGGTGGCTAACTTTTACACAAAGCCATCCTCATGATGGGGCCAACCTATTGGATGAGGTGGATGTTGCATTCATATGATAGGTTGGAAGTTATCCACTGGGTGGATGCTAATTAATCGTTAAACCAATTGGGTGAGAGCATTTCTTTTTAGACTTTAGTTGATTGTGTCCATCTATAACACCCTAGTTTTGAATCTTTTCTCTTACAATTTAAAGAACTCTGGTTGCTAGAGGGTAATTAAAATTGTAATGAATAATGTAGTTAGTTAGTAAGAGAAGGTTTGAAGTTTAGGGTTATAAACGGCCTAGATCAAAGTTGCTTTTTTTTTACTGCTTTTAATCACTTAGCATATGCCAAACTCCCATCTACGTCTAGTCACACAAAGCACCTAATTAGAAAAATTATGTGACAAGAGCTCTTTGGGTCGGCTTATGTTAGGATGCCAACTTAAATACGAGGTGGATTGAGTACTCGAGTGGGGCACATCAAGGGAAATAATGGTGATACATCGCCACCATTCTCTTCTCTATTTCCTTATGTGAAGCCACCATCATTTCCTTCGCCTCTCCATTTTCTTCTCTCATGTCCCAATCTATATCCATTTTCTCGATCTTATCCGCTCGCTCTACGTCAGTGCATGTGTCATTTCCTTGGAAACTTTAGTTGGAGTAAGTGTTATTTTGGACAACGTTTCGTTCTCATTTTGGCAAAGCCTCCTTATTGTGGTCCATGAATAATTAATAGGTTAGTTGGGTGAACTTTTGGACGTTTCAAACCTGATCCATCTGATAATTAGGGTGATGTCGTGGATGTGGACGTAACTCAATGAGTCTCGATCAGATGCAATGATCCACTGGGTTGACTGGACTCCTTTTATACCTGTAAGCATGCACTGATCGACTCAGTGATCCTAAGCACTTAATCAGCATATATACTTGTTGAATTTGAATCATTGAGTTGTTATTTTAATTTGAACATGTAATTTAAGCCCGATTAGGAGTTCATTCACTCCCATGCTTACCAAACCATCTCATAACACAGCTAAAAGTGGCATAGAGACCTTACAAACCCTCTTAAACTCAAACAGTAAAGGCCAAAAGTGCAACATTCCGTCTGGGCGGTAAATTGCCACCCACAACCTCTGTAGCCAGTCCAAGCCTGCCAGAGATTATCACACAGATCATTAGAGTGCAAATTTGTGAACGGGCAGCAATCCTGCCACATCATAGTATGTGATCACTCAACTATCTATTCAATTGTATGAGTTTACAGTTATATTGATCTAAATACTGATCCAAGCCATTCATTCGGCGGAACATATATCTAATTTATCTAAATCCCACTTTATACTTGTTAGTTTACAAAACCAATTGTACAATAATCCATATACATAATTAGAACCCTAACTATTTGATTACTTTTATCTTAACTTACTATATAATTGTTTATCATTTGGATACGTCAATTGGACCATACCCAAATACTGAAGTAAACCATTCATTGTGAGGTACGTAGTATACACTTCAAAACCCAATTAATTTGCACATGAGACACACACAACATGGTCGAACCCTATTTCGATATAATGGCATAATTCAAGCACACACGTTCAAAACTTTATTTTTATTTTATTATTTTTTTTTTGTTGTAAAAAGTGAGGTGTGAAACACCGGTATTGTAACAACGTTCATGTACATATGTAATGTTATATATAATATAATATAATATAAAAAGAAGAAATAAAAAATATTTCAATAACATGTGCCTGCACGTTGCCAATGAAAAAGCCGCATGACCTTGTTTCCAACCTTTCCATTCTTTGTAGTTCTCATTGTTTACAACAATACCACGGGCTCTTCTATAAAAGCCGAAGCTCCATCTCATTTTATACAACTAATTTTCCTTTACAAGAGAGTGAGAATAGGAAATACAACTAATTTTTCTTTACAAGAGAGTGAGAGTAGGAAGAGTGAAGGTAAAGAGTGAGAGTAGGAGAGAGTGGGAGAACGAGAGTAAAAGTGCCCATCTACCGTTGAGTGTGGAGCCAAAGTCACACTGAGCATGGTCGGGTGCCCGGACGGTCTGATGACCGAATGCCCTATATTCATGTGGTTTGGGACATATGCCACTGGACTGTTCTATGAACGGTCGGGCGCCCGATGGTCAAAGTGACCGGGTGCCTGATATTGGTCTGATTTAAGCCGTTTCTTGTTGGACGATTTTTGTAATGGGCGGGCGCCTGACCCAATAATGATCGGGCGCCCGACTGACCACAAGCTTAAGTGCGGGGTTTCCTATTTTGTGTTCTAATTTCAGGGTTTGCTATATAAAGGGGTGTAAACCAGGATTAGGCTATGAGATTAGGGTTTCATACGTCCAAGGTAAGAAAGAGGCGAGAGGATTACCAAAAGGGTCATTTTTGTGCATGAGAGCATAGGAGAAGGTAAGTGTATTGCTTGTAACTTTGTTCTTCTTCATAGTGGAGTTTTGTACCGTGGTGTTTTACCCTTGTTTGGAGTTTTTTCACGTAAAATTTGTCTTGTGGATTGTTGTTTTATGTGAATTCTACTTCTAGTTATTATTTTCTTCTTATTTATCGTTTGTGGATGAGACTGAAGATTGGATCTTGGTTCATCGCGTTGTTGGCGTGCTGTGCAACAAGTAGTATCAAAGCTATTAGTTCAGTTCAAGTGAGAGTGATGACGTAAGAAGGGAAAACTAGAATTGAGAAGTTTGATGGTTCAAACTTTGCCTTCTAGAAGATGCAGATGGAGGATTATCTGTATCAGAAGGACCTCTACATTCCTCTAGGAGGAAAAGAGAAGATGACAGATGATGAATGGGCTTTAGTGGATCGGAAGGCTTTAGGAACAATCCGACTCTCTTTGTCTAAGAGCGCCGCCTTCAATATATCCAAAGTAAAGACCATAAAAGAATTAATGCAGGCTTTGGGTACGATGTATGAGAAACCCTTGGCATCCAATAAGGTTCATCTTATGAAACGACTATTCAACATGAAGATGTCAGATGGTGGGGGTGTGGCTGAACATCTAAACGAGTTCAATACAGTTACGAGCCAATAAGAATCTGTTGGCATCACTTTTGATGATGAGGTCAGGGCACTATTAATCTTGTCCAGTTTGCCAGATAGTTGGGATGGTTTGGTGATTGCCGTGAGCAATTCCTCAAGGTCTACGAAGTTGAAATTCGATGATGTGGCCGATCTAATTTTAAGCGAAGAATTTAGAAGGAAGGCATCAGGAGCTTCAGAGGATTCAGGGGATGCTGTAAATGTTGAAGGAAGAGGAAGATCTTCGAACAAAGGAGGCAATAAACATGGGTGTTCTAGGTCGAGGAATAAGTCCAACGGACCTAAAGACAAGGACGGGTGTTGGCATTGCGGGAAGAAGGGGCACATGAAGCGTGATTGCAGGGCGCTTAAGAAACAAGAAGGAAGCTCTCAAGGTGAGAAGGATTTGGTGAATCTCTCTGAGGAGAGTGATACAGAGGCGTTGATCTTATCTCTTGTTGCGCGGAATGAGTCTTGGGTTATAGACTCGGGTGCTTCATTTCATGCTACTTCGTCAAAAGATCGTGATTATGTGTCAGGTGACTTCAGAAGAGTCTACCTGAGTGATGATGAGCCATGCAGTATTGTTGGCAAGGGAGACGTTCATTTAAGTCAGAAAGAAGGAACGGTCTTGAAGTTGAAGGATGTCAGACATGTACCGAGTTTGAGACGAAATTTGATCTCAGTGGGGCAATTGGCCGATACCGGATATGTGACGACATTGACGAGCGATGCATGGAAGGTCACGAAAGGTGCCTTAGTAATATCTCGAAGCAAGAAGGAAGGTACCTTGTACGTGACTTCCAGATTGTATAGTTCACTCGCAGTCGCATCAACTGAAGTGAACGGGCAGTTATGACATCAGAGGTTAGGACATATGAGTGAGAAATGGATGAAAGTGTTATTATCAAAGGGGGAAGCTACCAGGGTTAAAGGCAATCGATCTGAAATTCTGCGAGGATTGCGTGTATGGCAAACAGAAGAGAGTAAGCTTCAAGAAGACATGGCGCGCTCCAAAGACGCATCTGTTGAAGCTTGTACACACGAATGTGTAGGGATCGGTACAGGTATCATCTCTTGGTGGTTCACGTTATTTTGTTACATTCATTGATGATGCTAGTAGAAAAATGTGGGTTTATTTCTTAAAGCACAAGTCTGGTGTATTTGATGCATTTAAGAAGTGGAAAGTTATGGTAGAAAATAAGACCGATAAAACTGTGAAGTGTCTTAGATCGGATAATGGGGGAGAATACTGTGATAAGAGGTTTGAAGAGTATTGTGCAGTAAATGGGATCAAACATCAGAAAACGATTCCAAGGACACCACAGCAAAATGGTGTGGCTGAGCGCATTAACAGGAGCATCCTTGAGCGTGGTAGGAGCATGAGGCTACATGCAAGGTTGCCCAATACCTTTTGGGCAGATGCTATGAATACTGTAGTATATCTCATAAATAGAAGTCCCTCAGCACCATTAGATGGTGGGCTACCAGAAGAAACGTGGACTAGAAAAGAGGTGAACCTTACACATCTCAGATTGTTTGGTTGTAGTTCTTATATTCACACTGATGCAAAGCACAGAAACAAGCTGGATGCGAAGTCCAGAAGGTGCACGTTTATAGGCTACGGGCAGAATGATTTTGGCTACCGGTTTTGGAATACTGAGAACCGAAAAATCATCAGAAGCAAGGACATAGTCTTCAATGAAAAAGTGATGCGTAAAGACAGTTTGCAGCAAAAGCAGAATAAGGCCGATGAGAAAGAATTCGTTGAGTTGGAAGAGTTACCGGACATGGGTGTTACAATGCCACAGGATGAGCATGCACAGGAGCATGATGAGGCAGAGACGCAGACACCGGTTGTGAGGAGGTCTACTCGGGAGAGGAGACCCAAGGTCCGATACTCACCTTCCTTACATTATCTACCGTTGACAGATAATAGTGAGCCAGAGTGTTTTGAAGAGGCGTTAAGGTCAGATATGCGGGTTAAGTAGGAGCAGGCCATGGATGACGAGATGGACTCTCTTGAGTCCATTCGTACGTGGGAGCTAGTCACTCTACCTAAGAGTAAGAAGGCATGTCAAAAGTCCTGTATTTAATTCATTATCAATGTAATATCTTGAACATGTATTTTTTTTTTTTGGTAGGTTAGGTTTTTGTAAGTAATTGACAAAGGGGGAGATTGTTAGTGCACTTTTCTGTGGCATACTAGTGCACCTTGTTTGTCAATCACTTACGTCAGTGAGTCTAGTGTCGGTTGAGCCCAATGAAGACGAAGACCGAAGACTCAGATGGCCCCGCTGCATCAAGGAAGAAGAATCAGGTAAAAGTGATGCCTTGGTGCCTTAAGCTGGACCAAAACCCAACCCCTTAACCTCTTTGATGACCTTGACCATATTAGGGAACTTTTAGGAGAGAACCTCTAGGCAACCCATTCTCATTAGCTGTAGAGTTCTCAAACCTACCCTCCTAGCACCTTGGGCATCTCAAAGGCATCACATGCAAGGTGTTTGATCAAGTGTGGCTGAGGCATTGGCGACGCAACGGCAACACGATCGATGGAGCTAGGGAAGCTGATTGAAGCACGGGAGAGCGGAGATCAAGCAACCCAAACCGGCGCTAAACAAGGGGCTCATCCGACAAGTAAGGTTGTCCTTTTTGAGAGTCCATTTAGAGTTTGTTTGTCAAACTCGATCTAGGGACGTTAGCCGTTCCTTGGCCCGTTTGCTAGGCCTAAACTAAGTCTCCAATGGGGAGCCTCCGACACGGGAGTGAATGTGAGTTAGGTTGAGAGTTAGCGTATGTCCAAAACTCTGTTTGGGTTGAGAGTTAGCCCTTTGTCCAAAACTCCGGTTATGGTTGAGAGGTGAACCGGTAAAACCTCCGTGTAAAGGTTGAGAGGTGAACCTCATTTAAAACCTCCGATTGTGAATGCCGGTGTGCTCCAAGGAGTTGAGTACTTGAACCGGGAGTGGAGTAGACCCAAAGTCGAACCACTATACATGCTTGTGTTTGTGATTTAATTGAGCACATTAATACCTTAGCATTGTTAGTTTAATTGTCTAATTATGAATGCTTGATAGGAATGTATGCTAGGCACTAATTAGGCACATCCACACACGATGTACTTTCACTAGTTGTATAGACATGCGTGGGTCAGGTGTGCTACACACCCATTTCCACCCTTACGCTTTCAATATTGTAGAGCTACCTTTCACCTTCCACGTACAAAGGTGAATTGTGGATCGAACCTTTCACCTTATGGGCTCTCTTTTAACCCATGGTTTTATATATATATAAAAAAGCACTGGTGGTGAATCCTAGCCGTCCATTCCTCTCACCTTTTTCCAAACTTGCAATGGATAGTTATTTCTGTGTTTTGCTTTCCATGGGAAGTCCATGTTGGAGAGTCCTCAAAATTGTGGAAAAACAGTGTCCACTGACCGGTCGACCAGTAGACAGATTGTCACAGCGAGGGACTGGATAGATTTCTAAGAGCCTTAGACCGGTCGGCTGATTAGTCTGCAGGGGGCTCCAATCGGTTGCCCGACTGGTCGTATTTGAGACAACAAGACGTTATTATTATTTTTTTTTTTGCTGAGCAAACTCGCTGGACCTATTTTGCAGGTTGGCTGACCAGTCGACTGATGTGCGGAGAAAGATTTTTTTACGCGGTTTCGCATTGCATGTTTCCAATTTGGGTTGGAGTCCTATATAAACACCTTCTAATCATATTAGGAGGTATCCTAATCAATACCTATGAGTCCTAGTTCAAGATTAGGGCTTGGGGGAGAGATTGTGGGGGTTGTGAGTGCTTTGTTCATCTTTCGGATATGCTTGAGGGTAGATTAGCTTTGTAATCATTTGATATTTATAGTGGAGGTGTCACTTTGTGCCATAGTTTTTTTTCGCAAGAGTTTTTCACGTAAAAATGGACCATCTTTCCGTTGATTGCTTGTGTGACATGTATTGATTATTTGAATCTCTTCGGTGCTTCCGCTAACCAGATTTCCAACAGTCCACCGAGTCAATGTTTAAGAATATTTGACTTGGCTTACTTCATTAACTCAAGCCATCCATGGTGGGGTCTACTGGGTGTACCTGATCAGTTTCTCTTGCCACCTGGGCGGTGAATGGGTGGGCCCACACACATTCCTATGTATGATGGGCGTACGTGTACCACAATCAAAACCATCCAAATGATTGGCAGCACAATGGATGGACCACATCCTTACGATAGGCAAGGGTGCAAATGGATTGAAGGCGCGCTGAGTCGTGGGGTTAACCAGTCCGAGTGTGGCCAAGTCAAGCATATTTCCAATGCTAACTCGTGGTGCTGAACTAATTGGACTCACTGAGTCATACTCGCGTTAACTCACGTTGGTTTGAGAAATGCTCACATCCAACCAGATGGACAGTGAGTTAGCGTCCCCCAGCAGAGAACTTTCCACATCTCATCCGAACACCACATCCAACCTGTCCAATAGGTTGGGCCCATTATGAGGATCACCTTGTGTAAAAATCAGCCCCATCCACTCATCATGCGGCCCAAACTTATATTTTTTTTATTTATTGGTGGCTAACTTTTACACAAAGCCATCCTCATGATGGGGCCAACCTATTGGATGAGGTGGATGTTGCATTCATATGATAGGTTGGAAGTTATCCATTGGGTGGATGCTAATTAATCGTTAAACCAATTGGGTGAGAGCATTTCTTTTTAGACTTTAGTTGATTGTGTCCATCTAGAACACCCTAGTTTTGAATCTTTTCTCTTACAATTTAAAGAACTCTGGTTGCTAGAGGGTAATTAAAATTGTAATGAATAATGTAGTTAGTTAGTAAGAGAAGGTTTGAAGTTTAGGGTTATAAACGGCCTAGATCAAAGTTGCTTTTTTTTTTTTACTGCTTTTAATCACTTAGCATATGCCAAACTCTCATCTATGTCTAGTCACACGAAGCACCTAATTAAATAAATTATGTGACAAGAGCTCTTTGGGTCGGCTTATGTTAGGATGCCAACTTAAATACCAGGTGGATTGAGTACTCAAGTGGGGCACATCAAGGGAAATAATGGTGATACGTCGCCACCATTCTCTTCTCTATTTCCTTATGTGAAGCATGTACTTATGTGCAGCCACCATCATTTCCTTTGCCTCTCCATTTTCTTCTCTCATGTCCCAATCTATATCCATTTTCTCGATCTTATCCGCTCGCTCTACGTCAGTGCATGTGTCATTTCCTTGGAAACTTTAGTTGGAGTAAGTGTTATTTTGGACAACGTTTCATTCTCATTTTGGCAAAGCCTCCTTATTGTGGTCCATGTATAATTAATAGGTTAGTTGGGTGAACTTTTGGATGTTTCAAACCTGATCCATCTGATTATTAGGGTGATGTCGTGGATGTGGACGTAACTCAATGAGTTTCGATCAGATGCAATGACCCATTGGGTTGACTCGACTCCTTTTATACCTGTAAGCATGCACGATCGACTCAATGATCCTAAGCACTTAATCAGCATATATACTTGTTGAATTTGAATCATTGAGTTGTTATTTTAATTTGAACATGTAATTTAAGCCCGATTAGGAGTTCATTCACTCCCATGCTTACCAAACCATCTCATAACACAACTAAAAGTGGCATAGAGACCTTACAAACCCTCTTAAACTCAAACAGTAAAGGCCAAAGTGCAACATTCCATCTGGGCGGTAAATTGCCACCCACAACCTCTGTAGCCATTCCAAGCCTGCCAGAGATTATCACACAGATCATTAGAGTGCAAATTTGTGAATGGGCAGCAATCCTGCCACGTCATGATATGTGATCACTCGACTATCTATTCAATTGTATGAGTTTACAGTTATATTGATCTAAATACTGATCCAAGCCATTCATTCGGCGGAACATATATCCAATTTATCTAAATCCCACTTTGTACTTGTTAGTTTACAAAACCAATTGTACAATAATCCATATACGTAATTAGAACCCTAATTATTTGATTACTTTTAGCTTAACTTACTATATAATTGTTTATCATTTTGATACGTCAATTGGACCATACCCAAATACTGAAGTAAACCATTCATTGTGAGGTACGTAGTATACACTTCAAAACCCAATTAATTTGCACATGAGACACACACAACATGGTCGAACCCTATTTCGATATAATGGCATAATTCAAGCCGCACACGTTCAAAACTTTTTTTTTTTTTTTTGTGTGTGTAAAAAGTGAGTTGTGAAACACCGGTATTGTAACAACGTTCCTGTACATATGTAATGTTATATATAATATAATATAATATAAAAAGAAGAAATAAAAAATATTTCAATAACATGTGCCTGCAGGTTGCCAATGACAAAGCCGTATGACCTTGTTTCCAACCTTTCCCTTCTTTGTAGTTCTCATTGTTTACAACAATACCATGGGCTCTTCTATAAAAGCCGAAGCTCCATCTCATTTTATACAACTAATTTTTCTTTACAAGAGAGTGAGAGTAGGAAATACAACTAATTTTTCTTTACAAGAGAGTGAGAGTAGGAAGAGTGAAGGTAAAGAGTGAGAGTGGGAGAGAGAGTAGGAGAGAGTGGAAGAGTGAGAGAACGAGAGTAAAAGTGCCCATCTACGGTTGAGTGTGGAGCCAAAGTCACACTGAGCATGGTCGGGTGCTCGGACGGTCTGATGACCGAGTGCCCTATATTCATGTGGTTTGGGACATATGCCACTAGACTATTCTGTGAACGGTCGAGCGCCTGATAGTCAAAGTGACCGGGTGCCCGATATTGGTCTGATTTAAGCCGTTTCTTGCTGGACGATTTTTATAATGGGCGGGCGCCCGACCCAATAATGATCGAGCGCCCGACCGGCCTCAAGCTTAAGTGCGGGGTTTCCTATTTTGTGTTCTAATTTCAGGGTTTGCTATATAAAGGGGTGTAAACCAGAATTAGGCTATGAGATTAGGGTTTCTATACGTCCAAGGTAAGAAAAAGGTAAGAGGATTAGCAAAAGGGCTATCTCTGTGCATGAGAGCATAGGAGAAGGTAAGTGTATTGCTTGTAATTTCGTTCTTCTTCAAAGTGGAGTTTTGTACCCTGATTTTTTACCCTTGTTTGGGTTTTTTTCACGTAAAATTTGTCTTGTGAATTGTTGGTTTATGTGAATTCTACTTCTAGTTATTATTTTCTTCTTGTTTATCGTTTGTGGGTCAGACTGAAGATTGGATCTCGGTTCATCGCGTTATTAGCGTGCTGCGCAACAACTAGTATCAAAGCTATTAGTTCAGTTCAAGTGGGAGCGATGACGGAAGAAGGGAAAACTAGAATTGAGAAGTTTGATGGTTCAAACTTTGCCTTCTAGAAGATGCAGATGGAGGATTATCTGTATCAGAAGGACCTCTACATTCCTCTAGGAGGAAAAGAGAAGATGACAGATGATGAATGGGCTTTAGTGGATCGGAAGGCTTTAGGAACAATCCGACTCTCTTTGTCTAAGAGCGCCGCCTTCAATATATCCAAAGTAAAGACCACAAAAGAATTAATGCAGGCATTGGCTATGATGTATGAGAAACCCTTGGCATCCAATAAGGTTCATTTTATGAAACGGCTATTCAACATGAAGATGTCAGATGGTGGGGGCGTGGCTGAACATCTAAACGAGTTCAATACAGTCACGAGCCAATTGGAATCCATTGGGATCACTTTTGATGATGAGGTCAGGGCGCTATTGTTCTTGTCCTGTTTGCCAGATAGTTGGGATGGTTTGGTGATTGCCGTGAGCAATTCCTCAGGGTCTACGAAGTTAAAATTCGATGATGTGGCCGGTCTAATTTTAAGGGAAGAATCTAGAAGAAAGGCATCAGGAGCTTCAGAGGATTCAGGGAATGCTATAAATGTTGAAGGAAGAGGAAGATCTTCGAACAAAGGAGGCAATAAACATGGGTGTTCTAAGTCGAGGAATAAGTCCAACGGACCGAAAGACAAGGACGGGTGTTGGCATTGCGGGAAGAAGGGGCACATGATGCGTGATTACAGGGCGCTTAAGAAACAAGAAGGAAGCTCTCAAGGTGAGAAGGATTTGGTGAATCTCTCTAAAGAGAGTGACACAGTGGTGTTGATCTTGTCTCTTGATGCGCGGAATGAGTCTTGGGTTATAGACTCGGGTGCTTCGTTTCATGCCACTTCGTCAAAAGATCGTGATTATGTGTCAGGTGACTTCAGAAGAGTCTACTGGGGTGATGATGAGCCATGCAGTATTGTTGGCAAGGGAAACGTTCGTTTAAGTCAGAAAGACGGAACGGTCTTAAAGTTGAAGGATGTCAGACATGTACCGAGTTTGAGACGAAATTTGATCTCAGTGGGGCAGTTGTCCGATACCGGATATGTGTCGACATTGACGAGCGATGCATGGAAGGTCACGAAAGGTGCCTTAGTAATATCTCGAAGCAAGAAGGAAGGTACCTTGTACGTGACTTTCGTATTGTATAGTTCACTCGCAGTCGCATCAACTAGAGTGAACGGACAGTTATGACATCAGAGGTTAGGACATATGAGTGAGAAATGGATGAAAGTGCTATTGTTAAAGGGGAAGCTACCAGGGTTAAAGGCAATCGATCTGAAATTCTGCGAAGATTGCGTGTATGGCAAACAGAAGAGAGTAAGCTTCAAGAAGATAGGGCGCGCTCCAAAGACGCATCTGTTGGAGCTTGTACACACGAATGTGTGGGGATCGGCACAGGTATCATCTCTTGGTGGTTCACGTTATTTTTTTACATTCATTGATGATGCTAGTAGAAAACTGTGGGTTTATTTCTTAAAGCACAAGTCTGGTGTCTTTGATGTATTTAAGAAGTGGAAAGTTATGGTAGAAAATAAGACCGATAAAACTGTGAAGTATCTCAGATCGGATAATGGGGGAGAATACTGTGATAAGAGGTTTGAGGAGTATTGTGCAGTAAATGGGATCAAACATCAGAAAACGATTCCAATGACACTGCAGCAAAACGGTGTAGCTGAGCGCATTAATAGGAGCATCCTTGAGCGTGGTAGGAGCATGAGGTTACATGCAGGGTTGCCCAAGACCTTTTGGGCAGCTGCTGTGAATACTGCAATATATCTCATAAATAGAAGTCCCTCAGCACCATTGGATGGTGGGCTACCAGAAGAAACGTGGACTGAAAAAGAGGTGAACCTTACACATCTCAGAGTGTTTGGTTGCACTTCTTATGTTCACACTGATGCAGAGCACAAAAACAAGCTGGATGCGAAGTCTAGAAGGTGCACGTTTATAGGCTACGGGTAGAATAATTTTGGCTACCGATTTTGGGATACTGAGAACCAAAAAATCATCAGAAGCAGGGAAATAGTCTTCAATGAAAAAGTGATGCATAAAGATAGTTTGCAGCAAAAGCAGAATAAGGCCGATGAGAAAGAATTCGTAGAGTTGGAAGAGTTACTGGACATGGGTGTTACAATGCCACAGGATGAGCATGCACAGGAGCATGATGAGGCAGAGCCGCAGACATCGGTTGTGAGGAGGTCTACTCGGGAGAGGAGACCCAAGGTCCGATACTCACCTTCCTTACATTATCTACCGTTGACAGATAATGGTGAGCTAGAGTGTTTTGAAGAGGCATTAAGGTCAGATATGCGGGTTAAGTAGGAGCAGGCCATGGATGACGAGATTGACTCTCTTGAGTCCAATCGTACATGGGAACTAGTCACTCTACCTAAGAGTAAGAAAGCTCTTCATAACAAGTGAGTTTACAGACTGAAGGAGGAGCACGATGGTTCTAAATGGTACAAGGCTAGACTGGTTGTGAAAGGGTTCCAACAAAAAGCAGGTATCGATTTCACAGAAATATTTTCACCTGTGGTGAAGATGTCTACGATTCGCATGGTTTAGAGTATAGTGGCTACAGAAGACTTACATATAGAGCAACTAGATGTTAAGATAGCCTTTCTTCATGGAGACCTTGAAGAAGAGATATATATATATATGCATTAGCCGACAGAATACATGGCACCAGGAAATGAGAACAAGGAGTGTAGACTGAAGAAGAGTCTGTATGGCCTGAAGCAGGCCCCGATGCAGTAGTACAAGAAGTTCGACAGTTTCATGTCGGGAAACGAGTATAGGAGATGTCACTGTTGCTACTTGAAGAAGTTTGATACGTCCTATATCATCCTTCTTCTATATGTTGATGATATGCTTGTGGCCGGATCAAGCATGAAGGACATCTTAGATCTCAAAAGACAACTATCTAGAGAGTTTTCCATGAAGGATTTAGGATCTGCAAAACAAATCCTAGGCATGAGAATAAAGCGTGACAGGGAAAATAAGAAGCTAGTTTTGTCATAGGCAGAGTACATAGCCAAGGTACTTGATTGATTCAGCGTGAGAGGTGCTAAGCCAGTTAGCACTCCATTAGCCAACCACTTCAAGCTTTCTAAGGAGCAAGGAGCTAAGACGCAGGAGGAACGGGATTACATGGCTAAAGTCCCTTATGTGTCAGCTATAGGGAGCCTCATGTATGCTATGGTTAGCACGAGGCCAGATATTGATCAAGCAGTGGGAGTTGTTAGCAGGTTCATGAACAACCCCGGGAAGGAACATTGGGAAGCTATGAAGTAGATCATCAGATACCTGGTAGGTATTGTGGATGTAGGGCTGTATTATGGAGGATCGAAAATCAAGATACAAGGTTACGTCGACTCAGATTTGACAGGGGATATCGACAATAGAAGGAGCACTACAGGGTATGTCTTTACCCTGGGTAGTGCTACAACTAGTTGGGTCTCTCAGTTACAGAAGATAGTATCCATCAGTACAACAGAAGCAGAATATGTTGCAGCTACAGAAGCGTGCAAGGAGATGGTGTGGATGCAAGGTTTTATGGAAAAGTTGGGAAGAAGTAAGCAGATTGCAAGCTATACAGTGACAGTCAGAGTGCAATACACTTGGCTAAGAATTCAGCCTTTCATTTGAGGACCAAGCATATTGATATCAGATATCACTTCATACGTTTGTTCCTGAAAGATGGATCGATTGCTTTAGAGAATATTCATACAAGTGAAAATCCTGCAGGTATGTTGTTGTAGACACCCCACCTTCGGCTACACTGTTGGTAGAGATAGCTGGAAGAATGGAGGACCATACCCCCAAATCCCAAGTCCAAACTCAGCCAAACTCACCCTTGTAAGCCCCAATCCATAGCCCAACCCAGTCAACCCAGTCCTAAACATTAGCCTGAAAAACCCCCCATAAGAAAAGTCAGTCAAAAAATCCTAAAAAAGTCAAACTCACTGAGTCAACCCACTGAGTCAACCTGCTGAGTCAACCCACTGAGTCAACTCGTCGAGTCAAAACATCGAGTCAAACCGTCGAGTCAACCCGCTGAGTCAAGTCACCGAGTCGACCCGCTGAGTCAACTCACTGAGTCAACCCACCAAGCCAAACAGCAGCCCCGAGGGAGCGACCGTACCTCGCTGGAAACCAAGGAACGGCCGTACGGGCGGCCCACAGCAGGCCACCCAAAAATATTTACACGAAATGCCACTGCACGCTGCTATAAATACCCCCCTCCCCTTCTCATTTCAACACCCCTTCAAGTCCATTCAGCTCGAGTGCGATTCGAGTCCTCCTTCACCCCCTAGCCCATTCCTTCACCAAGGAGAGCCCGAGTGAGGAGATCCTAGCCCTGGTCCAGCTCAGCCTGACCACTGGTCTAAGTCTCCTAAGCCATCCAAGTCTTGATCCAGCCACTCGAAGCCAACCCTTGCGACACCTCCGTCCATCTAGCTAATCTTTTTCAGCATCATCTCATTTGCATCTAGCATAAGTGCAACATTTACTTTTCTTCCAACCCCCCTGCTTCACTGTAAGCACCTTGATTATTCAAGCACACTGCATATGTCTTAAATTAAGCACCTGTCAGTTCGAGCGTATGCTCTGGGCTTGCCCATTGTTGGAACCTGCCCATCAGAAACTCTTACTGTTCAGACCTGCATTCATGCTTCACTATAAAGCACCTTGATTATTCAAGCACACTGCATATGTCTTATATTAAGCACCTGTCAGTTCGAGCGTATGCTCTGGGCTTGCCCGTTGTTGGAACCTGCCCATTAGAAACTCTTATTGTTCAGACCCTGTAGACACCCCACCTTCGGCTACACTGTTGGTAGAGATAGCTGGTTGAACGGAGGACCATACCCCCAAATCCCAAGTCCAAACTCAGCCAAACTCACCCTTGTAAGCCCCATTCCATAGCCCAGTTCAAGCCTGAACCCAGTCAACCCAGTCCTAAAAACCACCTTGAAAAACCCCCCATAAAAAAGGCCAGTCAAAAAATCCCAAAAAAGTCAAACTCACTGAGTCAACCCGCTGAGTTAACCCGCTGAGTCAACCCGTCGAGTCAACCCGTCGAGTCAAAACACCGAGTCAACCCGTCGAGTCAACCCGTCGAGTCAAACCACCGAGTCGACCCGCTGAGTCAACTCACTGAGTCGACCAGCGAGTCCAACAGCAGCCCCAAGGGAACGGCCGTACTCGCTGGAAATCGAGGAGCGGCCGTACGGGCGGCCCATGGCAGGCCGCCCGGACGAAATTACGACTTCTGCCACTCTCTGCTGCTATAAATACCCCCCTCCCCTTCTCATTTCAAACAGCCATTCGAGTCCATTCAGCCCGAGAGCTCTGAGTCCAGTCTCCTTCACCCTTTAGCCCATTTTCCCACCAAGGAGAGCCCGAGTGAGGAGAGTCTAGCCCCGGTCCAGCCCAGCCTGACCACTGGTCCAAGCCTCTCAAGCCATCTAAGTCCTAATCCAGCCACTCGAAGCCAATCCTTGCGACACCTCCGTCCATCCAGCTACTCTTTTTCCAGCATCATCTCATTCGCATCTAGCATAAGTGCAACATTTACTTTTCTTCCAACCCCCCTGCTTCACTACTAGCACCTTGATCCGTCAAGTACACATGCATATGTCTTTATATTAAGCACCTGTCAGTTCGAGCGTATGCTCTGGGCTTGCCCGTTGTTGGAACCTGCCCATCAGAAACTCTTACTGTTCAGACCTGCATTCATGCTTCACCATAAAACACCTTGATCATTCAAGCACACTGCATACGTCTTACATTAAGCACCTGTCAGTTCGAGCGTACGCTCTGGGCTTGCCCGTTGTTGGAACCTGCCCATCAGAAACTCTTACTGTTCAGACCCGCATTCATGCATCATGTCATACATGAGAATATACGAGGATTAAACTAGACTTTCAAGTATCCGATCGATTCTGTGAAGTAGAGACCGTACTTCGGTACGGGCAGTGTGTGGGGTGCCTAACCTCTTCCCACCCTGTAACCGTGATCCCTTACCTTGAATCTCTGGCCGCAGATCAACAGGAGTCATTTTAGAGGAAGGAATCTTCGGATTCCCTTCTCTAACGTTTCTACAGGGTCTAGCCAACTGTAGATTCGAAGTAACTGGCTAGTGGCGACTCTGGTCTTATATAAATTCATTTAAGCACATCCAGCTCAATACGACAACCAAACGAAGCCCTCGAGAACGAGGCAAGCCAGTGGCACAAACGGCGATTTCGCACGCACGCACCTCTTCTTCTTCTTCTTCCGAAAGGAAAGGGAGAACGACGTCGTGTGGGAGCGCGGAAAAATCGGCGAGGGTCCACAGAATGGCGACTCTGCTGGGGAGTAGCTAGTCCCACTAGTCGTGATCCAACTTGAAAACAGAATCCTTCCCGTACTTGAAAGTCATTAATCCTCATACAATCTCATCTGCATAGCATTCTACCCAAACCCAAACACAAAAAAAAATAGAAAATTCCAAAACCAAAAAAAAATAGAAAATCCCAAAACCCAAAAAGAGTAGGGTACAGTCCTCACCATTGCGCCTCCTCGGGCTCAACGTACGCGGAGACAACTTCCCTTCCGCAGCATAATCCGCACTCGGGCTCAGCAAGCCATGTCCGACCACGAAGAAGAAACTCATCACTTCCCTGCTCTCGAAATAGCCGAAGCGCAACCTCCAGCGCAACAGCCCGTTGACAATACGCCAATCATACAAGAATTGGCACAAGGAATGAGAGCAATGCAAGAAATGCTCTTGCAATTCATGCAAGCACAAACCACCGCAGCAGCCAACAATCAGGTTGGCCCAGTTCAGCAATCTCAGCAACCATGCCGGGTCCTCCCGGCCTCCAGTTCAAATCAAGCACAACCATCGGAGTCTGCCCAAGACTACCGACAGCAGCCATCTCAGCCCTTCGCTATGGGGCATCCTTCTCAATATCTTCCTGCAACGACAAGGCCATCTCAGAGCACTTCGTTGCAGGAACATCTAGTCAACTTCCAGTCAATCTTGCAAACAACAATCTCAGTAGATCTCAGCATGTCCCCGCCGATGGGACACCTTTTCAATTTCAGCACATCCCCGCCGATGGGATTTCAATTCAATTTCCAGCAACAGGGACAGCACTGGCGAATGCCCACAATGGGGGTCAGTGTCAAGCCCACATCAATCAGCGGACAGTGGCGAATACCCAACAAGGGGGTCACTTCCCAGCATCTCAGCCTCCTGCAAACAGGAGCACTTTTCAATTCCAGCACATCCCCTGCCGATGGGATTCCAGTTAATTTCAGCAATCTTCAATTCAGCAAAATCCAGTTAATTTCCAGCAAGTCTTCAATTCAGCAAAATCCAGTTAATTTCCAGCAAGTTCCAGTTCAACCTTCAGTACAGTCTCCAGTTCAGTTACAATCATTTCAAGCACAAGTTCATCAGAATCCAGTTCAATCATCAAACCAAGTTCAGCAACCTGCGGTTGCTTTTCAGCAAGCCCATAGGGTCGAAGACATCAACCACTATGCTGAAGAAGAACGTGCCTTACTCCAGGAGGCACCAGTCGCTCGAACAGATCACTCAGGACTGGACGAGTTGCGGGAGCAGTTCCAGATCTTGCAAAATCAGCTTCAGCGACAGCAAGGAATCGACCTACCTTCGACCAAGTTCAGAGACTTGTGTCCTTTCCCAGATGCTCAGGGTACCTCAAAACTTTGAGGTTCCAAAGTTCAAAAGATACGACGGCAGCGGTTGTCCCACAGCACATCTCAAGGCCTTCTATGGAGAGCTGAGTGCAATCTCAGGAAATGAAGGGGCCCTCATTCGATTGTTCCAAAAATCTCTGAAGGGCGATGCCCTAGATTGGTACACTTCATTGGACTGCCACCGCATCAGAACATGGGAACAGCTCTCCCAGGCTTTCGTCGACAGATTCGCATATAATCTCAACATGGCACCCAGAAGAGCCGACCTTGCAGCACTCAGGCAAAGGAGTGATGAAACACTATCAGCTTATGTGGGACGTTGGCGAGCTATGGCAGCCAGAATGCGGACACCCATCGACGATGAAGAACAAATCTCCATGATTGTTCATTCAACATACCCAGGCATATCCGGGTATCTCATCTCGCATCCGTATGCGAACTTCTCGCAGCTAATCCGTGCTGGAGAGCAAGTCGAAGCAGGAATCCGTGCCGGGACGATTTCCCCATGGCCTCATCAAGCCACTCCAGTCAAGAGGAACAGAGTGGAAGGAAGACCTATCGGGCACGGGAATGGAAACCGCAAGTGGTTCTCCTCCCCGCCCAACAGAGGTAAACAACATCAACACCACTGCTCAAGGAAATCAACGTACTTCCCCACAAGGACGTCAACAGTATCAGCAGAATCAAGTTCAGCATCAGCCTCAGCGATATCAGCCACAACCGAATCCTCAGCCACAGCCACCTCAACAACAGCAAGCAGTTCAGGGGAAATGGCCAATACTCATACCAGAACAGGCAGAATTACAGGGAGTTCAGGAAGTTCACTCCACTCAGTCAACCACTTAGTCAAATCATGACTACGCTGGTACAAAATCAGTTACTCACTCTGATGACACCTAGGCCTCCGCCTCATCCTCTGCCTCCAAATTACCGAGAAAATGAGTACTGTGCCTACCATCAAGGACGTGGCCACGCCACTGACCGATGCTATACTTTGAAGAATGCCATACAAGACCTGATTGATGACCGCAAGATCGTCATCTCGGTCCCTGGAGCTTCTCCAGCAGCTTCCACCAACATCCTTCAGAATCCTCTGCCTCAGCATCCAACGGACCCCAGTTCGTCTCGTGGCCCCTGCCGTCAATAGTATAGAAGAAGGGGACCATATCGATCGCTTCTTCTCCCCTATTCAGTCCATTCATACCTACACCTATGAGCCAACAAATCCTCCTCCAGTCTTGCAAGGGGCAAGTTCCTTTCTTCCTTCAGTCTCCGAGCCAGTAGTGCTTGAAGGAGCACCTCCATACGATATACCAGTTGTTCAAGGGGCACCTTACAACCATTCAAGATGGGAACCAGTCGTCCTGGAAGGAGCACAATCATACATTGAGCCCACATACGAACCTGTCATCTTGCAAGGGGCAACTCCAGAACAATCCAATCCGCAATGGAAGGATTATACTCATCAGCAGCAAGAGCCCGTTGTCTTGGAAGGATCTCTTCCAGTCAAGCCTGTCATATTGCAAGGGGCAAGTCCCGGAGGCATATCAATCACGCTACGGCAGCTCGGACGAACAGAGAAACCTCCTGCCATATCAAGAGGACCAGTATTCATTCCATGGGAGCCTCTTGCCCCAGGAACAGTCAAGCCAGGACCACGACCTTATGTGGTCTATGAAGACAAGCCTCGATACTACCCCTTCAGCACAGGCAACAATGTAGTTCTCAAGGCAAAAGCTCTATACGAGGAAGATCTGGTACCCACACCAGCACCGTTGCAAGAACCAGTGATCCTAGAAGGCAAAAGGGAGGAAAACTACAAAGAGGTTCCATGGCACTATCCAGAATGTGCGGAAGTGGGAAACATGAATCCCAACGGGCGTTGCATCCGAAGAGATAATCAAAACAGAGGAGATCCCAAAGGCGTCCTCTCAGGCCTCGGCAGCAAAAATGAAGCCGCATACGATGTAGCAACTCAGCTCAAGTCAATCCCTGCACAAATCTCAGTATGGGAGCTACTCTGCACATCTCGCATACACCGAGAAATGTTTGCCAAGACCTTGAATGATGCTCATGTCTCCTCCGATACGGCACCAGAGATGATTGCATTGATGATTGGACAGCTACTGGCTCCTCGCTGCCATCACCTTCACCGATAATGAGTTGCCACCAGAGGGACGAGATCATGGGCGATCCCTCAACATAGCCTTACGATACAAAGACCTCTGTGTTCCGCTGGTCCTTATCGATAATGGCTCAAGCTTAAATGTCTGCCCACTCAAGACCGCGGAACGCCTGGGAATCAGTCCTTCTTCATTCCGACCCAGCACCATATGTGTCAGAGCATTTGACAACACCCGCCGATCAGTGGAAGGGGAGGTCGACATAGAGGTACAGATAGGTCCAGAAGTTTCTACCATCACATTCCAAATCCTGGATATATCAGCCTCTTTCAACATGCTGCTCGAACGACCTGTGGCTGCACAAGGTTGGAGCTGTGCCATCAACCTTACATCAACGGGTGAAGTACATCTGTGGAAATCAAGTGATCTCTATCCACGCAGAGAAGGAGCTCATCATTCCTTCCAATGCTACTGCCACTGAACCAGACATCCCGGTCATCGATATCCAGCACTCTGAAGAAGACATCCCGTTTCACAGTTTCGAATTCGAGACGGTGAACTCTATCGCCAATCCAGAACCGATAAGGGTGGACCGTGTCTTCTCACCGGCAGAGCGTCTGAGCCTCAAATATCGAATGAAGAACCACTTCAAGTCCAGAAAGGTACCACTGGTATATAACCAACGCAAGTGGGGACTCGGATACAGGGCAACCTTCATGGACAAGAGAAGGAAGAAATTTCGGTGCTCACCCATCCAATTCGTCAAGCCAGGAGAACCTTGCAAGGATCCAGGAGGGAATCAACCGACTGCACTACACAAAGGCCTCCCGATGAGTCTAGTTTGGGCCACGTGGCCCCCCATTCGATGGGATCAGATTCTCGAACCCTCTAAGCCTCCAGAAGAAGGAGGAAATGATGAAGACGAAGAAGGAAGACAAATACAGCAGCTTCAGGACCAGGTTACTCTGACACCTGCTCCCAACCAGGGGCACAACCTGCCCACTTCTCGCAACCAGGGGCACAACCTGCCCACTTCAATCAGCAAGGGGCACAACTTGCCCATCTCAGCACCAATTAGCAAGGGGCACGACTTGCCCATCCCTGCAGAATCAACATCATCAATCATCAGCCAGGGGCAGAAGCAGCCCATCCATTGGACCAAGAAAGGGAAGTGGCCAGCCCTAGATTGGTCTGATGTCCAGGTTCCAAACTTGTGTCTAGCTGTGGAACCAGACGAACTGCAATGCGAGGTAAGTGATCCGGGAGGGACTGAGTACGCCTTAGATCTCGAACCCGACCAGCAAGAAGTCATGGTCATTGGGCCAGACCATGATTCTTCACCCAAATCATCAACCCCCACCTCTTCAGGGGAGGAAGTGTGGGGTCCTGAATGGTCATCCGTTCCCCTCACTTTCGAATCAGCCAAAGAACCGTCTGAGGGCTCTGGCTTAAAAAAAAAACGCCTGTTTAAGCAGCGACTGGAACTTTGGAACAAGTTGGGATCAATCATGGTCTGCAATGCCCACTTGTTCAAAGCCCCGTGAATTTCGAAAAGCCAAAAAAATCAAAAACTTTCAAAAACCAAAAACATCTAGCATCTCAATTTCAGAAAAATCTCAAAAATCAAAAAATATTTCTTTTCCTGCATTCAATAGTGTGCCAAGTTCGTCTAAAGAGTCGCATGAGTTTGAAGTCGAATCATATGATTTCGACATCGAATTAGACTTTGAGCTCATGGGTCTGGACGAAGCTCGGGATAAGGGAGATGATGATCCGGCTCCCGAACTTGAGGATCTCCTCAAAAAGTTCGAATCTAAAGCCAATGTTGTAGCCGATGATTTCGAGATAGTAAACTTGGGGACGCCTGAGATCCCTAGGGAAGTACGCATTGAAAAATCGTTGCCACCGGAGATGAAACAGAAAATGATAGAGTTCCTAGCTCCAAGATTGTCCAACTTCGCGTTCTCATATGAAGACATGCCGGGGCTCGATGAAGAGCTCGTTGTACACCATCTGCCAACCAAGGCAGATATGAAGCCCGTGAAGCAAAAACTCCGAAGAATGAAGCCAGAATGGGCTCTGAAAGTCCGAGATGAAGTCATCAAGCAGTACAACGCGGGATTCTTGGTAGTCTCCAACTACCCTGAATGGCTCGCCAACATCGTGCCAGTACCAAAGAAGGACGGCAAGGTTCGAATGTGCATCGACTTCCGAGATCTCAACAAGGCCAGTCCAAAAGATGACTTCCCGTTGCCACATATCGACACTCTAGTCAACAACACTGCAAGATACAAGATCTTCTCATTCATGGACGGGTTCTCAGGTTACAATCAGATCAAGATGGCCGTCGAAGATCGCGAGAAGACATCGTTCATCACTCCCTGGGGAACCTTCTGTTACAGGGTAATGCCGTTCGGTCTGAAGAACGCAGGAGCAACATATCAGCGAGCAATGACAACACTATTCCACGACATGATGAACAAAGAGCTCGAAGTATATGTGGACGACATGATCGTCAAATCTCGCACAATTGAAGGACACTTTGAAGATCTGAAGAAGTTATTCAACAGATTAGAAAAGTACAAGCTTCGCCTCAACCCTCAGAAATGTGTCTTCGGTGCAGTGGGAGGTAAGCTCCTCGGCTTTATGGTGAGCGAAGATGGCATCAGGGTCGACGAGACCAAAACCAGAGCAATCATCGAGATGCCCCCTCCTAGAACAGAGAAAGAAATTCGTGGCTTCCTCGGCAGAATCCAATACATCAGTCGCTTCATCGCACAGCTCACACCCATCTGTGAGCCCATATTCAAGCTCCTTCGGAAGAACGTCCCAAAAGAATGGAATGACGATTGCCAAGTCGCCTTCAACCGCATCAAGAAATATCTCATGAATCCTCCAGTCCTAGTGCCGCCCACTCCTGGACGACCACTATTGTTATACATCTCAGTAGCAGCAGAGGCCATTGGCTGTGTCCTCGGCCAGCACGACGAAACCGGGAAGAAAGAACAAGCAATATACTATTTGAGTCGAAAGTTCACCGACTACGAGACCAGGTATTCCCCGATCGAGAAGACTTGCCTCGCCCTAGTCTGGGCAACTCAGCGACTCCGTCAATACATGATTGCATTCCCTATTCTCCTTCTCGCTCACATGGATCCGCTCAAGTACCTGTTCGAGAAACCGGCACTCACTGGAAGGATAGCTAAATGGCAGCTACTCTTGTCTGAGTTCGACATCACCTATGTCACTCAAAAGGCAATCAAGGGACAGGCCCTCGCCGATCATCTTGCGGCTCACTCTCTCCTGGACTATCAGCCGCTCAAGACATTCTTCCCTGATGAAGATCTCTTGCTCATTGAAGAGGAAGAAAAGAAGAAAAAAGATGAGTGGACGTTATTCTTCGACGGCGCAGCAAATTCTAAAGGGAGTGGTATTGGAGCAATCCTCTACTCTCCAGATGATGTCCCTATTCCTATCTCGAGGCGCATCGCATTCGAGTGCACCAACAACATGGCAGAGTACGAAGCATGCATCGCTGGCTTAAGGGAAGCCATAATCTTGGGCGTCAAGAAGCTACGAGTGTTTGGAGACTCACAGCTTATCATCAATCAGACCAATGGCGAATGGAAGACCAAGGATGAGAAGTTGATACCATATCATGTGTATCTTGACAATCTGATCGAAGAATTCAAGGAAATCACCTTCTCATACATGCCCAGAGCCAAGAACCAGTTTGCAGATGCTCTCGCCACACTTGCATCAATGCTCGAGATCCCAAAAGGAGCTTCAGAATGGGAGCTCACAGTCGAAATTCAAGAAGAACCTGCTTTTTGCCTGCAAATAGAAGAAGCCGAAGCTGTCCCTGACAAACCCTGGTATGCCGACATCAAGTAATATCTCGAAACCCAGGAGTATCCAGAGTCAGCAACAGCAACAGATCGCCGAACCATTCAGCGTTTGGCCGGCCAATTCACCATCAGTGGCGAAGTTCTTTACAAGCGATCCTATAATCACATCCTCCTCCGATGCGTCGATGAAACAGAAGCTGCAAAGATCATGAAAGAAATACACGAAGGAATCTGTGGCCCACACATGAATGGGCACATGATGGCAAAGAAGATTCTACGACTCGGCTACTACTGGCTCACCATGGAGACAGACTGTTGCAAGCACGTCAGAAAATGCTTCAAGTGTCAAGAGCATGCGAATCAAATCCATGCCCCATCATCAGAGTTATACAACCTGACCACCCCCTGGCCCTTCTCCATGTGGGGACTCGACATCATCGGCAAGATCAGTCCCAAAGCATCAAATGGTCACGAGTACATACTTGTGGCAGTCGACTACTTCACCAAGTGGGTAGAGGCAGCCTCATACACCACGATTGCAGCATCTCAAGTGATCAAATTCATGAAGAACAACATCATATGCCGATATGGAATCCCTAATGCCATCATCACAGATAATGGGACCCCGTTTGTCAACAAGAAGATGGATGACTTCCTCAGCAAGTTCAAGATCCAACGTCATCGATCAAGCCCCTACCGTCCCCAGATGAATGGTGGGGTAGAAGCCGCAAACAAGACAATCGTCAGGATACTCGAGAAGATGGTCGTGACATATCGAGATTGGTCAGATATGCTCCCATATGCACTTTGGGCCTATCGAACGTCTGTACGGTCTGCTACGGGCGTTACTCCTTTCGAGCTTACTTACGGAATGGAAGCAGTCCTACCAGTCGAGGTGGAAATACCATCGTTACGGGTATTACTAGAAAGCGGAATTGAAGAAGGAGAATGGCAACGGGCCAGATTCGATCAGTTGCAGCTAGCAGATGAAAAACGCATGCGTGCACTAAGTCATTCACAGTGCTATCAGAAAAGGATCGCTCGGGCTTACAACAAGAGAGTCCGAAAAAGGAGCTTCAAGGTAGGCGACATGGTCATGAAGAAGATTCTACCGTCGCACCTTCCAGATCCCAGAGGAAAGTTCAAACCCTCGTGGGACGGGCCACTGATCATCAGAGAAGTACTTCCTGGAGGCGCCTTCAGACTCACCAGCATGAGAGGGGTGGACCTTCCTGAGCCAACCAACGCCGACAACGTGAAGATCTTTCACGGGTAAGTCATTCTGACCTTATCAAGAGTTACTTTAATAGAGCTGAAGTCAAGAGGTCGAAGCTAAGACCTCTGAGAAATCATTCCCGTCCACCAACAAGTGTTTCAAATAAGGGGATTCCAAAAGAGAAAAATACAAAAAAAAAGGGGGGATTCAAAAAGAAAAGACAAAAAAAAAAGAGAGAAAAAGAATACAGAAGAAAAAGAAAAAAAAAAGGAGAAAAGAGAAAGAAAAAGGGAAGCCAAAGCAAGGCACCCGAGGAAAAAATCAACCCAAAAAGAAACACAGTCATCCATCCATTCATCTCAGAGGAGTCTTTAGCAAAGACCGACAGCTCTATCATCGTAACTTAGGATAAGGGCTGAAAGACTGCCATCGGCCGGCAACGACGGATTCCCGACCTCTAGCCGCCGCAGTTATCCAGAGATCCAGAAAAGAAAAAGAAAAAAAAAAGAAGAAAAAAGAAAATGTGTGCCTAAACAAAGAGGGCGGAGTGAAAACCCGAAAGGGCGCTCCGAGTAAAAACAGTGGGCATACAGCGGACTTGGTGAAAACCTGAAAGGGCGCCAAGGGTAAAAACAGCACAGCTGCCAAGGGGCAGGCAAGACCAAATACTCGGGACGTGGTGAAAACCTGAAAGGGCGCCACGGGCAAAAATGACGGGAAAAGCCGGCTGTGGTGAAAACTCGAAAGAGCACTACAGGCAAAAATGGCTCAAAATAAAAAAAAAAGAAAAAAAAAGAGAAAAGAAAAAATAAAAGTGCAGGTACCAAGAAAGCAGACGGTCCAGATCAGTTCAAGCGGTTACAGTTCAAGAACAAGAAGAAGCGCAGTCAGGAGCGAAGAACTCTACAGACTCTGACAATCTCAGGAAACGAGAGTTCCCGTTGCCTACATCTCTAGGGAACCAAAGGATCAAGCAAGTCAAATCTCGAGATATCGGTCAAATCATTGACCGAGCCCCAGTTCTGATTCTTATATCCCGACACAAAATCCAGACACACTCACAAGACAACTCATGGCACAGTAGATTTTCAAACAGTTTTTTCTCTTTTCAATCAAATGCATTATATTTCTCTTACACATATCATCTTTTTCAAAAATACAAAAAAAATGCATCATCATCAATCATATATGCAAAAACCAGTGTGCAGGTGGCCAACACAATCAATCTCTACCCTCCTCCTCGGCCACATCAGGTGAGACCTCTGACTCATAAAAAGATAGTCTCGCTCTCAACCTGCTCACCTCCATACGCAGGTAATGCGCCTCATCGCGCTCAAGGGTACGGATCGCTGTCTCCTCATCAGACAATCTCTGATCGGCAGCCAATCTCCTCGACATCATCTCGCAATGATACCGAAGTGCAGAGATCTCAGACAGCAGATGGCCATGAGTGGCCAAAAGGAAGCCAGGATCGACAAAAGGGCGCTCCTCAAAAGGTTCATATGAACCAGATGAAGAGCCAGCATCTCCAAGAATATCCTGCTCATCCTCATCGGCAGTCTGGTGCCAACAAGGGATACGTCGATACAAAGACTGCTCAGCAACCCAATACTGATATGGGGCGGTCGCCATCGGAAAAGTCCGTAGCTCAAATCCCAACAAATCAGCTGTCAAATAACTCGCCCAGGAACAATCAATCCGGGTCCTGAAGTCAGAAGATCTAGAGGGGAGTACTCGACGCCCGATACCCGTGAAAGCAAAAGGAGGAACATCCTGCTCATACCCAAACTGCCGCAGGAACCGGATCGGATGGTAAGAAAAGTAGGATCGAAAGCCTACCAACATCAGAGGATGGCGGTGTGCATCGCAAAGCACTGGAGGAAGTGAAAGCCAAGATGACTCCCAACGAACGTTCTAGTCACGAAGTTCAGCGAACATCCTGCGATACAGGGGCTCGCTCATCCTGGCTGTATGAGGAAGGAACTCGATGATATAACGCATAATGTCAGAGCCCGGGATGCCAGGAAGAGGTACAGGAACGGTCAGAGAAAGACGCTCCCATAGCCATACCTGATCACAAAAAGGAAAAGAAGTTCAGCTAAAGCAAAGCAATCCCCAACAAAGCAAGAAGAAAAAAAAAAGGGGTGTAGAAAGAATACCTGCAGGAAGGCACAGCAGCCGCGAAGAACACGAGTACGACCAAGGGCGCAGTCAGTCAGCCCGTCAAATAGCTCGGCCAAAATGAGAGAAATGATCCCCTGCCGACGGACAGCTCGGCTCATCACCTCGAAAAGCAAAGGAGTCTGGGACCTGCGCCATCCCGAGAACAGCACCTCAGCAATCAAGCAAAACATCAGTGCGTTCCGAGCAAAGGTAGAACCAGCCGTACTCTGGGGACCCGAAAAAAGATCATACAGCAGGTCCAAAGAGAACACTACAGCATCCTGGCCACTAGCTGCAGGCCGAACAAGATAGGGGATCCCAAACCAGTTCTGCGGTGTAGCAGTCTTCGGCGACGTCTTCGGCGAAAAATACTGAGTATAATCCAAGGGTAAGCCTGTCAAGCGTGCAAGCTCCTCCAAAGAAGGCCCCATCTCCATATCGTTAAACGCAAACAAGTTTAACGAAGGGACCCAGTCAATCAAAGCAGCTCCGAGCATCCTCCAGTCAATGTCAACTCTAGCCATATGAATCAGACTGCCAAAGCCATAGGACTCCAAATCTCGAATCTCATAAGCTGACAAGCTATCAAGCCAAGCAAGCAGTCGTGGCGAGCAAGAAGAACGAGGAAGCAGCTGACAAGTCCTCACCGGTATCCCCTCCAGCACAAAAGGCCCAGAAATCGAGGACAACTCATCGAAGATCGGAAGGTCAACAGGCGAAGGAGAAGGAAAAGCTGGGACCTCTGCAGACTCGACAGCCCCTGACCTGCCCTCAGTGATGGCTATGTCTGATATAGTCGCATCGCTGTCTGAAACTGTCATAACCTCAGCCGCATGAGAAGACTCGCCCACCTCATGAACAGAGTGCGCAAAGGGCCGATGACCAAAAGAAGGATAATGCTCACAACCAAAAGAGCCATCAGTGAGGATCACACCGCACATCGTGGCATCCTGGCTAATCTGACCGTCAAAGAATACATCTGAACCATCAAAAAGGGTCCGAGCAGCCCCGATCGAAGAATCAACGGTCAGATCTAGACCTGCGGCCCCCTCCAACAGAAAATCATGTATCCAGTCACCATCCTGGCGGATCAAAGGGATCATCGAGGCATCTACACCGTCCATCATCAGGGGGACATCATCAATGATCACATCAAGTCCACCCAAGCAAGTATACCGCACATCTCGGCCCTCATCCAGAGCATCCAAACCGTCAAAGGTACCATCTGAGCCATCCATACCATCCAGACATGAGATCAGCCCATCTATGTCCCTCATAGTCCCATCATCACCGTCCATCACATCATCCATGGGACCCACATTCAAGGGATGCATAGCCTCACCTATGTCCCATCCCATCATCTCATCCATACCATCCATTTCTCCCATAATGAGGGCCCCATTCAAATCAGAAAATCCAGCCATCCCACCATTAATGGAGCTATTCAAAGCTCCATCAACCACCATCCCAAGCCCCTCATCAATGCTTCCATTCAATGCCCCATCTACCCCATCCATTAAAGGCATTTCCCCATTATCAAAGCTCAATTGAAAATCTGAAGTGTGGGACCCACCTTGGACAGCCCCCACAGCCCCCAAATCTCCACCATCCATTGCCCAAGAAAGGACAAAATGAGAAGAAGACAAGATGAAGAGAAAAGACAAGGGGACAAGAAGATTCATGGCTGGAATCGAACGGTCCAGTACAGGGAATGTGGGGACAGCAGCAACAGACAGCAGAGGATGTCCGAACCAGAGCCAGCCCAGGCCGCTCAAGAGACGAGCCTTGGGCGGCCTGCCCTGGGCCGCCCGTACGGACGCAGATCCCCTCTCTCCGCGGGATTGGCTCCGGGGCTTTTGGTAGGTGAGGCTGACAGTCCACGTCAGCAGATGGCGCTCCGTGGGCCTCCCAAGGCTCCGGTCCACTCCAGATTTCGACTGAAGATGATCAAGATCATACAAAAGGTGCCCCACTGGTCCAATCACGAAGCAATGTGGCCGGAATATGGTTGATCAAGCCAAAGAAGGAGGAAAGTGATCAAGTGGGGGCCACAAGCAATCCAAGCCATTCAAAGACTAGATCATCATGATCTAAACCATTGAAGAACCTACATGAGCCATGAAACAACAAGATCAAAGGTTTGATCATCACAAGAAGGGCCAGAATCCAAGATCTAATCATCAAGTGGGCCCACAAAGCCAAATCAAGCGATCAGAGACGTTCAAGCCATCATCCACACCATGAGAAGCATTCCTAACCTCACAAATCATCAAAAGAAGTGCCCCAAAGTAAAGCTAAGGTCTCAAGTGGGCCCACAGGGCCAAATCCATCAATCTGAACCATTCAAGGGCCAAATCATCAAGATCCAAACCATTGGAAAGCTTACACAAGTCATGGAACAACAAGATCAAAAGTCCAATCATCAAAAGAAGGGCTAGAATCCAAAATCCAATCATCAAGTGGGCCCCGCAGGGCCTAAAACAAGCGATCTAAACCGTTCAAGTCATTGTCCATGCAGTTGAGGAATCACAAATCATGAAGGAATGAGTCAAGAGTCAAAACATCCAGACATCACCAAGGAATTTGGGAGAAATTAAAGCCTATATATTCATCCAAAAGAGCTTGATACAAAAGGAGTACCATCTAGTACTCGCTCAAGCAAGGGCTGTGGCTCCTTCATCCAATTGTCCCAGCGATCCCTAGTACCTCGACCTTTGATAGCAGGAAGAGGTTGATGCTCCATAGCTAGGGAACACATGTGGTCCCCTCGGCGGACAATGAAAGCAGGATCATCCTCGTCAACCACTTGGTGGCCCCTAGTACCATCCGCCATGGAATCCTACAAGCTTGGCAAGGTAAGTCCCTATCCTTTACCCATTAAAATCCAAATTCTCATCCAAGAAACCCATGGGATTGGACTCACATTCAAATGCAAAATCTAAAGTCCAACTCCATGTGTCACTTAGGATATGTGTTGGGCCCATTGGAAAAAGTAAGGCCCACCTTAAAGAGGGTGGCATGGCATGCCTCAGGTAAGAAAAGTCCATCATCCAAGGACACATTTTGGACAACAAATGCACTCAAGTGCCATGAGATCAACTAAGGATGAGAGTCCTACTACACATGAGAAGTTCCTCTTCAAAGTCCACATGTGGCCAAGGATTGACTCACTTTTATGCCAAGGTCATGATTCTCACTTAGGATGTCTCCATCTTTTTACACATATGCATGGACAAGTGGGGAATAGAAAGGAAACAGGTCCCCAAGAGCAACCCAAATGCCTCATCTCAATGGATTGAAGAGAGCACATAGCCCACTTGAAGAACATGAGGACCCATTCATGGGTTAACCATGGGCAACCTTATGTGCCTCATCTTGATGAAAGTTTGGACCATGAAAATACAACAAGGAGGTCTACCCACAAACATATGAATCAAAGAAGCTAAGGGTAGAAAGTTGATGCACATAGCCCACATGAAGAATCAAAGTTGAAAATGCCCATGAAAAGGTAAGTTTGGGCAACTTATGTGCACCAACTTTTTCACCAAAGGGGAGACCATTTGAGCACAAAAGAGCATGGCTTGATGAGTCACCCAACCATCATGAAAATGGATAAGAATGTTACACATAGCCCACTTGAATATCAAAATCCAAAATGTCCCAAGGCATGGGACAAAAATGGGCAACCTATGGGTATCATTCTTTCCCACAAATGGAAAGAAAAACCACTCATACTTAAAATGATGGTGGAATGACCCACCAAGCCCCAAAGAAAAGATCAAGGAGCCATGGTTGTATGGATAGCTCACTTGAGAATCATCCATTTGAGGATGATAACATCTAAGGGAAACTCTTGAGAACCACATTCCTACCACAAAGGAAGCCATTTGAACTTAGTGAGATTGTGGGAACAACTCACTCATGGGACTTGTAGATGGTCAAGTAACTCAAGACCTCCATCCATCAAGAGAGAAAGCATGAAAAGAAAAAGCCTACATGAACAAAGTGTAGTGTGGCACACATGGTTCAAAGAAGTGCCCAAGTTTCAATGAAGGCCCAAAAGCCCATCCACATGAAAAACTCCAAGGAGCCCACCACACTTTGTGCAAAGATGTACATCATAATCAAAGAAATAGTGGAAGACTTGGGCTACTTGTCCATATAAGCCCACCTAGGAAAACTAGCCCACTTGAGATCCAAAATGAAGAATGGGCTAGCCACCTTGATCCATACACATGTAAAGAAAGATGGGGTCACCCAAAGTGAGCCCCATGAGCCCAAAACTTGAGATGGGCCCTACCATGCCCATGGGCCCAAATCTTGAAAAGAAGAGGGAAAAGAAAGGATAGTTCCAAAGGAAAAATGACAAAGGCAAGAAAGCATGAGGGAGCCCAAAATGAAGCATTGGGCCCATCAAATACACCAAGGGCCATGACTTCACTTTGAGCCCATTTGATACACATGAAAAGAGGCCCAACTCCCATGAAAAAGATAGAGTATTTTGCCATTCACACTTGATGACATGGCAAAATTACTCCTTACATGCACATGGAGGGAGTGTGAAAAAGGAAAAAATGATGAAGTGGAGAGCTTGCAATATCCTTCTCCAAGCACCACCTTTGAAAGACTTGAGATCTAAGAAAAGATCAAGAATGCTTGGGCCCACCTTCACACCCCTTTGAATAGCTACATGAAAAAGAAAAAGGATCATGAGAAGAGACAATGAAGATGGAAAAGGACAAGAAAGAGAAAGGAAGTGGTCCATACCTTTACCACTCACCAAAGAAGGACCACCTTGCTGTCCCAAGATTTCTCTAAGGCCCACCACTTGAAAAGAGCAAAGGACCACCAAAGAAGAGAGAGGAAACTTGAAGAAAGAAAGAGTATGAGAGAGAGAAGAGAGAGATTGCACGTTTGAGGGGGGGAGGGTGCCCCATGTTATATAGAAAAGGGGAAGGCACCCTTTTACCCAGCCCCCTGAAGAGACCAGGAGGCAGAGACCGGGCGGGCGGCCCATGGGAGGCCGTCCTAGCCTCTACCTAGGTGAAACGACCTCCCTCTCCCTCTCCTTGGGAAGAACTCCTCCTTGGGAAGGGTGGTTGCAAGTGAATCTTGTACCTTCATGTAAGAATGAAGTGATGGAAGAGAATGGTGAGAAAAAAGAGAAAATCTCACCAAAATCTCATCTCATGAGAAATGGGTGAGAAATTGGGTGGATGATGTGGAAAAGTTCCATGGAATTTTCAAGAAAAAGAAAGAAGAATTTGACTTGGTCAAACAATGATCTCAACCATCCAAAGGCATGACCAGATGATCCAAACCATTCCAAGAAGAATCCCAAGAATCTCCGCCCTTGATTACTGTTCACATGTATGAGTTTCTAGTCCGAAGACCTTAAACTACGTCGGGACCAAGATCCCGAGGGATTGTCAATAAAACCGGCATCAGTCTTCTTCAAGATCTGGTGGCTCCGGACATTTTCAGAAAACCAAAAAAATATATACAGCACTTGTACAGTTTCTGGTCCGAAGACCTTAAACTACGTCGGGATCAAGATCCCGAGGGATTTTTAATAAAAATGGGTATCGATCTCGACCATCAAAATCAGAATCGATGACCCAGAATTTTTTCTAAAAAAAACAAAAAATGTCTTTCCTCTTTTAAAGTTTTGGGTCCGAAGACCTTAAACTACGTCGGGATCAACGTCCCGAGAGATTTTTAATAAAAACCAACATCGATCCCAGCCTTTCAGGCCAAGATCTGATGATCTGGATCATTTCGAAAAAACAAAAAAATGTGTTTGCCCCCCCCCCCCCCCCCCCCCCCCCTTTTACTAAGTCTGGGTCCGAAGACCTTAAACTACGTCGGGATCGACATCCCGAAAGATTTTCAATAAAAGCCGGCGTCGGTCTTGTTTGCTCACATCAAGATCAATGACTCCGGACATTTTCAAAAATCATAAAAAATATATTACCAGCCCCGCTTTCAAAGTTTTGGTCCGAAGACCTTAAACTACGTCGGGATCGACATCCCGAGAGATTTTCAATAAAAACCAGCATCAGTCTGGATTGTCCATCCGCTGACAGCGGACATTTTTCCAAAAACAAAAAAAACAAAAAAAAACATGTTTGCCCCTCTTTTGTACAGTTTCATGGTCCGAAGACCTTAAACTACACTGGGATTAATTTCTCGGGGGACCTTTCTCGCTTTCAACTAAAAACCGGCATCGGCCTCGACCGTTGGGATCATGGTTCGATAACCCGGATCATCTCAAAAATACCAAAAATATTTTAAAGCTTTCCATAAAAATCAGTGTCAATCTCGATTACTCGAGTTGAAGTCTGGAACTTTTTCAAAACAAAAAAATATATACAATATAAAACAAAAAAAGTTTTCATCACCAGTTTTGATCCACCAATTTATCCCCAGTGGTCCGAAGACCTAAAACTACACTGGGATTAACTTCTCGGGGGCTTTCTTTCCTAACCTGTTCCGGACATGGCTGACACTTGATCGTACGGGTGTCTGGAATCTTTTAAACAGGTAAAGGCTGAGGCGGGCAGAACTCCGCAATCCTGTTCGTGTTGAACGCACCGTGATAGACAACCTTGAGTTGGAAGTCGCTGTTGAAGCTGACGGATGTTCCCTGTTCCTAGAACTCATGAAGGGGATTAAGGCTGTTGGGAGGTGAAGCTCACCCTCACGGAATTGTGAGCAACGTAAGACCCCAAACTGGATTGACTAAGGGAAATGTGAGGATGTGGCTCATCTTGTGGCCGAAGGAGTCCGTCGGACGATACGTGGTCTATGTGCATTGCACATGAGGAACAGGCAACTTTGTGGGTGTGTTGACTGAAAACCCTCAAAATCTCCTCATCCGAAGATGTAAAACTACGGCACTTAACTGTGTGAGACTCGTCTTGCTCGCTGACGTAAAATGGATCGGGTGCCTTACCAGCAGTAGAAGCTGGAAGTGGATGGAAATTCCATATCTTTTCCCTGCATTTCAGAAAAATCACAAAATACAAAAACATTGCAAAATCATCTCTTCAAAAATCACAAAAATATTTCCATCAAATATCTGCAAAAATCACAAAAATATTTCCCTTGCTTTCAATCAAAATATTTCAAAAATCACAAAAATATTTCCTGTGTTTTCAATAACCGATCTCTACCCTGACCGCTCAGGTAAAGATTCGGATCCACATATTTACAAAAAAATCACAAAAATTAGCATCCCCAGCACTACAATTCAGGAGTCTTGAACTCCGCTCACTTCATAGTATGGGATGACGGATCCAATCGCCCGCAAATTGGAATCTTGACCAAAACGGGCAACCAAACACCATCTCAATCACGTGTATGCCCAGAAGAACATCTTGAAGTCGAATGATATCCTCGTACATTCTCATTAGCAAAGAAACAGCATCTTGGGACGATGGACCAGATCGACCACGGGTCGGGATCTTGACCAATCCGCTGTCCAAATCTCCGTATCAAAAAGAAAAATCCCCAAGGGAGTACAACCCTGCAAGCAATAAGCTCAAAATTCTCTGCATCTCTAGCAAAAGCAAAACCATCAAACTGAAAGATAATGAGCCAAAGCCATGCATTCATCATGCATCTCCATGCATCAGCATCCATCGCATCAGTCATCATGTTTACCTGCTTTCAAAATAAAGGCCGGTTAGCCAAAGACCCCACAGGCATCCCTAGTGGAGGCACGTGCAAACCAGGTTCCCATTTCAAAAAGACAAAAAAATATTTCTATTTGCAAATAAAAACCCCACGGAGTATCACTCCCCAGAGTGGGTGTCTTTTCAAAAATCCAAAAATATTCTCCCAGTAGAGCGTTCTGCCTCCAAAACACCAGGAGATCTTCCATATCTCTGGGTAGGAGCCAACGCAAAAATCAAATAAGATCCAATGTCTCGCGGTTTCCCCGGAGATCATCGGATCCAATGCACTCAAAGTACGGTCGAACTGAACTCCAGTGTCAGTGCGGTCGTACCACATGCCAAGATACGAAAAGATGAAAAGCCAAAAGGCTCGGTCAAAGAAACCATTTGAACAGGTGGAAACGATGAATTGTAACCCAAGTATCAAAATCAGCAGATTGAGTGGAAAGAGTTCACCCGCACATACCTAGGCGTGGATGCCTGAAGTACCTTGACTGAGTCCAAGTCGGCGTAGTAGAATCCCGTAAGACTATCGGACGCAGGGCGTCTAACCACTTTGACAGTCAAGCGAAACAAGTACTCCTGGAGTGATCTGGGAAAACATCAAACATCACACAATCAGTCTCAGGGTCAGCATCCTCGTAAGACTAACGGACGCAGAGGCTCTGCTGTACCTTCCCGATGTTAGTACCGATCGGGAATGGAAGGGTTGCGATTGGGTACCCAGGTTGCAGCAAACTGCAGGGACAATCGCAACGTTTTCTCCAAACTCTCGCGGTATGTGCGAGTTATCAATTTCCAGACAATCAACTGACTCAGATACAAAGGACAACAAAGATTCCAGACCACAATCAAGGAAAGAATGAATTGCAAACCAAGCATCAAAACCAGCAGATCGGGTGGAAAAGCCCACCCGCACATACCTAGGCGTGGATGCCTGAAGTACCTTGACTGAGTCCAAGTCGGCGTAGTAGAATCCCGTAAGACTATCGGACGCAGGGCGTCTAACCACTTTGACAGTCAAGCGAAACAAGTACTCCTGGAGTGATCTGGGAAAACATCAAACATACAATCAATCACAGGGTCAGTAACCTCGTAAGACTGTCGACGCAGAGGCTCTGCTGTACCTTTCCGATGTTAGTACCGGTCGGGAATGGAAGGGTTGCGATTGGGTACCCAGGTTGCAGCAAACTGCAGGGACAATCGCAATGTTTTCTCCAAACTCTCGCGGTATGTGCAAGTGAGCGATCTCCAAACAATCAACTGGCACAGATGCAAAAGCAAGCAAAGATTTCAGACCATGATCTATGAATGACCAGGTCAGAAGTGGGGTGTCCACTCGCTTTGGCATTCGGTTGCACGCAACCTCTGCCAAAGAGGGGCATCTGTAGACACCCCACCTTCGGCTACACTGTTGGTAGAGATAGCTGGTTGAACGGAGGACCATACCCCCAAATCCCAAGTCCAAACTCAGCCAAACTCACCCTTGTAAGCCCCATTCCATAGCCCAGTTCAAGCCTGAACCCAGTCAACCCAGTCCTAAACACCGCCCTGAAAAACCCCCCATAAAAAAGGCCAGTCAAAAAATCCCAAAAAAAGTCAAACTCACTGGGTCAACTCGCTGAGTTAACCCGCTGAGTCAACCCGTCGAGTCAACCCGTCGAGTCAAAACACCGAGTCAACCCGTCGAGTCAACCCGTCGAGTCAAACCACCGAGTCGACCCGATGAGTCAACTCACTGAGTCGACCAGCGAGTCCAACAGCAGCCCCGAGGGAACGGCCGTACTCGCTGGAAACCGAGGAGCGGCCGTACGGGCGGCCCATGGCAGGCCACCCGGACGAAATTACGACTTCTGCCACTCTCTGCTGCTATAAATACCCCCCTCCCCTTCTCATTTCAACAGGCCATTCGAGTCCATTTCAGCCCGAGAGCTCTGAGTCCATCTCTTCACCCTTTAGCCCATTTTCCCACCAAGGAGAGCTCGAGTGAGGAGAGTCTAACCCTGGTCCAGCCCAGCCTGACCACTGGTCCAAGCCTCTCAAGCCATCTAAGTCCTAATCCAGCCACTCGAAGCCAATCCTTGCGACACCTCCGTCCACCCAGCTACTCTTTTTCCAGCATCATCTCATTCGCATCTAGCATAAGTGCAACATTTACTTTTCTTCCAACCCCCCTGCTTCACTACAAGCACCTTGATTACTCAAACACACATGCATATGTCTTTATATTAAGCACCTGTCAGTTCGAGCGTATGCTCTGGGCTTGCCCGTTGTTGGAACCTGCCCATCAGAAACTCTTACTGTTCAGACCTGCATTCACGCTTCACCATAAAACACTTTGATTACTCAAGCACACAGGCATATGTCTTTATATTAAGCACCTGTCAGTTCGAGCGTATGCTCTGGGCTTGCCCGTTGTTGGAACCTGCCCATCAGAAACTCTTACTGTTCAGACCCGCATTCATGCATCATGTCATTCATGAGAATATACGAGGATTAAATTAGACTTTCAAGTATTCGATCGATTCTGTGAAGTAGAGACCGTACTTCGGTACGGGCAGTGTGTGGGGTGCTTAACCTCTTCCCACCCTGTAACCGTGATCCCTTACCTTGAATCTCTGACCGCAGATCAACAGGAGTCATTTTAGAGGAAGGAATCTTCGGATTCCCTTCTCTAACGTTTCTACGGGGTCTAGCCGACTGTAGATTCGAAGTAACTGGCTAGTGGCGACTCTGGTCTTATATAAATTCATTTAAGCACATCCAGCTCAATACGACAACCAAACAAAGCCCTCGAGAACGAGGCAAGCCAGTGGCACAAACGGCGATTTCGCACTCACGCACCTCTTCTTCTTCTTCTTCCGAAAGGAAAGGGAGAATGACGTCTTGTGGGAGCGCGGAGAAATCGGCGAGGGTCCACACAAACATACAACAAATGTGATTAGCTGATGCCCAACATTCTGTTCATGTGGGGCCCATTGCTGTAAGAGCTAACAGATTCCATCTGGATTTGAGTAATTGGGTAAGACAAATGTTGCAGAGCACTTTCCCCAAGGGACTCATGGATGGAACTTGTGAACATGGAACAAGCACATGGGATCCAGGCTACTCATTGAGTGGCTAGTCCATGTGGATGCAATAGGGCTTGCAAACTGGACTTTATTTTGGATTGTTTGCTAAAAATTAGCAAAACTTTATTTCGGATTATTTTACTGCTTTTGTTTAACTAATCCACACAGATTTCTATTGTGATTTGGCATATTTGTGCCTAGGAAGTCCTTGTATCTGTTTCAAAGTTCATCTCAACGTATTTTTTTCCTATAAATTTGTTTGGATTCATAATTCATAAATCTGCATTGGTTCAGTTGAGTTCCAATTCATAAATCTGCATTGGTGAACTAATGAGTGATTTGTTTTTTTTTTTTTTTTTTTTTTGTCTTTTTCAGAAGTTGTATTGATAAATTATATATTTCTAAACTGAAGCTAACTTTGTCTAACAGGGTTCTTCTCGGTCTAGCCTCCTTAGTGAGGCTAACATCAACCTTGTTGATTATTCAGATGTATGTAAACAGTTTACGCCTGACATTCTTTTCAGGTTTGAAGTGTTTACAACTGAATAACTCTACAGGCATCCAAACAACACTTTAGGTGCAGGATTTGGCCATTGTTTGTGATGGGCTGTCTTCATTTGCTGTTCATTTTGCTTTGAGCTTGTGTCAACTCAATCAAAATTAACCATCTAATATCTTACATGTGGCAGGTTGGGTAGTGGATCCTGACCGTCTATCTATCGAGACCACACTCATAAGATCCTATCCATCAGATCAAGGTCTTCAGATGGATGGTAAAGGATGAAATAGTTTGTTGTTCAATGAGAAACAATGATGGACAGGACCATCCAATTGCTGCATTTTTCAACCATGGACCATCTAAAGATAGTACTAAGTAGATGGACAGTCCAGATCCACAACCTGATCGTCTACCTTTAAGGTACTAACAACTAAAGCACAAGGTGCATTGGTTGCAACTTAGACAAATTTTAGTTAGTTTTTGCGAATGTCTTATTCATTGCAATTTGCTAGGATGTAACTGGCTTTTGCTTTTCTCATTCCTTTTCTTGTTTCAACAACTCTAGACCAAATTATATTTATTTGTGCAATGATGTTGGGATGTAATGTTTCTTCTTTCTCTCTATTTCTGTTTTAGGATTTTAAATTTTGTTATAATGTGAAGTTTGGGAGAAAATGGGAGATTGAGCAGCAAGATGGGTTGGTGCATCGAGCTGATCAAGGATCAGTTGCCAATGGGCATTCTTCAAATACGGTGGTTATAAATGGGAATAGAAACATAAAAAACACATCTGATATGACCATTTTTAGCAGTTCTGGAGTCAGGTACACATCAAAATGATGCATACAAGTTTAGCACTTCTCTCTTTTTACATGAATGAGTTTTTACATGAATGATACTCATCATGTTAACTAACCTGACTGCTATTATGTCTAGTGAGGTTAGTTAATCTTTTGTCTCAAGCATGTCTGACTATGTCCATGCCTAGAACTCTAGTTCTAGTCCAGCAACTAGCCTTACCATAGCACCTTTTTAGCCAAAGAAAGAAAAAATCTAGTAAATCTAGTATTCTAGACTATCTTTGGCTAAGGATGCAAACATTTGAAGAAATTCCAGATTGGAAGATCCTTGCCATCGAATCTTTGGACATTTTTCTAAGAAATTGTTGTATTTATGCTTACTATCAATTTGTGGGGTGCCTTTAATCTGGCAGACATTTGAGAAATACCACATGCACAATACAGACCGTAAGATCAATGGTCCATCTGTGACGTTTATCTGTTTTGGTGAGAAAGGGGTTTGATTAGATTTATCAGGATCTTTTTTTTTTTTTGGCTAAGGATAATTATCTGTTTTGGTGAGAAAGGGGTTTAATTAGATTTTTCTACTTTGTGTTTCTGGTGTAAAAATTAGTGAATTTTGAGATAGGGATCACTCCGCTTTGATCAACGGACCATGTCAAGGGTCTAGATGGTCAGAGAAGACCCACACACAGTTGGTGGACCCCACAAAGATGGGCCCCACAAGATCTATTAGAACATGTTTTCAGTTTTCAGGTTGTGCAGAAATTGGTCTGGCCCATTTTTGGGTCTGATTCACGATCACATGGGGTCCACTTTGGGCAAGAGGATGTGACCTTTTGATAGCCCTATGTATGGACATCAAAACCCCTAATGTGGGGCCCGCTGAAAGTGTGCATGGAATTTATAGTGCAAGGCCCAATATGGGTACTTGGAATTTCTGCACAGTTTCTGCACAACTATTGCTGGCTCCAATTTTGGGCGTTGTTCACCGATCACATGGGATCCACTTTAGGGGTGTAGGAGGTCATTTATACTCTCACTTATGAGGGCTAAAAAACCTCAGTGGTGGTTAACCAAATGAGTATTTGTAGGGTTTGCCACAAGGGTCTAAAAATGAAGGTTTGCCCCAAAACACAGGATTTTCAGAACTAGTGTGATTTGTTACGAGTTTTCATCTGTTTATGCGTAAAATGACATGATTTGTCCATCTTAACTTGCCTGGCTGTTCTGTCCATCTTGTATTTGAGATTTGGGATACAACGAGGCAGCAGCAGCTGCTATTGTTTACGATATAATAAATCTGGTATATGAAAAAACTTACCAATATGTAGTTGGATGTATATGTGGGCTGATTTTGTTTGGGGACTCATTCATTTGGAAACATGCCATTTATTACTTTCTGTTTCAGTCACTCTATTTTTGCGTATTCGATTGTATAAATTTGGAAGGCATTTTATATTCTTAAATGAGTTTGTGCAGTGAAAACTGATGCTCTTGGTATGTTGGAATTTTGTTTTGGCTCAAGGTAATATACATAATAGGCTGACCAATGGCCTATATACAAACAAAAAAGATTAAAAAAAAAAAACTCTCCTATTTTGCATCTTGTGGCTATTTTATTTTTATACAGGACAAGCTAGTCTGAGTTTGTAGCAAGTGTCAACAAGTATCTTGAAGCTCAGAACCACAAACTCTTTGTTGGTATGAGCTTCAAGATGAGATTTTGAGGGCGAGGAAGCTCTCTAGAGAAATAATATTGTATTGGTTGTGTTTATGGTTTTGATATTATAAGAAATATGTGCGACTTAGAAACAGTTATATAGTTCCATTTTATTGGTTTAGCTTGTGTTGATGTATCGAATTACTTTTTACTGTTTAATTTGTGACTTGGAAATGTTGGATGTGCGACGGATTCTGTTTGTCCTAGCAATCCATTTAGTCGTTTGAAAATGGATAATCACTAACAATGGTCCATAGTTAATGGTTAATTTGCTGAATGGTCAAGAACAAGCTGATTTGGGGTGTGGGTTGGTATCTCTCATGTAATATGTTCAGCCAACTGATTGAGGTCTGGATCACCAATAGGTAGGCCCCCCATGAATGATATACAGGACCTTACTAATCCAATTATCATTTTTCAGCTAAACTTGAGCAGAAAAAACTATGGTTTTTTTCTTTACTTGGCCAGTCTTATAATTACAAATCTTTGTGTTATTACTCTTGACCAAACAACACAATTTCATATTCTTGTAGAAAATGTGCTTCTATGCAAGCATTTGTTGCTATTTTACTAATTGTTTGCTTCATGTGCTGAAACTGCAGGATCTGATGCAAGTTCCACCAATTTTCATCATTGCTATCATAATACCAGCTGTACAGCCTTTACTTTTTCAATCACAGCATAGCTTCACAGCTGGCTCAACCGGAGGTAGTTCAATATGAAAAACTCGCCTGCTTATCATTATGACATTTTATTTCTTGGGTTCATGGTATATGTCTGGTTTTAAATATCGCCAATTCATTTATGTAAACTCCATCCTTGTCGTTATTTTATCAATAGCTTAATTAGTTCTTTCAAAATCATGATTTCAGGTTCTGCTTTGCGGTTTGTTTGGAATTCCTCATTCGAATGGGGTCGTCCCGCAATTTTCCCATGCACACTAAAAGCCCTGCTGTTTTAGAAAGACAGCTTAACTGGAGGGTTTCAAAAGATTTTGTTGCTGCATTGTTGATTGAAAGACTAATATAGTTTCTTGCTGGTGTAATTGGATATTTAAGATGTCCGCAGCTAGTTCCCAAGATGTAAGAAATTCAATATGCAATAAATGATGGATGTGTGAATTAGAAATGGTTAGTTTAGTTTATGTATTGAATTGATTTGTATTGCTTTGATGATATCAGGTGTAAGAAATTCAAAATGCAACAAATGCATGATGATTTTTTTTTATTTTTAAACATTAACGACGGACCAGATCCGTCGACGATTTACAAGAAAACTGACGGATCCTAGTATTATCGACGGATTTGGTCCGTCGTTCTTTTTACAACGACGAATAGAATCCTTTGCTGGAACGACGATGGTTTTGGAGGTTACGACGGATTTGGTCCGTCGTTTATTTAACGACGGACTATATTCGTCGTAATTTACCGACGGATTTGGTTCGTCGTTTATGATTAACGACTTGCAAAAGAACGTGTGACCATGCGACGGACGAAATTCGTCGTTAATGGCAATTAACGACGAACTTGGTCCGTCGTTTTTTTGCGAAATTGGCGTAGTGAGAAGCAAGAAATTCGGTCGACGGAGTCCAGACCGGTTCCAAATCCGGTCGACCGATTTAGCTTCTAGTCAACCAGTTGTTGTTGGAATGGCCCTGATTGGGCTATTTTCTTTTTATTTTTTATTTTTCCAAAAGTGGCTTAAACCTTAAGCTTTTTTAAGGTCTATGGGACCAAGACCTATTAAAAAGAGTATCTAATCATGTCCCAATGTATCTAGAACATGAAGGAGAGAGAGGGGCTTAAGGATGAAGCATTTCTACACCGGATTCTCTAAATTTTCTTTGCTTTCTAGTTATTTTTCTGTTTTCGTTTCGAGAGATTAGTTCAATCATTCTTATGGTTGGCTAAACCTCTTAACTAGGGCTAAGAATGGAAGCTCGTAATCCTTCCATGATGTTTATGCCTATTTGATTCAAGGATTTTTGGATTAAACGATGATTTTTTGTTGATTGATTTGAATAAAAGTGATTGTTTTAGATTACTCGGGAGAGCCATTGTTGATTATAGTTACTTTAGATACTCTTGATTTTCTAATATTGATTATTTGGGTTTAAACACATATACACACGTGCGGTCATGTGATTTGATAAAAAATCTTACGGTAATGCCCGAGGACATTCAATTCCCAAGTTGGTGAAAATCTGGGGCGTTACAATCTACCCCCCTTAAAAACAATTTCCCCCCTGAAATTGACTAAGGCTTTTATTAGGTTTGTGTTTAACGAGTCATCTATAGGGATTCAACTCAAACTTATTGTTGGGCCCATTTTTAATGATCTTATCTACTTATATGACTTGATCTAGCTCTTGAATCCTAATTCTTCCCTTTTGACAAGTTTATTACAACTGTTCCGATGATGACTCAAATCCTACTTAGGGATTTAATCCTATGTTTCGATCCTGAGATTGTGGACTATGGGATCACCATACTTCTGATTTGCCACAATGATCGGATGGACGCATATACTAACCTAACTAAACTGGACTCATAATGTTCTTCCGCCCTTAAACTATTTTTAACCTCGAGATTTAAGAATTTACATATGGATCTGTATATTAGAACGAGTTGTAAAATGTTTTCTTCCTCTCATCGACGATGTGTACTATGGCATTGGTATCTACAGTTATAGAAAGGAGAAAAAAATGATGGGTGTTGGGTCGATTTTAAGGACAGGTGTGAGTTTGTAGCGAGAGATTTAATTCTACTAAAAGGAAGGACTTTTGCCGTAGTCCCAATTTAAACCTATTAAACAATTCTAGCTTAACACTGCCAGATGATCTATACACTACAAGTACATAGGGAAATCGGATAAAATCGACTAACAGGCAAATTATCTCTCTAAGTTCCTATGCTCAATCCATAGGTCAAAATGAGCTGTGATTTGGGGCCTAACTTTCTAATTATTTGATATCCATTTGGAGAATTTCCTAAGGCTTAAATTCTTATTATCTATCTTTAATCATTTCCAAGGGTGAAGTAACAAATTTTTAGTTATTAGTGGTCAGGCTAACATGGAAAGAAGGTTTTAGTAGGTCTGAGTCGGATACATCGATTTCTTACCTGAAAGGTAGAAAGTTTGTCCTATCATTTCCTAATCCTGGTAGAATTCATTCTTCTACTCTGCCAAGCAGTGAGTTCATTGATAACTACCAAGATTGAGAATTTGATTCAAACAGCGAATACTTCACTCAACTATAGTTACACCAATCCATGTTCACTTATTGTAATAAATCCTTAGAGAAACAAGTTCCAAGGAGCAGGCTAATCGAACCTAGCTTCCCACTAAACTTAAATGGTTTTGACGTCCAAACGGCCATCCTACAAGTTCCCAAGGGAGCCTAGAATTCATATCTCTCCATCAACGGATCTCTTATATCGCTAAATACTCTACATTGCCGGATTTTCCTAGATCTAGGAGTATCCCTTCCAGGTCAAAACACTAATCCTAAACTTCCCAACTTCTGATTGTTGTTGTTTATATAATTCTCATTCCCAAGGTCCTAGTTATCTCAAAACTCCGCTCTGATATCATCTTGTAACGCCTCGAAAATCGGCATCCAAGTAAGGAGACTCCGATCCTGAGTTCCCGAGTGTTAACTTAGAAAAATGCTTGTTTGGGAATGTCACATGTTGAAAATGCTCCCACATGTGTCCTTAATCAGATTTACATTCATTCTGTTTACAAATAATTAGAGTAATGCATTTCAATTAGTGGATCATAAGCAAAGCGGAGATAACGAAATCCAGATATACAGGGGTAACACCAAAGAGGTACAGTTCAAATGCAGTGTCAGTCCATATGAGAATTATACGAATCATAATAGATGTAATAGGAAGGGAAAATACAACTACCAAAAGGGACGACGCTAAAAGTCTACAAGGCGCTCCAAGCGCACCACTAAATGATCCTATTCCTGGAGCATCTGCATATGTCAAATAAAAGGCGTCAAACACCAACGTAGTGAAGAAATATCCCAAAGATTATACTTAGGATATTTTAATTACAAACAGGTTCACATGAGTATGCTATTCTTAAGCATGTTATCACTAACACACAATTACTAAGCAGGTTGTACATGTTATGCACTCAAGCAGGCACAGGCAATGAAAGCATAGCAAAGCAATCCATTTTCTAAACTAGTTGATTAATACAAGGAATGCATGAGATTAAAATAAAAAAATGATGCGCTGGTCTTTCTAACCATCGACCAACCACCCCACAAGTGCATGCATGTCCCCGAGAAAATCACATAAGGAGCTCAAGAGGTAGCACTGGTGCCACATCAAGAAACCAGGCACCCACGAATCCCCCTCAAATGCAATGTCATGTATGCATGATTAATTCAAGTATTTATTAGTCTAATACATCCAGCAAATTGGTGAAGCTAGAATTCCATCATTGTATCTCAAAGTCTAACTAGGACCATTTGGCTCCCTATGGTGCGACACCAATCATCGCCAATAACCCCACGATCCAAAGTTCAGTTATTTTTCCATGAAAATATGATCTGGCCATGACTCGTTAGCCACATCAAAATCAAGCGAAAGGGCTCATCACCCAAATCTCAAATACGATTAATTAATTCGGAAGTGCAGGGGTGTCACTTAGAATTAAACCAATGCACGCCCAGGTCGTTCGAAAGGTGTACAGGAATGCTAACATTGGTCAGGGTCATATTTTTCACAAGGGCCATTCAAATAATGATATCACATCTATCAATGCTCATTGGTCACTATGGGGAGGCACCACCGCAACGTAGGCTGACAACTCAAACACAATTTCCCGTACCACCATGCCTGGCTCATGAGACTTGATGGATCATGTTGGACTATTTACAATAAGAACGATGGTATTCCAGATTCAACCAATCAAATCGAAGAATGATTAACTCAGAGTGAAACTTATTCAGTGGACCTAAGTGGACAATGACAAACCGACAGTGGCCACTATCGGTCCACCGAGTTCTGTTTAGGTTGGTCAAATAAGCTTGTGACTTCCAATAAATAGGTAGGCAGTACACTAGTTAAACAATTGTCAGAGCTTAATCTAAAGCAACAATAAGCAATTTAATACCACATCAAGGCACATCAACCGTACAATAATTAAAGCACCTGGCCCGACCGATCCAAAGGAACTGGATGACATAGGGCATCACATACATTCACAAGCATAGACACATTTTAATATGTAAATTTATACCATTTAGGCATTTCATCGAGGATGTTATCAACAAAACAACAAAGGCATTGTATTAAACATGTTATCCACTCATCCACAATTAGTAAATAAATTATGTTATTGAAGCGATTCTAGCATTTATAAAACAAGCAAATTCAACAAATTCAAGCAATCATTAACCAAAATGTGTCGAGCCAAAGCTTAAGGGTAGATCTTCACCTTAAAATTGAAATTGCTTGATTCGAATATGACCCAAGTGTCGAAAATTTGAGGAAAACCACAAACACCTACATTAAATCACAGTTCTAGAGTTAAAGGCTTAGGATTTTATTTTAATCAAATGTCTAATTAGGGTTTAGGGCTTAGATACCTCGAATTTGAAAAAACCTCAAATCGATTTGATGAATCAGGGCCCGAGTTCGATGTACAATAGAATCTACACGACCCATGCATAAATATGGCTTTTGTCATGGCATGAGCCACCCCCAACAACCAATAGAGGTCCAAGACCTACTATAAGGAAGGTCCTAATGTTGGGATTTTCGATTTTTGGAGTAATGGAAAGGGTTCCAACCCTAATGTCTCATAAAGGTAGAAGTGAAAGAAAGAGGGGGAATCAAGGGGTTTAAGGTGAGATTCTTACCTTCAATCATAGGTGGAGGGAGAATCCACAGAGGGTTTGATAGTTGGCAGGATCATCGAAGGGAATCCAACGACAACAAACCGAAGACCTCTCTCTCTCTTCTATTCTCTCTCTCTCTCTCTCTCTCTCTCTCTCTCTTCTTCTCTTGCTCTCTCTCTCTCTCTCTCTCTCTCTCTCTCTCTCTCTCTCTTCTTCTCTTGCTCTTTCTCTCTTCTTCTCTTTCTCTCTTTCTCCCTTACTAGGGTAAATTTGGATTTCGGGAGGGGCTGCCCATGAGAGCCCCTTTTATAGCACCATATTTGGTGCAAATGGCCCCAAGGGCCAAATTTTAGTATGATGACCCTACGGGAGGTTGTTTCGCATTATTGGGACCCCCCAGAAGGTGTATGAGCAGATCTAAGCCATGGAATAGGTGAACCTAGTGGTGATCTACTTAAGGACACGATTGTCCACATTTCAAATGCGGTGATCAACGGTTATGATGTAATGTTCGTTTAACGGTCACCGATCATTGATCGGGGCCACGGCTTTAGGGATAGTCTAGGAGAAATTCTAGGATCCTAAGTTTCGTTGAGATTCAACGGCTCGAAATCCACAACTTCGCATAGGTTCAAGTGGACAAAATTGACTTAAATTCTAAAAAATTCAGGGTAGACTTACAAATCACATATGCATCCTCTTGGCTCTAAGTTGAGCAATTCGATGCATAATCTTGGCTTAACATCCCGTGAGGGATGTTAAACCCACTAAGATGGATGATTTTCCTTAGTTTCGGGTTTAGTAGCCCACCAACGAGTGGTTGAGAGCTTATTCGGATAATCCGATCATTTCTGGAACAAATTAGGCGGCGAGATTTCTTTACATGATGATTAGAGTTTAGATTGGCTAAGTTCAAAGTATGTCATATTCATAATTAACGAAAATGGTGATTCAGTTTGAATCACCCAAATCAAGAGTCATAATCTGATGATTTTCTGGATAATTTTCAAAATATTCTAAATTAAACTTTATTATAATATTTATTTTATTTTTTATATATTTTTATATAAAATTAGACTCTTTAAGCTTCAATCTGGATTTTGAATCACCTCAATCGGAGTTGTAATGAAGGATATATGAATGTTTGAAGTTACCAAAAAATGTAGGGCCAAAAGCGTGAAATCCGATCGATCGGGTCTAAACTGGTTTCTAGTTCGGTCGACCGTTTTAACCTTTGGTCGACTGGTTGTTGATGGAATAGCCTTAAAGGGGATGTTTTCTTCTGATTTTTTGGTTTTGCCAAAAGTTGCTTAAACTTTAAGCTTTTTAAGGTTTGTGGGACTAAAACCTATTACAAAAAGAGTCTCTAATCATATCCCAAGGTATCTAGAACATCAAAGAGAGAGAGGGGCTCAGGGATGAAGCATTTCTACAATAGATTCTTTGAGTTTCCTTTGCTTTCTAGTTGTTTTTTGTTCTTCTTTTGAGAGATTAGTTTGATCATGCTTATGGTTGATAAACCTCTTAACTAAGGCTAAAAAGGGAAGCTCGTAATCCTTCCATAATGTTTAGGCCTTTTTTATTCAAGGATTTTTGGATTAAATGACGATTTTTTGTTGATTGGTTCGAATAAAAGTGATTGTTTTAGATTACGCAGGAGAGCCATTGTTGATTATGATTACTTTGGATACTTTTGATTTTCTAATATTGATTATTTGTCTTTAAATACATATACATTGTTAGTGCACTTTTCTGTGGCATACTAGTGCACCTTGTTTGTCAATCACTTAGGTCAGTAGGTCTAGTGTCGGTTGCGCTTAATGAAGATGAAGATCAAAATTAAAGACTCAAGATGAACCAACTGCATCAAGGAAGAAGAAACAAGTAAAAGAGATGCCTCAATGTGCCTTAACCTTGAACCTACCCAAAACCATAACCTTGAGATGACCGGACCATTAGGACACCCTTGGTCATCTTATATTGGCCCCAGGTGTTCCAAAAGATCATCTGAAGAATAACCTTAGAGGTTACATGAACTGTTGCAAAACAAGACACACATGCAGCAAAAAATCTTGCTTAGAATGATCGGTAGAAGGCTGAAAATGGACAGCAAGTGTTCATAAAAAAATCTGTCTGGGTGTGTAATTCGACCGGTCGTCCGATCGGTCGGTGACCGTCTGATTTGAGACAGCAAGTTTTTCACTATCCTGGCCATAATTCGACCGGTCGCCCAACAGGTCGAAGAGAGCCGTTTTTTAGCCATTAGGGCTGTGTGTATTTAAAGACTTTGCTCATTTTTAGGGGTAAGGAGAAGGATTTTAAGATGATTGAAGCCACCATTATTGGAGATCATTTGAGGCTCATTCCTAACCATTGTAAGGCATCTTCTGTGTGGTTTTACACAAGAATGAAGCATTGTTCACTCCCCAAGTGTAGGGTTGTGATGTAGTAATAATCTCGGTAAGACCGACTATCGTTCCCACAGAGATTTATGTAAGGGTATTCTCAGAATTTATCTAAAATAACCTATAATCGAGATCCTATTAAGAACTAAAGCTGGAAAATAATGATTTGAAGTAAAATAATGATTTATGAGAGGTAATATCAATCTAAAAAGCACTAGAGCACCAAGGATCCACTTTTGATAAGTTTCAATGCATCAACAAAACTAGGTCTCTCACAACGCAATCGAAATCAAATTCACATCTCTATCCGATCGGAATATAAAGCGGTTAAATCAACACGTATTCAAAATAGTTGCTTATTCATTGATTCTATTCCCACAACAATGCTCAAGCCTTAGGCACACTCAATTGTATAGGCCAAGCCTCTTTCCAATCTAGTTGAGATTCACAACCATAGCTTTCATTAAATCTTGTCAGTAGACTTGATTACAACCAATGATTAGAACTCTAATTAAATCAAAATCAATCATCAAATAACTATCTCAAATTATAACAACAGATAAGAACTTTAGTTGAATGAGTTCTTACATTAAGATCATGTCATTGTACACAACGCATTCAAAGGGTCTACCATGCCCGGAGTTGATGATAGATCAATGAACTATACAAGCATAACAATGCCCAAAAGATAAGTTACTAAGTTTAGAATCACTAAGAATCACATGAGCTCGGAGTCATCAAGAGGTCAAAGTAAAAATAAACTAGTACTTGATTCAAACTCATATTAAAATAAATCTTTCGATTAAAACATGAAAAGGAAACCTAAGTTGCATTAATCCAACAAAAACAAATTAAAAGGTTCACCTCTTAGCCCTAGCTAAGAGGTTTAGTTCATCCCTAACATCCTTGAACTAAAAACTCAGAAAATATAAAAACTAGAAGAAAAACTATGAAAACTTGAAGTCGAATCCGTCTCCCAAGCCTTCTTGTTGTTCTCCACGTCCTAACATGCCTGGGTAAGAAGAGGAAAAGTCTTTTTTACTGATTGGCGCTAAAGATTCCAAATTGCGCAAGAAATCACTCAATCGCGCAAAGAAAATCAGAGCTTCACGGACAAGCTCTATTATGCTGCCCACCGGTTGGACGATCGGTCTGAGCCCATGGTCGATCAGTCATAAATGGCCAAAAACAGTCCAGTGAGTGGCCTTTTTCATTGAATGTTCTGGCCGGTCGGACAACCGGTCTGCGTAACTGTCGACCGGTCTGACGACCGGTCTTGTGCCTTGGCCGACTGGTCTTTAGTGTATTTTTCTTTACTTCTTCCTTTTCTCCCTTGCTTCGTTCTTTAATCCTTTTGCACTTAGTTTCTTGATCTTCAATATATATAAAGTGCTCTTTTTAGCCTTGAATCAGTAAAACCTCCATCTCATTCCTACAATCACAAATCATACATTAGATTAGTCTTTTAAACATGCAAACCATGTATAACATGTGATGAATTAGAATTAGAATATACACAATTCAGAGCTCAACACACCCCCCAACCAGCATTTTGCTAGTCTCGAGCAAAACATGTGTGAAACAAATCCTTTTTTTTTTTAAAAATCTAATTCTCCTTCGAAAATAATGCTTCTATAAACTCTAAGACATACAAGTACAAAATTCAAATAAAATTAGTGATAGAAATTGAAATATTAAACTCCCTCAACATAATAAGTGTTCATATAGAATTCCTGCCGATTGAATGAATGTTCATCTCATGACTTTCCAGGATTATCTTCTTCATAGATCAACTAAACTATGGATCTAAAAGTGTATAGATCAACAACAAGCCTATGACAGGAATTTTCCTTACCGTCCTTCCGATGGCTTTCACACTACGTCTCATTTCCGGCTTTGGTTATGGGTAAATCATCCCCCGGTTGGTAATAGGTAGCCCTTTTCAGAATTTTCCACCATATTTTCAGTCATTTCCATATTTTCATCATTCCTTTCCTTTTCATACACATTAGACAGGATTTTTAGAAATCCATATCTTTTGTTCTTTTCCCATAGACTAGGATGGACAAAGTACCCCGGCTTGGTTTCTCAACACCTTAAATCTAAGCCTAGTCAATCCACAAATCCACATAATCCTTTCAAACCATGAGAATCGTGTAACGTGAACTAGGTGCACAAGTATTCAAACATTATATCAATCACATCAATAGGGAATTCAAATAGAAAACTATCATGTTATAGGTCCTTTAAGAGTTTCAAAATCATATCAATTCGTTTCTCATCCTTTCATATTTATGACATCCCAAGTGTATATAAATGCGATTTTCCAAAGGAGTTTTGAATTTTCAGAAAAATAAAAAAATTACTACATAATTGCTCGAAATATCACAAAAGCTAGTAGATTCATCTAAGGAATCTCTCAGCATTCAAAGGGTTTACCATGCCCGGAGTTGATGACAGATCAATGAACTACACAAGCATAACAATGCCCAAAAGATAAGCTACTAAGTTTAGAATCACTAAGAATCACATGAGACGGAGTCATTAAGAGATCAAAGTAAAACTGAACTAGTACTTTATTCAAACTCATATTAAACTAAATCCTTCATTTAAAACATGAAAAGAAAACCTAGGTTGCATTAATCCATCAAAAACAAATCAAAAGGTTCACCTCTTATCCCTAGCTAGGAGGTTTTAGTTCATCTCTAACATCCTTGAACTAAAAACACAGAAAACATTAAAACTAGAAGAAAAACTATAAAAACTTAAAGTAGAATCCGTCTCCCAAGCCTCTTTGTTGTTCTCCACGTCCTAGCATGCCTGGGTATGAAGAGGAAAAGTCCTTTTTATAAATTGGTGTGGAAGATTTTAGATTGCGCAAGAAATCACGCAATTGCGCAGAGAAAATCGGAGCTTCACAGACAAGCTCTGTTACGCTGCCGACCGGTTGGACGACCGGTCTGAGCCCACGGTCGACCGGTCGTAAATGGCAAAAAATAATCCAGTGTGTGGCCTTTTTCATTAAGTGTTCTGGCCGATCGGACGACCAGTATGAGTAACTGTCGACCGATCTGACAATCGGTCTTGTGCCTTGGCCGACCGGTCTTCAATGTATTTTTCTTCGCTTCTTCCTTTTCTCCCTCGTTTCCTTCTTCAATCCTTTTGCACTTGGTTTCTTGATCTTCAATGTATATAAAGTGCTCTTTTTAGCCTTGAATCAGTGAAATCTCCATCTCGTTCCTACAATCACAAATCATGCATTAGATTAGTCTTTTAAACATACAAACCATACATAACATGTGATGAATTGGGATTAGAATATGCACAATTTAGAACTCAACACACCCCCCAACCAGAATTTTGATAGTCTCAAGCAAAACATGCATGAAACAAATCCAATTTTCTAAAAAACCCAACTCTCCTTCGGGAATAACACTTCTATAAACTCCAAGACACACAAGTACAAAATTTAGAGAAAATTAGTGATAGAAATTAAAATCTTAAACTCCCTCAACATAATAAGTGTTCATATAGAATTCCCGTTGATTGAATGATATATAGAAGAATTTGAACAAATTTAACCTACTGTGTATAGTGAATGTTCATCTCAAGACTTTCCGGGATTATCTTCTTTATAGATCAACTAAACTATGGATCGAAAAGTGTATAAATCAACAACAAGGCTATGACAGGAATTTGTCTTACCGTCCTTCCGACGGCTTTCACACTACGTCCCATTTTCGAGTTTGGTTACGGGTAGACCATCCCCCGGTTGGTAATAGGTAGCCCTTTTTGAAATTTTCCACCATATATTTAATCATTCCCATATTTTCATCATTCCTTTCCTTTTCATACACATTAGACAGGATTTCTAAAAATCCATATCTTTCGTTCTTTTCCCATGGATTAGGATGGACAAAGTACCCCGACTTGGTTTCTCAACACCTTAAATCTAAGCCTAGTCAATCCACAAATCCACATAATCCTTTCAAACCATGAGAATAGTGTAACGTGAACTAGGTGCACAAGTGTTCAAACATTCTATCAATCACATCAATAGGGGAATTCAAATAGAAAACTATCATGTTATAGGTCCTTTAAGAGTTTCAAAATCATATCAATTCATTTCTCATCCTTTCATACTTATGACATCCCAAGTGCATATAAACGCGGTTTTCCAAAGGAATTTTGAATTTTCAGAAAAATCAAAAAATTTATACATAATTGCTCGAAATGTCACAAAAGCTAGTAGATTCATCCAAGGAATCTCTCAGCATTCAAAGGGTCTACCATGCCCGGAGTCGATGATAGATCAATGAACTACATAAGCATAATAATGCCCAAAAGGTAAGCTACTAAGTTTAGAATCACTAAGAATCACATGAGCCCGGAGTCATCAAGAAATCAAAGTAAAATTGAACTAGTACTTGATTCAAACTCATATTAAACTAAATCCTTCAATTAAAACATGAAAAGGAAACCTAGGCTACATTAATCCATCAAAAACATATCAAAAGGTTCACCTCTTAGTCCTAGCTAAGAGGTTTTAGTTCATCTCTAACATCCTTGAACTAAAAACTCAGAAAATATAAAAACTTGAAGAAAAATTATGAAAACTTGAAGTAGAATCCGTCTCCCAAGCCTCCTTATTGTTCTCCACGTCCTAGTATGCCTGGGTATGAAGAGGAAAAGTCCTTTTTATAAATTAGCGCGGAAGATTCCAAATTGTGCAAGAAATCATGCAATTGCGCAGAGAAAATCAGAGCTTCACGGACAAGCTTTGTTATGTTGCCGACCGGTCAAACGACCGGTCTGAGCCCATGGTCGACCGGTCGGACGACCGGTCATAAATGGCCAAAAATAGTCCAATGAGTGGCCTTTTTCATTGAGTGTTCTGGCTGGTCGGACGACTGGTCTGAGTAACTGTCAACCGGTCTGACGACCGGTCTTGTGCCTTGGCTGACCGGTTTGATGACCGGTCTTCAGTGTATTTTTCCTTTTTACTTCTTCCTTTTCTACCTTGCTTCATTTTTCAATCCTTTTGTACTTGGTTTCTTGATCTTCAATGTATATAAAGTGCTCTTTTTAGCCTTGAATTGGTGAAATCTCCATCTCGTTCCTACAATCACAAATCATGCAGTAGAATAGTCTTTTAAACATGCAAACCATGCATAACATATGATGAATTGAGATTAGAATATGCACAATTCAGAGCTCAACACACCCCCCAACCAGCATTTTGTTAGTCTCTAGCAAAACATGCGTGAAACAAATCCAATTTTTTTTTAAAAACCCAACTCTCCTTCGGAAATAATGCTTTTATAAACTCCAAGACACACAAGTACAAAATTCAAAGAAAATTAGTGATATAAATTGAAATCTTAAACTCCCTCAACATAATAAGTGTTCATATAGAATTCCCGCTGATTGAATGATAAATAGAAGAATTTCAACAAATTCAACCTAGTGTGTATAGTGAATGTTCATCTCATGACTTTCCGGGATTATCTTTTTCATAGATCAACTAAACTATGGATCTAAAAGTGTATAGATCAACAACAAGCCTATGACAGAAATTTGCCTTACCGTCCTTCAGATGACTTTCACATTATGTCCCATTTTCGACTTTGGTTACGGGTAGACCATCCCCTGGTTGGTAATAGGTAGCCCTTTTCAGAATTTTCCACCATATTTTCAATCATTCCCATATTTTCATCCTTCCTTTCCTTTTCATACACATTAGACAGGATTTTTAAAAATTCATATCTTTCGTTCTTTTCCCATGGACTAGGATGGACAAAGTACCCCGGCTTGGTTTCTCAACACCTTAAATATAAGCCTAGTCAATCCATAAATCCACATAATCCTTTCAAACCATGAGAATCGTGTAACGTGAACTAGGTGCACAAGTGTTCAAACATTCTATCAATCACATCAATTGGGGAATTCAAATAGAAAACTATCATGTTATAGGTCCTTTAAGAGTTTTAAAATCATATCAATTCGTTTCTCATCATTTCATACTTATGACATCCCAAGTGCATATAAATGTGGTTTTTCAAAGGAGTTTTTGAATTTTCAGAAAAATAAATTTATTTTTACATAATTGCTCGAAATGTCATAAAAGCTAGTAGATTCATCTAAGAAATCTCTCACCCCCCCTCCCCCAACCAAAATTGTACATTGTCCTCAATGTAAGAAAATATACAATGAATGCAACACATGAGAGCAATGACAAAATAAAGGGAAGTGAGAAAAAGAGATATCACTTGAGAAATAATTTGCATGACAAGATTGGCTTTTGGAGATGGATTACTTCACAACTAAATCTACTGTTCAAAGCAAATCCTAATGCAATCTAATTCTAAATAATTCTCTGTCAGACTAGGAGGTTAAGCCCAACAACTCATCCAAAAGCATAAAGTTGAGCAGAATCATTAGATGGATCAAAAGGTTTCGCAGTAATGTCATCCAATATCCTAGTTTACTATGTATATGTGTGAGTGTCCAGATAAGCCACTGAAGATCCCAAAAGGGAATTTCAGCGGGTTCCTTAATGTTTTCACTACATGTATAAGAGGAGACAGCATCATATTTGTCAGAAAAAATATGTCTCAATTCAGATTTTCCTAGGCATTGATATTATAAGTATGGATCATCCCAGGGTTGGTAGAGTTTGGTGTGCATGATCCATAGAGGTGTGGAAATATGAATTGATTTCTCAGCATAACAAAGTGTTGTTTCCAGATCCTCCTCTCGGCTAATGTCATATACCGACACCGACTCTAAAAGTACGACTACATCCCCTATCATATCAACATTATTATCAGGGAAATAGGTCACTTCTTCTTCTAAGTGACTGGAGTAAAAAGGTGAGAGGGACTTATCTTCCACAATTGAATTGATCATGTTTATTTCATAGACCTCCTCATCTTCATCTTCTTGTTGGTTGTCAATATTGAAAGCATTTAACTCAATCGTCATATTGCCAAAAGACATTTGTACGACCCCACTCTTACAATTGATAATAGCATTTGATGTAGCTAGGAATGGGCGGCCAAGTATGACAGGAATTTGAGTACCAATATTAACCATGGGTCGTGTGTCCAAGACAATAAAGTCCACCGGGTAGTGGACCTTGTCAACTTGGATAAGAACGTACTCAATCACTCCTCTCAGAATACGAATCGATCGGTCAGCTAGTTGTAATGTGGTTTTGGTGGGTTTTAATTCACCTAAACCCAATTGTTTATAGGCTGAGAAGGGGATTAAGTTCACACTTGCCCCTAGATCGAGTAAAGCATGCTTTACCCAGTAGTCTCCAATTATGCATGATATTGTCGGACTACCGGGATCTTTGTATTTCTTGGGCATCCCGTGATTTATAATGGCACTTACATTTCTGTCAAAAATGCATTCTCTTGCACATGTATTTTCCTTTTTACCGTACAAAGGTCTTTTAAAACTTTTGCATATGACGGTATTTGTTAAATGGCATCCAACAATGGGATGTTGATCTTGACTTGCTTAAAAACCTCTAAAAATTCTGATATTTATCTTGAGGTTTAGTTGAAATCAAGCATTGGAGGAATGGAGCAATGGGCCTATATTCCTTCAAGGACTCTTTTTCATGTGAGGCGGTGCTAGGTCCATCATCCTCTTTGGAAGATACCGGATCATTAGGGGTTGAGGCCTTCATCGGGTCAAATTTTTCAATAGTTTTACTACTTCTAAGAGTGGTAATGGACTTAACATGTTCCATGTGTTGGCTAGAGGAACTAGGCACACTTATTTCGCATTGTGATTTCGGATTAGGTAGGGGTTGGGCCGGAAGAGTCCATTCCCTTGCGTTTAAGCGAGCCTTGATTTCCTCCATCGAATTTTTAAGCTCAAGCATTATCGTATAGTTCAATTGATTTATTTGAGCTTGGCCTTCCATGAACGCTTTCAATGTATCCTCTACAGGCATTTGAGGTGGGGCCATAGGAAATTGCATTGGGGGCCCCTTTTGAGGATTACTTTGGTTGGCCGTGGGTCCATTCGCCCAATTGAAGTTAGGATTGTTTCTCCAACTAGAATTGTACGTGTTTGGATTTGGAGTACTAAAAGGTCATTGATAACTATTCAAGGTATTCGATTGTTCATATAAAAGTTCTCAAAACGCAGGAATTGTAAGGCAATTCTTCGTTTGATGTACATTCAAAGCACAAATACTGTAAACAGTTTCAATAGCCCCCCTTTGTTGGGTTGTGTCCACTTTTCTTATTTCCATCGCCTCGACCTTTCGTGTGAGATTAGCCACTCTAGAACCTAGATCATTTTCTTCATTTAACACGTAAATTCCTCTCTTTTCCTTGGCTTGGGACTGTTTTGAGCTTGTCGGCTAAGATGTATTCCATGATTGTGTGTTTTCAGCCAACATGTCAAAATAGTCCCAAGCTTCCTCTATTTCCTTGTTCATAAACTCCCCATTGCACATCATCTCCACAAATTAGCTCATGGGTGAGTTTAGTCCATCATAGAAGAAATTAATCAACCTCCATCGTTCATAACAATGATGTGGGCATGCGTTTAATAGCTCATTATACCTTTCCCAACATTGGAAAAAGGTTACATCTTCTTTTTGGGCGAAGTTCATTATGGCCCTTCTCAGCGCATTGGTTCGATGAGTCGGGAAGAATTTTTTAAGAAACTCCCGAGTCATCTCAGCCCATGTCCCAAAAGACCTTGGCCTTAAGGAATGTAGCCATGATTTGGTCTTCTCTTTTAAGGAAAAGGAGAATAATTTGAGTTTTATAGTATCCTTGGTTACGTTGTCATAGTTTATTGTGGTAATAACCTCTTCGAACTCCTTAATGTGTAGATAAGCGCTTTCGGAGTTGAGTCCATGGAATTTGGGGAGAAGTTGGATCAACTCCGGTTTAAAATCAATATTTCCCACATTGTGAGGGAAAATTATGCAAGAGGGAGTACTCGTTCTAGCGGGTTGTAAATAGTCACATAAAGTTCTAGGTTGAGGTGCATCCCCCACTTCATTCTCATCAATTTCAGTAAAGTGTTGTGCTTGATTTTGATTAGCCCCTTGATTGGGTTGATTTTGATGTTGATTAGCCCCTTGATTTGGTTGATTTTCAGCCATCTCTTTAGCAATTTCAGGAAGATTTTGACGTTTTCTAGCACAAAGCTCTTTATCAATCCCTTCAACAATTACTCCGTCACTTAACAATCTTCGAGTGTGATCACGAACCCACTTAAGCATGAACCACGCAACACAATCCTAAAATCTAATCCTAATTATAAAAAAACAAAAATCTGAAACTATCTATAGCAAGAGGGGTTAGAAGGATAGAACCTGAACTGTAGATCTATGTTAGAATCCTGCAAATCAAAATAAAATAAGATTGTATTCTGATATTAAAAGAAAACCTACCCTGGAAAGAAAAACAAATCCTAAACCTATCTTAACATAATCTCAACTAAAAGCTATTTCAGAAAATTTTAAAAATACCGCATAGAAATCCTCGGCAACTGCGCCAAAAACTTGTTCACTCGCCAAGTGTAGGGTTGCGATGTAGTAATAATCTCGGTAAGACCGAGTATCATTCCCACAGAGATTTATGTATGGGTATTCTCAGAATTTATCTAGAATAACCTATAATCGATATCCTCTTAAGAACTAAAGCTGAAAAATAATGATTTGAAGTAAAATAATGATTTATGAGAGGTAATATCAATCTAAAAAGCACTAGAGCGCCAATGATCTACTTTTGATAAGTTTCAATGCATCAACACAGCTAGGTCTCTCATAACGCAATTGAAATCGAATTCATATCTCTATCTGATCGGAATAGGAAGCAGTTCAATCAACACTTATTCAAAACAGTTGCTTATTCATTGATTCGATTCCCACAACAATGCTCAGGCCTTGGGCACACTCAATTGTATAAGCCAAGGCTCTTTCCAATCTAGTTGAGATTCACAACCATAGCTTTCATTAAATCCTGTCACTAGACTTGATTACAACTAATGATTAGAACTCTAATTAAATCAAAATTAATCAGCAAACAGCTATCTCAAATTATAATAAAAGATGAGAACTTTAGTTGAATGAGTTCCTACACTAAGATCATGTCATTGTACACAACGCATTCAAAGGGTCTGCCATGCCTGGAGTCGATGATAGATCAATGAACTACACAAGCATAACTGTCACGCCCCAAATTCGGTTCTCGACGTCCATTAGCTATAACCCGAATTCAGAGGTGGCATCCTCCGTAGTACCCCGATCTCGGATCCTAACCCCACACGTCAGGTTCCGATCCTGGGATACCACAAGGAGGATTTTAGGGTCTGAATTTTTTTTTTTTTTAAAACATGAGCATCACCATATGAGTACCATCAAAGACAAAACACAATAATTCCACTAAATCATTTTGTTTATATACAGTACTGGAAAGTAAATATACAATGCGTAAATATAAAAACTGTGCACACTTCGGCACCTCCTGCTACTGCACTACAAACTCCAACTCAACGTTGCTGATATACTCTGGTAGAACCTGCAGCGTAACAAACGCGCATAAGCTTCAAACGAAGCTTCGTGAGTGCGTGTGTGCGTGCACAATGCGTATGACAAGCATGATAATATCAGAGTAAGCAGTAAAGCATGATGAGAACTTTAAACCAAGACTCCGCCTAATTAGGCTACACGATCATGTGATATGAATAACCAGTTTACCACGACTATGCAAGCATGCAATACATATAACTAGCCTACCATGGCTATGCGAGCGTGCAATACAGGTAACCAGCCTACCAAGGCTATAAACTCATACTATGCAATGGCCTACAGGGCCTAATGTCACATACAATGATCCAATGCATGTATGCAAATCACCACCTCTCAGTACAGTGGTCCAGATACGAACAGTCATAACGCAGTCACGTAAGCAATGCAGGACTCGGAACTGGTAGCTCGCCCAGTGTGGTTGCTCGCCCAGGCTTACAGCCTCGCCCACATCACACCCGCCCACATCAGGACCGTCCCACACCATACAGAACATCAGTCACATCACTGATACCAATACCATCTCTGAAACGGAACATCACCGGGGTCTCACAGACCTCACTACTCACCAGTAGAATGCCAAAGCCTATCTGGTGCAATAGCGGACCTACTTACAGCTGGTCAAACTCAACCCCCTTTGCCAACACTCTTCCGGCAGGTTAGGTCAGACCTCCTTCCAAACTGACCACGTGCAGTGGAAAACACCGCCGTTTGGTATTCGGCATACTGGTGTATGATTAAACCACCCGGTCCTTGAATGGAGCACCCACCTTGGTACCAACGGGATCAGGGACTTTCACCCAGGGACATCTTTGGCATCCAGTTTAAAGATCACATATTTCCGGTGTTCTGCAAACCACGATGGAGCTATGGTTGCAACGTAGTAACCATGCTATATGCGGCACAAGCAGACGGTGCGAAATGCAACCATGCATACAAACGTGGGACGACATGCCCGTGCAAGTCTCCAAAGAGCACCATAAAACTATAAGGTCTCAAACACAATGTCACCGTCAGCTGGTAATGAACTGCACGACAATCACGGCCGATATGGCCGGTTGATACAAGACAATCAGATGAGCCAAGCATTCATGATGCATGAGTCAAGTATACAGTATGAGTGCCAACAAGTAGCCCATCTACCACGATGGCAATAAATCAATCTAGTCCAACCTATTTGAGATATGATTAAGATGAGGGGACACATATGAATGATCGAGTCATAGTGCGGGATGTCGCTAGCCAGGGAATCTCGCACCAAGGGCTACAAGGTATGCTAAGCTATTCCTACCATACAGTGTAAGTCAGGATGATAGATTCCTGTCCTCGAATAGTCCCATACCTATTGGAGAGGTTTGCGATAGAGAGCACGTGAATTACATTTGCGCGACTACATCTCGAATGCTTTATGAATGCGTTTATGCCCTAGTGGTCCCCAACTAACAATGGTGATTCGGGATGCACACTCATTACACATGCATGGTGGTCGTCGAAGCATATAGTATAAAGATCACATATGAGTATTCCAAATAACACTACGTGTGGCAACAGACATACTCAAAATAGCATAAAAGATAATTCACTTATAATACAAAGAAACATAAAGAGATAAGACTCTAAATGGATGGTATACAACAACACAGATGGTCCAACAACTGAACGGTGTGGATTAACCTTCAATATTTAGATAACCCAAATGGAAAGAAAATAATTGAAAACACTACCGACACATCAAAGGTAGAATCTACTGGAGCGGCAAGAGTAGAATACCCAAAGTCATGCCGAGACCCATAATCCTGTAGTACCGTTGGGATAAACACAATAATGGTCCATAAAAGGAATATTATAGAACGTATTGAAAGATAGACAGGTTGTGACAGAGAATCATAAATGGTAGGGAAATCTGAGACAGATGATCAATACGATGAGGTCCAAAAGAGACGACAGGTCTAACCTCATACTACAAGATAGGCTCCATATAATGGATGGCCTAGATGACATTCGAACGTCGAGGATGAGCCCAACACTCGTCCTAAGGGTAAACGGACGGTGTGGATGAGATATACATGATATGGTGGTCTTTAATAGTTGGGTACAAGGGTAGAAGGGGTGAGTCATATGAGTATACAAGCTGAGTTAACAAGATCAATCAACATGGTGAGTCAACAAGGTGAGTCAATAAGGCAGGTTGACAAGACGGGTCAACATGGTGAGTTAATAAGGTGAATTAACAAGACGGTTCAACAGGGTGAGTTTAAGAAAGTAGCCCTGTGACTTGGATCGAGCAAACTCTAAGGATGACCTTTCAATAAGGATTTACACAACTAATCATCAAGGTGGATCCATAGGATGGACAACGCAGTCATTCGAATACGCACACTAAGGTGGTCCCAAGGGCCATCCTGTACATAACATGCTAGGGTTCATTCATTTGGATGGTTTGGATTAAGCACAAAATTAAGGCGGTCCTAATGGATGGCCAACATACATATCGCACCATGGAGGCCAATGGCTGACGTGGATAGAACACATGCATAACAAGGTGGACCCGTGGTTAGGTATAACCGCACAAAGGAGTGGGGAAGCCACATACATTAATGGGCCCCGACAGTTTGGGATCAACTCAATAATTGTGCTTTCCCACTAATCAAGTGAGATGGCAAACAAACACCATGGTGGGGCCCGCACACCACACGTGTGGAACCCCACCCATGGCTGGGTGACTTATGAACAAGAAGGATGGCAAATTAAACATAACAGATGGGTCCTGTAAAGTTTCTAATGGTAGGCATTCAATCACCCTTATTTTCTACGTGTGGCCCACCTAAAACTGGGCCCACACCCCTGCCAAGAAGAACGACACGATATACTCAACATTCATCAAGGTGGGACCCAAAGTTGGGCCCCATCACCTTTGGTTAGATGGAAAAATAAACATTACAATGGCCCCAAGGAAGGTTTCAAAGGTGGGCATCAATGACCACTGTTTCCTACAATGTGGTCCACTTGAGGCTTGTATTTACCTCATTATGAGGGCCCACGGCCCTAAAATAATATGAAAAAGCAGATGGGCGGCATACATAAAACAGATACATCGTGGTGGGACCCACAAGGTGGGCCACCTGCGCGCTACTTGGAGCGTGGCGCCCAAATGGCCCCCCAGAGTTTTGAATCAAACTAATATTTCTATTTCCATTTACCCATATACATGTGATTTTATGAACAGGTTGAATGACAAATAAACATCACTGTAGGGCTGGGAAGATTTCAACGGTGGAGATCATTATTCCCACTGGTTCCTGTGGCATGGCCCACTTGACATTTGGATGTGCTTAAATTTTGGGCTCAGCCACTCAAATGAGCTGGAAAAACATCTGGACGGGATAGATAGAGCGCATACATTCTAGGTGGGCCCAACAAGTGGGGCCCATTGGCAAGCCGAGAGAGCCTGGGCTGCTGGGCAGCAGCATCCCCTGGACGCTGCCTGTCCAGCGCCCATGATCCTCTTTTTTTTTTTTTTATATTTTATTCTCTCCTCAAGTGGGGCCCACAAGCTTTTGATCAATCTGATATTTTTGTTTTCCCTTCTTACATGCATGTGTGAACTCATGAACAGGTTGGATCTCAAATAATCATCATGGTGGGCCGCAGGAAGGTTTCAAGGGTAGGGCCACTGTCCCTACTGTTTTTCTGTGGTGGGGCCCCCTTGAGACTTGGATCTGACTCATTCTTGGGGTCATGCCCTAAAATGATCTCCCCAACTGGATGAACGGTGTGGATACAGCACATGCATCATGGTGGGACCCACAGGGTGGCCCACCTGCTGGCACCCCACGAGCCCAGCGTCCACGGACGCTGGGTACTTCCAGCGCGTTAGCGCCCTTCCTTCTTCTCTCTTTCTTTCTTTTTTTTTTTTGTTTTTGTGAGGTTTTGATCGAGTGGGGCCCACATAAGAGTGATCTACTCCGTTCATCAGCTGGGCCATCTCATGGTGGGTCCAATGAGCCCAATATTGGGTATATTACAGGGTCTACAAACATCAATGTGGGCCGAGGCAGTTTCGACAGTGGACATCATTCACCCCACCGTTTCATGTGGTGCGGCCCACTTAAGAATTGAATATGCTTCATATTTGGGCCTTAGCCCTAAAATGATATGGGAAAACAGATAGACGGTGTGGATGGAACACAAACATCAAGGTGGGTCCCACGAGTGGGGACCCCTCCCAGCCGTCCTGACGCTGGACGGTTCCAGCGTCCCAGACGCTGTGAACGTCCAGCGCTGGACGTTCTCATAATTTTTTTTTTGTTTTTTCCTCTCTTTTGTTTTTCTTTGTTTATATCAAGTGGGGTCCACTTGGAGATGATCCACTCCGCTCATCAGGTTTCCCAGCTCGTTAGGGACCTAATAAGCCCAATATTGGGCAGGTGATTCCGTCTACAAACATCACGGTGGGCCAAAGAAGTTCAGCAGTCCACATCATTTTCTCTACTGTTTTCCTATGGTGTGGTCCACCTGCGATCTGGATCTGCTTCATTTTTGGTGTCCAGCCCTAAAATGGGCTGGAGAAACAAATGGACGGCGTGGATCACATACATACATCAAGGTGGGTCCCACGAGTGGGGACCCACGGTCAACGACCAAAGCCCCAGCGCTGCTGGGCAGCAGCGTCCTCTGGACGCTGGCTGTCCAGCGGCCTTCTCCTTCATTCTTTTCTTCTTTTTTTTTTTTTTTTTTAAAAAAATTTCAAGTGGGGCCCACATGTGTAAGATCCACTCCATCTATCAGCTGGGCCATCACATGGTGGGCCCACATGGTGGACAGCGTGGATGAACAACATACATCATGGTGGTCTGTTGGCCACACTAAATATGCCACAAAATAGGCCCCCAAGTGGGATCCACACCATCAAAAGGTGGGACCCATTCATGGACGATCCAGCCCATCCATCTCATTGCCATCACAAGGTGGGACCAAAGAAAGAAAACGAAAAGTAAACGAGAAAAAGGGGGGAAAGGTATGCACTCACAATGATGGTTGGACGGTTGGATTGCCGATCGGACGGTCCGGATGATGATCGGGGTTCTCCAAGCTTGATCTTCTCCTTCAATCTCTCTCTTTCTCTCTTGATCTCCCTCTAAATCTCTCTCTAAACTCACTCAATCTCTCAAATCTCTCTACTTCTCTCTCTTCTTTCTCTTCTCTCTCTTCTCTCTCTCTCTCTCTCTCCCTCTCTCTCTCTCTCTCTCTCTCTCTCTCTCAAATCTTGGAATTGAGAAGGCCACCCCCCCCCCCCACGTATGGCTCTTGTATGGGAAGAGGGGGGTGCATGATGTCATGATGATGATGATGATGATGAGAGAGGACATGGGGGAATGGGTTAGAGTTGACTTTGTGAGAGAGGTATGGGTTGGAGTTGGTGATGATGGTTAGATAATGATGGGGGTATGGGTAAGGGTGATGTTGATAGATTTGACATGTTGTTGAGAATTGTGCAAGTGGGGCCCACGCCACACGCGCGTTGCGTGGTCCACCTCGAATTGCACGAACGTATGCATCTTACACACCGGGTATCGCAATGGGGCGTGCCGCGCGGCGTTGGAATCGTGGCGCCCGCGCGGTCGCAAGGGTACAAGTCTTGGGTCGTTGCGGTACTAAATCAGGGTCGCGATCAAGGCTCGCTAATCTGGTCCGTCCGGGACGTACCGGTACCGGAAACTAAACGTACGGAGGGCAATTCAGGGTATGGGTCTTACAACTCTCCCCTCCTTATAAAAATTTCATCCTCGAAATTCACAACGAAACGAAGTCAAAGCAAACCACACAGATATATAGATAAAAACAAAAAAAACATACAAAAAATCAATGAAAGTTTGCAACATCGCTAAGTCCACATAGCATGCGTACAGCTCTTGATGGTGTCAATCTCCTCTGGTGTCTACCGCAAAATGTCGGGGTCGAGGGAACAACGCTCTAGTACTGCTACTGACGGGATGGGCAGTCCCTAACTCGGTGTCCAATCTCGCCACACTTGAAACAAGTGCCCTTGAATGGCTTTTGGAGGTCGGGTGCTCCTGGTGTCGTAGGCGGCTTCTGCGGATGAACCTTCCTTTGACGCCTAGTTCTTCGAGGACCTACGATCGGAGGGATTGGTGCAATCGGTGCTCTGCGCCATGGTTGTTGTTTAGGTGCTCTTGGTCGCTGAGGGCATTCCTTCCTTCGATGGCCAGCTTCACCGCACTCGAAACAGTGACCTGAGATCCGCGACGGGGTCTTCTCTGAAAACTGTGTCGTCTGGGAACTGCTAGGGGAGAACTTCCTCTTCCTGCTGTCACTCGGGGGTGCTTGTTGTTGCTCGAACAAAGCGGTCATCAACCGGAGCATCCCTTGGAATTGCTCTGCGCTTACTAGGGTGACAGGTGCTAACTCTGGCTGGGACGTACCAGCCTCAACTTCAGCTACTGGTGTCGCGTCCATCTTTTAAAAAAGAAGGGACAAGAAACCCTTAGCCTCAGAAAACTACAAACATATTACGATTAAAGAACTATACCATTGGGAATTCTAGTGATTCTAAGTTCGCAAACATCAACAAGTGAGGGGTGATCTAATCCTAAAACACTAAGTAGAAACATTGTGTTGTTCACAGGTACCTCCCAAGTCATGCTCTGATACCAACTCCTGTCACGCCCCAAATTCGGTTCTCGACGTCCATTCGCTATAACCCGAATTCAGAGGTGGCAGCCTCCGTAGTACCCCGATCTCGGATCCTAACCCCACACGTCAGGTTCCGATCCTGGGATACCACAAGGAGGATTTTAGGGTCTGAATTTTTTTTTTTTTAAAACATGAGCATCACCATATGAGTACCATCAAAGACAAAACACAATAATTCCACTAAATCATTTTGTTTATATACAGTACTGGAAAGTAAATATACAATGCGTAAATATAAAAACTGTGCACACTTCGGCACCTCCTGCTACTGCACTACAAACTCCAACTCAACGTTGCTGATATACTCTGGTAGAACCTGCAGCGTAACAAACGCGCATAAGCTTCAAACGAAGCTTCGTGAGTGCGTGTGTGCGTGCACAATGCGTATGACAAGCATGATAATATCAGAGTAAGCAGTAAAGCATGATGAGAACTTTAAACCAAGACTCCGCCTAATTAGGCTACACGATCATGTGATATGAATAACCAGTTTACCACGACTATGCAAGCATGCAATACATATAACTAGCCTACCATGGCTATGCGAGCGTGCAATACAGGTAACCAGCCTACCAAGGCTATAAACTCATACTATGCAATGGCCTACAGGGCCTAATGTCACATACAATGATCCAATGCATGTATGCAAATCACCACCTCTCAGTACAGTGGTCCAGATACGAACAGTCATAACGCAGTCACGTAAGCAATGCAGGACTCGGAACTGGTAGCTCGCCCAGTGTGGTAGCTCGCCCAGGCTTACAGCCTCGCCCACATCACACCCGCCCACATCAGGACCGTCCCACACCATACAGAACATCAGTCACATCACTGATACCAATACCATCTCTGAAACGGAACATCACCGGGGTCTCACAGACCTCACTACTCACCAGTAGAATGCCAAAGCCTATCTGGTGCAATAGCGGACCTACTTACAGCTGGTCAAACTCAACCCCCTTTGCCAACACTCTTCCGGCAGGTTAGGTCAGACCTCCTTCCAAACTGACCACGTGCAGTGGAAAACACCGCCGTTTGGTATTCGGCATACTGGTGTATGATTAAACCACCCGGTCCTTGAATGGAGCACCCACCTTGGTACCAACGGGATCAGGGACTTTCACCCAGGGACATCTTTGGCATCCAGTTTAAAGATCACATATTTCCGGTGTTCTGCAAACCACGATGGAGCTATGGTTGCAACGTAGTAACCATGCTATATGCGGCACAAGCAGACGGTGCGAAATGCAACCATGCATACAAACGTGGGACGACATGCCCGTGCAAGTCTCCAAAGAGCACCATAAAACTATAAGGTCTCAAACACAATGTCACCGTCAGCTGGTAATGAACTGCACGACAATCACGGCCGATATGGCCGGTTGATACAAGACAATCAGATGAGCCAAGCATTCATGATGCATGAGTCAAGTATACAGTATGAGTGCCAACAAGTAGCCCATCTACCACGATGGCAATAAATCAATCTAGTCCAACCTATTTGAGATATGATTAAGATGAGGGGACACATATGAATGATCGAGTCATAGTGCGGGATGTCGCTAGCCAGGGAATCTCGCACCAAGGGCTACAAGGTATGCTAAGCTATTCCTACCATACAGTGTAAGTCAGGATGATAGATTCCTGTCCTCGAATAGTCCCATACCTATTGGAGAGGTTTGCGATAGAGAGCACGTGAATTACATTTGCGCGACTACATCTCGAATGCTTTATGAATGCGTTTATGCCCTAGTGGTCCCCAACTAACAATGGTGATTCGGGATGCACACTCATTACACATGCATGGTGGTCGTCGAAGCATATAGTATAAAGATCACATATGAGTATTCCAAATAACACTACGTGTGGCAACAGACATACTCAAAATAGCATAAAAGATAATTCACTTATAATACAAAGAAACATAAAGAGATAAGACTCTAAATGGATGGTATACAACAACACAGATGGTCCAACAACTGAACGGTGTGGATTAACCTTCAATATTTAGATAACCCAAATGGAAAGAAAATAATTGAAAACACTACCGACACATCAAAGGTAGAATCTACTGGAGCGGCAAGAGTAGAATACCCAAAGTCATGCCGAGACCCATAATCCTGTAGTACCGTTGGGATAAACACAATAATGGTCCATAAAAGGAATATTATAGAACGTATTGAAAGATAGACAGGTTGTGACAGAGAATCATAAATGGTAGGGAAATCTGAGACAGATGATCAATACGATGAGGTCCAAAAGAGACGACAGGTCTAACCTCATACTACAAGATAGGCTCCATATAATGGATGGCCTAGATGACATTCGAACGTCGAGGATGAGCCCAACACTCGTCCTAAGGGTAAACGGACGGTGTGGATGAGATATACATGATATGGTGGTCTTTAATAGTTGGGTACAAGGGTAGAAGGGGTGAGTCATATGAGTATACAAGCTGAGTTAACAAGATCAATCAACATGGTGAGTCAACAAGGTGAGTCAATAAGGCAGGTTGACAAGACGGGTCAACATGGTGAGTTAATAAGGTGAATTAACAAGACGGTTCAACAGGGTGAGTTTAAGAAAGTAGCCCTGTGACTTGGATCGAGCAAACTCTAAGGATGACCTTTCAATAAGGATTTACACAACTAATCATCAAGGTGGATCCATAGGATGGACAACGCAGTCATTCGAATACGCACACTAAGGTGGTCCCAAGGGCCATCCTGTACATAACATGCTAGGGTTCATTCATTTGGATGGTTTGGATTAAGCACAAAATTAAGGCGGTCCTAATGGATGGCCAACATACATATCGCACCATGGAGGCCAATGGCTGACGTGGATAGAACACATGCATAACAAGGTGGACCCGTGGTTAGGTATAACCGCACAAAGGAGTGGGGAAGCCACATACATTAATGGGCCCCGACAGTTTGGGATCAACTCAATAATTGTGCTTTCCCACTAATCAAGTGAGATGGCAAACAAACACCATGGTGGGGCCCGCACACCACACGTGTGGAACCCCACCCATGGCTGGGTGACTTATGAACAAGAAGGATGGCAAATTAAACATAACAGATGGGTCCTGTAAAGTTTCTAATGGTAGGCATTCAATCACCCTTATTTTCTACGTGTGGCCCACCTAAAACTGGGCCCACACCCCTGCCAAGAAGAACGACACGATATACTCAACATTCATCAAGGTGGGACCCAAAGTTGGGCCCCATCACCTTTGGTTAGATGGAAAAATAAACATTACAATGGCCCCAAGGAAGGTTTCAAAGGTGGGCATCAATGACCACTGTTTCCTACAATGTGGTCCACTTGAGGCTTGTATTTACCTCATTATGAGGGCCCACGGCCCTAAAATAATATGAAAAAGCAGATGGGCGGCATACATAAAACAGATACATCGTGGTGGGACCCACAAGGTGGGCCACCTGCGCGCTACTTGGAGCGTGGCGCCCAAATGGCCCCCCAGAGTTTTGAATCAAACTAATATTTCTATTTCCATTTACCCATATACATGTGATTTTATGAACAGGTTGAATGACAAATAAACATCACTGTAGGGCTGGGAAGATTTCAACGGTGGAGATCATTATTCCCACTGGTTCCTGTGGCATGGCCCACTTGACATTTGGATGTGCTTAAATTTTGGGCTCAGCCACTCAAATGAGCTGGAAAAACATCTGGACGGGATAGATAGAGCGCATACATTCTAGGTGGGCCCAACAAGTGGGGCCCATTGGCAAGCCGAGAGAGCCTGGGCTGCTGGGCAGCAGCATCCCCTGGACGCTGCCTGTCCAGCGCCCATGATCCTCTTTTTTTTTTTTTTTATATATTTTATTCTCTCCTCAAGTGGGGCCCACAAGCTTTTGATCAATCTGATATTTTTGTTTTCCCTTCTTACATGCATGTGTGAACTCATGAACAGGTTGGATCTCAAATAATCATCATGGTGGGCCGCAGGAAGGTTTCAAGGGTAGGGCCACTGTCCCTACTGTTTTTCTGTGGTGGGGCCCCCTTGAGACTTGGATCTGACTCATTCTTGGGGTCATGCCCTAAAATGATCTCCCCAACTGGATGAACGGTGTGGATACAGCACATGCATCATGGTGGGACCCACAGGGTGGCCCACCTGCTGGCACCCCACGAGCCCAGCGTCCACGGACGCTGGGTACTTCCAGCGCGTTAGCGCCCTTCCTTCTTCTCTCTTTCTTTCTTTTTTTTTTTTTGTTTTTGTGAGGTTTTGATCGAGTGGGGCCCACATAAGAGTGATCTACTCCGTTCATCAGCTGGGCCATCTCATGGTGGGTCCAATGAGCCCAATATTGGGTATATTACAGGGTCTACAAACATCAATGTGGGCCGAGGCAGTTTCGACAGTGGACATCATTCACCCCACCGTTTCATGTGGTGCGGCCCACTTAAGAATTGAATATGCTTCATATTTGGGCCTTAGCCCTAAAATGATATGGGAAAACAGATAGACGGTGTGGATGGAACACAAACATCAAGGTGGGTCCCACGAGTGGGGACCCCTCCCGGCCGTCCTGACGCTGGACGGTTCCAGCGTCCCAGACGCTGTGAACGTCCAGCGCTGGACGTTCTCATAATTTTTTTTTTGTTTTTTCCTCTCTTTTGTTTTTCTTTGTTTATATCAAGTGGGGTCCACTTGGAGATGATCCACTCCGCTCATCAGGTTTCCCAGCTCGTTAGGGACCTAATAAGCCCAATATTGGGCAGGTGATTCCGTCTACAAACATCACGGTGGGCCAAAGAAGTTCAGCAGTCCACATCATTTTCTCTACTGTTTTCCTATGGTGTGGTCCACCTGCGATCTGGATCTGCTTCATTTTTGGTGTCCAGCCCTAAAATGGGCTGGAGAAACAAATGGACGGCGTGGATCACATACATACATCAAGGTGGGTCCCACGAGTGGGGACCCACAGTCAACGACCAAAGCCCCAGCGCTGCTGGGCAGCAGCGTCCTCTGGACGCTGGCTGTCCAGCGGCCTTCTCCTTCATTCTTTTCTTCTTCTTTTTTCTTTTTTTTTTTTTTTAAATTTCAAGTGGGGCCCACATGTGTAAGATCCACTCCATCTATCAGCTGGGCCATCACATGGTGGGCCCACATGGTGGACAGCGTGGATGAACAACATACATCATGGTGGTCTGTTGGCCACACTAAATATGCCACAAAATAGGCCCCCAAGTGGGATCCACACCATCAAAAGGTGGGACCCATTCATGGACGATCCAGCCCATCCATCTCATTGCCATCACAAGGTGGGACCAAAGAAAGAAAACGAAAAGTAAACGAGAAAAAGGGGGGAAAGGTATGCACTCACAATGATGGTTGGACGGTTGGATTGCCGATCGGACGGTCCGGATGATGATCGGGGTTCTCCAAGCTTGATCTTCTCCTTCAATCTCTCTCTTTCTCTCTTGATCTCCCTCTAAATCTCTCTCTAAACTCACTCAATCTCTCAAATCTCTCTACTTCTCTCTCTTCTTTCTCTTCTCTCTCTTCTCTCTCTCTCTCTCTCCCTCTCTCTCTCTCTCTCAAATCTTGGAATTGAGAAGGCCACCCCCCCCACGTATGGCTCTTGTATGGGAAGAGGGGGGTGCATGATGTCATGATGATGATGATGATGATGAGAGAGGACATGGGGGAATGGGTTAGAGTTGACTTTGGGAGAGAGGTATGGGTTGGAGTTGGTGATGATGGTTAGATAATGATGGGGGTATGGGTAAGGGTGATGTTGATAGATTTGACATGTTGTTGAGAATTGTGCAAGTGGGGCCCACGCCACACGCGCGTTGCGTGGCCCACCTCGAATTGCACGAACGTATGCATCTTACACACCGGGTATCGCAATGGGGCGTGCCGCGCGGCGTTGGAATCGTGGCGCCCGCGCGGTCGCAAGGGTACAAGTCTTGGGTCGTTGCGGTACTAAATCAGGGTCGCGATCAAGGCTCGCTAATCTGGTCCGTCCGGGACGTACCGGTACCGGAAACTAAACGTACGGAGGGCAATTCAGGGTACGGGTCTTACAATAACAATGCCCAAAATATAAGCTACTAAGTTTAGAATCACTAAGAATCACATGAGCCTGGAGTCATCAAGAGATCAAAGTAAAAATGAACTAGTACTTGATTCAAACTCATATTAAACTAATCCTTCAATTAAAACATGAAAAGGAAATCTAGGTTGCATTAATCCATAAAAAACAAATCAAAAGGTTCACCTCTTAGCCCTAGCTGAGAGGTTTTAGTTGATCTCTGACATCCTTGAACTAAAAACTCAGAAAACATAAAAACTAGAAGAAAAACTATGAAAACTTGAAGTAGAATCCGTCTCCCAAGCCTCCTTATTGTTTGTTCGCTTCCCCAAGTGTAGGGTTGTGATGTAGTAATAAACTAGGTAAGACCGAGGTTGATCCACAGGGACTTGTGTAGGAATTCACAAACGCATTCAATAGTGTCTATTGAGAGCTAACAACTAGATTTTGTATGAGATTGAGGTAAGTAACAACTTTGAACTAAATTGAAGGTAAACAATTATAAAAAGGCACTAGGGGTTCAAGGATCTACTTGTAGCAATCCTTGATGTTCAATCCGCTATGGTTTCTCACTTTCTCAACTAGAATCGATATTAAGATCTATCTAACCGGATGATAGAGCTGTTGAACCAAACAATCTGGCATATGTAAGACCAATGCATATAACTCACTCAATACAAGCTAGGATGAGCATGCTCAATTGCATAGGTCAGTCCCAATTCCAATAGACTCATAGCACAATCATAACCATCCTCAAGTCCTGTCACAAGACAAGGCTAGATTATGATTTGAACTTGATTCAAGTCACATGCACAGTCCCACATAGCACAGAATTTCAGAAAAGTAGAACTTTGGTAGGAAGTTCCCACATGAAGATCATAGTACTAGAGCGTACTCCAATTCCTCGGATCATACAGGTCTAGACTAGCACACAACAATTAAGAACTTAAGTAATTCTCCCAAACATCCATGAGTCATCATAAGACTAAGAAAAACTACTTAGAACTTGTATAAACTTCAAACCATTGTTCATAAACATGAAATTCAATCTTAAAACCAACTTAAAACGAATTGAAACATCTTAGATTCACTACAAGCTTCACCTCTTAGCCCTAGCTAAGAGGTTTAGCCGTTCATGATCCAAGGAAACATGAAACAACTAAGAAAAACATAAAAACAGCAAAACAAACTAGAAGGAGTTGTGGAACTCCGAAATCCACTTCCACCGCCTCCAACCTTGCTTAAACTCCTCTAAGATGCCCTAGGAACGATCCCTAGGTGTCCTTTTATAGTGGGGAGGCTCCGCAACCTCAGAATATTCGAGAATTTGCATAAAACTTACGCAGTGCACAGAGAAAATCGGCGCTAGAAATAGGAAGTTCAAATCTTACGCATGGCCGACCGGTCGCAACCGGTCGTGCCTCACTAGGAAATAGTCCAGCAAGCTTTGGAGTAATAAAATCTTCTGACCGACCGGTCTGGACCGGTAGGACTGGCCTGGCCGACCGGTCACGACCGATCGGACTGTATATGCAAACTGTCCAGTGAGTTTTGCTTGATTTCATCTTGCACTTCTTATTCAAGGACCGGTCGCACGACCGGTCTGAGGTGTGGACGACCGGTCGCACAACCGGTCGCAGACGGTCCAGTGAACTTGCAAATACTCTTCTGTAGAGTGATGAGACCGGTCGAACGACCGGTCTTGGGCCTTGGACGACCAGTCGGATGACTGGTCGTGGGTGTCTTCTTCTTCCTTCTTTTCTTCTCTTCTTTGCTTCTTTCTTCCACACTTCCCCACTTGGTCCTTTGGTCTTCTTTTCTTCTAAATAACGTCCTTAAGTCTTCAATTGATGCTTCCTCTCTCTCATCCCTACAATCACAAATCCATGCATTAGTTTAGTCTATAAACCATAAAACCAAGTATAATGAGTGATGAATTGGGGTTAGAATATGCACAATTAAGAGCTCAACATTGTTCTCCACATCCTAGCATGCCTGGGTATGAAGAGAAAAAGTCCTTTTCATAGATTGGCGCGGAAGATTTCAGATTGTGCAAGAAATCACACGATTGTGCAGAGAAAATCGGAGCTTCACGGACAAGCTCTGTTATGCTGCCTACCGGTCGGACGACTGGTCTGAGCCCATGGTCGACCGGTCGGACGACCAGTCGTAAATGGCCAAAAACAGTCTAGTGAGTGGACTTTTTCATTGAGTGTTCTGGCTGGTCGGACGACCGGTTTGAGTAACTGTCGATCAGTCTGATGACCGGTCTTGTGCCTTGGCCGACCGTTCTGATGACCGGTCTTCAGTGTATTTTTCTTAACCTCTTCCTTTTATCTCTTGCTTCCCTCTTCAATCATTTTGCACTTAGTTTCTTAATCTTCAATGTATATAAAGTGCTCTTTTTAGCCTTAAATCAGTGAAATCTCCATCTCGTTCCTACAATCACAAATCATGCATTAGATTAGTCTTTTAAACATGCAAACCATGCATAACATGTGATGAATTGGGATTAGTATATGCACAATTCAGAGCTCAACAAGCATTCCAAGCTCATGAAGAAGATGACCTTCATCTCCTCTTGATCTATAGAGCTTAGATCTTTCTTAATAGTCAAAACCTTATCCAAAGCTCTGAGATGAGATTATTATAGGTGAGCAACTCTAGGCAACCCATTCATATTAGTTGTAGAGTTATCAAAGCTACCCTCCTATTACCTCGGGCATCTCAAAGGCATCACAAGCAAGGTGATTGATTAAGTGTAGCCGAGGCTTTGGCAACGTAGTAGCAACACGATCGGGGGAGCAAGGGAAGCTAATTAAAGCACGGGAGAGCGGAGATCAAGCAACCTAAAGCGGCGCTGAATAAGGGGCTCATCCGACAAGTAAGGCTGTCATTTATTGAGTGTCCATCCACTTAATTCTTGGTGGGAATTGAGTGTAGAGTTTGTTTGTCAAACTCGATCTAGGGTCGTTTGCCGATCCTTGGCACGTTTGTCGGGCCTAAAACATCTAGGGATGTTTGTCGTTCCTTGGCATGTTTGTCGGGCCTAAATTAGTTTTCAACAGGGAGCCTCCGACATGGGAGTAAACGTGCGTCGGGTTGAGAGTTAGCCTTATCTAAAACTCCGTTTATGGTTGAGAGGTGAACCGAAAAAACCTCCGTGTAAATGTTGAGAGCTGAACCTCATTTAAAACCTCCGATAGTGAAGGCCAGTGTGCTCAATGGGGTTGAATACTTAAACTGGCAGTGGAGTAAACCTAAAGTCGAACCACTATACATGCTTGTGTTTGTGATTGATTTGAGCACATTATTATCTTACCATTGTATATTTAATTGTTAATTATGAATGCTTGATAGGAATGTATGCTAGACACTAGATAGGCACATCCACACACAAGATGTACTTTCACTAGTTATGTAGACTTGAGCTCATTGATCCATTCTCATAAGTCTACATAGGTTGCATAGATTAGGAGCTTGATTTGTGTAATCATTTGAATATCTACGCATGCTTAGACTAGGTTGCTTATTGCTTAAACAATATGCTAGTCTTATGATTAGACTCATTTAGGCTTGAAAGCCAAAGTGTTCTTGCTTACTTAGTTTAATTTGTTAAATTGTGTAAGTAGGCAAAAAGAATTTCAAAAGGTCCTTATCACCCCCTCTATAGGACTTAGCCATAATACTAGTTGCTCTTTAAGCTTCTGCACATATGAAGGTGTCGTGTTATGTTGAGCCCTTAAATGTGCATATTCTAACCCGATTTCATCACTAACTATGCATGATTTACATGTTTAAAGACCTCCCTAATGCATAATTTTGTGATTGCAGTATGAGAGAGAGATTCCACCATTTTGAAGATTAAGGAGCACTTCAGGGGTTCATTAAAGAATTAAGAAAGAGAGGAAGAAATCAAGTGAAGAAAGTTCTAAGAGAAAGCAGAAAGAATTGAAGAAACAGGCAGTTTCGATGGATCCCTGATAGGTCTTCGATCAATCGGAGGACGTTTCGATGGGTCTCGGATCAATCGGACCATCCATCGGACTCACCTGAAAAATTAAATTTTTGAATAACTCTCTGGACAGATTTTCGACCCACCGGAGGTGTTTCGATCAATCGATCAGGGGTGTTCCAATCAATCAGAGTCATGTCTGATTAATCAAAGATGGTGATGGAAAATAGCAACTCTCTAGACACTTTTACAATCCATCAACCACAGTCCAATCAATCGGAGACTATATTTCGATCAATCGGACCTGTCTGCAGATCTGCGTAAGGAGTTACGCAATTTTAGAAGATTCCAGGTCAGTGGCATACTTTTGCTATAAAAGGGCACCTCTACTACATTCATAAGGCATCCTAAAGGAGAGCTATTGCATTAGGAGGTGGATAAGGACGAATTTGGAGTTCTACAACTCCTTCTACTTAGTTTTCTTTCTAGTTCTTCATGTTTACTTTAAATTTCCTATTTTCGTTTAGCATGGTTGGCTAAACCCCTTAGTTAGGGATAAGAGGGGAAACTTGTACTTGATCTAAGATGCTTTGATTCATTTTTATGGTTTCATAGATTGATTTTAATGTAGAACAATGGTTTGTTAAGTTTGAATGAAGTTCTAAGTAGTTTTTCTTAATCTTATGATCACTCATGGATGTTTGGAAGGGTTTTACTTAATTCCTAGTTGTTTTGCAAAAATTTAGACCTGTACGCTTCGAGAAATCGGATTCAATACGCTTCAGAACTTGGTTCTTCATGTGGGGATTTCAAACCAAAGTTTTATCTTTTCTGTAAAATCTGATTTGTGTGTTGCATGTCTATGTGATTTGAATCAAGTTCAAATTATGATATTAATCAAATCTAATGACAGGGTTTGATGATCATCATAGTTGTGATCTTAATCCATTGGAACTAGGATTGGCCTATGCAATTGAGTGTGCCCAAGTCTTGACTTGAATTGAGGGTGTCATGTTGATGAACAACACATGTGTTGAATTGTTTTGATAATACAACCGCTCTATAATCCGGCTAGATAGGATTTGATTACGATTCTAGTTGTGCAATTGAGAAACCAAAGCGAATTATGCATCAAAGATAGCTACAAGTGGATCTTTGGTGCTTTAGTGCTTCTTTATATTGTTAAACTCATCTTAAAATACAGACTACCCATCTATATTCAAATTCCAATTTAACTTTAGTTTGATTTCAATTAGAAAATATTTGAAGAAATTCTGTGAATTCCTGAATTAGTCCCTGAGGACGATCTCGATCTCTACCGAATTATTACTACATTGCAACCCAACACTTGAAGAGCGCACATTTTAGACTACCAGTATAATTTCAATTGGTATCAAAGTGGGTTGCTCTTCAAAGACTTAACCGTCTAGAGTAAGATCTGGTATCGGAGCACTAGCATGATATCTAACCGAGATGGGGGTACCACCAACCGTCCACCATTCTTTGACAGGTCCAACTACGCCTACTGGAAGGTTAGGATGATGATTTTTTTACAATCTATGGACCATCTAGTGTGACTAAGCACACAACATGGATATGCCTTGCCCACCGAATAAGTGAAGGTTGATGGGAAATACATTGTCATTTCCAAAGATGATGAAAAATGGAATCATAGTGAGAGAGCTCAATACATGGCAAATGCCAAAGCTCTCAATGCGATTTGTTGTGCGGTTTCCCTGAAAGAATTTCAGCGCATTCTCATATGCGTAACCTCAAAAGAAGCGTGGGATATACTTGAGGTTACCCATGAGGGAACTAGCACAGTAAGATACTCGAAGCTTCAGCTATTAACCATCAAATTCGAAAATATTAAAATGGAAGAGTCTGAAACTTTCATCGAGTTCTACATCCAATTGTCTGACATTTGTAACTCCATGTTTGCCTTGGGAGAACTGGTTCCGAAAGGACGTATATGTAGAAAAATACTTAGGTCCCTCCTAGAGAGATTTAACACCAAGGTAGTAGCCTCAAAGGAGTGTAGAGACATAGACAACATGAAAATAAAGAAACTCATAGATTCTCTACAAACTCATGAACTACACGTTAAGGCCCTCTCTAGAAAGAAAAGCATCACTTTAAAATCTTCCCACAAACACTCCTATAAGAAAATTAGGAGTGAGTCGGAGGAAGAAGCTAGTGATGATGAGGAAGATGAGGAAGATAAGATAAACAGAAAGTTTAGACATTTCCTCAAATTTGATAGAGGGAATAGCCGTGACAAGAAGGATAAGAAGGATGAAAAATATAAAGGGAGATCATCTAAACCCAAATCTATCCATTGTTACGGTTGTGGTCATCGTGGCCATATTGCCCCAGATTGTCCGAAAGGGCCTAAACCGAAAGGTAAAAAGGCAATGGCTGCCACTTGGGATGATACGGAGGAGTTCGAATCCAAATCTAATGACTCCACTAGTGATGGGAGCCAAAATATAGTGAGAGCCTCATGGCTTCCACCACTACCTCTCTTCCCCCTAATCTAAGAGAGGATCCCGACCATTATGCCTTCTAAGAGTAGAAGGTGTTCCCAACCCCTCACCTCATGCTATTTTTTATGAGGGTGCTATGGAAATTAGTTTTCTTAGGCTTATCAAACTAAACATAGCTAGTAAGGGTAGTTAGAAATGTTTCTATGGGAATATCTGAGGATTTCAGCCTCATTTTTGTGTGTATGGGCAAATTAGATGATTCAAGCCTCATTAGCCCAAATTTGGTAGTTTAGCCTTACTTTTATTTTGTATATTTGCTGCTAAACTATCTCACTACTTAGATTAGCTAATCTTGCTGAATTATATGCTTCATTATATGATAATCTTTACTTAGGATTGGTCTTGATATACTGTTCGCTTCCCCAAGTGTAGGGTTGAAATGTAGTAATAATCTCGATAAGACCGAGGTCGATCCACAGGGACTTATGTAGGAATTCACAAAACACTTCCAATGATTTCCAATCGAGAACTAACTAAACAGAATTCAGGAATTTGGTGTAGATAGATATTTTGAATTAAATTGAATGTAATCAATAGTAAAAAGCACTAGGGGTTCAAGGATCCACTTTTAGCAATCCTTGATGCTTAATTCGCGGTGGTTTCTCACTTTCTCAACTAGAATCGAAATTAAGTCCTATCTAGCTGGATAATAGAGCAATTAAAACAAAGAATCTGCCATATGTGTGATACATGATTCTCTCAATTCAAGTTAGGACTTGAGCACACTCAATTGCATAAGTTAAGCCTAGTTCCAATAGGTTAAGATCATAATCATAATCATCATTAAATTCTGTCATAAAGTATAACTAGATCATGATTTGAACTTAATTCAAATCACATAAACAACCACACATAGGCAGAAATTTCAGAAAAAGTAAAACTTTTGGTATGAAGTTCCCACATGAGGATCATAGATCTTGAGCGTATTGAATCCGATTACTCGGAGCATACAGGTTTAGAATAACTCAAAACAATTAAGAACTCAAGCAATTCTTCTAAACATCCATGAGCCATTATAAAATTAAGAAAAACTACTTAGAACTTTATTCAAACTTCAACCGTTGTTCTTCACTAATAATCCAACTTGAAACCAAATCAAACGAATTGAAACATCTTATATTCACTAAAAGCTTCACCTCTTAGCCCTAGCTAAGAGGTTTAACCGTTCATGATCCAAGGAAATATGAAAACAACTAAGAAAAACATAAAACTAGAGTAACAAACTAAGAGGAGTTGTAGAACTCCAGATATGACTTCCGCCGCCTCCCACCATGCTAAATCTCTTATAGGATGCCTTAGGAATGAGTTAGGGAAGTCCTTTTATAGCTTTGAAGCCCTAGGTGCGAAGAAACTTTGAGAAATCCCGTCAGATTAGCGTTTTGCGCAGAGATTTTCGGAGCTCCAGATGTTCCTGAGTGTCGTCCGGCCGGTCAGACCCCCTGTCTAGTAGGTCAGACAAAGTACCTACAATTGCAATTTTCACTAGAGTATTCTTTACATAGTCCGACCCATCAGCCGGCCGGTCGGTGGACATGCTTCAAACTGCTGAATTTGCTGGACATGACAATGCATAGGCTGACCCTCCAGCCGGCCAGTCGGCTGACCGGTCAGTCATTCTGTCCGGCCAGTCGGTGGCTGTGGCCGGCCAGCTGGTGGACATGAAATTGACTGAAATCCTCAGGTTCTCCTCCTTCATCTTCAATGCACTTTTGCTCCACCTTTGGTCCTTTATTCCTTTGATCTTTAAGGTGTGTAAATAGCATCTCTAAGCCCTCAATTGATGAATTGTCTCTCTCACTCCTACAACCACAAAACCATGCATTAGTTGGGTCTTTGATCACTTATTTCAAGCATAGTTAGTAATGAAATGGGGTTAGAATATGCACATTTAAGAGCTCAACACACCCCTCAACCAGCATTTTGCTAGTCCCGAGCAAAACATGCGTGAAACAAATCCATTATTCAAAACCCAACTCTTCTTTAGAAACCATGTTTCTATATACTCAATGATATGCAAGTGTAAAGAATTCAGAAATGCCCAATGATAGAAGTTGAAACCTTGAATTTTCCAAAATATACCAAGTACTCATATGAAATTCCCGCTAATTGATTGATAAATAGAAGAATCCAAACAATTTAACCTAGCGTGCTCAGTGAATGCTCATCCCATAGATTTTCGGGGTTACCTTCTTCGTAAATTAACTAAGGTATGGATTCAACGGTGTATAGATCAACAACAAGCCTATGACAGGATTTGCCTTACTGTCCTTCTGACGGCTATCACACTACGTCCCATTTCCGGCTTTGGTTACGGGTAGACCATCCCCCGGTTGGTAATAGGTAGCCCTTTTCGGAATTTTTCACCATATTCTCCATCATTCCCATATTTTCATCATTCCTTTCCATTTTCTTTTTCATTAGATAGGATTTTTAGAAATTCATATCTTTCATTATTTTCCCATGAACAAGGATGGACAAAGTACCCTAACTTGGTTTCTCAACACCTCAAATCCAAACTTAACCAATTTATAATTCTACATAATCCTTTCAAAGCGTGAGAATCGTGTAATGTGAACTAGGTGTAAAAGTGTTTAGAAATTCTATCAATCATAAAAATAGGAGGATTCGCATATAAAACTAGTATCTTAGAGATTGTTCAAGATATTCAACTTCACTCACTTTGCCTCTTATTTTTCTTATACTCACACCATCCCAAATGCATAGAAACAACGTTTTCCAATAGAGTTTTGAATTTGTAGAAAAATTGAAAAAGTTCTACATGATTGCTCGAGATGTTACAAAACACTGAATTCATCCTAATCATCCCACACCCCCCAACCAAATCTTGCATTATCCTCAATGTAAAAGATATGCAATGAGCAAAACATGAGAGCAAATATAAAATAAAAGGGATGAGGGATGAGAGTACCTGAGAGAACAAAAACTGAAATTCTATCTCCTTCTATCAAACCTATGAAAAAGCAAACTAAAAGCAACAAAATCCTAATCCTAACTACTCTATACCTCCATCAGACTATGACATCAATCATCCTGATACACAGGATCAGTCAGAGCTATGGACATACCTTCTGAAGGAAAATTTTCAAAGAACGGTTTTAATCGCTGACCATTTGCTTTAAATATATTACCATTCCTTAGATTAAACAACTCGACGGTCCCATATGGATAAACAGTTTTTACAATGTAGGAATCGGTCCATCGAGATCTCAATTTCTCCAAAAATAAATGTAGTCGAGAATTATACATAAGGACTTTTTGATTAATTGTGAAGGTTTTACGAAGAATGTTCTTTTCATGGAACACCTTCGTCTTGTCCTTGTAAATTCTTGCATTTTCATATGCCTCATTTCGGAGTTCCGCAAGTTCATTCAATTAAAGTTTGCGCAACGAGCTTGCTTTGTCAGAATCAAAATTCATCTTCTTTATCGCCCAATATGTTCCAACTCCACGTGCAAGTGACAAGCTTTCCCATAGACAAGTCTATAGGGAGACATTTCAATGGGGGTCTTAAAAGCAGTACGGTAAGCCCAGAGTGCATCGGTTAGTTGAAGCGACCAATCCTTGCGATCGGGGTTCACTATTTTTTTCAAAATATGTTTAATTTCCTTGTTGGATATCTTAGCTTGTCCACTTTTTTGTGGGTGATAGGGAGTACTCACTTTGTGATTTACGCCATATTTCATTAAAGCTTCAAACGGGCGGTTACAAAAATGAGATCCTCCATCACTTATAATAACTCGAGGTGTTCCAAATCAGGAAAAGATATTTTCTTCTAAGAAACGAATGACTATTTTATGGTCATTGTTCTAGCATGGAATTGCCTCGACCCATTTTGAAACATAATCGACAGCTGGCAATATATAAATTTTCGAAAGAAGATGGGAATGGACCGATGAAATCGATCCCCCAACAATAAAAAATTTCGATTGGTAAGATGGGATTGAGTGGTATCATATTTCTACGGGATATTCCTCCCAATTTTTGATAAGGCTCACATGTTTTACAAAACTCATGGGTATCTTTGAACATAGTGGGCCAATAAAACCCACATTGTAGAATCTTGGTTGTGGTCTTCTTAGCCGAAAAGTGGCCACCACACGCCTGAGAATGACAAAAGGAGATGATACTGTGTTGTTCATCATCCGGCATTCATCTCCTTATGATTCGATTGGGACAATACTTGAAAAAGTATGGGTCGTCCCATAGGAATTTTCTCACCTCGTTGAAGAACTTATCCTTATCTTGCTTTTTCCACTGTGTCGGAATTGTACCTATAGCAAGATAGTTAGCAATGTCCACATACCATGGCAATTGGGAGACTTTGAAAAGTTGTTCATCAGGGAACATGTCATTGATCGTAGTCGTCTTAGGGAAATCGGTGAGAACAAGTCAAAAGAGATGGTCAGCCATGACATTTTTTACTCCTTTCTTATCACGTATTTCTATATCAAATTCTTGGAGTAGGAGGATCCATCTTAACAAGCATGGCTTAGCATCCTTCTTAGAGAGAAGGTACTTAAGCGCAGCATGGTCAGTGACTATGATGACCTTGGATCCAATCAAGTAGGACATAAACTTGTCTAAAGCAAAAACTATAGCTAAAAGTTCTTTTTCTGTAGTAGTGTAGTTTTCTTGAGTCGAGTTTAAAGTTCTACTTGCATAGTAGATGACGCATGACTTTTTCTCCTTTCTCTAGCCTAACACAGCCCCAATAGCGTATTCGTTCGCATCGCACATAATTTCAAAAGGAAGGCTCCAATCAGGTGGTTGCATTATGGGAGCACATGTCAACATACCTTTTCGTTTGTTAAAGGCATTTTGACAATCTTCAGTCCACTCGAATGAGTTTTCCTTTTGAAGGAGGTTACATAAAGGACGAGAGAGTGAACTAAAGTCCTTTATGAACCGTCTATAAAATCCGGCATGTCCCAAAAAGGACCGCACATCTCGTACGCTCTTGGGTGGTGGAAGGTTAGAGATAAGATCAATTTTACCTTTGTCCACCTCGATTCCATTTTGTAAGATGATGAGACTGAGTACTATTCCCTTTTGAACCATGAAGTGACATTTCTCCCAATTTAACACAAGGTTCTTTTCTTCACATCTTTTCAACACAGTTTTTAAGTGCATAAGGCACTCATCAAAGTTACAACCAAATATAGAGAAATCGTCCATGAAGACTTCGAGAATCGTTCCCACCATATCAGAAAAATACTCAACATACAACGCTGAAAAGTGGCAGGGGCATTGTATAGTCCAAACAGCATCCTTCGATAAGCAAAAGTGCTGAATGGACATGTGAATGTTGTCTTCTCTTGGTCCTCTAGGGTGATCTCTATTTGGTTATACCCTGAATATCCATCAAGGAAGCAAAAATGGGAATGACCCACCAACCTTTATAAAATTTTATAACAAACGGTAGGGGGAAGTGGTCTTTCCTCGTGACTGTGTTTAGCTTCCTATAGTCAATGCACATTCTCCAACCGGTAGTGACTTTGGTTGGCACGAGTTCATTATTGGCATTGGCTACAATGGTTATTCCGAATTTCTTAGGCACCACTTGATTTGGACTCACCCATTGACTATCGGATATTGGGTAAATGATACCTACATCCAATAGTTTCAACAGCTCGGCCTTAACCACCTCCTTCAAGTTTGGATTAAGGCGTCTTTGTGGTTGCCTAGATGTTTTCGCATTCTCCTCAAGGTATATGCAAGGAGTACAAATCAGGGGGTCTATGCCTTTGAGATCCGCAATCGACCATCCAATGACGCTCTTATGCTCTATTAGAGTGGCTATTAGCTTATACTCTTGTTCCTTATCCAAGTGGGAAGAAATCACCACCGGATATGTCTCATCTCAACCTAAATATATATATTTCAAATCACTTGGTAATGGTTTTAAGTCGAGCTTTGGTACCTTGATATTGGATGGAAGAGGCTTGTTCTCGCTTAAGGGTAAAGGTTCAAATAGTGCCCTCCATCTTTTGTTATCAAGTACCAGCATAACATCCAAAATGGCATCCATCTCTCGTATTGTGTCATCATTCATTTCATGAGAGTGGGCCAAACATGCCTCCAAAGGGTCGGAATATAATGTCAAGAGGAATGTATCCTCCACGAATGATTCAATCAAATTTATCTCGTGGATCTTGTCATCAACTTCCCGTGGTTGTTTGCATAAATCAAATATATTCAGCTTGAGTGTCATATTTCCAAAGGACATTTGTACAAGCCCATTTCTACAATTGATAATCGCATTTGAAGTAGCTAGAAAAGGGCGGCCAAGTATGATGGGAATTTGAGCACCGGTACCTATCACGGGATGTGTATCCAAGATAATAAAGTCCACTGGGTAGTAGAATTTATCAACTTGGACCAAAACATCCTCAATCACTCCTCTCGGTATACGTATAGATCTATCAGCAAGTTGGAGTGTGGTTTTGGTGGGTTTCAATTCACCTAACCCAAGTTGTTCATAAACCGAGTATGGAATGAGGTTAACACTTGCCCCTAAATCGAGTAGGGCTTGTTTGATCCGGTAGTCACCTATGATGCATGAGATGGTTGGACTACCTGGATCCTTGTATTTTTGGGGCACCTCTTGTCTCATAATAGCACTCAAATTCTCAGTCAAAAGTACTTTGTTGTGAACATTGTGTTTCCTTTTGACTTTACACAATTCCTTTAGAAATTTGGCATAAGATGGTATTTGTTTTATCGCATCCAACAACGGAATGTTGATCTTCACTTGCTTAAAAACCTCTAAAATTTTCAGGTTTTTGTCTAAAGGTTTGGGTGAAACCAACCTTTGGGGAAACGGGGCAACCGACTTGTATTGCCTTTCCGGTTCTTTCTCATGTGGAGTGTTGTTCGGGCTATCATCATCTTTGGAAATTTCTGGATCATTAGGCTTTGGGGCCTTCACCGAATTAGATTTATCAATTATTTTTCCACTTCTCAAAGTGGTGATAGCTTGAACATGCTCCGTATGTTAGGAGGATGAGCTTGCAACTTGTATCTCAAATTGGGTCCTTAGGTTAAGAAGAGGTTGGGCAGGAAGTGTGCTTTTCTCCCTAACACTGAGATGAGATTCAACTCTAGCCATTGAGGTTTTCAAGTCATTAATGGCTTAAGATGAATTTTGATTGAATTTCAGTTGCTCTTGCATGAACCCATCAATTTTCAGAGAATTAGTCTTGTTATATTCAGCTTGAACTGATACGAATGCACACAACTCCTCTAGCATAGCTTTTGGTGTAATCACTAAGGATGGACCTAGTAAAGGTTGAACTTGAGGGGTATTTGTTGAACCTCCAATTTATACATGATATATCCCATTACATCACTATATATGCATGGTTTGCATGTTTAAAAGGCCCATCTAACACATGTTTTGGTGATTGTAGGAACGAGAGTGACTTCACCCAATTAAAGGCCAAAAAGAGTAGATTTAAGAGCCTTTGAATGAAGGCCCAAGGAGGACCAAAGAAGGAAGAAAAAAGAGGGAGAAAAGAGAAGAAAGAAAGGAAGAAAAAGAAGTGAAAAATTGGTCCGACCGATTATGACCGGTCGGCCACACCACAGTCCCTCTTGTGAAGCCCCTGGACCGACGACTAGCCTAGTCCGTGTTGAGCCTCCAATTTATACATTTGCCGACCCATTACATCACATTATAAGCATGATTTTCATGTTTAAAGACTAATCTAATACATGTTTTTGTGATTGTAGGAATGAGAGGGAGATGTCACCAATTCATGGTTAAAAGAGTCACTTTGTATGCATTGAGGATCAATAGAACAAGTGCCAAAAGGTGGAAGAAAGAAGCAAGAAAGAAAGAGAAGAGAAAAAGAAGAGAATCTGAAAATTTTGCCTTAGACCTGTTTGTAGACCGGTCGCCAGACCGGTCGCAAGACAGGTCTATAGTGTAATTTTTGGACTATTTCTTCTTCTTAGACAGGTCGCTAGACCGGTCGCCAGACAGGTCGAGGGTCCAGAAACACAAAACTCACTGGACTATTTTTAAGGTTTTGAGACCGGTCGTGCGACCGGTCGGCCATGCAATTTTACACTTCCAGATTTCAGGCAGCAAGCTATTCCCATTTTGGATTTTTGAAACAGTTTTTTGAAGCCATCTTGATGATATTTGGAAATCCAACACATCCATGTCGAAGAGGAGCTCGACGCCAAAATAACCCAAGTGGTTTCGTGTCAATCAGAGCTACGGATTGATCGTGGTGGCCAAAACAATACGAACTGTCCAGAAAGTTCCAGATTTCGCTGTTCCACTCTGGGCCGGTCCAGGTGACCCATCATTGATGATATGAAGAATCTACTTTGACCATCTTCTAGACCACATCCATATATGAATAACCACAAAGTTTCAGATCAAAAGGATGTGTGGTTTGATCGTACCGGTTGAAGAAAGATGGACTATCCAGAAAGATCCAACTGCGCAGAGTTTATAAAAGCCCTAAGTGTTCTAATTTTCAGACCATATTCTGGGATTTTTTTGGACAATCTAATCCATCTATCATGTATAGGATGAATTTTTCTACCAATGTTCAAAATTTGGGATCAATCCGACATCTGTACACTCCAGAGCGTTGAAAGCAAGATGACTGGTTCTGAAGGTACCCGAAGTGCGTGATTTTGAGAGGCGGTCGGTAATATGATTGGTGGGCCCATTCAGAGGATAATCTTGGAAATCTAAATCATCTATGAGGAAGATCACATTACAAGGAAGCAACAAATCAAATTTGAAGGCAATCCGACCATTGGTTAAGCCGTACCAAGCGAAACAAATTCTGCTATGTTGCTGTACTATTGCTGCACTATAAAAGGAGGTGCTCTCTTCTATTCCAAATCAACCAAGGACGTGGGGAGCAAGGAGTTCAAGTCATAGGAGGCTTCCTAGCCTCCTACAACTAGTTTTCTTCTTCTTCTTCTAGTTCTAGTTCTAGTTTTAATATGCTTTTCCTTAGCTAACCTCTTAGCTAGAGCTAGAGGTGAAATTTGTAGTTGGTTTCAATGCTTTAATTCGTTCTCCAAGTACTCTTTACTTATTTATAGATTTTCAAGTTCTAGGTTGAATAAAGTTTGGATTTTTAGATGAATTGTGAGAGTTTGTGTACTCCGGACATGAGTTCCTTGCAATTCTCTGAGATTACCATGATTGAGTTGATTGAATTCTAATTGTAGTAACCCTTGAGCATGCCATAGTCCATAGGCATGGCTGTTACTCCAAAGGCTACAAGTTCAAGTTCTATGTGCTTCATTAGAACTAGAAATCTGATTTCCAGATTTAAGTGGGACTGTTTGTGCTTGAATGTTATATCTTCCAATTAGATGAGAGATAGGACTTTGATTCTAATTGTGTCGTACTTGGATTAATGGATTGGCATTGGATGACTACAAGTGGATCCTTGATGCTCTAGTTCTTCTTCTTTTCAAATTTTTCTATTTCATGTAAAACACTATCTTCATAAACTCTTATATTCTAGTTATTAGAGTACTTGGAATTGTTTACCTCTTTCCCTGTGGATCGACCTCGGTCTTACCAAGATTTATTACTACATTGCAGCCTTACACTTGAGGAGAGCGAACAGTCCGACCGGTCAAGACCGGTCGGCCTTGCGTAAAATAGTGTTTCTAATTCAAGCTCCGGGAATTTCTGCGCAATTACGTAAGCTTGCGCAACTTCTGGATGTTTTTTATGCAACAGAGTTTCCCCACTATAAAAGGACACCTAGGGTCTCTTCTGAAATTGCGTCGGGTAGCCTAACACGACACCCTACGCATACGCGTGCGGAAGCTTGAGGAGCAACTAGAATTATGGCTGAACCTATAGGAGGGGGGTAGAAGGACCTTTTAAAAAATCTTTTCGCCTACTTTAACAAATTAGCAAATTAAAATACGTAAGCAATTAACACTTCGGCTTCCCTGCCTAAGTGGGTCCAATTAAAATACTAGCAAGAGATAAGAGCAATAAGCAACCTAGTCTAAGTGACTCATGTGGACTATAGAGGATGGATCAAGAAATGCTCAAGTCAACATGAGGTAGTGAAAGTACATCTTGTGAGTGTGGATGCCTATCAACTGCATAGCATATATTCCTAACTAAGCATTCATAATTAACCAATTAAATGCAATGCATTAAAGAGAAATGTGCTCCAATACAATCACAAACACAAGGATGTATAGTGGTTCGACTACTTGTCTACTCCACTCCCGGTTTAAGTACTCAACCCCTTTGAGCACACCGGCATTCACTGTGGAGTTTAAATCTGGTTCCTCCCAACCAAGGTGTTTTAACTCGGATCCACCCAACCGGGGAGTTTACAAGTTCCTCCCAACCTACACGTTTGCACCCGTGTTGGTGGCTCCCCCTTGGAGACTTTGTTTTAGGCCCGACTAACGTGCTAAGGAACGGCTGACGTCCCTAGATTTTAAGCCCAACTAATAGGCCAAGGATCGGCTAACGACCCCAGGGCGAGTTTGTCAAACAAACTCTACACTCAACTCCCACAGGGAATTGAGTGGATGGACTCTTAACAAGACAACCTTACTTGTCAGATTGAGACCCTTGTTGTGTCTTCTTGGGTTGCTTCTTCTCGCTCTCCCCTGCTTGAATCAGCACCCCTTGTGCTCCCCCGATCGTTGACGCCGTTGCTTTGCCAAGGCTTCAGCTCCAAGATCAGCTACCTTGCATGCGATGCTCCATTGGAGATGCCCAAGGTGCTAGGGAATGGTGAAACCTCTACAAATGGTAGGAAATGGGTTTCCTAGAGGAATGCACCTAAATGGACTCCTAGGTAGTGTTTAGACAAAGGATTTAACTATCATCAAGGTGTCTAAACCCTAGGAATCATGAGAGAACATGTCCATTCTCAAGATGCCATTGAATGACCCAAGCTTGTGATGAAAACACAAGGAGAATGACTTGCTTTAGGTTTGGGATAGAGCCTCTAATGATCTCTAGCAATGGTGGCTTCTATCTCCTCATAATCCCCTCTCTTAGCTCAAAAAACGAATCCCCCTTTTAAATAGATTTTCTTCCAACAGTAAAAAAACTGGCAGATTCGTGCATCTCCGATTGATCGGAAAAAGTGTCTGATTGATCGGAGCCCAGTCCGATTGATCGGAGATAAGTCCGATTGATCGGAGATAAGTCCGATTGATCGGAAATCTATCCAGAGAAGTCTCTGGAAGAAATTCCGATTGGTCAGAACACTGTCCGATTGATCGGACGGCCCCTTCCGATGGATCAGAAGACTGTCCGATTGATCGGAAATATGTCCAGTGAGTTTTCAATTTTTCTGGGACAATTTTCGATTGATCGAAATTTCTGTCTGATCGATCGGAGTCCTATCGGAGCACCAGTCCGATTGATTGGACTCCTATCGAAAACTGCTGTTTGAGCCTTTTTTATTGCAGCAGCTTCTACCTCTTTAATTAGTCTAATTTATCATGTTTTTTTATGGAGTTCTAAGACTAATGATGATGACTAAAGGTATACCTAGGTGGTGCAAGTCATCTAAGAGGTTATGGGTTAGGTTTTGGGCAAGGCAAGGCACACCAAGGCATCACATTTACCTGTTTCTTCTTTCTTGATGCAGCCGGGCCACTTGAGTCTTCGGTCTTTGTCTTCATTAAGCTCAACCGACACTAGACCTACTGACCTAAGTAATTAACAAACAAGGTGCACTACTATACCATAGAAAAGTGCACTAACAATCTCCCCCTTTGTCAATTACTTACAAAAACCTAACATACCAAAACAAATACATGTACAAGAGATTACATTGATATAAAATGAAATACAGGACTCTTGACATGACTAATCTAAGCAGCTCCTCTTCAGTTTGCTCCCCCATAACCTGTCAATCCCTGCATCACAAAACATAGCAAACTAGTTTTGGTGGGACTTGATCTTTCTCCCCCTTTTTGTTAGCAATTGACAAGCTATTCTCCCCCCCTTAATGATGCAACAATTAAGGTCAAGGTAAGAGAAGATAGTATGTCACAATTATAGCTATAAACACATGCTAGCAAGGAGAGTATAGGGTGCATGATACATAAATACATGGAGCATGCTAAGGAACATGATTAACAAGAAATGTATCTATCTAAGCATAGTTAATCATGCATAATTGGTCATCTATGATATACACTAAGCATTAAAGCTCAAGGGCTTATAGCCCAATCAACCAACCTCCCCTATTGGTATATCAAGACCAATACTAAGCAAAAATTAGCATACAATGAAGCATAAAACTCAAGATGATTAGCTAATCTAAGCATGGTGATAATCTAGCAAGCAAATATATTAATTAAAAGCAAGGCTAAATTATCAAAAATTGGGCTAATGAGGCTTGAATCCTCTGATTTGCCCAGACACACAGAAATGAGGCTGAAATCCTCAGATTTACCTATATAAGCATTTCTAGGTACCCTCACTAACTATGTTTAGTTTGATAAGCCTAAGGGTAACTAATTTCATCAACACCCTCATAAAATGTAGCATGAGGTGAGGGGTTGGGAACTCCTACTCCTAGAAGGGATAGCGGTTGGGATCCCCTCTTAGATAAGCGGGAAGAGGGGTAGTGGTGGAAGCCGAGAGAGCTAGATCATTATGTTGGCTCCCATCACTAGCAGAGTCATCGAATTTGGAGTCCGACTCCTCCGTATTATCCCACGTGGCAGCCATCGCCTTCTTACCTTTCGGTTTAGGCATTTACGGACAGTCCGGGGCAATATGGCCACGTTGACAGCAACCGTAACATCGGACGGATGAAGGTTTGGATGAATTCCCTTTATGTTTATCACCCTTCTTGTCCTTCTTGTCACGGCTATTCCCTCTATCAAATTTGAGGAATCTCTTGAATTTTTTGTTTAATTTTTCTTCCTCATCATCCTCATCATCGCTATCTTCCTCCGACTCACTCTTAATTTTCTTATGTTTGTGAGAAGACTTGAGAGCGATGTTTTTCTTTCTAGAGGGGGCCTTAAAGTGTAGTTCAAAAGTTTGTAGGGAACCTATGAGTTCTTCTACTTTCATGTTATCTATGTCTCTACACTCCTCTAAGGCAACTATCTTGGAGTCAAATCTTTCTGTGAGGGACCTAAGTATTTTTCTACAAATCCTTCCTTCCGGAACCCGATCCCCCAAGACAAACATGGAGTTGCAAATATCTGACAATTTAGTATAAAACTCCATGAAAGTTTCAGTCTCTTCCATCCTAATGTTTTCAAATTTGGTGGTTAAGAGCTGAAGCTTCGAGCGTCTTACTGTGCTAGTTCCCTTGTGGGTAACCTCAAGTATATCCCACGCTTCTTTTGCAGTTGCGCATGTGAGAATGCGCTGAAATTCTTCCGGGGAAACCGCACAGCAAATCGCATTGAGAGCTTTGGCATTTGCCATGTTTTGAGCTCTCTCTATGTCATCCCATTTGGAATCATCTTTGGGAATGACAATGTTTTTCCCATCAACCTCCACTTCCTCGGTGGGCATGGTATATCCAGTTTATGTGCTAAGCCACACCGGACGGTCCATGGATTGGAGAAAAATTCTCATTCTTGCCTTCCAATAAGCATAGTTGGACCCATCAAAGAAGGGTGGACGGTTGGTGGTACTCCCATCTCGGATAGACATGATGCTAGTGCTCCGGTATCGAATCTTACTCTAGACGGTTACGTCCTTGAAGAGCAACCCGCTCTGATACCAATTGAAATTGCATCGGGTAGCCTAACACGACACCCGACGCATACGCGTGCTGAAGCTTGAGGAGCAACTAGAATTATGGCTGAACCTATAGGAGGGGGGTAGAAGGACCTTTTAAAAAATCTTTTCGCCTACTTTAACAAATTAGCAAATTAAAATACGTAAGCAATTAACACTTCGGCTTCCAAGCCTAAGTGGGTCCAATTAAAATACTAGCAAGAGATAAGAGCAATAAGCAACCTAGTCTAAGTGACTCATGTGGACTATAGAGGATGGATCAAGAAATGCTCAAGTCAACATGAGGTAGTGAAAGTACATCTTGTGAGTGTGGATGCCTATTAAGTGCCTAGCATACATTCCTAACTAAGCATTCATAATTAACCAATTAAATGCAATGCATTAAAGAGAAATGTGCTCTAATACAATCACAAACACAAGGATGTATAGTGGTTTGACTACTTGTCTACTCAACTCCCGGTTCAAGTACTCAACCCCTTTGAGCACACCGGCATTCACTGGGGAGTTTAAATCTGGTTCCTCCCAACCAAGGTGTTTTAACTCGGATCCACCCAACCGGGGAGTTTACAGGTTCCTCCCAACCTACACATTTGCACCCGTGTTGGTGGCTCCCCCTTGGAGACTTTGTTTTAGGCCCGACTAACTTGCCAAGGAACGGCTGACGTCCCTAGATTTTAGGCCCAACTAATAGGCCAAGGATCGGCTAACGACCCCGGGGCAAAACACTCAACTCCCACAGGGAATTGAGTGGATGGACTCTTAACAAGACAACCTTACTTGTCGGATTGAGGCCCTTGTTGTGCCGTCTTAGGTTACTTCTTCTCGCTCTCTCGTGCTTGAATCAGCTCCCCTTGTGCTCCCCCGATTGTTGACGCCGTTGCTTTGCCAAGGCTTCGGCTCCAAGATCAGCTACCTTGCATGTGATGCTCCATTGGAGATGCCCAAGGTGCTAGGAAATGGTGAAACCTCTACAAATGGTAGGAAATGGGTTTCCTAGAGGAATGCCCCTAAATGGACTCCGAGGTAGTGTTTAGACAAAGGATTTAACTATCATCAAGGAGTCTAAACCCTAGGAATCAAGAGGGAACAACTCCATTCTCAAGATGCCATTGAATGGCTCAAGCTTGTGATGAAAACACAAGGAGAATGACTTGCTTTAGGTTTGGGATAGAGCCTCTAATGATCTCTAGCAATGGTGGCTTCTATCTCCTCAAAATCCCCTCTCTTCGCTCAAAAAATGAATCCCCCTTTTAAATAGAATTTCTTCCAACGGTCAAAAAACGGGCAGATTCGTGCATCTCCGATTGATCGAAAAAAGTGTCCGATTGATCGGAGCACCTGTCCGATTGATCACCTGTTTGAGCCTTTTTTATTGCAGCAGCTTCCACCTCTTTAATTAGTCTAATTTATCATGTTTTTCATGGAGTTCTAAGACTAATGATGATGACTAAAGGTATACTTAGGTGGTGCACGTCATCTAAGAGGTTATGGGTTAGGTTTTGGTCAAGGCAAGGCACACCAAGGCATCACATTTACCTGTTTCTTCTTTCTTGATGCAGCCGAGCCACTTGAGTCTTCGGTCTTTGTCTTCATTAAGCTCAACCGACACTAGACCTACTGACCTAAGTAATTGACAAACAAGGTGCACTAGTATACCATAGAAAAGTGCGCTAACAATCTCCCCCTTTGTCAATTACTTACAAAAACCTAACCTACCAAAACAAATACATTTACAAGAGATTACATTGATATAAAATGAAATACAGGACTCTTGACATGCCTAATCTAAGCAGCTCCTCTTCAGTTTGCTCCCCCATAACATGTCAATCCCTGCATCACAAAACATAGCAAATTAGTTTTGGTGGGACTTGATCTTTCTCCCCCTTTTTGTTAGCAATTGACAAGCTATTCTCCCCCCCTTAATGATGCAACAATTAAGGTCAAGGTAAGAGAAGATAGTATGTCACAATTATAGCTATAAACACATGCTAAGAAGGAGAGTATAGGGTGCATGATACATAAATACATGGAGCATGCTAAGGAACATGATTAACAAGAAATGTATCTATCTAAGCATAGTTAATCATGCATAATTGGTCATCTATGATATACACTAAGCATTAAAGCTCAAGGGCTTATAGCCCAATCAACCAACCTCCCCTATTGGTATATCAAGACCAATACTAAGCAAAGATTAGCATACAATGAAGCATAAAACTCAAGATGATTAGCTAATCTAAGCATGGTGATAATCTAGCAAGAAAATATATTAATTAAAAGTAAGGCGTAATTATCAAAAATTGGGCTAATGAGGCTTGAATCCTCTGATTTGCCCATACACACAGAAATGAGGCTGAAATCCTCAGATTTACCTATATAAGCATTTCTAGCTACCCTCACTAACTATGTTTAGTTTGAAAAGCCTAAGGGTAACTAATTTCCTCAACACCCTCATAAAATGTAGCATGAGGTGAGGGGTTGGGAACTCCTTCTACTCCTAGAAGGGATAGCGGTTGGGATCCCCTCTTAGATAAGCGGGAAGAGGGGTAGTGGTGAAAGCCGAGAGAGCTAGATCATTATGTTGGCTCCCATCACTAGCAGAGTCATCGGATTTGGAGTTCGACTCCTCCGTATTATCCCACGTGGCAGCCATCGCCTTTTTACCTTTCGGTTTAGGAGTTTCCGGACAGTCCGGGGCAATATGGCCACATTGACCGCAACCGTAACATCGGACGGATGAAGGTTTGGATGATTTCCCTTTATGTTTATCACCCTTCTTATCCTTCTTGTCACGGCTATTCCCTCTATCAAATTTGAGTAATCTCTTGAATTTTTTGTTTAATTTTTCTTCCTCATCATCCTCATCATCGCTATCTTCCTCCGACTCACTCTTAATTTTCTTATGTTTGTGAGAGGATTTTAGGGCGATGTTTTTCTTTCTAGAGGGGGCCTTAAAGTGTAGTTCAAAAGTTTGTAGGGAACCTATGAGTTCTTCTACTTTCATGTTATCTATGTCTCTACACTCCTCTAAGGCAACTATCTTGGAGTCAAATCTTTCCGGGAGGGACCTAAGTATTTTTCTACAAATCCTTCCTTCCGGAACTCGATCCCCCAAGACAAACATAGAGTTGTAAATATCTGACAATTTAGTATAAAACTCCATGAAAGTTTCAGTCTCTTCCATCCTAATGTTTTCAAATTTGGTGGTTAAGAGCTGAAGCTTCGAGCGTCTTACTGTGCTAGTTCCCTCGTGGGTAACCTCAAGTATATCCCACGCTTCTTTTGCAGTTGCGCATGTGAGAATGCGCTGAAATTCTTCTGGGGAAACCGCACAGCAAATCGCATTGAGAGCTTTGGCATTTGCCATGTACTGAGCTCTCTCTATGTCATCCCATTTGGAATCATCTTTGGGAATGACAATATTTTTCCCATCAACCACCACTTACTCGGTGGGCAAGGTATATCCAGTTTGTGTGCTAAGCCACACCGGACGGTCCATGGATTGGAGAAAAATTCTCATTCTTGCCTTCCAATAAGCATAGTTGGACCCGTCAAAGAAAGGTGGACGGTTGGTGGTACTCCCATCTCGGTTAGACATGATGCTAGTGCTCCAGTATCGGATCTTACTCTAGACGGTTACGTCCTTGAAGAGCAACCCGCTCTGATACCAATTGAAATTGCGTTGGGTAGCCTAACACGACACCCTACGCATACGCGTGCGGAAGCTTGAGGAGCAACTAAAATTATGGCTGAACCTATAGGAGGGGGGTAGAAGGACCTTTTAAAAAATCTTTTCGCCTACTTTAACAAATTAGCAAATTAAAATACGTAAGCGATTAACACTTCGGCTTCCAAGCCTAAGTGAGTCCAATTAAAAGACTAGCAATAGATAAGAGCAATAAGCAACCTAGTCTAAGTGACTCATGTGGACTATAGAGGATGGATCAAGAAATGCTCAAGTCAACATGAGGTAGTGAAAGTACATCTTGTGAGTGTGGATGCCTATTAAGTGCCTAGCATACATTCCTAACTAAGCATTCATAATTAACCAATTAAATGCAATGCATTAAAGAGAAATGTGCTCTAATACAATCACAAACACAAGGATGTATAGTGGTTTGACTACTTGTCTACTCAACTCCCGGTTCAAGTACTCAACCCCTTTGAGCACACCGGCATTCACTGGGGAGTTTAAATCTGGTTCCTCCCAACCAAGGTGTTTTAACTCGGATCCACCCAACCGGGGAGTTTACAGGTTCCTCCCAACCTACACATTTGCACCCGTGTTGGTGGCTCCCCCTTGGAGACTTTGTTTTAGGCCCGACTAACGTGCCAAGGAACGGCTGACGTCCCTAGATTTTAGGCCCAACTAATAGGCCAAGGATCGGCTAACGACCCCGGGGCAAAACACTCAACTCCCACAGGGAATTGAGTGGATGGACTCTTAACAAGACAACCTTACTTGTCGGATTGAGGCCCTTGTTGTGCCGTCTTAGGTTACTTCTTCTCGCTCTCTCGTGCTTGAATCAGCTCCCCTTGTGCTCCCCCGATTGTTGACGCCGTTGCTTTGCCAAGGCTTCGGCTCCAAGATCAGCTACCTTGCATGTGATGCTCCATTGGAGATGCCCAAGGTGCTAGGAAATGGTGAAACCTCTACAAATGGTAGGAAATGGGTTTCCTAGAGGAATGCCCCTAAATGGACTCCTAGGTAGTGTTTAGACAAAGGATTTAACTATCATCAAGGAGTCTAAACCCTAGGAATCAAGAGGGAACAACTCCATTCTCAAGATGCCATTGAATGGCTCAAGCTTGTGATGAAAACACAAGGAGAATGACTTGCTTTAGGTTTGGGATAGAGCCTCTAATGATCTCTAGCAATGGTGGCTTCTATCTCCTCAAAATCCCCTCTCTTCGCTCAAAAAATGAATCCCCCTTTTAAATATATTTTCTTCCAACGGTAAAAAAACGGGCAGATTCGTGCATCTCCGATTGATCGAAAAAAGTGTCCGATTGATCGGAGCCCAGTCCGATTGATCACCTGTTTGAGCCTTTTTTATTGCAGCAGCTTCCACCTCTTTAATTAGTCTAATTTATCATGTTTTTCATGGAGTTCTAAGACTAATGATAATGACTAAAGGTATACTTAGGTGGTGCACGTCATCTAAGAGGTTATGGGTTAGGTTTTGGTCAAGGCAAGGCACACCAAGGCATCACATTTACCTGTTTCTTCTTTCTTGATGCAGCCGGGCCACTTGAGTCTTCGGTCTTTGTCTTCATTAGGCTCAACCGACACTAGACCTACTGACCTAAGTAATTGACAAACAAGGTGCACTAGTATACCATAGAAAAGTGCACTAACATCTTCTTAGGGCAACATAGAAGCTGAGGAACTTCATGGGGAGTAAATGAAACCGTCGTGGAGCGTTTGCAACCCTCCCAACTCCGGGTTTTTATGTTTTCTAGTTTTCTTTTATGAGTTCTAGTTGTAGTATAACAATGCTCGGCTAGAATCTCTTAGCTAAGGTTGAGAGGTGAAGCTTGTAGCCAATTTCATGTTTAATTCAGTTTAATTCAAGTGGCTTCACTTCAAGTTCGAATTTTGAATGTTCTAGTTCCTATAAAGTTGATATTTTTAGAAGTTTAATGAGAGTTCATATGCTTCGGACATAAATTCCTTGCAATTCTCTAAGATTATCATGTTTTGCTTGTTTAGATTCGAATTATGGTAACCCTTGAGCATGCCATAGTCCATAGGCATGACTGTTACTCCGAAGGCTATAATTTCGAATGCTATGTAATTGAATGGGACTAGAACTTGGAAGTTCAACTTAAGTGGGATTAAATGTGATTAATGCTTTATCTTCTAACTAGATGAGAGATAGAACTTCAAATCTAGTTGTGTTTATGCTTGGATTGATTGGATTAACATGGGATTGTTACAAGTGGATCTTTGAAAGCCTTAGTTCCTGAAGTACTATTTTCCTTAAGTTACTGTTTTAATAAAATTCTCTCAATTGAATCTCTAAATTGTTGCAATCCTAGTTACTGGAATAGCTTAGAGTTGTTCTCTAATTCCCTGTGAATCGACCTCGGTCTTACCGAGATTTATTACTACATCGTAGCCTTGCACTTGAGGCGAGCGAACAGTATTATTTGCATTCGCAATGGGTCCATTCCTCCAACTGAAGTTGTGATGGTTCTTCCAATTAGAATTATACGTGTTTGAGTTTAGAGCACTAAATGGCCGTTGATAACTATTTATGGCATTTGATTGTTCTTGTAAGATATCTGGGAATGCAAAAATTGTGGGACAATCCCGTGTTGCATGTTGATTTTCGGCACAAATTCCACAAACAGTTTCAACGTCTTTTGAGTTGATCATCTCTCCTTTCTTCAATTCCATGGCCTCGACTTTTCTTGTGAGGCTAGCCACACGTGCACTTATGTTATCTTCTGCTGAGAAGACATAAATTCCTCATTTTTCCTTTTGTTGGTTTGTCTTGGAATTTGTTGGTCTAGATGTATCCCAAGACTGTGCATTCTCGGCCAATTCATCAAAATAATCCTATGCTTCCTCGGCTTCCTTATTCATGAATTCTCCATTGCACATCATCTCTATGAATTGGCGCATGGGTGAAGTCAGTCCTTCATAGAAAAAGCTTATTACCCGCCACATTTCGTAGCCATGATGTGGGCATGCATTTAACAAGTATTTGAACCTCTCTCAACATTGGAAGGTCTCATCCTCTTTTTGAGTAAAATTCATGACAAGGCGCCTCATCATGATCATTTTGTGAGTAGGGAAGAACTTTTTAATGAACTCCCTAGTCATCTCAGTCCATGTGCCAATTGATCTTGGCCTTAATGCATGAAGCCAAGCCTTAGCTTTCTCTTTAAGGGAAAAAGGAAACAATTTGAGTCTCACCAAATCATCGATTACATTTACAAAGTGCATTGTGGCTATCACGTCATCAACCTTAAGATGTTGATAGGCACTTTCACTGTCTAGTCCATGGAATTTTGGAATGAGTTGGATCACTCCTGGTTTCAAATCCATGTTCCCTGCATTCAGTGGAAAGACTATGCATGAGGGAGTGCTTGCTTTTGCAGGTTGCAAGTAGTCACGTAATGTTTTAGGTTGGGGAACGTTCTCAACAACATTCTCTCCCGTTTTGGTTTGGTTTTGGCCCAAATTTTGATTGGCCATAGGGTTGGGTTGATTTCCAGCCATACTTTCAGAAAAATTTGAAAAATCTAAACATTTCTTAGCACGTGGCTCCCTTGAAATTCCATCGGGTAGCCTAACACGACACCCTACGCATACGCATGCGGAAGCTTGAGGAGCAACTATAATTATGGCTGAACCTATAGGAGGGGGGTATAAGGACCTTTTAAAAAATCTTTTCGCCTACTTTAACAAATCAGCAAATTAAAATACGTAAGCGATTAACACTTCGGCTTCCAAGCCTAAGTGGGTCCAATTAAAAGACTAGCAAGAGATAAGAGCAATAAGCAACCTAGTCTAAGTGACTCATGTGGACTATAGAGGATGGATCAAGAAATGCTCAAGTCAACATGAGGAAATGAAAGTACATCTTGTGAGTGTGGATGCCTATCAAGTGCCTAGCATACATTCCTAACTAAGCATGCATAATTAACCAATTAAATACAATGCATTAAAGAGAAATGTGCTCTAATACAATCACAAACACAAGGATGTATAGTGGTTCGACTACTTGTCTACTCCACTCCCGGTTCAAGTACTCAACCCCTTTGAGCAAACCGGCATTCACTGGGGAGTTTAAATCTGGTTCCTCCCAACCAAGGTGTTTTAACTCGGATCCACCCAACCGAGGAGTTTACAGGTTCCTCCCAACCTACACGTTTGCACCCGTGTTGGTGGCTCCCCCTTGGAGACTTTGTTTTAGGCCCGACTAACGTGCCAAGGAACGGCTGACGTCCCTAGATTTTAGGCCCAACTAATAGGCCAAGGATCGGCTAACGACCCCGGGGCGAGTTTGTCAAACAAACTCTACACTCAACTCCCACAGGGAATTGAGTGGATGGACTCTTAACAAGACAACCTTACTTGTCGGATTGAGCCCCTTGTTGTGCCGTCTTGGGTTGCTTCTTCTCGCTCTCCCGTGCTTGAATCAGCTCCCCTTGTGCTCCCCCGATCGTTGACGCCGTTGCTTTGCCAAGGCTTCAGCTCCAAGATTAGCTACCTTGCATGTGATGCTCCATTGGAGATGCCTAAGGTGCTAGGAAATGGTGAAACCTCTACAAATGGTAGGAAATGGGTTTCCTAGAGGAATGCACCTAAATGGACTCCTAGGTAGTGTTTAGACAAAGGATTTAACTATCATCAAGGAGTCTAAACCCTAGGAATCAAGAGGAAACAAGTCCATTCTCAAGATGTCATTGAATGGCCCAAGCTTGTGATGAAAACACAAGGAGAATGACTTGCTTTAGGTTTGGGATAGAGCCTCTAATGATCTCTAGCAATGGTGGCTTCTATCTCCTCAAAATCCCCTCTCTTCGCTCGAAAAATGAATCCCCCTTTTAAATAGATTTTCTTCCAACGGTAAAAAAACGGGCAGATTCGTGCATCTCCGATTGATCGGAAAAAGTGTCCGATTAATCGGAGCCCAGTCCGATTGATCGGAGACAAGTCCAATTGATCGAAAATCTATCCAGAGAAGTCTCTGGAAGAAAGTTCGATTGATCGGAACACTATCCAATTGATCGGACGGCCCCTTCCGATGGATCGGAAGACTGTCCGATTGATCGGAAATATGTCTAGTGAGTTTTCAATTTTTTCTGGGACAATTTCCGATTGATCGAAATTTCTGTCCGATCGATCGGAGTCCTATCGGAGCACCTGTCCGATTGATCGGAGTCCTATCGAAAACTGTTGTTTGAGCCTTTTTTATTGCAGCAACTTCCACCTCTTTAATTAGTCTAATTTATCATATTTTTCATGGAGTTCTAAGACTAATGATGATGACTAAAGGTATACCTAGGTGGTGCAAGTCATCTAAGAGGTTATGGGTTAGGTTTTGGTCAAGGCAAGGCACACCAAGGCATCACATTTACCTGTTTCTTCTTTCTTGATGCAGCCAGGCCACTTGAGTCTTCGGTCTTCGTCTTCATTAAGCTCAACTGACACTAGACCTACTAACCTAAGTAATTGACAAATAAGGTGCACTAGTATACCACAGAAAAGTGCGCTAACAATCTCCCCCTTTGTCAATTACTTACAAAAACCTAACCTACCAAAACAAATACATTTACAAGAGATTACATTGATATAAAATGAAATACAGGACTCTTGACATGCCTAATCTAAGCAGCTCCTCTTCAGTTTGCTCCCCCATAACATGTCAATCCCTGCATCACAAAACATAGCAAATTAGTTTTGGTGGGACTTGATCTTTCTCCCCCTTTTTGTTAGCAATTGACAAGCTATTCTCCCCCCCTTAATGATGCAACAATTAAGGTCAAGGTAAGAGAAGATAGTATGTCACAATTATAGCTATAAACACATGCTAACAAGGAGAGTATAGGGTGCATGATACATAAATACATGGAGCATGCTAAGGAACATGATTAACAAGAAATGTATCTATCTAAGCATAGTTAATCATGCATAATTGGTCATCTATGATATACACTAAGCATTAAAGCTCAAGGGCTTATAGCCCAATCAACCAACCTCCCCTATTGGTATATCAAGACCAATACTAAGCAAAGATTAGCATACAATGAAGCATAAAACTCAAGATGATTAGCTAATCTAAGCATGGTGATAATCTAGCAAGAAAATATATTAATTAAAAGCAAGGCGTAATTATCAAAAATTGGGCTAATGAGGCTTGAATCCTCTGATTTGCCCATACACACAGAAATGAGGCTGAAATCCTCAGATTTACCTATATAAGCATTTCTAGCTACCCTCACTAACTATGTTTAGTTTGAAAAGCCTAAGGGTAACTAATTTCCTCAACACCCTCATAAAATGTAGCATGAGGTGAGGGGTTGGGAACTCCTTCTACTCCTAGAAGGGATAGCGGTTGGGATCCCCTCTTAGATAAGCGGGAAGAGGGGTAGTGGTGAAAGCCGAGAGAGCTAGATCATTATGTTGGCTCCCATCACTAGCAGAGTCATCGGATTTGGAGTTCGACTCCTCCGTATTATCCCACGTGGCAGCCATCGCCTTTTTACCTTTCGGTTTAGGAGTTTCCGGACAGTCCGGGGCAATATGGCCACATTGACCGCAACCGTAACATCGGACGGATGAAGGTTTGGATGATTTCCCTTTATGTTTATCACCCTTCTTATCCTTCTTGTCACGGCTATTCCCTCTATCAAATTTGAGTAATCTCTTGAATTTTTTGTTTAATTTTTCTTCCTCATCATCCTCATCATCGCTATCTTCCTCCGACTCACTCTTAATTTTCTTATGTTTGTGAGAGGATTTTAGGGCGATGTTTTTCTTTCTAGAGGGGGCCTTAAAGTGTAGTTCAAAAGTTTGTAGGGAACCTATGAGTTCTTCTACTTTCATGTTATCTATGTCTCTACACTCCTCTAAGGCAACTATCTTGGAGTCAAATCTTTCCGGGAGGGACCTAAGTATTTTTCTACAAATCCTTCCTTCCGGAACCCGATCCCCCAAGACAAACATAGAGTTGTAAATATCTGACAATTTAGTATAAAACTCCATGAAAGTTTCAGTCTCTTCCATCCTAATGTTTTCAAATTTGGTGGTTAAGAGCTGAAGCTTCGAGCGTCTTACTGTGCTAGTTCCCTCGTGGGTAACCTCAAGTATATCCCACGCTTCTTTTGCAGTTGCGCATGTGAGAATGCGCTGAAATTCTTCTGGGGAAACCGCACAGCAAATCGCATTGAGAGCTTTGGCATTTGCCATGTACTGAGCTCTCTCTATGTCATCCCATTTGGAATCATCTTTGGGAATGACAATATTTTTCCCATCAACCACCACTTACTCGGTGGGCAAGGTATATCCAGTTTGTGTGCTAAGCCACACCGGACGGTCCATGGATTGGAGAAAAATTCTCATTCTTGCCTTCCAATAAGCATAGTTGGACCCGTCAAAGAAAGGTGGACGGTTGGTGGTACTCCCATCTCGGTTAGACATGATGCTAGTGCTCCAGTATCGGATCTTACTCTAGACGGTTACGTCCTTGAAGAGCAACCCGCTCTGATACCAATTGAAATTGCGTTGGGTAGCCTAACACGACACCCTACGCATACGCGTGCGGAAGCTTGAGGAGCAACTAAAATTATGGCTGAACCTATAGGAGGGGGGTAGAAGGACCTTTTAAAAAATCTTTTCGCCTACTTTAACAAATTAGCAAATTAAAATACGTAAGCGATTAACACTTCGGCTTCCAAGCCTAAGTGAGTCCAATTAAAAGACTAGCAATAGATAAGAGCAATAAGCAACCTAGTCTAAGTGACTCATGTGGACTATAGAGGATGGATCAAGAAATGCTCAAGTCAACATGAGGTAGTGAAAGTACATCTTGTGAGTGTGGATGCCTATTAAGTGCCTAGCATACATTCCTAACTAAGCATTCATAATTAACCAATTAAATGCAATGCATTAAAGAGAAATGTGCTCTAATACAATCACAAACACAAGGATGTATAGTGGTTTGACTACTTGTCTACTCAACTCCCGGTTCAAGTACTCAACTCCTTTGAGCACACCGGCATTCACTGGGGAGTTTAAATCTGGTTCCTCCCAACCAAGGTGTTTTAACTCGGATCCACCCAACCGGGGAGTTTACAGGTTCCTCCCAACCTACACATTTGCACCCGTGTTGGTGGCTCCCCCTTGGAGACTTTGTTTTAGGCCCGACTAACGTGCCAAGGAACGGCTGACGTCCCTAGATTTTAGGCCCAACTAATAGGCCAAGGATCGGCTAACGACCCCGGGGCAAAACACTCAACTCCCACAGGGAATTGAGTGGATGGACTCTTAACAAGACAACCTTACTTGTCGGATTGAGGCCCTTGTTGTGCCGTCTTAGGTTACTTCTTCTCGCTCTCTCGTGCTTGAATCAGCTCCCCTTGTGCTCCCCCGATTGTTGACGCCGTTGCTTTGCCAAGGCTTCGGCTCCAAGATCAGCTACCTTGCATGTGATGCTCCATTGGAGATGCCCAAGGTGCTAGGAAATGGTGAAACCTCTACAAATGGTAGGAAATGGGTTTCCTAGAGGAATGCCCCTAAATGGACTCCTAGGTAGTGTTTAGACAAAGGATTTAACTATCATCAAGGAGTCTAAACCCTAGGAATCAAGAGGGAACAACTCCATTCTCAAGATGCCATTGAATGGCTCAAGCTTGTGATGAAAACACAAGGAGAATGACTTGCTTTAGGTTTGGGATAGAGCCTCTAATGATCTCTAGCAATGGTGGCTTCTATCTCCTCAAAATCCCCTCTCTTCGCTCAAAAAATGAATCCCCCTTTTAAATATATTTTCTTCCAACGGTAAAAAAACGGGCAGATTCGTGCATCTCCGATTGATCGAAAAAAGTGTCCGATTGATCGGAGCCCAGTCCGATTGATCACCTGTTTGAGCCTTTTTTATTGCAGCAGCTTCCACCTCTTTAATTAGTCTAATTTATCATGTTTTTCATGGAGTTCTAAGACTAATGATAATGACTAAAGGTATACTTAGGTGGTGCACGTCATCTAAGAGGTTATGGGTTAGGTTTTGGTCAAGGCAAGGCACACCAAGGCATCACATTTACCTGTTTCTTCTTTCTTGATGCAGCCGGGCCACTTGAGTCTTCGGTCTTTGTCTTCATTAAGCTCAACCGACACTAGACCTACTGACCTAAGTAATTGACAAACAAGGTGCACTAGTATACCATAGAAAAGTGCACTAACATCTTCTTAGGGCAACATAGAAGCTGAGGAACTTCATGGGGAGTAAATGAAACCGTCGTGGAGCGTTTGCAACCCTCCCAACTCCGGGTTTTTATGTTTTCTAGTTTTCTTTTATGAGTTCTAGTTGTAGTATAACAATGCTCGGCTAGAATCTCTTAGCTAAGGTTGAGAGGTGAAGCTTGTAGCCAATTTCATGTTTAATTCAGTTTAATTCAAGTGGCTTCACTTCAAGTTCGAATTTTGAATGTTCTAGTTCCTATAAAGTTGATATTTTTAGAAGTTTAATGAGAGTTCATATGCTTCGGACATAAATTCCTTGCAATTCTCTAAGATTATCATGTTTTGCTTGTTTAGATTCGAATTATGGTAACCCTTGAGCATGCCATAGTCCATAGGCATGACTGTTACTCCGAAGGCTATAATTTCGAATGCTATGTAATTGAATGGGACTAGAACTTGGAAGTTCAACTTAAGTGGGATTAAATGTGATTAATGCTTTATCTTCTAACTAGATGAGAGATAGAACTTCAAATCTAGTTGTGTTTATGCTTGGATTGATTGGATTAACATGGGATTGTTACAAGTGGATCTTTGAAAGCCTTAGTTCCTGAAGTACTATTTTCCTTAAGTTACTGTTTTAATAAAATTCTCTCAATTGAATCTCTAAATTGTTGCAATCCTAGTTACTGGAATAGCTTAGAGTTGTTCTCTAATTCCCTGTGAATCGACCTCGGTCTTACCGAGATTTATTACTACATCGTAGCCTTGCACTTGAGGCGAGCGAACAGTATTATTTGCATTCGCAATGGGTCCATTCCTCCAACTGAAGTTGTGATGGTTCTTCCAATTAGAATTATACGTGTTTGAGTTTAGAGCACTAAATGGCCGTTGATAACTATTTATGGCATTTGATTGTTCTTGTAAGATATCTGGGAATGCAAAAATTGTGGGACAATCCCGTGTTGCATGTTGATTTTCGGCACAAATTCCACAAACAGTTTCAACGTCTTTTGAGTTGATCATCTCTCCTTTCTTCAATTCCATGGCCTCGACTTTTCTTGTGAGGCTAGCCACACGTGCACTTATGTTATCTTCTGCTGAGAAGACATAAATTCCTCATTTTTCCTTTTGTTGGTTTGTCTTGGAATTTGTTGGTCTAGATGTATCCCAAGACTGTGCATTCTCGGCCAATTCATCAAAATAATCCTATGCTTCCTCGGCTTCCTTATTCATGAATTCTCCATTGCACATCATCTCTATGAATTGGCGCATGGGTGAAGTCAGTCCTTCATAGAAAAAGCTTATTACCCGCCACATTTCGTAGCCATGATGTGGGCATGCATTTAACAAGTATTTGAACCTCTCTCAACATTGGAAGGTCTCATCCTCTTTTTGAGTAAAATTCATGACAAGGCGCCTCATCATGATCATTTTGTGAGTAGGGAAGAACTTTTTAATGAACTCCCTAGTCATCTCAGTCCATGTGCCAATTGATCTTGGCCTTAATGCATGAAGCCAAGCCTTAGCTTTCTCTTTAAGGGAAAAAGGAAACAATTTGAGTCTCACCAAATCATCGATTACATTTACAAAGTGCATTGTGGCTATCACGTCATCAACCTTAAGATGTTGATAGGCACTTTCACTGTCTAGTCCATGGAATTTTGGAATGAGTTGGATCACTCCTGGTTTCAAATCCATGTTCCCTGCATTCAGTGGAAAGACTATGCATGAGGGAGTGCTTGCTTTTGCAGGTTGCAAGTAGTCAAGTAATGTTTTAGGTTGGGGAACGTTCTCAACAACATTCTCTCCCGTTTTGGTTTGGTTTTGGCCCAAATTTTGATTGGCCATAGGGTTGGGTTGATTTCCAGCCATACTTTCAGAAAAATTTGAAAAATCTAAACATTTCTTAGCACGTGGCTCCCTTGAAATTCCATCGGGTAGCCTAACACGACACCCTACGCATACGCATGCGGAAGCTTGAGGAGCAACTATAATTATGGCTGAACCTATAGGAGGGGGGTATAAGGACCTTTTAAAAAATCTTTTCGCCTACTTTAACAAATCAGCAAATTAAAATACGTAAGCGATTAACACTTCGGCTTCCAAGCCTAAGTGGGTCCAATTAAAAGACTAGCAAGAGATAAGAGCAATAAGCAACCTAGTCTAAGTGACTCATGTGGACTATAGAGGATGGATCAAGAAATGCTCAAGTCAACATGAGGAAATGAAAGTACATCTTGTGAGTGTGGATGCCTATCAAGTGCCTAGCATACATTCCTAACTAAGCATGCATAATTAACCAATTAAATACAATGCATTAAAGAGAAATGTGCTCTAATACAATCACAAACACAAGGATGTATAGTGGTTCGACTACTTGTCTACTCCACTCCCGGTTCAAGTACTCAACCCCTTTGAGCAAACCGGCATTCACTGGGGAGTTTAAATCTGGTTCCTCCCAACCAAGGTGTTTTAACTCGGATCCACCCAACCGAGGAGTTTACAGGTTCCTCCCAACCTACACGTTTGCACCCGTGTTGGTGGCTCCCCCTTGGAGACTTTGTTTTAGGCCCGACTAACGTGCCAAGGAACGGCTGACGTCCCTAGATTTTAGGCCCAACTAATAGGCCAAGGATCGGCTAACGACCCCGGGGCGAGTTTGTCAAACAAACTCTACACTCAACTCCCACAGGGAATTGAGTGGATGGACTCTTAACAAGACAACCTTACTTGTCGGATTGAGCCCCTTGTTGTGCCGTCTTGGGTTGCTTCTTCTCGCTCTCCCGTGCTTGAATCAGCTCCCCTTGTGCTCCCCCGATCGTTGACGCCGTTGCTTTGCCAAGGCTTCAGCTCCAAGATTAGCTACCTTGCATGTGATGCTCCATTGGAGATGCCTAAGGTGCTAGGAAATGGTGAAACCTCTACAAATGGTAGGAAATGGGTTTCCTAGAGGAATGCACCTAAATGGACTCCTAGGTAGTGTTTAGACAAAGGATTTAACTATCATCAAGGAGTCTAAACCCTAGGAATCAAGAGGAAACAAGTCCATTCTCAAGATGTCATTGAATGGCCCAAGCTTGTGATGAAAACACAAGGAGAATGACTTGCTTTAGGTTTGGGATAGAGCCTCTAATGATCTCTAGCAATGGTGGCTTCTATCTCCTCAAAATCCCCTCTCTTCGCTCGAAAAATGAATCCCCCTTTTAAATAGATTTTCTTCCAACGGTAAAAAAACGGGCAGATTCGTGCATCTCCGATTGATCGAAAAAAGTGTCCGATTAATCGGAGCCCAGTCCGATTGATCGGTGACAAGTCCAATTGATCGAAAATCTATCCAGAGAAGTCTCTGGAAGAAAGTTCGATTGATCGGAACACTGTCCAATTGATCGGACGGCCCCTTCCGATGGATCGGAAGACTGTCCAATTGATCGGAAATATGTCTAGTGAGTTTTCAATTTTTTCTGGGACAATTTCCGATTGATCGAAATTTCTGTCCGATCGATCGGAGTCCTATCGGAGCACCTGTCCGATTGATCGGAGTCCTATCGAAAACTGTTGTTTGAGCCTTTTTTATTGCAGCAACTTCCACCTCTTTAATTAGTCTAATTTATCATATTTTTCATGGAGTTCTAAGACTAATGATGATGACTAAAGGTATACCTAGGTGGTGCAAGTCATCTAAGAGGTTATGGGTTAGGTTTTGGTCAAGGCAAGGCACACCAAGGCATCACATTTACCTGTTTCTTCTTTCTTGATGCAGCCAGGCCACTTGAGTCTTCGGTCTTCGTCTTCATTAAGCTCAACTGACACTAGACCTACTGACCTAAGTAATTGACAAATAAGGTGCACTAGTATACCACAGAAAAGTGCGCTAACAATCTCCCCCTTTGTCAATTACTTACAAAAACCTAACCTACCAAAACAAATACATTTACAAGAGATTACATTGATATAAAATGAAATACAGGACTCTTGACATGCCTAATCTAAGCAGCTCCTCTTCAGTTTGCTCCCCCATAACATGTCAATCCCTGCATCACAAAACATAGCAAATTAGTTTTGGTGGGACTTGATCTTTCTCCCCCTTTTTGTTAGCAATTGACAAGCTATTCTCTCCCCCTTAATGATGCAACAATTAAGGTCAAGGTAAGAGAAGATAGTATGTCACAATTATAGCTATAAACACATGCTAACAAGGAAAGTATAGGGTGCATGATACATAAATACATGGAGCATGCTAAGGAACATGATTAACAAGAAATGTATCTATCTAAGCATAGTTAATCATGCATAATTGGTCATCTATGATATACACTAAGCATTAAAGCTCAAGGGCTTATAGCCCAATCAACCAACCTCCCCTATTGGTATATCAAGACCAATACTAAGCAAAGATTAGCATACAATGAAGCATAAAACTCAAGATGATTAGCTAATCTAAGCATGGTGATAATCTAGCAAGAAAATATATTAATTAAAAGCAAGGCGTAATTATCAAAAATTGGGCTAATGAGGCTTGAATCCTCTGATTTGCCCATACACACAGAAATGAGGCTAAAATCCTCAGATTTACCTATATAAGCATTTCTAGCTACCCTCACTAACTATGTTTAGTTTGAAAAGCCTAAGGGTAACTAATTTCCTCAACACCCTCATAAAATGTAGCATGAGGTGAGGGGTTGGGAACTCCTTCTACTCCTAGAAGGGATAGCGGTTGGGATCCCCTCTTAGATAAGCGGGAAGAGGGGTAGTGGTGAAAGCCGAGAGAGCTAGATCATTATGTTGGCTCCCATCACTAGCAGAGTCATCGGATTTGGAGTTCGACTCCTCCGTATTATCCCACGTGGCAGCCATCGCCTTTTTACCTTTCGGTTTAGGAGTTTCCGGACAGTCCGGGGCAATATGGCCACATTGACCGCAACCGTAACATCGGACGGATGAAGGTTTGGATGATTTCCCTTTATGTTTATCACCCTTCTTATCCTTCTTGTCACGGCTATTCCCTCTATCAAATTTGAGTAATCTCTTGAATTTTTTGTTTAATTTTTCTTCCTCATCATCCTCATCATCGCTATCTTCCTCCGACTCACTCTTAATTTTCTTATGTTTGTGAGAGGATTTTAGGGCGATGTTTTTCTTTCTAGAGGGGGCCTTAAAGTGTAGTTCAAAAGTTTGTAGGGAACCTATGAGTTCTTCTACTTTCATGTTATCTATGTCTCTACACTCCTCTAAGGCAACTATCTTGGAGTCAAATCTTTCCGGGAGGGACCTAAGTATTTTTCTACAAATCCTTCCTTCCGGAACCCGATCCCCCAAGACAAACATAGAGTTGTAAATATCTGACAATTTAGTATAAAACTCCATGAAAGTTTCAGTCTCTTCCATCCTAATGTTTTCAAATTTGGTGGTTAAGAGCTGAAGCTTCGAGCGTCTTACTGTGCTAGTTCCCTCGTGGGTAACCTCAAGTATATCCCACGCTTCTTTTGCAGTTGCGCATGTGAGAATGCGCTGAAATTCTTCCGGGGAAACCGCACAGCAAATCGCATTGAGAGCTTTGGCATTTGCCATGTACTGAGCTCTCTCTATGTCATCCCATTTGGAATCATCTTTGGGAATGACAATATTTTTCCCATCAACCACCACTTACTCGGTGGGCAAGGTATATCCAGTTTGTGTGCTAAGCCACACCGGATGGTCCATGGATTGGAGAAAAATTCTCATTCTCGCCTTCCAATAAGCATAGTTGGACCCGTCAAAGAAAGGTGGATGGTTGGTGGTACTCCCATCTCGGTTAGACATGATGCTAGTGCTCCAGTATCGGATCTTACTCTAGACGGTTACGTCCTTGAAGAGCAACCCGCTCTGATACCAATTGAAATTGCGTTGGGTAGCCTAACACGACACCCTACGCATACGCGTGCGGAAGCTTGAGGAGCAACTAAAATTATGGCTGAACCTATAGGAGGGGGGTAGAAGGACCTTTTAAAAAATCTTTTCGCCTACTTTAACAAATTAGCAAATTAAAATACGTAAGCGATTAACACTTCGGCTTCCAAGCCTAAGTGAGTCCAATTAAAAGACTAGCAATAGATAAGAGCAATAAGCAACCTAGTCTAAGTGACTCATGTGGACTATAGAGGATGGATCAAGAAATGCTCAAGTCAACATGAGGTAGTGAAAGTACATCTTGTGAGTGTGGATGCCTATCAAGTGCCTAGCATACATTCCTAACTAAGCATTCATAATTAACCAATTAAATGCAATGCATTAAAGAGAAATGTGCTCTAATACAATCACAAACACAAGGATGTATAGTGGTTTGACTACTTGTCTACTCCACTCCCGGTTCAAGTACTCAACCCCTTTGAGCACACCGGCATTCACTGGGGAGTTTAAATCTGGTTCCTCCCAACCAAGGTGTTTTAACTCGGATCCACCCAACCGGGGAGTTTACAGGTTCCTCCCAACCTACACATTTGCACCCGTGTTGGTGGCTCCCCCTTGGAGACTTTGTTTTAGGCCCGACTAACGTGCCAAGGAACGGCTGACGTCCCTAGATTTTAGGCCCAACTAATAGGCCAAGGATCGGCTAACGACCCCGGGGCAAAACACTCAACTCCCACAGGGAATTGAGTGGATGGACTCTTAACAAGACAACCTTACTTGTCGGAATGAGGCCCTTGTTGTGCCGTCTTAGGTTACTTCTTCTCGCTCTCTCGTGCTTGAATCAGCTCCCCTTGTGCTCCGCCGATCGTTGACGCCGTTGCTTTGCCAAGGCTTCGGCTCCAAGATCAGCTACCTTGCATGTGATGCTCCATTGGAGATGCCCAAGGTGCTAGGAAATGGTGAAACCTCTACAAATGGTAGGAAATGGGTTTCCTAGAGGAATGCCCCTAAATGGACTCCTAGGTAGTGTTTAGACAAAGGATTTAACTATCATCAAGGAGTCTAAACCCTAGGAATCAAGAGGGAACAACTCCATTCTCAAGATGCCATTGAATGGCTCAAGCTTGTGATGAAAACACAAGGAGAATGACTTGCTTTAGGTTTGGGATAGAGCCTCTAATGATCTCTAGCAATGGTGGCTTCTATCTCCTCAAAATCCCCTCTCTTCGCTCAAAAAATGAATCCCCCTTTTAAATAGATTTTCTTCCAACGGTAAAAAAACGGGCAGATTCGTGCATCTCCGATTGATCGAAAAAAGTGTCCGATTGATCGGAGCCCAGTCCGATTGATCGGAGACAAGTCCGATTGATCAGAAATCTATCCAGAGAAGTCTCTGGAAGAAATTCCGATTGATCGGAACACTGTCCGATTGATCGGACGGCCCCTTCCGATGGATCGGAAGACTGTCCGATTGATCGGAAATATGTCCAGTGAGTTTTCAATTTTTTCTGGGACAATTTCCGATTGATCGGAATTTCTGTCCGATCGATCGGAGTCCTATGGGAGCACCTGTCCGATTGATCGGAGTCCTATCGAAAACTGCTGTTTGAGCCTTTTTTATTGCAGCAGCTTCCACCTCTTTAATTACTCTAATTTATCATATTTTTCATGGAGTTCTAAGACTAATGATGATGAATAAAGGTATACCTAGGTGGTGCAAGTCATCTAAGAGGTTATGGGTTAGGTTTTGGTCAAGGCAAGGCACACCGAGGCATCACATTTACCTGTTTCTTCTTTCTTGATGCAGCCGGGCCACTTGAGTCTTCGGTCTTCGTCTTCATTAAGTTCAACCGACACTAGACCTACTGACCTAAGTAATTGACAAACAAGGTGCACTAGTATACCACAGAAAAGTGCACTAACATCCCTATTAATCCCTTCACTAATGAGTCGGTTATTAGAATCCCGAACCCAATGTGGCATGCAAATCTAAAAAAAAAATTAAAAAAATAAAAAGGGTTAGAAAAACCTGATTTGAAGTGACTACTTCGACTCCTAGAATTTTTGGAAAAACAAAACAAAGCAAACAAACTAAGTTAGTAAAAGAGTCCTAAAAATCTCAAATAGAAACTATTTTCAGAAATTTTTGTGAAAAATTGTCAAAGTCCCCTGCAACAGCGCCAAAAACTTGTTCGCTTCCCGAAGTGTAGGGCTGCGATGTAGTAATAATCTCGGTAAGACCGAGGTCGATCCATAGGGCTTGTGTAGGAATTCACAAAACACTTCCAATGATTTCCAATCGAGAACTAACTAAACAGAATTCAGGAATTTGGTGTAAATAGATATTTTAAATTAAATTGAATGTAATCAATAATAAAAAGCACTAGGGGTTCAAGGATCCACTTGTAGCAATCCTTGATGCTTAATTCACTGTGGTTTCTCACTTTCTCAACTAGAATCGAAATTAAGTCCTATCTAGCTGGATAATAAAGCAATTAAAACAAACAATCTGCCATATGTGTGATACATGATTCTCTCAATTCAAGTTAGGACTTAAGCACACTCAATTGCATAAGTCAAGCCTAGTTCCAGTAGGTTAAGATCATAATCATAATCATCATTAAATTCTGTCACAAAGTATAACTAGATCATGATTTGAACTTAATTCAAATCACATAAACAACCACACATAGGCAAAAATTCCAGAAAAAGTAGAACTTTTGGTATGAAGTTCCCACATGAGGATCATAGATCTAGAGCGTATTGAATCTGATTCCTCGGAGCATACAGGTCTAGAATAACTCAGAACAATTAAGAACTCAAGCAATTCTTCTAAACATCCATGAGCCATCATAAGATTAAGAAAAACTACTTAGAACTTTATTTAAACTTCAATCGTTATTCTTTACTAATAATCCAACTTGAAACCAAATTAAACGAATTGAAACATCTTAAATTCACTACAAGCTTCACCTCTTAGCCTTAGCTAAGAGGTTTAGCCGTTCATGATCCAAGGAAACATGAAAACAACTAAGAAAAACATAAAACTAGAAGAACAAACTAGGAGGAGTTGTAGAACTCCGGATCTGACTTCCGCCGCCTCCCACCGTGCTAAATCTCTTCTAGGATGCCCTAAGAACGAGTTAGGAAAATCCTTTTATAGCTTTAAAGCCCTAGGTATGAAGAAACTTCGAGAAATCCCGCAAGATTAGTGTTTTGCACAGAGATTTTCGGACCTCCGGATGTTCCTGAGTGTTGTCCGGCCGGTTAGACCCTCTGTCCGGTCTGTCGGACAAAGTGCCTGCAATTGCAATTTTCACTAGAGTATTCTTTACATAGTCCGACCCATCAGTCGACCGGCAGGCCAGTGGACATGCTTCAAACTGCTGAATTTGCTGGACATGACAATGCATAGGCCGACCCTTCAGCCGGCCGGTCGGTCAGGGGGTCGGCCTTCATAAAATGTGTCCAGAGATTTTGCTATTTCTGGAGGGTTTGGCTGGCCGGTCGGTGGCTGTGGCCGGCCAGCCAGTGGACATGAAATTGGCTGAAATCCTCAGATTCTCCTCCTTCATCTTCAATGCACTTTTGCTCCACCTTTGGTCCTTTATTCCTTTGATCTTTAAGGTGTGTAAGCATCATATTTAAGCCCTCTATTGATGAATTGTCTCTCTCACTCCTACAACCATAAAACCATGCATTAGTTGGGTCTTTAATCACTTATTTCAATCATAGTTAGTAATGAAATGGGGTTAGAATATGCACATTTAAGAGCTCAACATATACCATTAGGAGAGGTTGGCTGATTGGGCTATAAGCCCTTATGCTTGTATTGCAAATGTATATCTTTGACCAATTATACATGATTAACTATGCCTAGATAGTTACATTTTCTTGTTAATCATATTCCATAGCATGCTCCATGTTTTAAAATTCATGTACCCTATGTTAACGTTAGATTTTGTAACTGGATCCTCCGGACGTTCACCTTCTCTCCGACAGATACCTTCCTCCGCCGGACCTGAAAGAAGACAGAAAGCAACTAAGGGTGGCTGGCGTCCAGCCGTTAGCCCTCCGATGCTTAAGTTAGGCCGAAGCAAGAAGAAGAATAACCAGGCAAAAACAGGCCAGAGATTGAATATCGTGTGTTCCTTTCTCTTAATGGAGTCATCTCTTTATATAGATCTGGAGCGATCCCATCTGTCACGTAAGATATCGAGATCCCGCTGATTTCGTGTACGATACCGAGATGCCGCTGATTTCGTGGGATAAGATCCTTATCCTTGGAGACGAGATCTAACTCGATGACTTATTTTGGCAATCATGTTCCTTAATAGCAATCCCTTGAGATTCGGAACCACAAGAGAAGACAAGCCCAAACCCGACCTATACGGGCCGCTGGTAGGCGTAGTAATAGCGCTGATCGCTCATGTAGAGCTGGAAACCGTAGTTGGAGTCATAGCCGGCGAAAAGGAAGGAGACGCCGACGGGACGGAAACCACCGAACTGGGTGCAGCCCTGCTTGGTATCGCAGAGGGATTGAACAAGCTGCTCGACGGGAATCGGGTGCTGGTACTGAAGGCTAAAAGGTGTCACAGCGGAAAAGCTGTTCGCATGTTGGAATATGGTCGTGAGTCCAAGTGCTCGCTCATTTAGACGTAACACCTTTCAACGACTTACGAGAAGGTCTGCTCGCGGATTTTGCTTTGCCGTATTTGACTATCGGCTATGAGAACTCGAGACTTGCGAATAGCTGCTCCGTATTTATCAATTCTGTGACTCTCGCTCAGATGATCTCGAGAGTCGAATGGGCGTCCCGCACTTACCCAATCTGCGACTCATGATCAGATGATCTCGAGAGTCGGACGGGCGTCCCGCACTTACCCAATCTGCGACTCATGATCAGATGATCTCGAGAATCGGATGGGCGTCTGTGTAAAATTTTAGCAGCTAAGTTGATGTCCATTTTGCCTATAACACCCTATACTCTCCTTATTAGCATGTGCTTATAGTTATAACTTTGACATACTATCTACTCTTACCTTACCTTAATTGTTGTCTCATTAAGGGGGAGAGAATAGTTTGTCAATTGCTGATAAAAAGGGGGAGAAAGATAAACTCCCACCAAAACTAGTTTGTTATGTTTTATGATGCAGGGATTGACAGGTTATGGGAGAGTAAACTGAAGAGAAGTTGCTTAGTTAGGTATGTCAAGAGTCCTGTATTTATTTCATTATCAATGTAATCTCTTATACATGTATTTGTTTTGGTAGGTTAGGTTTTTATAAGTAATTGACAAAGGGGGAGATTGTTAGTGCACTTTTCTGTGGCATACTAGTGCACCTTGTTTGTCAATCACTTGGGTCAGTAAGTCTAGTGTCAGTTGAGCTTAATGAAGATCAAGACTAAAGACTCAAGACAGACCAACTACATCAAGGAAGAAGGAACAGGTAAAAGAGATGCCTTGGTATGCCTTAACCTTGAACCTACCAAAACCATAACCTCTAGATGATCGTGACCATTAGGATACCCTTAGTCATCTTATATGGGCCCTAGGTGTCCCGAAAGATCACCTGAAGAATGGACTCAAAGGTTGCATGAACTGCTGCAAAACAAGACACACATGCATTAGAAAATCATGCTTATTAGACCTGTCGCCCGACTGGTCAGCAAAAGGCTGAAAATGGACATCAAGCGTTCATAAAAAATTCTGTCTAGGTGTGTAATTCGACTAGTCGGCTGGTCTGACCGATCGGTCAGCAATTGTCTGATTTAAGACAGTAAGTCTTTTCACTGTCCTGGCCATAATTCGACAGATTGCTCGACCAGTCGAGGACCCCCTTCGACCAGTCGGAGAGAGCCGTTTTATAGCCATTGGGGCTTTGTGTATTTAAAGGCTTGGCTCTTTCTAGGGGTAAGGAGAGAGATTTTGAGAGGATTGAAGCCACCATTATTGGAGATCATTTAAGGCTCATTCCTAACCATTGTAAGGCATCTTCCTTGTGGTTTTACACAAGAATGGAGCATTCCAAGCTCATGAAGAAGATGACCTTCATCCCCTATTGATGGGCCTAAATTAGTCTTCAAGAGGGAGCCTTTGACACGAGAGTGAACGTACGTCGGATTGAGAGTTAGCCTTATCCAAAACTCCGTTTATGGTTGAGTGGTGAACCGAAAAAACCTTCGTGTAAAGGTTGAGAGGTGAATCTCATTTAAAACCTCCGATAGTGAATGCCGGTGTGCGCAATGGGGTTGAGTACTTGAACCGGGAGTGGATTATACACAAATTCAAGCCACTATACATGCTTGTGTTTGTGATTAATTTAAGCACATTGTTATTGTTGAGCTTCTAATTTATACGTATTCTAACCCATTACATCACATCTCATGCATGGTGAAAAGGCTAATCTAATACATGTTTTATGGTTGTAGGAATGAGAGAGAGACTTCACTGAATTGACGCTTAAAAGAAGCATTTAGAAGCCATTTCAATGATGCTTGAAGGTGGACCAAAGAAGGAAGAAGAAAGAAGAAGAGAAGAGAAAGAAAGGAAGGAAGAAAATGAGGCTAGATCGGTCGGCCAAGGAGGCCACGACTGGTCTTAACTAGTCGACCACCACACCAGCCCCCTCTCAACTCATTAGACGAAGGACCAAATAGGTCCAACCAGTCAAGACCGGTCGGCCATGTGGAGGCCCTCTCCACTGCACTCTCTGGACGTCCCGCAGACGGGTCCGACTGGTCGGCTAGTGTATTTTGTAGAGATCCAGCAACTTCTCATTGAAGCTCCGATTTTATGGCGCAACTGTGTAAGTAGCTGCAAATTCTAGAAGATTCTGAGTCGGTAGGACCTCTCCATTATAAAAGGACACCTAGGTTTCGTTTATAAGGTAGAGGTCCTACCGACTCAGAATCTTCTAGAATTTGCAGCTACTTACACACTTGCGCCATAAAAATCGAAGCTTCAATGAGAAGTTGCTGGATCTCTACAAAATACACTGGCCGACCGGTCGGACCCGTCTGTGGGACATCCAGAGAGTGCAGTGGAGAGGGATAGAACTTCGAATCTAGTTGTGTTTATGCTTGGATGAATGAATTCACATGCGACTACTACAAGTGGATCCTTGAGGCCTTAGTTCCATTAATTATCAGAATTTTCCTTAAGTTACTGTTTTAAATTAGTTTATGAATTTGAACTCACAAATTGCTAAGATTGGAGTTGTTAGAATAGTTTGAATTGGTTTACCCTAATTACCTGTAGATTGACCTCGGTCTTACCGAGATTATTACTACATCGCAGCCTTGCACTTGAGGCAAGCGAACAAGTTTTTGGCGCCGTTATCGGGGATCTAAGTTAAACAGTTCTAAATTGTTTTAGTGGCTATAGAAGTAGAAGTAGATAAATAGGATTTTCTGATTTCCTAGAATTAGTTTTTGATTTTCTAGAACTAACAAGTTTGCTTTATTTTGTAGGAAACTCTCCTAGTTCAAGCTAATCGGGTACTATCTTTTTAACTTAGAACTTTTATAATTTATTTTAGTTTTTCAGATTTTAGTTTAATTTTAAACTTTTGTTTTAGGGTTAGTTTTAGTTCAGATTTTTCGATTGTGTGGTTTATGTCCCATTGGGAATGTGACCACACAAACCATCTCCAAAACGAAGGTGGTTTAGTTGGACCGCTCTCCGTTCATAGACGAGTTAAGAAATACATAGAATATTGTGAAAGTTCGGGGAATATGGATCAAACACCATTAAGGAATCCTCACCCCCCTACTCCAACTACAAACGCAAATCAAGAGGGAGTAGGAGAGAATGATAGAAATGTATGCTAGATACTAGATAGGCACATCCACACACAAGATGTACTTTCACTAGTTGTGTAGACTTGAGCTTATTGATCCATTCTCATAAGTCTACATAGGTTGCATAGATTAGGAGCTTTATTTGTATAATCATTTGAATATCTACGCATGCTTAGACTAGGTTGCTTATTGCTTAAACAATTTGTTAGTCTTGTGATTGGACCCACTTAGGCTTGGAAGCCAAAGTGTTCTTACTTAGTTTAATTTGTTAAATTATATAAGTAAGTGAAAAGAATTTCAAAAGGTCCTTATCACCCCCCCCCTAGGACTTAGCCATAATACTAGTTGTTATTTAAGTTTTCGCACATACGAAGGTGTCGTGTTAGACTACCAACGTAATTTCATACACACGTACAATCGCGTGATTTGATCAAAAATCTTACGGTAACGCCCAAGGACTTGCAATTCCCAAGTTGACGAAAATCTAGGGCGTTATAGTTAGATTATTGTGATTTTAACCCCTCCATATTCCGGTTGAATAGGATGGAACTCTAATTCCAGTTGAGTTATAATAAACCTAATGAATCAATCTATTAAGAATGGCTACAAGTGGATCCTCGGCACTCTAGTGCTTCAGTATATTTGATTTACTTATGAAATTCACTTCTCAATACAATTCACTCAATTCTAATTTATAATATTTGATTTACTTCTGAAATTCACTTCTCAATACAATTCACTCAATTCTAATTTATAATATTTTATTTACTTATGAAATTCACTTCTCAATACAATTCACTCAATTCTAATTTATAAATTAGTTCTTAATTCAATCACAATTCTTAGTTATTTTGGAAAAATCGATCCCTAAGGACGATCTTGGTCTCACCTAGTTATTACTACATAGCGGCCTTTTACTTGGGGTTGGTGAACAAGTTTTTGGCACTGTTCCCGGGAATCTATTCTATACGGTGTTTACAGAATTTTTCTGAGATATTTTATAGTTGAAATTGTGTTAAGATAAGTTTAGGACTAGTTTTGATTTCTAGTTTAGGTTTTCTTCTCACACAGAATATTAACTTAGTTTATTTTGTTTTTGCAAGATTCTAATTTAAATTTACAATTTAGGTTCTATCTTTCTAAACCCACCTTGCTGTAGCTATCTCAAAATTTTAGAATTTTAGATTTTTTTTTTTTCAAAAGTGGAAGTAGGTTAGAAATTAGTTTTGTGTTGAGTGGCTCGTGCCCAAGTGAGTTCGTGATCACATTCACCGGCTCCTAAGTGACGAAGAACTAGTTGAAGGGATTTTAAAAGAAGCCACGTGTTAGAAAACATTAAAATTTTCCTAAACTATTTAGAAATAAGGCTGAAAATCAACCCAATCAAAGGGCTAATCAACAACAAAATCCACCTCAAAACCAAATTGAAATAGGTGAGAATGAAGTGGGAAATGTGCCCAAAACCAACCCGTAGGTTCAGTCGCCCAAAAATGGCCAAATATGTTCAAAGAGTCTCAAAGGAAAAACATAAAATTTTGTTCATGCAAAGTTTAAACTTAAGTTGCTCGACATTGTCCCAAACAATCCAGCAAGCAAATTATTAATTCGGGTGAGTTTCCTCGACTCAACATGATTGGTCACTTGAAGACATCCAAACTGCACATCTCTCCTTCTCCTGAGGAGGAACGCCCGAGCAAAGTTACGGTATAAGTCTGATGAAGGCTGCTCTCCCAGTTAATTTAGATTTGAGATCAGAAATGAGAACACAAAATCAATGTAAAAATGAGTTGATTACGATCAAGCGATTACAGTCAATGAGTTAATGAGCCCCACTTTTACAAAGTTGAAACCCCATATTAACTTAACCATTTGATCCTGTCCACTGAAATATTCCTTAAAAGTTTTTTTTTTCTTTTCCTGATCCCCATGTAATAAAACTTAAGCTCGTCATATGCCACGTTATAAAACGGAAGCTAATTGCATCCTGCCTTATGTGGGGCCACCATGATGTATGGGTTTTATCCTAGCCGTCCATCTATTTTTCCAACTCATTTTAAGGTATGAACCCAAAAGTGATCCAGATCGAAGGCTAATTGGACAACACAGTGGGAATTGTGCCCAACATAAAAAACTTCCTGGGCGCTACAGATGTTTTGAATCAAGCTGATGTTTGTGTTTGTATATATTACCTCATAAACAGATTGTATGGCAAATATACATCTTGTGATGTGGTTTGATCCTCAACTTCTGCGGCTCTCAAGAAGCTTTTAATGGTGGGCGTTCAATTCCACTGTGTGGTCCAGCTGACCCTGGGATCTGCCTCATTTTTTTTATTAATTAATGCCATAAAATGTTCAGAAAAATGGATGGATGGCTCGGATAAAACCAATACATCATGTGGACCCCACAGAGCTCTGCCTGGACGAGCTTGGATTAGGTACTACCACCACCTGGACCAGCTGGAGACCTACGGGTGTGTGGCACCTCGGTACCGGTGAAGTGCTTGTAGACCCATCACATCGGTCCAGCCCCACTGGCTCTCCACCAATACTAACGCGCTGCGCCCTGATGGGGGTAGTACCTAATCCGAGCTCTGCCTGGACGGATTAGGCATCCCCTTCCTTGCAAAGCATCGGTAAATAACCTTGTCATTAATGGATGCGGATTGCGTGCTCCCCTCCCCTGGATTACCGTTTGGGCAGATCTGTGGAGGTCCACCGTAATGTACCTGTTTATCCAATCCATCCATCCCTATCATTTTAAGGTATGAGTCCAAGAATGAGGCAGAGCCAACGCTCAAGTAGAGCACAACACAGATGACTCTTGCACTTAATGCAATCAAGCTTACTATTTGGTGTGGTCCGCTTGAGCGTTGGCTTTGTCTCATTGGGCGCATGCATTAAAATGATCTTATAAAAGGGATGGATGGAGTGGATAAACAGGTACATTACAGTGGCCCATCCACAGATCTGCCCGGGGCAGGACGCAATCAGCATTTTGTTATTGTAAATACTCAAGCTCTGTCGACTTTTCTCTAATTTCGCGGATAACATTTGCCCATGACAGGCGTTAAAAGTTCAAATCCTACCCTAAACCATCTTCCATCCCGAGCAGCCTCAGGCTCACGATGGACCAGTAGGCTGGATTTGGACTGGAGTGTCAGGCCCAAGAGCTGGGCTCAGGCTTTCATATACAAGCCCATTTCTCAATCGAGCCGAGTTTGAATCATTTACAACAGCATGTCAGACCGGCCCAGCCCATTAAGGTTCAACGCTTGCTGTTTTTCTCTTTTTCCTGCTCATACTGTCAGGAAAGAAAAAAAAACAAGAGAGAAAAAGAAGAGAGAGGAAGGTAAGACTCGAGCTTAGGTTGCGTCCAACATAAGCATTCCGGCGAGGCTAAACTATTTTGGCCTGTCACGGACCAAGGCCGAACTCGGGCCTATGTTACATAAAGCAGGCTGGGCTTGTAGAGAGCTGACAGACCCAGATAAGATCAGACACGTCCGGAAAGGGGCGCGCTCCAAGGCAGGCATATTTGAAGGAAGCAGATTATGCGGCGTGCAATCGGTGGTGTGTTGACGTGGCAAAGTTCCGTTGTCCACCATAATTGTTAACGTCAGATTTTGTAACAGGACCCTCCGGTCGTTCACCTTCTCTCCTATAGGGATTTCTTCCGCCGGATCTGTAAGAAGACAGAAAGCAACTAGGGGTGGCTGGTGTCCAGCCGTTAGCCCTCCGATGCTTAAGTCAGGCAAAGCAAGAAGAAGAATATCCAAGCAAAACGAGGCTAGAAATTGAATTTTGTGTACCTGTCTCTTAATGGAGTCGTCCCTTTATATAGATCTGAAATTATTCAATCTGTTACGTAAGATATCGAGATCCCGCTGATTTCGTGGGATAAGATTCTTATCCTTAGATAGAGGAGTGATTTAACAAACAACTCATCCGTCAGTTACGTTCCTTGAGAATAATCCCTTGAGATACGGAACCATTGAAGAAGATAAGCCGGAATCGGCCTATACGGGCTGCTGAAACTATTATACGAAGACTGTCCAAACCAAAAGCAAAGACTCATGACTGCACAGATGTCGGGAGCTGCTCGCGTCAGGAATACTCGCATTCAGAAGGTATGACCCCTTCTACCGAGCGCGAGCCGAGCTGCTCGCATCCAGGATATGCGACCCCTCCTGACGACCACGAGCCGATCTGCTCGCATCCGACCCCTCCTGACGACCACGAGCCGAGCTGCTCGCATCCTACCCGTCCTGACGACCACGAGCCGAGCTGCTCGCATCCAGGAGATGCGACCCCTCCTGACGACCACGAGCCGAGCTGCTCGCATCCAGGAGATGCGACCCCTCCACAACTAATTTTGCCTATAACAGATGCCCCCCAAAACCCTTGGTATTGGGGAGAGCTATGCCAAGGGTTTTGTCTATATGTGGAGCTGGCGGGTAGAAGAAAATCGCGCATGATTCACTTAACGTGCTTCCGCATTTATGATGGCCAGCTTTTTCGCAGCTTTTCCAGCCGCCAGAAATGAGGCGTCGGGTGCCACGTGCCTCCGTAATTAATGCTAGCGCCTGTTCGTCTGGTGTGCCTGATGAGAAACTGCCGCGTGTCCAGCAAATCAAACGGAATGATTGCGTATAAATACTGGACTTAGAAAAAATTCCTTCATTTTCGAATTTTCTGCTGCGGGGCTCTTTGCTTTCTTCTTCCTTTGCTTCTGGTGCGAAAAACCTCTTCACAGAGGTAGTCCTTCTCCAACTTTCTCCCTTCATTTCTGCTCCCTTCATCTTTCTTTCTTGCTTTTCTATTTGTAATGGCGGGATCCTCCGATGAAGAGATTGTTCCCTTGGGAGATCACACCCCAGATTCTTCCGAATCCAACAATGCCAGAGTACCGGCAGGGAGATATTCCGCCTCCGGCTATTCTTCCATTTTGACGGAGGAAAGACTCTCTAGCCTTAGAGAGACATATTGGGTCCCAGACTCTGTTTCGTTCAGATTACCTGGGAGAGGGGAGACAGCCGATGCACCGCCACCAGGGTGTGTGGCTTTTTATGAGTATTTTTTCAAAGTGGGCGTACGTCTTCCCCTCCACCCTTTCATACGAAATTTCCTCCGTCTCTACAAGATTGCCCCGGGCCAACTAATAGTAAACGGCTGGCGGGTACTTCTGAGTGCTTTCGTCCTTTGGAAGCAAGCGGGTAACGAAGAGTTAACCGCTGAGGAGTTTTTAAGGTTATTCCAGCTGAAGAAGGCGCCAACTAGTGAGGGTTGGTACTACCTATGCTTCTGGCACCGGAATAACTTTATCTTGGGGAACTTCTTCCAACTGCCCGGGATGGAGAAAAAAGTGGTTCTACGTTTTTGGCAACTGGGAGTCCGAATTGGGCACCGACCCCAAAGGCCATAACGTTAATCGCCATTTTGGTGAAGGTGGGTTAAGTGTTCGTTTATCTGTCCGAAAGAAATAATGCTTTTGCTCTATTGACGATTTAATCGTGCCTTCTTTTTTGTTCGTAGGAATCCCGACTGGTGTGAAGCCGAACCTGCGAGGAGGACTCAACGAGAAGTTAGTTAGAGTCTACAAGCTTTCCGCGACCACACGCCACGTCAATGTCGCACTAGAGCCTCGTCATCTCTGTGCAGCGGGTCTCATCTACCGAGAAGAGATGACGAATGTTGGAGACAAGAGAGGTGCATTGGGGGTACTTCCCCGTCTGAAGGGCGCAGCCTCGAAGAGGCAAAAGAAAACCGCTGGGGGTCCTTCTAATGCGCCTGCTCCCTCAGAGGGGTCATCTCGCGGCCCTCAACCACGTGGGGTGGCTTCGGGAGGGATCGCTACGACTTCTCGTACGACCGCGACCCCTCCGGTCAACGCGACCCCTCTATCCATGTGCCCCCTCCGGCTGACTTGCCTCGACAGCCAATTATCGAAGTAGTCGACAACTTGCCGAAACGCGATCGAAGAGGAGGGGGACTCCCTCAAAGGGGAGCTACGTGTGAGCCGGCTATTGCTCACGAATCGCTGACCCCCTCTCTGGGTACAGCGGGTGCTCGCGAGGTGAGCTCGAAGGAGATGGTGGTGGGCCAACCTTCTGGGTCGGGAACTTTTGTCATCCCACCGCACTTGCATCCCATATGCGAGTTCATGTTTGACAAAATAACTCCCAACTCCTTCGGAGCTCTCCCCGAACCGAGCCCGGAAACCCATTCATCAGATATCGGGGTGAGATTGCTGCAGGTAACCATCCTTACTTTGTCTTACTTTTTCATATATATATGTATATATATTTATTGATATGGCGGGCTACTCTAATTTCCCTTCTTTCTCACATTTTTTATAGAGCCTGGATCTCACGCTTCGAGTCAGACGTGACATCGAAGCAGCCCGCCGCAGCGTGGAAGATGCGGAGAAGAAGAAGAAGACGATGGAAGCAGAGGTCCAAGGGCGGGACCGCTTGGTGAAGGCTCTGGAAGTTCAGATCGCCAAGCTGGATGAAGAGAAGAAGATTCTCCTCGTCAAAATCCAATCCCTGACTGAGCGCTTTCAGTCAGTGGACCTCCAACTCGCAAAGCTTCAAAAGCTTCATACTAAGAGCGAGAAGGAGAAGGAAATCTTCCGCCAGGACAAGATCCAGCTTGAAGGGCAGTTCAAGGACGCTTGGACCAAGCTTGAGGAGGCCCAGCAGCGGCTTAAACAGCTAAAGGATGACTCCATCCACTGGGAAGAGGAGCGGGTGGCTCTCGTTCAGATGGTATCTGACGAGGGTCCTCGCGCCGTCCAGGAGTTTCGTACTTCTCCACTTTATGATGAAGAGCGATATGAAGCGTATATCGCTGGTCGCGATTTCGCGGTCAGAGTTATGCAGCAGATCGCTCTGACTTTTAATGTTGAGGAGTTCGATAGGATGGCTTTCAAGGTCGCAGCTAGAGAACGAGCTGCTGCCGAGAATGAAGTCACCGGGGCTACAGATATTGTTCCTGCTCTTGAAGCTGGTCCCGAGGCTGAGAGCCGCGAGCCTGCGCAAGATGGGGATGATCAACCTTGACCTCGGCATCCTCCTATGTCATGTATTATATTTTTCTTTCTTTTTTTTGTATGCTTTTGAGAAGAAATTTGTAACTGTCTTGACCTTTTGGTCATCATTTTAATGAACATCTATTTCTTCAGTGTTGCGTATTTTCCTTATCTTTCATTCTTACTTTGTGTTGATCACATGTTGACTCATCAGGGGATGCGACTCCTTAATTCGAGCACGAGCTGCGCTGCTCGCAGTTAGGGTGAATGACTGCGACCCCTTAATTCGAGCATGAGCTGTGCTACTCGCATTTAGGAGGTGCGACCCCTTATACGAGCACGAGCCAAGCTGCTCGCATTTAGGAGGTGCGACCCCTTTCATCGAGCGCGAGCATCTAGCTCATGAAAAAGTGAATTAGACTCAATCCGGGGGTCGTGTGACCGTGTCCGGGTTGAGATAGACTGATCTATCGATTGAGATTTTGATTCCACCAAGGGCAGAAGATTGGTCAAGAGAGCATGTATGCTCTCTTCGGGGCTATTTTTAATCCATAGAATGGAGAAGCAACCAACTAGTAATAGTTTCAATCCTACCAAGGGTAGGCAATTGGCCAAGAGGACGTGTATATTCTCTTCGGAGCTATTCGAGTCCAAATAAATGGGATAGCGGCCAAAAGGTGGTTTTAGGCCTACCAAAGGTAAGCAATTGGTCAAGAGATGGTATGCACTCTCTTCAGCTATTCAGGTCCAAGTAAATGGAGTAGCGACCAAAAGATATCTTCAACTTTATTCATAAAATGCCGTTATGAACTACATCGAATCTAGGGGAAGTATTGTAGCAAATGCTCCACGTGCCAAGGGCGACGCACGGGTTTACCCTGCATGTCTTCATGATAATAGGTACCGGGTCGCACAATCTTAATAACCCGATAAGGGCCTTCCCAATTTGGATCCAGCGAACGAGCAGGAACTCCGAGTTTTTGCCTCAGGACCAAATCTCCGAGCTGGAAGGACCTAGGCCGAACCTTAGCATTTCGATAGCAGGCAATACGTTGTTGATATGCCGCTGCTCGTAATTGGGAGGCATTTCTTCGTTCTTCCAAGAGATCGAGGTGAAGTCAGAGGTTTTCCTGATTACCCGCGGGGTCATACTGCTCGATCCGATACGAGGGGACTTGAATTTCCACCGGTACTACCGCGTCGACACCAAATGCTAAGGAGAAATGGGTTTCACCCGTTGATGTACGAGTTGTAGTCCTATATGCCCATAATACCTCTGGTAGAAGTTCTAGCCATTCACCTTTACATTCACCGAGCTTGGTTTTCAAATGATGCTTGATGATTTTATTCACTGCCTCGACTTGCCCATTTGCCTGAGGATGATATGGAGAGGTGCGGAGGTTACGTATCTTCCACTTTTCACAAAATTCGTCAAAGGCCGCGTTGTCGAATTGCGTTCCATTGTCGGTAATTATAGTGTGGGGGAGTCCATAACGGCATATGATATTCCTCCATATTAACTTCGTAGTTTGTTTCTCCGTGATCTTGGCCAACGGTTCTGCCTCGACCCATTTGGTGAAGTAATCGACCCCCACTATCGCGAATCTATTTTGTCCTTTTCCAGTAGGCAGGGGCTCTATGATATCGACCCCCCATTGCGCGAAAGGCCAAGGACTATCTACTGGAGTCATTTGCTAGGATGGTATACGAGGTATAGAAGAATATCGCTGGCACTTGTCACATTTTTTAGAAAATGCAATTGCATCTGCTTTCATAGTGGGCCAATAGTATCCTTGCCTCATCGCCTTGTATGCTAGGGATCGCCCCCTGGGGTGATTACCACATGCCCCCTGGTGTATCTCATCTAGAACATGAAGTGCTTCTTCTGGATGAAGACACCTTAAATAAGGCAAGGAGAAGCTTTTGCGTAACAATATTCCGTCTTGCAAGGTATACCTGGCAGCTCGAAGTCGAATTTGTCTTGCAGCTTTCTTGTCGTCTGGTAGGTATCCGTCTCTGAGATAAAGGATGATAGGGTCCACCCAGCATGGAGATGATTGTACCGATATCACTTGCTCAAGAGTTGCTTGGTCGATGCTCAGGTTCTGACGATGTTCGATGGGGATTGAAAGTGATAACTCGGATTCTGGTGCAGAGGCGAGCTTTGCCAGGGAATCGGCAAGTTGATTCTTCTCGCGAGGGATATGAATTATTTCATAAGTCTTTAGTTTTGCGAGCAGGATGAGGACACGAGACTTGTATAAGGCCATCCTTTCTTCTTTGGCCTCGAATTCACCGAGAACTTGGTTGACAATGAGCTGGGAGTCGCTATGAATCAGCAGATTCTGAATTGAAAGGACAATTGCTAGTTCGAGGCCAACTATCAGGGCCTCATATTCCGCTTCATTATTTGAGATGCGAGAATCGAAACGTAGAGCATATTGAAAATGCGACCCGTCAGGAGCCACTAAAATTAGGCCCGCTCCGCTACCTGTGGCCCGCGACGACCCGTCCACGAAAAGTGACCAAGAAGGCTGGTCGTTGTTCGCGGCATTATCTTCGGAAGAGTATGTGAACTCGGCGATAAAGTCAGCCACGGCCTGGCCCTTAACTGCAGTCCTGGGGCAGAATGAGATATCGTGCTCACTGATCTCGACCGCCCATTTAGTTAAGCGTCCGGAAGTCTCAGGTTTTTGAAGGACTTGCCGTAGCGGGTGATTTGTTGGTACTAGAATAGTGTGGGCTTGAAAGTATGGTCGCAGTTTTCGAGCTGCCGTGACTAAGGCCAGGGCCAGCTTTTCCATATCAGAATACCGAGTTTCTGCATCAACCATTGCTCGACTGATATAATAAACGGGCCTTTGCACCCCGGAATCTTCTCTTATTAAAGCGGCGCTAACGGCCGTAGAGGACACAGATAAATAAAGAATGAGTTGCTCATGTGCTACAGGTTTAGATAAAATGGGGGGTGCGCTCATGTATTGCTTCAGTTGTTGAAAGGCTTCTTCACACTGTGGTGTCCATTTCCAATCAGACTTGGCCGTTGCACGAAGGAGTTTGAAGAATGGTAAGCATTTGTCAGACGCTCACGAGATGAACCTGTTCAACGATGCGATGCGACCAGCCAAACGTTGGACGTCCTTAAGAGTGGTCGGGGATTTCATCTCCATCAATGCTTTAATTTTTTCAGAATTTGCCTCAATTCCTCGCTGACCGACCATGAATCCGAGGAACTTTCCAGCAGATACCCCGAATGCACATTTTTCTGGATTCAACTTCATCTGATATTTTCTCATCAGATCGAATGCTTCTTGAAGATCAGGAAGATGATCATCTTCCACGATGCTTTTCACGAGCATGTCATCTACGTAAACTTTCATATTTCTGCCGATTTGGGCAGCGAATATTTTGTTGACGAGGCGCTGATAGGTGGCCCCTGCATTTTTAAGACCAAACGGCATTACCTGGTAGCAATATAATCCCCAATCTGTGATGAAGGCGGTATGTTGACTATCAGGTGGATGCATCATGATCTGGTTGTAACCAGAATAAGCATCCATAAAACTGAGCAGAGCGTGTCCAGCTGTTGAATCGACCAACTGATCGATTCGCGGTGTTGGAAAGCTATCTTTGGGACATGCTTTGTTTAAATCTGAGTAGTCGACGCACATTCTCCATTTGCCATTAGCTTTCCGGACGAGAACTACATTCGCAACCCACTCTGGGTAGTCAACTTCTTTTATGAAATTGACCGTAAGTAGCTTCTCAACTTCAGCTTTGATCGCCATTTGCCTTTCTGCAGTGAAGGCACGTCGACGCTGGTGTACAGGTTTATACTTCGGGTTGATATTGAGACGATGTGCGATAACATTGGGGTCGATGCCTGGCATATCTTTATGAGACCAAGCGAACACGTCCTGGTATTTGGTGAGGAAACGGACCAAATCTTCACGATAGACACCAGTTAAAGAGGATCCAATGTATACGACCTTGGACGAGTCGTCTTTGGTTAAGTGAATCGCCACTGTCTCTTCCCCAGGAGTTCTTGATTGAAGGGCGTTTCTCTCGGATCTAACGAGGTGTTTGTTGAAAAGTTGGGCGAATCTTGTGCTATCACCATACAGGTGTCGCTTGAGTTTTCTTTCGATCTTGTAGGGCTATCTCGTAGCAAGACCGAGCTTCTTTTTTATTTCCTCGCACAACCCCAACGCCATTTGGGGTAGGGAACTTGACGCATAAATAAGATGGGTGTAAGGCTGCCCCAACCTTATTTAGCGATGGCCGCCCCAAAATGGCGTTATATGCTGATTTTCGATCCATCACAAGGAAGTTTACGAAGATGGTAGTCTTCGCTGGACTTTCTCCAAAAGTAACTGGGAGATCAATGCTTCCTTCAGGTGTTACCACCTCACCTCCGAAACCGACAAAAGGAGTCGAAACTGGTTTTAGTAGGCTTCTGGCGAGTGCCATTTTGTTGAAAGCCTCCAGATACAGAATATCCGCTGAGCTACCTGTATCCACCATAATTCGATGAGTCAGATAATTCGATACCTTTAATGCGACTATGATGGAGTCTTCGTGAGGGAAGTGAATTCCTGCCGCATCCTCGAGGGAGAAGGAAATTGGGAGATGGCTGGCCTTTGACGCGCTGGATGCCTGTTCCAGCCAATAAATATGTTGGGGTTCTTTAGACGCCTTCCAAGAGTATGCTTTCCTTGAAGCTTGTGAGTCGCCCCCGCAAGCTGGTCCTCCGACGATGGTGCGGATTTCTCCAGTTGGCTCAGCGTCCTCTTGGGCAGTATGATGATGAGGCGGTTCCTTTTGGCGTAGTGAGGCTTTCGCCCTTTCTGGTGATCGATTTTTACGAGCGACATAATCCTGGAGATGGCCTTTTCGAATAAGGGCTTCAATGTGATCTCGTAGAGAGATGCAATCCTGGGTTCTATGCCCGTGATCTTTGTGGAAGTAACAGAACTTACTCTTGTCTCTCTTTTCGGGATCGGATTTGATCTTTGCAGGCCACTTTACATATGGCTTGTGTTTAATCTCTATTAAAACCTTTTCATGAGACCGATTAAGAGGAGTGTAGTTATGATATTTACCAGAATAAGGCTTCTTGGGGGAACGGTCGCGCTGATCACGACGATATTTTTTATCTGCAGTAGAGGTTCCCTCTGGCTTTCGTTTCTTACCCTGTACTCCATGACGTGTCAATGCGACTTCTTCTGCATTGATATATTTCTGAGCTTTGACTTGGAATTCCGCCATAGTTTTCGGTGGGCTTTTATCTAAGGCGAACCTGAATTTCTCGCTTGTTATTCCTGCTATGAGGGCTGTGAGACCTTTTTCTTCAGTATAACCTTCAGTTTGAACGGCTTCTGCAGTGAACCGTACTGTGAACTCCTTTATTGTCTCGCCATGCTGCTGTTTCAGATTCATTAGATGGGAGGCTGGCTTCTTAATGCGAATGCTTCCCATGAATTGAGAAAGGAATATCTCCGATAACTGTGAAAAGGAGCTGATGGAATGAGGCTTTAGTCCCCGGAACCATGTACGGGCTGCTTCGTTCAATGTTAGGGAAAATGCCCTACACATGATTTCTGAGCCATGTCCTTCCAACTCCATAAGAGACCTATATGTTTCCAGGTGTTCAAGAGGATCACCGATACCTGTATACGGGGTGATAACAGGCGTTCGATACTTTCTAGGTAACGGTGCCCCCATAACCTCGCTGGTAAAGGGGGACTCGGATTGATGTATTGCCGCCATGACGGCAGATGGCCGATTTGCCTGATATTGCTATTCCATAACGTCAAAACGATCATGGATTCTTTTGAGATCTCCTTCCCAGGGTAAGGTATAGCCTGATGTTTTGGCGGTGGAGCCCTGAGGTTGAGGTTGTCGAGACGAACTAGAATGTATAGAATGTGGAGACGGCGCAGGGTGATGGTTGCCGAGTGGTGTTCGGTTTGATGGAGGATGGTGTGGTTGAACCCGTGGTTCGTCCACAGAATGTCTGGAAGCCACTGGAATGGGTTGCGGTGGTAACTCTTCGGCGGGTTGTCTCTGCGGTTCAGGAAAATGCTGGTCAAGCCGATTCGACAGGGTCTGAACTCTGGCATTTAGAGTTAGAAGAGTATTCCCGAGGAAACGCAGGACATCGTCTTGATTTCCAGAAGCCTCCAATAATGGGTTTGCTGATGGCATATTTGGGGCTCCCTGAAGGATATTCGTCGAGGTGGTTGGAAGGACAGGCACGGATTCCGTCTCATCGGGCGGAGGTGGTGCCTGCCTCGATGTGGAAGGATGAACACCCTTTTTAGGAGGCATCGAAGAAGGATTTTGATCAGTGGTTGGAACGATTAACTTTGACGATCAAGTCGTTCCCACAGACGGCGCCAAACTGTTAACGTTAGATTTTGTAACAGGACCCTCCGGTCGTTCACCTTCTCTCCAACAGGGATTTCTTCCGTCGGATCTGTAAGAAGACAGAAAGCAACTAGGGGTGGCTGGTGTCCAGCCGTTAGCCCTCCGATGCTTAAGTCAGGCAAAGCAAGAAGAAGAATATTCAAGCAAAACGAGGCTAGAAATTGAATTTTGTGTACCTGTCTCTTAATGGAGTCATCCCTTTATATAGATCTGAAATGATTCAATCTGTTACGTAAGATATCGAGATCCCGCTGATTTCGTGGGATAAGATTCTTATCCTTAGATAGAGGAGTGATTTAATCCAACAACTCATCCGTCAGTTACGTTCCTTGAGAATAATCCCTTGAGATACGGAACCATTGAAGAAGATAAGCTGGAATCGGCCTATATGGGCTGCTGGAACTATTATACGAAGACTGTCCAAACCAAAAGCAAAGACTCATGACTGCACAGATGTCGGGAGCTGCTCGCGTCAGGAATACTCGCATTCAGAAGGTACGACCCCTTCTGCCGAGCGCGAGCCGAGCTGCTCGCATCCAGGATATGTGACCCCTCCTGACGACCACGAGCCGATCTGCTCGCATCCGACCCCTCCTAACGACCACGAGCCGAGCTGCTCGCATCCAGGAGATGCGACCCCTCCTGACGACCACGAGCCGAGCTGCTCGCATCCAGGAGACGCAACCCCTCCTGACGACCACGAGCCGAGCTGCTCGCATCCAGGAGATGCGACCCCTCCACAACTAATTTTGCCTATAACAATAATGAATGTCTTATATCTATAGCATCCGTCCATTTTTTGAGATAAGTTTAGAGCATCAGCCCAAAAATGAGGCAGATCCAAATCTCAAGTGGACCACACCACAGAAAGCAGTAGAGACAATGAATTCCACAGTTGAAAACTTCCTAGGCCCACCATGATGTGTATGTCCCATCCAACCTGTTCATAGGGTCACACAGACCTGGATGAAGGGAAAATGCAAATATCAGCTTCATCCAAAACTTCTATGTTCCCCGTGAAGTTTTCAATGGTAAGCGACTATCCCCACTCCGCTCAATGGTAGAACTCTATAAGTTTTCAATGGACCCATCAAGGTGGCCCACATGCAATCAATGGAAGAATTCGAGGAGGAGCCCAAACATGGTCTCACTGCTCAATCATGAATGGGCCCAGATAGTTCCAAGTGCGACAAGATTACCCATGCATGCGCTCCCAAGGAAAGCTTAACTATGTTTGGGCCCGAATGTCAAGTGTGCCCGAGTTGTCCATATTTTGCATTTAGGAGAGAGGGACATATTTCGTAAAGTGGGCCCATAAGAAATAGGAAAAATATGCAAAAGGGAAAAGAAAGAGAGCATCATCACCAAATGGAGCCACCTCCTTGACTAGCCAAAGAGGAGGTGATATTCATCCATGCTTGTGTCCATTTGAAGGGTCCAAATTGGTCCCAAGGAAGGGACACCTTTCACCATAGATGGGCCCATGAGTCTTTTCTTTTTGGCCACCCAGAGGATTAAAAAAAAGGCGCCCCCTGGAGCAAGGAGGCTCAAGGTGGCTATGTACTTTGAAAAACCCAGACACATCCAACAAGGAGGCCAAAAAAGAAAATGAGCTTAACCAAGTGAAGATGAGCCCAAAAAGAAGGGGAGGCTCGAAAGGCATCACCAAAAGCCCAAGAAGAGTTGGGTACATTCCAAGGTCCAAGTGAGCACAAGGAGTGGACACTTCCTCTCAAGTCATAATAAAATCTTTTGGGCCTTGCACAAAACCAAGTTGCATGTAAAGGGCATGACCCATCCCATGCCTAACGTAAGTCTCATTATCCATCCAAAAAGAAAGAAAAGGAGCCTAACGTAAGTCTCATTATCCATCCAAAAAGAAAGAAAAGGAGCCTGTTCGCTCGCCTCAAGTGTAAGGCTGCGATGTAGTAATAAATCTCGGTAAGACCGAGGTCGATCCACAGGGAAAGAGGTAAACAATTCCAAGTACTCTAATAACTCGAATCTAAGAAGTTTAAGAAAGTAGTTTTTCACATGAAATAGGAAAACCTGAAAATAAGAAGAACTAGAGCATCAAGGATCCACTTGTAGTAGTCCAATGCCAATCCATTCATCCAAGTACAACACAATTAGAATCAAAGTCCTATGTCTCATCTAATTGGAAGATATAACATTCAAGCACAAATAGTCCCACTTAAATCTGGAAATCAGATTTCTAGTTCTAATGGAGCACATAGAACTTAAACTTGTAGCCTTCGGAGTAACAGCCATGCCTATGGACTATGGCATGCTCAAGGGTTACTACAATTCTAATTCAAACAACCCAATCATGGTAATCTTAGAGAATTGCAAGGAACTCATGTCCGGAGCACACAAACTCTCACAAAACTTCTAAAAAAACCAAACTTTATTCAAACTAGAACTTCAAAATCCAAAATTAAGAAAAGGGTACTTGAAATAAAAGAATTAAAGCATTGGAACCAACTACAAATTTCACCTCTAGCTCTAGCTAAGAGGTTAGCTAAGGAAAAACATATTAAAACTAGAACTAGAACTAAGAAAAGGAAGAAAAACTAGTTGGAGGAGGCTAGGTAGCCTCCTGGGACTTGAACTCCTTGCTCCCCACGTCCTTGCTTGATTTGGAATAGAAGAGAGCACCTCCTTTTATAGTGCAGCAATAGTACAGCAACATAGCAGAATTTGTTTCGCCTGGTACGGCTTAACCAATGGTCGGATTGCCTTCAAATTTGGTTTGTAGCTTCCTTGTAATGTGATCTTCCTCATAGATGATTTAGATTTCCAAGATTATCCTCTGAATGGGCCCACCAATCACATCACCGACCGCCTCTCAAAATCGCGCACTTTGGGTACCTTCAGAACCAGTCATCTTGCTTTCAACGCCCTGGAGTGTACAGAGGTCGGATTGATCTCAAATTTTAAAAATTGGTAGAAAAATTCATCCTCTACATGATAGATGGATTAGATTGTCCAAAACAATCCCAAAATGTGGTCCAAAAATTAGAACAATTAGGGCTTTTATAAACTCTGCGCAGTTGGAGCTTTCTGGATGGTCCATCTTTCTTCAACCGGTACTATCAAACCACACACCCTTTTGATCTGAAACTTTTGTGGTTATTCATATATGGATGTGGTCTAAAAGATGGTCAAAGTAGATTTTTCATATCCTCAATGATGGGCCACCTAGACCGGCCCAGAGTGGAACAGCGAAATCTGAAACTTTTTGGACAGTTCGTATTGTTTTGGTCACCACGATCAATCCGTAACTCCGATCGACACGAAACTACTTGGGTTAGTTCGGTGTCGAGTTCCTCTTCGACATGGATGTGTTGGATTTCTAAATATCATCAAGATCGGCCCAGAAAACTGGTCTGAAAAACCAGGTGCGGGAATACATTGCTGTTTTAGAATCTGGAATCTGAAACTTGCATGGCCGACCGGTCACGACCGGTCGGACAGGGCTGGCCGACCGGTCACGACCGGTCAGGCCCTCTTTGGCATTACTCCAGCAAGCATGGCCGACCGGTCAAGACCGGTCGGGCTTCCTTGGCCGACCGATCAAGACCGGTCGGTCTCTTTTTCTTCTTGTTTTCTTCCTTTCTTTCTTCTATTTTCTTCTTTCTTTGCTTCTTTCTTTGCTTCCTTCTTCCTTCAGCCCTCCTTGGGTCTTCATCCAAGGTTCTAAATCATCTCTTTTGGTCATCAATTGGGTAAAGTAACTCTCATTCCTACAACCACAAAACATGTATTTGATTAGTCTTTAAATTATGAAAACCATGCATAACATGTCATGTAGTGGGCAATGCAATGTATAAATTGGAGGTTCAACGGAGCCTAACGTAAGTCTCATTATCCATCCAAAAAGAAAGAAAAGGAGCTATGCCTTGTTTCCTTGGAAAGATATGGGATGAAGGAAAGAGGCAAAGTAAGAAAGGAGGATGAGAGAGAGGGTTGAAGTAAAGAAAAGGAAAGATGAAGGGAGAAAACGAAAAAGGAGAATGAGAGAGAGGGTTGAAGTAAAGAAAAGGAAAGATGAAGGGAGAAAACGAAAAAGGAGAATGAGAGAGAGGGTTGAAGTAAAGAAAAGGAAAGATGAAGGGAGAAAACGAAAAAGGAGAATGAGAGAGAGGGTTGAAGTAAAGAAAAGGAAAGATGAAGGGAGAAAACGAAAAAGGAGAATGAGAGAGGGTTGAAGTAGAGAGGTAGGATATAGTGGGGAGAGAAAATGAAGAAAGAGGAGGGTAAGGGAAAGGGATTTTGACCGTAATAACACTATAGAATGGCCGAATTCCCTCAGTAGCCTTTTGACTACTTTTTGAAGAAAGAAATTGGACCAAAATACCATTGTGCTTTGACCTTGGCGCCTGCAGACTAATGATGATGGCCATGTGCACTGTTAAGTCGTGCACTGGCTGAATTTACACCTCTGTATGGGGCCCATTGTGATGTAAATGTTTGATCCACACCATCCATCCGTTTTCCCAGCTCATTATAAAACATGAGCCCTAAACTGAAAGTTATATATAGATATACTGGACCACACCATAAGAAACAATGTAAGTTTCACACTACTATTGATAACTGAATGGTGAGCCATGGAACTTTTGAATAAATATGATATTTTTGTTTACCTTTCAAACATGTATCTTTGATATTATGAACGGGTTGGATGACATATAAACTTCATTGTGGGTCCCATAAAGCATAGTGTGTACTAATGTTATCAAATCGCATATACAATTATGTGCGATCGCATATGCTTGTGCGCATATGCGACCGCATATAATTTTTTTTCGATTTTTTTTAAATCACAAAAATAGGAAAAAATTAGAATATATATATATATATATATATATATATATATATATATATATATATATATATATATATATATATATAAAAGAAAATAGTAGGACCTTTCCTAGCTACTAAGTTAATAAATAATTATACATCACATGTTTAATTATAACTTATAAGTTTATAAGTTAACAAGTAATCCTACCACTCTACTAGTCTATTACTTATTAAATAAGTTAAGTAAGAACTAAGAACTAGTAACCACTATCAACTAAGAGTAAGAACTAAGAAAGAATTCAAGTAACAAAAAACCAAGACAAAATGAAGAAACTATTTATTTATTATTAATTGTAAAAAATGAAAATATAATTTACAACTTACATTTTACAAGTTATAAAGTTTATGTAAAAGTAAAACTAACAAAAGACTAAATAGACTGATAGTAAACTAAAGAGTAAAGGCTAAAGACATTGATCTATTTGTCATTGTGGCAATTGATCACCACCACCATCACAATCATTGTCTTCATCCGAGGCATCTCCTTCTTTCACATACACCTCTTATTCTTCTGTTTCTTCATCATCTGTACGTATTAGTACTTCATCAACATCCAACGATGGTTCTTCAACTTGATCATCATTTCCTCATTCTATCTCCTCTATCTCTTCTACCATGGGCTGACCGTTACTACTCCCCCCCTCTCCTTCATCTCCAAGCAGTAGTTCCTCCAGGCATCAATCTGTATGCAGCATCTTTAACTTGCGCCCATAATAGGTTGTTGCCAGCAAAGACCAGCACTTCTATCTTTATGAGCCACTTGTTTTCTGCATCCAGCTCATCCAAGCAGATAGGGTCATATAAACCAGGCTTTTCTTTCCTAGTCTGGAATTGTTTTCACAATTTTTTATTGTATTAGACAAAGACCAAGTCGTTAAGCTTCTTTTGCTTAAGGCAATTTCTTTTCTTAGTGTGAATCTGCATAAAAGAAAGTGCATTCAGCATTAGCTTTACAATTATCCCAAACTGTAAGTCTATAACAAACTAAGTTACTAACATTAACATATTAAAATTTTCATTTTTTTCCAAACTTACCACCTCGAACGTACTCCAGTTGCGCTCGCAACTGCTAGCAGAACATGTGAGTCTAATAATCCTCATGGCCAGCTTCTTTAAAGTTAAATCATGTTAGTGCACTTTTTTATGGCATACTAATGCACCTTGTTTGTCAATCACTTAAGTTAGTGAGTCTAGTGTCGGTTGAGCTTAATGAAGACGAAGACCGAAGACTCAAGTGTCTCTGCTGCATCAAGGAAGAAGAAACAGGTAAAAGTGATGCCTTGGTGTGCCTTAACCTTGACCAAAACCTAACCCTTAACCTCTTGATGACCTTGACCATATTAGGAAAGCCTTTAGTCATCATAGATTGGCCCTAGGTGTCCTAAAAGATCACCCATACCATGGCCAAAGAGGTGGGGCTGTGGCATTTTTGGGTCAACAACTGTTTGGCTGAACCCAGGCCTATTCGACCGGTCGGCTGGACTGGACCGACCGGTCGGCTGGACTGGACCGACCGGTCAAGACCGATCGGACAGGCCTAGTCCAAAGATAGCAATGCAGTATGTTCACAGGCCATTGGGCCGACCGGTAGTGACTGGTCGGCAGGTCTGGTCCGACCGGTCCCGACCGGTAGGACAAACCCCCCATCTAGACAGCGAGCTCACTGTCTTGCCTGGCCGTTAGCCGACCGGTCGGGACAGGTCGGGAGTAGCCGTTTTTTGCCCGTTTTCTGTCCATTTGGACCTCTTTTATAAAAGGGCATGGGGTATTTGTTGAATAAGATAGAGCAATTTTAAGAAGAGTGAAGCCACCATTGTTGGAGACCATTTGAGGCTCGTTCCTAACCTATGCAAGGCATCTTCCTTGAGCTTTAACACAAGATTGGAGTATTCCAAGCTCATGAAGAAGATGACCTACATCCCCTCTTGATCTCTAAAGTTTAGATCTTCCTTGATAGGCATATCATTATCCAAATCTCTCAGATGAGATCGTTGTAAGTGAGCAACTCTAGGCAACTCATTCCTATTAGTTGTAGAGTCCTCAAACCTACCCTCATATCACCTTGGGCATCTCAAAGGCATCACAAGCAAGGTGATTGATCAAGTGTAGCTGAGGCATTGACAATGCAACGGCAACACGTTCGGGGGAGCAAGGGAAGCTAATTGAAGCACGGGAGAGCGGAGATCAAGCAACCCGAACCGGTGCTGAACAAGGGGCTCATCTGACAAGTAAGGTTGTCTTTGTTGAGAGTCCATCCACTCAATTCCCTATGGGAGTTGAGTGTAGAGTTTGTTTGTCAAACTCGAACTAGGGACGTCGGCCGTTCCTTAGCCTGTTTGTCGGCTTAAAGACTAGTGGTTGTTTGGCACCCCTTGGCTCGTTTGCCAAGCCTAAACAAAGTCTTTAAGGGGGAGCCTCCGACACGAGAGTGAACGTGTGTCGGGTTGAGAGTTAGCCCTTTGTCCAAAACTCCATTATGGTTGAGAGGTGAACTGGTAAAACCTCCGTGTAAAGGTTGAGAGGTGAACCTCATTTAAAACCTCTGATAGTGAATGCCAGTGTGCCCAAAGGAGTTGAGTACTTGAACCGGGAGTGGAGTAGACCCAACGTTGAACCACTATACATGCTTTTGTTTATGATTGATTGATCACATTGTTATCTTAGCATTGAATGTTTAATTGTTAATTAAGTATACTTGATAAGAATGTATGCTAGACACTAGATAGGCACATCTACACACAAGATATACTTTCACTAGTTGTGTAGACTTGAGCTCATTGATCCATTCTCATAAGTCTACATAGGTTGTATAGATTAGGAGCTTAATCAGTTATATCTTTTGATTATCTATGCACGCTTAAACTAAGTTGTTTATTGTTTAAACCATATGCTAATCTTGTGATTAGACCCACTTAAGCTTGGAAGCCGAAGTGTTCTTGCTTACTTAGTTTAATTTGTTAAATTGTGTAAGTAGGCGAAAAGAATTTCAAAAGGTCCTAATCACCTCCCCCTATAGGACTTAGCCATAATTCTAGTTGCTCCTTAAGCTTCCGCATACGAAGGTGTCGTGTTAGACTACCGGCATAATTTCAAATCATTCTTGTTCAGGTTTACTCCATATGAATCCCACTAGTCGACTGAGAAAAATAGTTTAAGTAGGTTAGATTTTACTTTATAGATTACTAGATTGTAAAAAACTATTTATAAAAAATATTTTCATACTACTTACTAGGCATTTTCATTATCCGATGCCTGATGATGATCTCCCTTGATAATATACCATCACTCTTTATATAAAAGTCCAGTAGAGCTGAGATCTTGTCATGTGCTTCTCTATTTAGAACCATTCTTCCAACACATCAATAAATCCAGCCATATGTACTTCAAGTGATGCAACTGGATTGGGAGAAGAGAATAAACAGGCCGGGTTAAGGATGTAGGCAGCCGAATATAATGGAGATGACATTTGGCTGCCCCATCTTTTATTTATAATATCTAGAATGGGCCTGTAATCACGTTCTCTATAATAAAATGGTCCATGATCTTAACTTTCGCCGATTCCATCACATCATAAATATAACTCATTGCCGGCTTCTCATCCCCGTCCACCAATCGCAACATAGTGACTAATGGCTTAGATGGTTTTAGCGCCTTTATCACTTGTGTCCAAAAATTTTGTGAAATGATTGTTTGTTGAACTCGTTTTCCTTCAGTCTTCTTTGACCAAGGCCCACTTGTAAAATCGACTGACACTACAAAGCTTCTAAGTTTCAATTTTTTTGCATTTAATATTTGTAGTGTTAAGAAGATTGTAGCGAAATGAGTGACTGTTGGACATGGCAAGTTGCCCCCAATGTGTTTTCTCATTCGATTGAGAAGAATGGCGTGTTTGTATATAAAGACCGTGATCTCTTCTTGCCCTTGCAATCACTTGTAAAAATAACCTACCTATATCTTGTGACATGAGATTAATACAATGAGCTACACAAGGGGTCCAAAATAAATGGCGCCTCTTTTCCATAAGTAAACGACCGGCAGCTACATATAAGGCTGCATTGTCTGTAATTACCTGGACAGCGTATTCCTCACCTATTTCTTCAACTACACTATCTAGTAATTCAAAAAAGTAGTTTGTGGTATGAGAATGACCCAATGCATCCACAGACTTCAAGAACATTATCCCAGTTGGGCAATTCACTAGAAAGTTAATGAGAAACCGACCAGATCTATCGATCCATCCATCGGCCATGAGTGAACACCCATACATTTTTCATGATTCCCTATATTCGGTTATAAATGATCGTGTATACTCAACTTCAACTTTGAGGCGCGTCTCCCTCATTTCATGATATTGAGATTTAAGCCTAGGTCCAAATTGACTTATTGCCTCAATCATAACTTTGAAACTTCTTGATTTTTCTACGTTGAAAGCAACGCTGGTTTGGTAAAACCACTTAGCAATATATTGAATAGTGGTTTTCCTATCTTTTTGTTTATACCGGTTTTCTAAAGTTGTTTGAGTAGACCCTTTGCCCCTACCCCTTTGGTCTACCACATCCTTGGGGTGTGGTCACACCATCTATCCATGGGTTCATGTCCACGAGCTCTTTTCAAGGCCAGTGGTGGTTTGGATCGGCCTGTCAACGTAGGAGGGGTAGGGCTCGCTTCATCTACGTTTATATCTTCATATGCATCTTGTTCTATATATTCTTCTTGACATAAGACACTATCACATCTTTTTTTTCGATTGTTTATTCATATACTTCGTGATCTCTCTTCGAATTTCTGGAGTAAATTTGTCGCATGCTCTTACATTTGACCCCAGTGTATGTGCAAAGTGTTACTTGTGCCGAGTAATACCACCGGAACTCACATACCCACATAACTCACATACTATATGAGTTTTCTCTGTAACACTATGATAGTGCCCATACTTCCAACCCGGGTCATTCAACTTAGGTTTCAAATAGGAAGATTGGAAAAAAGACATGATTATGTAATGTAAGTAACTAAGTATCCAACTTGTAATTTATAAATAAAAACTAAAAACTAAAGTAAATTGGAGAGAGAGAGAGAGAGAGAGAGAGAGAGAGAGAGAGAGATCTACACTTACACACTTGACGCTTCCACTAGGCGCACACACACACCACTACACTACACACTTACACAGTCTACACTAGTATTCTTGTAGAAGAGAAAAAAGTGAGAGAGAAAAATAGAATTTAGAACGAGAGAAAGTAGATACTAGAGAGTAGAGAGATAAAGGGGGAATGATGGAAAGAGAGGTTACACTACACTACTTACACTTGTATGAGAGAAGAGAATAAAATAAAAGAAAGAAGAAAAAAAAAGAGAGGGAATCAAGAGTTGAGACTTGTAATTGAACACTTGAACTTGAAAGTTGAGACTTGAGACTTGTCACTTGAGAGTTAAGAGACTTGAGAGTTAAGACTTCACTCTTCTTCTTCAATCTTGATTCTTGAATCTTGAGTCTTCTCTTGAGTCTTGAGTCTTGAGTCTCTTGACTCTGGGAATCTTAGACTTAGTAGGTAGGTAGTCTTAGCCTTGTAGTGGTTGTAGATTGTGGCCTATACACTTGAAACAAAATGTAAGAAAAAGATGGGAACAAAATCTAAAATATATATGTATGTGTAATAGACTAATAGTATGTAATATAAGAGAGCAATATTAGAAAGATTAATTGAACTTGATTCTTGAATTTGACTCATTGAATGTATGAGAGAGATTGAAGAGTGAAGACCACTTAGAAGTTGGAACTTGTAAGTTGTAAGAGAAGAAGAGAGTAAGAGAGTTTGGGAGACTTGAGAATTTGGAGTGAGAATGAGTGAAATGGGTGAGTTTAGAGCCCTATTTATAGGGAAAAAGTGTTTTTTTTTTTTTGCAAAAAATAAATAAATAAAAATTATGTGATTTCTGACTGTTGGCCAATATGTGATCGCATATTTTCGCATATAAATATATGCCATGACATATTTGCCATGGCCGCATATGCCATGGTCGCATATGCGATTTTCCAGCATATATATGCATGTGCGACTGCACATGACAACATTGTATACTAATCTTGGTTAGTCACAAGTCGATACAGCTGAAAATGTGGTTTTTTTTTTTTTACAGTTATGCTTCTCAATGCACTAATTTGCATCGTTTGATCAAGGGGCCCATTAGAAAGTGGATCAAATCCATTAGTAATGTCCATGGCCCATGATTTGCACAAGAATGTGCTTCCTACACACTGATTCAAGCTCTCTGTGGCCCACGATAATCAATAACGATAATCGTTCACTCACAATTGTTTCCTTGTGGTGTGGTCCATCGTGATCTTATTTAAATTTTAAATCCAATGGGCGGAGTGGATTCGACACCTCCCATCGTGGGCCTCATACTATGCCAAAATAGCGAAAAAATGACAGACCAAGTCCGTCATTAATCAGTATTAACTCCGTCGCATGGTCACTCGTTTTTTGTCGTTAATTCTAAACGACGGACTAAATCCGTTGGTAATTTATGACGGATAGTCCCTTTTTCCCCATTTTCTTTTTCAAAATCTCGATTTTTTTAAATCTCAATTTTCTTAAACATTATTAATTTTTATTACAAAAAATTTCAAACTTATAAATTTTATTCAAACCTCTCATTTTTTTTTTCAAAATCACAATTTTTTCATACTTCTTAATTTTCGTTTTCAAAATGTCAATTATTTTCAAAATCTTGGTTTTTGTCAAAATTTTCAACTTTTTCAAAATACAAAATCTTAATTTCTTTTTAAAGATCACAATTTTTTTCAAACTTACAAATTTTAATCAAGCTTTTCAATTTTTTTTTCAAAATGCTAATTTTTTTTAACAAAATGTCAATTTCTTTTAAAATTTTGATTCTGTTTTAAATCCTGATTATTTTTAAAATCTCCATTTTTTTTCTAAAACTTATTTTTCTTAAACATAATTTTTATTACAATTTCTTTTTCGAACTTCTCAATTTTCATTTTCAAAATCTCATTTTTTAATCAATTTTCTCAATTTTTTTTTTCAAAATGCAAATCTTATTATCTTTCTAAAAATTACAATTTGTTTTCAAAATCTATTTTTTTCAAAATTATAAATTTTATTCAAACTCCTCAAATTATTTCAGAATGCCAAGTTCTTTCAAAATTTTCATTCTTCTTTAAATCCTAATTATTTTCAAAATCTTGTTTTCTTCTAAATCTTAAGTTTTTTTTAAACATTGTTAATTTTTATTAAACTTCTCTACTATTTTCTCAAATCATTTTTTTTAAACTTCTTAATTTTTGTTTTTAAAAAATTAATTTTTTAAACTATAATTCCAGTAATCATGGATTAGGAAGTATAAATTTGGATTTGCGACGGATTGTATCCGTCGCTAGATACAAGAAAGTCCGTCGATAATTACCAATCCCGTCGTCAGGTGTACCAAGAAGTTTCCGACGGACCAAAATCCGTCGGAAAAATATTAATTACATTTACCGACGATTTATGGGCCGTCGTAAAATTCAGTATTAAAAACCCGCTAAAGCGGCAACACAACACCTAGCGACGGACTGTTTTGGTAATTACGAGGAGTACAGTCCATCGTTAAAATTACCGACGAATTATGGCCGTTGTTAAACCAAGCCTTTTGGCGGCAGACTTTGTTCGTCGTTAAATATAGATTTCTGTGCCATTTATTTACTAATTTAGCATATAGGGCCACAAACCTTAAAATAAACAACCCAAGAGACCAAGTATCATGGATCGAGGTTATCGTGTGTACAGGTCGAGATTGTCATGTGTACTAAGTTGTGATTGTATACAAGGCCGAGATTGTCATATGTACAAGGTCAAGATTGTCACATACAATATGTCATTAATGTGAGTCCCACAATGGCCTCACATAGTAGACAAATGGACCGTCCAAAAGTGACTATGTCCACTGTCCTAGGTGTGCTCCACCAAGATTTGGACCTGGCCCATCTCAAATGATCTGAAAAAATGGAGGGGTGGCATGGGAGATACACATACTCATGGTGTCACCACTAATCAGTGGGCCACTAGCGTAAACACAGATCATGATGTGTACAACAATTGGATGAACGAAGTGGATAATGCGTATACATCATGGTGGTCCACAGGACCCAATCAAGCTGAGATCAGCGTTTTGCCTTCATCGAGGGACTTGTGACCTATCACACGTGCCAGTTGGATGGGACAAAGATTATGGTGTGGCCTTAGAAAGGTTGCAACGGTGGTCATCATTGTCACCGCCGTTTCTTCGGGGTAGAGACCACAGTGGGCCCAATGTTGGAGAGCTTGAATGGCAAATAATCATTGCAGCGGGCCTGGGAAGTTTCTATTGGTGACTATCAATCAACACTGCATCCTGTGGTGTGTCCACTAGAGATTAAGATCTGGTTCATTTTTGGGCTCATGACCTAAACTGAGCTAGCAGGCTGGATGGGCGGGTAGATATACAATACATACATCAGAGGGCCCTCATGTGGGCCCCACCTGCTGGACACGTCCAGCAGGGTGGTGGTTCACCTGAGGTTTGAATCTTCCGTACTTTTTGTTTCATGCCAAAGGGTGGGATCTGCTGATGTGGCGGGGCCTACACCCTGGTCGACAAAAATCGATGGAGGGCTGGATCTATCACATTCATCACAAGGGCCTTAGGAATTTTTTTTATTTTTTTATTTTTTTATTTTTTTATTTTTTTATTTTTTTTTTTTATGGTGGACGTTCATCAGCACTATTTCTATAGGCGTGATTCACATAGGATTTGGATCTGTTTGATTTTTAGAATTAATTAACTAGCGAGTAAGATAGACGGTGTGGATCTGACATATACATCATGGTGCCCATGGTGGGCCCACAGCCTTTTGGATGAAAAAAGAAGAGGTATGGTCACTCTCTGGACGTTGTGTAGAGAGAACGTCCTCTCCACGCCTATATTCTTTATTATTTAGTTGTTTAAAAAAAAAAAAAAAAAAAAAGATAGAGAGAGAGAGAGAGGAGGTCAGTGTGATCACTACAGGTTGGGTGGCAACTAATAGAGTGGGGCAGTGGGAGGTTTCGACGGTGGGCATTTAATCGCCACTACGTGGCCTACCTAAGCTTTAGATCTGGCCCATTTGGGCTCATGGCCTAAAATGATTTGTCCTTCCTGATGGGCGGAGTGGACATGAAATACGTGCATCAGGGTGGGGTTCCAAACTGGCCCCACCAGCTTCCCTTGGACAGCGTGCTTGCTGCTTCACGTTGCATGCAGCAACGTGTAGCTTTGCACGTTGACTGCTGCAACGTACAGCTCCTGCACTTTCTTCTTCTTCTTCTGTTTTATTTTTTATTATTATTTTCTTTTTCTTTTTTGTTTTTAGAATAAACAGGTTGGATAGCAAATAAACATTATAGTGGGCCCTAGGTTTTTAATGGTTGGAGTTCAATCTCCACTGCCGATATGGTGTGGCCCACCTAAGCTTTGGATCTGTCTCAATCTTTGGGCCATGCCCTAAACTAAACTGTACAAAAGGATGTACGGTCTGGATAAATCAGATACGTCCTGGTGGACCCACAAGAAGTTTTCCATTGTAATATTTTAATTCCGCTGTTTCTATTTGTGTGGCCCCCTCCGGATTTGATCCAGTTTTGGTATCATACCTTAAAATGATATGGATAAATGGATAAGATGGCATGAATGTAGGGCTCATGCATCAAGGTGGGGTCCCACAGTGGGCCCCACCAGCTGGGACAAAAAGTGCGGCAGCACATATATATATATATATATATATATATATATATATATATATATATATATATATATATATATATATATATATATATTTTAAGAGTGATGGCAAATGATCCTTATTGTGGGCCCGGGAAAGTTTGGACGGTGGATGCTTAATTTTCACCTCACTGATTCGTGTCGGGTGTCCCACTCGGGCATTGGAACGGCCTGATTTTTGGACTTAAGCCCTGAAATGATCTGATAAAATAGATGTATGGCATGATGGAATACACATATCATGGTGGGGTCCTAACAGTGGGCCCCACCTGGCTGGAGTTCTCCAACAGCAGCAGCAGCTGCACGCTGCTGTGAACCCAGTTCGCTGCAGCGTGCGCTGGCTGCTGGTTTGTTTATATATATTATATATATATATATATATATATATATATATATATATATATATATATATATATTCTTTTTTGTTGTTGTTTGTGTACATGTGTGTGCATGTGTGTGTGAGGGGCTGACCATCTCAGTGGGGTCCAGCGTATGGATGAATTGGATCGCACATACGCTTATGGTGAAGTCCATATTTTGGATACTGAAATTTGTGTGGTCATTTCATCCAATTGTTTGTGGGGGCCGGCCACCATCAAATCGTGGAGTCCATTTGTTTATGGACTAGTTGGATGACTCATAAACATCATGGTGGGGGCCTCCATCAGCGAGTCCCACCCAGCTTTTGGTTGAAAGTCAATTTATTTTGTATTTTCCTTTCATCCATGTATAGGTGGCCCTATGAAGGGTTTGGATTGCATGCAAGCTCAACGGTGGGCCCATGGTCAGTAGGTCCCACTTCTTCATCATCATCATCTCAACAACAACAACAACTTCATGATCATCATCTTCCATCGCATAAATGCTCACCTTGATCTAGGGGATTGGATGGTTTGGATTTCCTTGATGGATGATCAACTCCTTCTCTCTCTCTCTCTATCCCTGGCTGGAATTTGGACACTTAAGTACCCAAAATTTGCTTAGGGATGGCTATTTATAGATGAGAGGGTGATTAATGAAAGAGTTCTAGATTATGGTATATATAAGCGGAAGCACCACCTTATTTCAATGGTGATTTGTCCCAACTAAACATGGTTTAAGGGGCTTAATTATTCTCTAATCATACATAAGATTCCTTTTTAAAAAAGGTAGTGGACAAAATGCTTGGCCCCCTTAAATCTAGGAAAAAATGTTAACTTTGGTATATGTACTTTTACTAAACTTAATGTTACCATTGTTTAGGGTTAATTAAGCATAGGGTCTAGGTGTTTCTAGAAATGATGTGTTGGCAAAGTCCACTTAGTTTAAAGGATTTTGTTGACTTTTTGTTCCTATCACTTTATTAAGTAAAGTTATCTTTACACCATCTAATGCATGGATTCTGGTTCTTAAGTATAACTAATTATAACTAAATCATTTTCTAAAAGATGTGAGGTAACTCTCTCTCCTTAATTCAAGGAAAAATATTGACTTTTATGGAAAAGTAGCTCGCACTTTTATTAAGTCTCAACAATGATAGGTTAAGTTAGGTTAGGTCCATATTATGACCAATTAAGGCTTGATTAAGAAACTTAATTAGCTCATAAATTTTCTAGAGAAAAAAAAATAGAATTAGACACTATTTAGGGGGTTTGAAACTCCTTTCGCACATGAACGGTAATCTTTTTCTCGTGACAACTCGGGTTCGGGTGAAGGCCTCGATGCACAAGGGGTACAATTGGGTTTATAGCGACGGCACAATCACGTTAATGTTGGTTTTGGATTCTCAGGGTTTCGTTCACTCGGATGCGTACTTGTGCACTCGATTCGGGTCCCGCCAGACGATTAAGGTACTAGAGGTATATAGATCAAGTAGGCTTGGGTTACGGGTCTCACTCCGGACATCACGCACATGCGCTACCAGTTATATAAGCTGGATAAGGTGTAAGGAATGCTAGTTGTAGTAAAATGGCCCCAGTGTTCAATGAAAATCAACCGTACGATTCTTTATAGTGAACCCTCTATGCATCCAACATGCATGCATTGGTTTTAGTAATATATATAATTCTTGCATTTTCATGAATTTCTCTAAAATCTTCTAGTTTAGTTTATTACTTAAATTTTTAGAAGGGCAATATAGAGGTTTACTCACTAAGCTATTAGCTCATTCAAATTTGGGGTTGATGACTTACAGGTTAAGGACAAATGTAAAGCAATTGAAGATTTAATTCATTTTGTTACTAGTTGATTTAAAATTTCATGTAATAAGTAGAAGTTGAATTTTGCTAAGTATGAGCTAGTGATGATTTTATTTTGGAATAATTTATAGAATGACGATTTCTTCCATTGAATTATTATCTATACATGCGTGATGAAATGCCTTTATATCATGGAATGCAAACGACAAATACTAAGTCCCGTCTCTGGTGCAATATCTGGGTCATGAACGGGCTCAAGGTGTGCATGACATCCATGAATTCACCCATATGGGCAAAATGAAATGATCCCCATTGAGTCCCCATGTAGATTGTAGACCTTTTAGTTGCATGTGTGGGTTATATCATGATGGAGCTTAATGAGATGGTTCACATGCCACTTCATCCCCACATGGTCCCTTTTGGCCACATGGGTGAAGGCTCTCTACATTTGCTAATTTCTAATGATACGTGCACTTGAATGGGCAGATAGACCCACGTAATTCATTCCCACATGGGTGTGGATCTTCTCCATGGAGTGCATGATGTGCTAAGGTGAGCCCATTTGCTACATTTTTGTTTTATTTATTTTGATGGGCTATAATGGACCCACTTGCTCCAAATGGTCCTCTTGGCCACATAGATGGGATTCTCTAGCTTGAATTGATGAATTGGCTAAAACGGGCTCCAATTGTTTCCACATGGTCCATTCGGCCCAATGAGCGAACCTTTTCTTGAATCATGGTGTAATGGGCTAGAATGGGCCCACTTCACATGAGTGAGAGTTTTCTTGCTTAAAATAATCATAGGCATAGCCCATAAGCTCTCATGATAAAGGAATCTTAAGAAGGCTCAAGGACTCCCTGACCTTCTCAAAGCAAGCCCACAAAAATAGCCAACATACATTGCTTGGAGGATCGAAGTGCCATTTTCAAAAGAGCCCTTCAAGTGGCTCACACATACTTCGAGCATAATTAGAGTCTATGGCACCACAACGGATTCTTATTCTTAAAGTGAGACCCATCAAGTGGTCAACATGAGATTCACCAGAAGCCCATGTCCAAAAGACACCTAAGCCATTTGAATGGAAAAAAAGAAAAAGAAAAAAAAAGGGCCAAATCCAATGGTTCTCCTTTCATTTCAAGTGTGATAAAATCCCCTCACAAATATAGTACTAACCATGAATGGGCTCCAATTTGAAAGGTAAGAGTGGTCAACCTGACAACACTTAGATTCAAATGATGAACCACCAAGTGGGCTTTCAAAAGAGTGAATTTTTCAAAAGAGCCCAACGGCCCATACATGTTTCCAAGCAAGAAGTCCTCCTGGGCTTTAATACAAAGGTGGGCCCGACTTGCCCATACCTATCTTGTGGAGGAAAAATTTTAAGTCAAAAGTGGGCCTTCCAAGGGTCAAAAGCCTAAGAGATCATTGGAAAGTAATTTATCGTTGGGTTTCAAGAGGAGGAATTATAAGTCCACAGGCTATTCGAATTTTCAAAAGATCCAATTGTGAATGTAAAAGATGGAGCTATAAATGTCTTAGAAGGGGGGGTGAATAAGGCTTCACTAAATTCTTGAAATTTCAAAATACAATCAAAGTAAAGGCACATGACTAATAAGAATAAGACAAGCAATATAACAATCTGAAATCTTTTACAAATCGTAGGACAGCCTTTCATCTAAAAACTTAGGTAGGACAACCTTATGTCACGATTTAATATTTCACAAGATCAAACACAAAAATAAAGAAGAACCAATCACAACACAAAAGAGTTATAGTGGTTCGGTACTTAAAAACTGCACCTACTCCACTCTCAAAATTACTTCTCTTTGTAATTTTGGATTTCCACTATAATAAAGATTTTTATAAGTTCACCTTTAAAACCTGATACAATGATTACGATTTTTCCAGGTTATCACAATAAAACCTCCAGTGATTTTCACAAGCTATCACCAAAAACCTTAAGTGAGATTTTCGTGGGTAATCTCAAACAAACTTAAAAGACAAGAGGAAAGAGTTTACCAATCTTCTTATAGTAGAAGATGATGAAGCAAGCAAAAATGAAGCGTCAGTGTTGCAGCAATCCTATCTTTGATGAAGATAAACCACTACAGCATAACAAGACGGATCTAGAGATTTTACTTCTAAAAGGAGTTTTCCTTAAAGCTACAATTTCAGTTCTCAAATCTCATGTTGAGAATGATCTCTCTCATATAATTAGATTGCTTGAGAAGAGAACTCAGATAGCCATAAACATATAGCTAACGGGCTTTTTCACAAGAGAAAGATGATATTTTCGGGCCTTTTCTTGATGAAAAATAGTGAAAAGGAAAGCCCTATTTATAGTAAAAAAGTCAAATCTTCAGCTGACCTAAGATCCAACGATTTTATCCCAACGACTAGCAAATTTCGTAAGATAAGGATATATTCAAAATTCGACTAACCCAAGATGAGGTTCGTCTGACCCGAGACAGGGTTCGGCTTACTCGAGTTTAGGGTCCAAAAATCAGCTTCAACGCTGGATACTTGATCGAACTTTCTTGGGCTGACCGAAGCCTGTTCGGATGACCGAAAACAGAGTTGGGCTAGCCGAACATCACTCGTTTTATTCAAGTGTGCTTACTGGAAACTTGGCCGAAGTTTATAGGTTGACCGAAGGTTCTTGGGTTAACCAAATACAGGGTTGGGCTAGTCGAATTTCCTCGAACTATGACTTTAAAAGATATTTAGAATGATTAACTTAAAAACTATATAAATTCTCCTAACCTAGGGCCAAACCAATGGTCACATTTACCCTTAAAAGTTGACATATATGGTTTATCTTTGAAGCTTTGCCACAACTTTCATTGTATAATCGATATAGTCTTGATCTTGAGATGATTGTTGAAGTTGACTACGAACTTCTTGATATACTTCCATACTCACAACATCATGTACTATCTTGAGTATATTGTCTACGAAATTTGACAACAACCATGTGCTTAGAACTCTATACTTTGTGCTTAGTACTTACAGAATGAGCTTGCTTTGACAAGTGGATCAAAGGGTTTACTCACACAAGGAATGTGCAAATGAGAAATCTCAATGAAAACACCATGTGAACAAGGCTCCATGACTTGTTATTCGGTCCAAGTAGAACAAGTGACCTCACACATAGAAGGACCAAACCATGTATGGCCCTAATGTAAAAGGAGGTTGACTTGTTGATACATGGCCCAAATAATGATCATTAAAAGACAAAAGTTCTCCAAGCCCAACATGCATTTAGGGTTCAAGTTTTTTAAATTGGCTTAAGCTAGCTGTTCGCTTCCCCAAGTGTAGGGTTGCGATGTAGTAATAATCTCGGTAAGACCAAGGTCGATCCACAAGGACTTATGTAGGAATTCACAAAACACTTCCAATAGTTCTACTGAAGAGCTAACTAACAGATTTGTAAAAGATTGATGTAGATAATAACTTTGAATTAAACTGAAGATAAACAATTAATAAAAGGCACTAGGGGTTCAAGGATCCACTTGTAGCAATCTTTGATGCTTAATTCGCTGTGGTTTCTTACTTTCTCAACTAGAATTGAAATTAAGTTCTATCTAGCCGGATGATAGAGCAGTTAAAACAGTTAATCTGTCATATGTATGAATCATGTACATGATTCTCTCAATTCAAGCTAGGACGTGAGCACACTCAATTGCATAGGTCAGTCCCAATTCCAATAGGTTGAGAGCACAATCATAATCATCATTAAACTCTATCACTAAGCATAATTAGATCATGATTTGAACTTGATCCAAATCACATACACAGTCTCACATACTTCAAAATTCCAGAAAATAGACCTTTGGTAAGAAGCTCCTACATGAAGATCATAGATCTAGAGCGTATTGAATCCAATTCCTCGGATCCTACAGGTTTAGACTAGCTGAAAACAATTAAGAACTCAAGCAATTCTTCTAAACATCCATGAGCCATCATAAGATTAAGAAAAACTACTTAGAACTTTATTTAAACTTCAAACCATTGTTCTTCAATAAAAATCCAATTTGAAACCAAATCAAACGAATTGAAATATCTTAGATTCGCTACAAGCTTCACCTCTTAGCCCTAGCTAAGAGGTTTAGCCGTTCATGATCCAAGGAAACATGAAAGCAACTAAACAAAACATAAAACTAGAAAAACAAACTAGGAGGAGTTGTAGAACTCCAAATCTGACTTCCGCCATCTCCCACAGTGCTTAATCTCTTCTAGGATGCCTTAGGAAGAAGCCCTAGGTCCCCTTTTATAGCATAGTGCGGAAAGTTCCAGATTGCGCATGGATTCCCGGACTGCGCAGAGAAAATTGGAGCTTGTAAAACACGCACTGTTACGTAGACGACTGGTCACATGACCGGTCTCTAAAACGTAAAAAATCATAAATTTCGAGCCCAGGATTTTAATTCAAGGACCGGTCGCACGACCGATCTGAGCAGAGGACGACCGATCACATGTCCGGTCTTGGATGGTCCAGCAAGGTTTGCAATGAGGCCCCTTTTGATGAGTGTTCGGACCGGTCGGACGACCGGTCCTGGGCTATGGACGACCGATCTTGGCTGCTTTTTCCTGCCTTCTTTTCTCTCCTTTTGCTTCTTTCTTCCATCCTTTGACGCTTGATCTTGTGATCTTGAATGCCCATAATTAGCGTCTTTAAGCCTTCTATTGATGAATCTTCACTCTCATTCCTATAACCACAAAACCATGTATTAGTTGGATCTTTAATCATGTATTTCAAGTATAGTTAGTGATAAAATCGGGTTAGAATATACACATTTAAGCATTCAACACAGCCCCCAACCAGCATTTTGCTAGTCCCGAGCAAAACATACGTGAAACCAATTTCATTCTTCAAAACCCAACTCTCCTTCAGAAACCATGTTTCTATATACTTAATGATATGCGAGTGTAAGAACCAGGAAAACTTAGTGATAGAAGTTGAGACCTTCACCTTCTCATAACATAACAAGTATTTATATGAATTCCCGCTGATTGATTGATAAATAGAAGAATCCAAACAATTTGTCCTAGTGTGCTCAGTGAATGCTCATCTCACGGATTTCCGGGGTTACCTTCCTTGTGAATTGATTAAGGTATGGATTCAACGGTGTATAGATCAACAACAAGCCTAGACAGGAATTTGCCTTACCGTCCTTCCGACGACTTTCACAATACGTCCCATTTCCGGCTTTGGTTACGGGTAGACCATCCCCCTGTTGGTAATAGGTAGCCATTTTCAAAATTTTCCACCATGTTTTCCATCATTCCCTATTTTCATCATTCCTTTCCGTTTTCTTTTTCATTAGTTAGGATTTTTAGAAATCCATATCTTTCGTTATTTTCCCATGGATAAGGATGGACAAAATACCCCGGCTTAGTTTCTCAACACCTCAAATCCAAACTTAATCATTCCACAATTCTACATAATCCTTTCAAAGCGTGAGAATCGTGTAATGTGGACTAGGTGTAAAAGTGTTTAGAAGTTCTATCAATCATAAAAATAGGGGAATTCACATATAAAACTAGTATTTTAGAGATTGCTCAAGATAATCAACTTCACTCACTTTGCTTTCCCTTTTTCTTATACTCACACCATCCCAAATGCATAGAAACAAAGTTTTCCAACGGAGTTTTGAATTTTTGAAAAATTGAACAAGTTCCTACATAATTGCTCGAGATGTTACAAAACACTGGATCCATCCTAGTGATCTTACACCCCCCAACCAAATCTTGCATTGTCCTCAATGTAAAAGATATGCAATGAACAAAATATGAGAGCAATTCGAAAATAAAGGGAAGTGAGCAATGATAGTCCCTGAGAGAATGAAAAGTGGAATTCTACCTCATTCTAACAAACCGATGAAAAAGTAAACAGAAGCAACAAAATCCTAATCCTAACTACTCTATACCTCCATCAGATTAGGAGATCAACCATCCTGATACACAGGATCAGTCAAAGGTATGGACATACCTTCTGAAGGAAACTTCTCAAAGAACGGCTTTAACCGCTGACCATTCGCCTTAAAGATGTTGTCGTTCCTTGGATTCAATAACTCGACGGTCCCATATGGGTAGACAGTTTGCACAATGTAGGGGCCGGTCCATCGATATCTCAATTTCCCTAGAAATAAGTGTAAGCGAGAATTATACATAAGGACTTTTTGATTAATCATGAATGTCTTACGAAGAATGTTCTTATCATGGAATATCTTCGTCTTGTCCTTGTAAATTCTCGCATTCTCATATGTTTCGTTCCGGATTTCCGCAAGTTCATTTAATTGAAGTTTGTATAACGAGCTTGCCTTGTCAGAATCAAAATTCATCTTCTTTATTGCCCAATATGCCCTATGTTCCAGCTCCACAGGCAAGTGACAAGCCTTCCCATAGACAAGTCTATAGGGAGACATTCGAATAGGGTTCTTAAAAGCGGTACGGTAAGCCCAGAGTGCATCGGTAAGTCGAAGTGACCAATCCTTGCGATTAGGGTTCATCGTTTTCTCCAAAATGTGTTTAATTTCCCTGTTGGATATCTCAGCTTGTCCACTTATTTGCGGGTGATACAGAGTGCTCACTTTATCATTTACGCCATATTTCTTCATTAAGGCTTCAAATGGGCGATTACAAAAGTGAGACCCTCCATCACTTATGATGACTCGAGGTGTTCCAAACCGGGAAAGAATATTCTCTTTTAAGAAACGAATGACTGTTTTATGGTCATTATTCCGGCATGGAATTGCCTCAACCCATTTGGACACATAGTTAACGGCAAGCAAGATATATACGTTTCCAAAAGAAGATGGGAATGGACCCATGAAATCGATGCCCCAACAATAAAATTTTTTTATTATTAAGATGGGATTGCGTGGCATCATATTTCTACGGGAGATTCCTCCCAATTTCTGACAAGGCTCACATGTTTTACAAAACTCATGGGTGTCCTTGAACATAGTGGGCCAATAGAACCCATGTTAATGTCAGATTCTGTAATAGGATCCTCCAGTCGTTCACCTTCTCTCCAACAGGGATTTCTTCCACCAAACCTGTAAGAAGACAGAAAGCAACTAAGGGTGGCTGGTGTCCAGCCGTTAGCCCTCCGATGCTTAAGTCAGGCAAAGCAAGAAGATTAACCAGGAAAAAGGGGCTAGAGGTTGAATATTGTGTACCTTTCTCTTAATGGAGTCATCCCTTTATATAGATCTGAAGCAATCCAATCTGTTACGTAAGATATCGAGATCCCGCTGATTTCGTGTACGATACCGAGATCCCGTTGATTTTGTGAGATAAGATCCTTATCCTTAGGGACGAGATCTAACCCAATGACTTATTTCGGCAATCACGTTCCTTGATAGCAATCCCTTGAGATTCGGAACCACCAGAGAAGATAAGCCCAAAATCGACCTATACGGGCTGCTGGTAGGCGTAATAGTAGTGCTGATCGCTCATGTAGAGCTGGAAACCATAGTTGGAGTCATAGCTGGCGAAAAGGAAGGAGACGCCGACGGGGCGGAGACCACCGAACTGGGTGTAGCCCTGCTTGGTGTCGCAGAGGGATTGGACAAGCTGCTCGACGGGAATCGGGTGCTAGTACTGAAGGCTAAGGGGTGTCGCCACAGAAAAAGCTGTTCGCATGTTAGAATATGGTCGCGAGTCCAAGTGCTCGCTCATTCAGACGTAACACCTTTCAACGACTTGTGAGAAGGTATGCTCGCAGATCGAGAAGGGAATCTTTGCTTTGCTATATTTGACTATCGGCCATGGGAACTCGAGGCCTTGCGAATAGGTGCTCCGTATTTATCAATCCTGCGACTATCGATCAGATGATCTCGAGAGTCGAATGGACGTCCCACACTTACCCAATCTGCGACTCTCGAGCATACGATCTCGAGAGTCGAATGGGCACTTCCGTATCTACTCGATCCGCGACTCTTGATCAGATGATCTCGAGAGTCGGATGGGCGTCCGTGTAAAATCTTAGCAGCTAAGTTGTCTCCATCATTTTGCCTATAACAACCCACATTGTAGAATTTTGACGGTGGTCTTCTTACCCAAAAAGTGGCCACCACACGCCTGAGAATGACAAAAGGAGATAATACTGTGTTGCTCATCATCCGGCACACATCTCCTTATAATTTGATCGGGACAATACTTGAATAAGTAAGGATCGTCCCATAGAAATTTCCTCACCTTGTTGAAGAACTTCTCTCTATCTTGCTTTTTTCAATGTGTTGGAGTTGTACCTGTAGCAAGATAGTTAGCAATGTCCACATACCAAGGTAATTGGGAGACTTTAAACAGTTGTTCATTAGGGAAAATGTCATTAATCGCGGTCGTCTTAGGGGAATCGGTGAGAACAAGTCTAGAGAGATGGTCAGCCACTACGTTTTCTACTCCTTTCTTATCACGTATTTCTCCTTAGAGTAGGAGGATCCATCTTAACAACCATGGCTTAGCATCCTTCTTAGAGAGAAGGTACTTAAGCGCGGCATGGTCTGTGAATATGATGATCTTGGATCTAATCAAATAGGACCTAAACTTATCCAAGGCAAAAACTACGGCTAAAAGTTCTTTTTCTGTAGTACTGTAGTTTGCTTGGGCTGAGTTTAAGGTTTTACTTGCATAGTAGATAACACGTGGCTTCTTCTCTTTTCTTTGGCCTAGCACAGCCCCAATAGCATAGTCGCTCGCATCGCACATAATTTCAAAAGGAAGGCTCCAATCAGGTGGTTGCATTATGGGAGCACATGTCAACATACCTTTGAGTTTGGTAAAGGCATTTTGACAATCTTCATTCCACTCGAATAAGGTCTCCTTTCGAAGTAGGTTACATAAAGGACGAGAGAGTGAACTAAAGTCCTTTATGAACCGTCTATAAAATCCGGCGTGTCCCAAAAAGGACCGCACATCTCGTACGCTCTTGGGTGGTGGAAGGTTAGAGATAAGATCGATTTTCGCATTGTCCACCTCGATTTCGTTTTTTGAGACGATGTAACCAAGTACAATTCCCTTTCGAACTATGAAGTGACATTTCTCCCAATTCAACACAAGGTTCTTCTCTTCACATCTTTTCAACACAGATTTTAAGTGCATAAGGCACTCATCAAAGCTACAACCAAATACTGAGAAATCATCTATGAAGACTTCGAGAATTGTCCCCACCATATTAGAAAAAATACTCAACATACAACGTTGAAAAGTGGCAGGGGCATTACATAGTCCAAATGGCATCCTTCGATAAGTGAAAGTACCGAATTGACATGTAAATGTTGTTTTCTCTTGGTCCTCTAGGGCGATCTCTATTTGGTTATACCTTGAATAGCCATCAAGGAAGAAAAAATGGGAATGACTTGCCAACCTTTCTAAAATTTGCTCAACAAAAGGTAGGGGGAAGTTGTCTTTCCTCGTAACTGTGTTTAGCTTCATATAGTCAATGTACATTCTCCAACCGGTAGTGACTCTGGTTGGTACGAGTTCATTATTGGCATTGGCTACGATGGTTATTCCAGATTTCTTAGGCACCACTTGAGTTGGGCTCACCCATTGACTATCGAATATTGGGTAAATGATACCCACATCCAATAGTTTCACCACTTCAGCCTTAACCACATCCTTCATGTTTGGATTGAGTTATTTTTTTGGTTGCCTAGATGTCTTCGCATTCTCCTCAAGGTGTATGCGATGAGTATAAATCAGTGGGTCTATGCCTTTGAGATCCGCAATCGACCATCCAATAGCACTCTTATGCTCTATTAAAGTGGCTATTAGCCTACTCTCTTATTCCTCATCCAAGTGGGAAGAAATCACCACCGGATATGTCTCATCTTGACCTAAATATACGTATTTCAACTCACTTGGTAATGGTTTTAGGTCGAGTGTTGGTGCCTTGATATTGGATGGGAGGGGCTTGTTCTCGTTTAAGGGTAACGGTTCAAATAGTCCCCTCCATCTTTTGTTATCAAGTACCGGTATCACATCTAAAATGGCATCCATCTCTCGTATTGTGTCATCATTTATTTCATGAGAGTGGGCCACACATGCCTCCAAATGGTCGGAATATAATGTTAGGGGGAATGTATCCTCCACGAATGATTCAATCAAATTTATCTCGTGGATCTCATCATCAACTTCCCGTGGTTGTTTGCATAAGTCAAATATATTCAGCTCGAGAGTCATATTTCCAAAGGACATTTGTACAAGCTCATTTCTACAATTGATAATCGCATTTGAAGTAGCTAGAAAAGGGCGGCCAAGTATGACGGGAATTTAAGCACCGGTACCTATCACGGGATGTGTATCTAAGAAAATAAAGTCTACTGTGTAGTAGAATTTATCAACTTGGACTAAAACATCCTCAATCACTCCTCTCGGTATACGAATAGATCTATCAGCAAGTTGGAGTGTGGTTTTGGTGGGTTTCAATTCACCTAACCCAAGTTGTTCATAAACCGAGTACGGAATGAGATTAACACTTGCCCCTAAATCGAGTAAGGCTTGTTTAATCCGGTAGTCTCCTATGATGCATGAGATGGTTGGATTACCCGGATCCTTGTATTTTTGGGGCACCTCTTGTTTGATAATAGCACTCAAATTCTCAGTCAAAAGTACTTTGTTGTGAACATTGTGTTTTCTTTTGACTGTACATAATTCCTTTAGAAATTTGGCATATGATGGTATTTGCTTTATAGCATCCAACAACGGGATGTTGATCTTCACTTACTTAAAAATCTCTAAAATTTTCAGGTTTTTGTCTAAAGGTTTGGGTGAAATCAACCTTTGGGGAAACAGGGAAACCGACTTGTATTGCCTTTCCAGCTCTCTCTCTTGTGGAGCGTTATTGGGGCTATCGTCCTCTTTGGAATTTTCTCGATTATTAGACTTTGGGGCCTTCACTGGATTAGATTTATCGATTATTTTCCCACTTCTCAAAGTGGTGATTGCTTGAACATGCTCCGTATATTGGGAGGATGAGTTGCGTCTTGTATCTCAAATTGGGTCCTTGGGTTAGGAAGAGGTTGGGCAGGAAGTGTGCCTTTCTCCCTAACACTGAGGTGAGATTCAACTCTAGCCATTGAGGTTTTCAAGTCATTGATGGCTTGAGTTGAATTTTGATTAAATTTCAATTGCTCTTGTATGAACCCATCTATTTTCAGAGAATTAGTCTTGTTATATTCAGCTTGAACCGATACAAATGCACCCAACATCTCTTCTAGCGTAGCTTTTGGTGTAATGACTAGGGATGGACCTAGTAAAGGTTGAACTTAAGGAGCATTGTTTGCATTTGCAGTGGGTCCATTCCTTCAACTGAAGTTGGGATGATTCTTCCAACTAGAATTATACGTGTTTGATTTTGGAGCACTAAATTGCCGTTGATAACTGTTTATGGCATTTGATTGTTCATGTAAGGTATATTGGACTGCTGAAATTGTGGGACAATCTTGTGTTGCATGTTGATTTCCGGCACAAATTCCACAAACAGTTTCAACGTCTTTTGAGTTGATCGTCTCTCCTTTCTTTAATTCCATGGCCTCGACTTTTCTTGTGAGGCTAGCCACACGTGCACTTATGTTATCCTCTTCTAAGAGGACATAAATTCCTCCCTTTTCCTTTTGTTGGCTAGTCTTGGAATTTGTTGGTCTAGATGTATCCCAAGGCTGTGCATTCTCGGCCAGTTCATCCAAATAGTCCCATGCTTCCTCGGCTTCCTTATTCATGAACTCCCCATTACACATCATCTCTACGAATTGGCGCATCGGTGAAGTCAGACCTTCATAGAAAAAGCTTATAACCTGTCAAATTTCGTAGCCATGATGTGGGCATGCATTTAATAAGTCTTAAACCTCTCCCAACATTGGAAGAAGGTCTCATCCTCCTTTTGGGTAAAATTCATGATAAGGCGCCTCAACATGTTCGTTTTGTGAGTAGGAAAGAACTTTTTAATGAACTCCCTAGACATCTCAGTCCATGTACCAATTGATCTTGGCCTTAATGCATGAAGCCAACCTTTAGCTTTATCTTTAAGGGTAAAAGGAAATAATTTAAGTGTTACCACATCATCAGTTACGTTTGCAAAGTGTATGGTGGCTATCACCTCATCAAATTCCTTAAGGTGTTGATAGGCACTTTCACTGTCTAATCCATGGAATCTCTGGAGGAGTTAGATTACTCCCGGTTTCAAATCTACGTTCTCTGCATTTTGTGAAAAACTATGCATGAGGGAGTGCTCGCTCTTGCTGGTTGCAAGTAATCACGTAACGTTCTGGGTCGAGGAACATTCTCAACCACATTCTCTCCCGTTTTGGTTTGGTTTTGTCCCAGATTTTGATTGGCCATAGGATTGGGTTGATTTACAGCCATACTTTCAGAAAAAAATTAGAAAATTTGAATGTCTTTTAGCACGTGGTTCTCTATCAATTCCTTCAATTATTCCCCCTTCACTAATGAGTCGGTTATTAGAATCCCGAACCCAATGCGGCATGCAAATCCTAAAAATATAAAATAAGAAAGAAAGAAGAATTCTTCCTTCCTTTCTTTACTCCTCTCTAAGACCGAAGTACAAGGTGTCTTGCAATGGCTGAGCCAGAAGCAAGGATAGAGACCGATTTCTCCTGATCAATAGGGGTTCAGAGAACTCCCCACCTACTCTTTGAGTCTTTTGAGAAAAGTGCATAAAAAGAAGAAAGAGGAATAAGATTGAGAAAAGAAATATCTGAGCACAAGGTAATCCAAGACGGCAGTGCCGACCAATAGGAATCAAGGCGGCACAAGGCCAACCTATCAGAGATCCAAAAAGGAGTCTCCACCCACTCTACAAGAGATGAATATGATAGGAATGAATAGGGGAAGAAGAAGAGTAAGGACAGAAAGATATAACCTGATTTGAAAACTTAAGATCCCTCACCTCTTCTTCAACTTCCTACAATCCCCGCAAAAGAAAAAAAATCAAAATAAAACAAACTAAGTTAGTACTATTCCTAAAAATTTCAATAGAAACTACCTTCAGAAATTCTATAAAAACCGTCAAAGTCCCCGGCAACAGCGCCAAAAACTTGTTCGCTTCCCCAAGTGTAGGGTTGCGATGTAGTAATAATCTCGGTAAGACCGAGGTCGATCCGCAGGGACTTATGTAGGAATTCACAAAACACTTCCAATAGTTCTACTGAAGAGCTAACTAACAGATTTGTAAAAGATTGATGTAGATAGTAACTTTGAATTAAACTGAAGATAAACAATTAATAAAAGGCACTAGGGGTTCAAGGATCCACTTGTAGCAATCCTTGATGCTTAATTCGCTGTGGTTTCTTACTTTCTCAACTAGAATGGAAATTAAGTTCTATTTAGCCGGATGATAGAGCAGTTAAAATAGTTAATCTGTCATATGTATGAATCATGTACACGATTCTCTTAATTCAAGCTAGGACGTGAGCACACTCAATTGCATAGGTCAGTCACAATTCCAATAGGTTAAGATCATAATCATAATCATCATTAAACTCTGTCACTAAGCATAATTAGATCATGATTTGAACTTGATCCAAATCACATACACAGTCTCACATACTTCAAAATTCTAGAAAATAGACCTTTGATAAGAAGCTCCTACATGAAGATCATAGATCTAGAGCGTATTGAATCCAATTCCTCAGATTATACAGGTCTAGACTAGCTGAAAACAATTAAGAACTCAAGCAATTCTTCTAAACATCCATGAGCCATCATAAGGTTAAGAAAAACTACTTAGAACTTTATTTAAACTTCAAACCATTGTTCTTCAATAGAAATCCAATTTAAAACCAAATAAAACGAATTGAAACATCTTAGATTCACTACAAGCTTCACCTCTTAGCCTTAGCTAAGAGGTTTAGCCGTTCATGATCCAAGGAAACATGAAAGCAGCTAAACAAAACATAAAACTAGAAAAACAAACTAGGAGGAGTTGTAAAACTCCAAATCCGACTTCCACCGTCTCCCACCGTGCTTAATCTCTTCTAGTATGCCTTAGGAAGAAGCCCTAGGTCCCCTTTTATAACATAGTGCAGAAAGTTCCAGATTGCGCACGGATTCCCGGACTGCTATTCGCTTCCCCAAGTGTAGGGTTGCGATGTAGTAATAAACTCGGTAAGACCGAGGTCGATCCACAGGGACTTATGTAGGAATTCACAAACACATCCAATAGTTTCTATTGAAAAGCTAACAACTAGAATTGTAGGATATTGATGTAAGCAACAACTTTGAATTTAAACTGAAGTAAACAATTATAAAAAGGCACTAGGGGTTCAAGGATCCACTTGTAGCAATCCTTGATGCTCAATTCGCTGTGGTTTCTCACTGTCTCAACTAGAATCGAAATTAAGATCTATCTAGTCGGATGATAGAGCTGTTAAAACCAATAATCTGCCTTATGTAAAACCAATGTACATGATTCACTCAATGCAAACTAGGACGAGCATACTCAATTGCATAGGTCAGTCCCAATTCCAATAGACTAAGTTCACAATCATAACCATCATCAAGTCTTGTCACAAGACAAAGGTAGATCATGATTTGAACTTGATTTAAATCACATGCACGGTCCCACATACCACAGATTTTCAGAAAAAGTAGAACTTTGGTTGGAAGTTCCCACATGAAGATCATAGTACTAGAGCGTACTCCAATTCCTCAGATCATACAGGTCTAACTAACACAAAGCCATTAAGAACTCAAGTAATTCTTCCAAACATCCATGAGTCATCATAAGCCTAAGAAAAACTACTTAAGTACTTGAATTAAACTTCAAACCATTGTTTATAAACATGAAAACCAATATTAAAACCAACTTAAACGAATTAAAACATCTTAGATTCACTACAAGCTTCACCTCTTAACCTTAGCTAAGAGGTTTAGCCGTTCATGATCCAAGGAAACATGAAAGCAGCTAAACAAAACATAAAACTAGAAAAACAAACTAGGAGGAGTTGTAGAACTCCAAATCCGACTTTCGCCGTCTCCCACCGTGCTTAATCTCTTCTAGGATGCCTTAGGAAGAAGCCCTAGGTCCCCTTTTATAGCATAGTGCAGAAAGTTCCAGATTGCGCACGGATTCCTGGACTGCTATTTGCTTCCCCAAGTGTAGGGTTGCGATGTAGTAATAAACTTGGTAAAACCAAGGTCGATCCACAAGGACTTATGTAGGAATTCACAAACACATCCAATAGTTTCTATTGAAAAGCTAACAACTAGAATTGTAGGATATTGATGTAAGCAACAACTTTGAATTTAAACTGAAGTAAACAATTATAAAAAAGCACTAGGGGTTCAAGGATCCACTTGTAGCAATCCTTGATGCTCAATTCACTGTGGTTTCTCACTTTCTCAACTAGAATCGAAATTAAGATCTATCTAGTCGGATGATAGAGCTGTTAAAACCAATAATCTGCCTTATGTAAAACCAATGTACATGATTCACTCAATGCAAACTAGGACAAGCATACTCAATTGCATAGGTCAGTCCCAATTTTAATAGACTAAGTTCACAATCATAACCATCATCAAGTCCTGTCACAAGACAAAGCTAGATCATGATTTGAACTTGATTTAAATCACATGCACAGTCCCATGTTGAGCTCTTAATTGTGTATATTCTAACCCCAATTCATCACTCATTGTGCAAGATTTTCATGATTTAAAGACTAATTGAATGCATGTTTGGTGATTGCAGGATTGAGAGTGGACTCCGCCTAATTGAAGATGAAAAGAGCTTATTTGGGACTACTTGGATGAAGATCGAAGGAGGACCAAAGAAAGAAGGAAGCAAGGAAAGGAGAAAAGAATGGAAGAAAGAAGCCAGAGAAATGAAAGAAAGAATGCAGAAGAAGGTGCCCAGGACCGGTCGTCCGACCGGTCGTCCAAAGCCAAGGATCGGTCGTCTGACCGGTCCGCGCATGCACAGAGGAAGATCCAGAAGCCATTACTCTCTGGACCATTCACGACCGGTCGTCCACTTCTGCGACCGGTCGTGCGACTGGTCCTTAAATTAATTTTCCAAGCTGAAACTCTCTGGACTGTTTTTGGTCGTTTTGAGACCGGTCGTCCAGCATCCACGACTGGTCGTCCAGCCACTGCGACCGGTCGTCCAGCCACTACGACCGGTCATACGACCGGTCGCCTGCGTAAGATTCAAACCTTCTATTTCTGGCGCCGATTTTCTCTGCGCAGTGCGTAAGTGTTACGCAGATTCTCGAATCTTCTGAAGTTGCAGAGCCTCCCCACTATAAAAGGACACCTAGGGATCATTCCTAGGGTATCTTGGAAGGGTTTAAGCAGGCTTGGAGGCGGCGGAAGTGGATTTCGGAGTTCCACAACTCCTTCTAGTTTGTTTTGCTGTTTTTATGATTTTTTTTAGTTATTTCATGTTTCCTTGGATCATGAGAAGCTAAACCTCTTAGCTAGGGCTAAGAGGTGAAGCTTGTAGTGGATCCAAGATGATTCAATTCGTATTCAGTTGGTTTTAAGTGTGGAATTCATGTTTATGAACAATGGTTTGAAGTTTATACAAGTTTTTAAGTAGTTTTTCTTAGTCTTATGATGACTCATGGATGTTTGGGAGAACTACTTAACTTCTTAATTGGTTTGTATCAGTCTAGACCTGTATGATCCGAGGAATTGGAGTGCGCTCTAGTACTATGATCTTCATGAAGGGACTTCCTACCAAAGTTCTATTTTTCTGATTTTCTGAATTATGTAATGGATTGTGCATGTGATTTGAATCAAGTTCAAATCCTGATCTAGCCTTGTCTTGTGACAGGACTTGAGGATGGTTATGATTGTGAACTGAACCTTTTGGAATGGGGACTGACCTATGCAATTGAGCATGCTCAGCTCAGCCTACATTGAGTGAATCTTATGCATTGAACTTACATATGATAGATTGTTTGGTTTAACAGCTCTATCATCCGACTAGATAGATCTTAATATCGATTCTAGTTGAGAAAGTGAGAAACCACAGCGGATTGAACATCAAGGATTGCTACAAGTGGATCCTTGAACCCCTAGTGCCTTTTTATAATTGTTTACATTCAAATTAGTTTAAAATTGTTACTCATATCAATCTTATTCAAAATCTGATTATTAGTTTTCAATAGACACTTTTGGATGTGTTTGTGAAATCCTACATAAGTCCCTGTGGATCGACCTCGGTCTTACCGAGTTTATTACTACATCGCAACCCTACACTTGGGGAAGCGAACAAGTTTTGGCACCGTTGCCGGGGATTTTGACGGTTTTCACAAATTTCTGAAATTAGTATCTATTTAGGATTTTTAGGATTTTAGAACTAACTTAGTTTGTTTTATTTGATTTTTCTTTTTTGCAGGGATTTCTAGAAGCTGAAGAAGATATAAGGAATTCAAGTGCCAAATCAGGTTCTATCCTTCTAAACCTTACTCTTCTCCTTCTCCTATTCATTCCTATCATATTCATCTCTTGTAGAGTGGGTGGAGACTCCTTTTGGATCTCTGAAAGGTCGGCCTTGTGACACCTGGATTCCTATTGGTCGGCTCTGCCGTCTTGGATCACCTTGTGCTCAGAGATTTCTTTTCTCACCTCTACTCCTCTTTCTCCTTTTTCTGCACTTTTTCTCAAAAGATTCAAAGAGTGGGTGGGGAGTTCTTTGAACCCCTATTGACCAGGAGAAATCGGTCTCTATCCTTGCTTCTGGCTTAGCTATTGCAAGACACCTTGTGCTTCGGTCTTAGAGAAAAGTAAAGAAAGGGAGGAAGAATTCTTCTTTCTCTTTGTTTCTTAATTTTTTTGGTTTTGCATGCCACATTGGGCTTGGGATTCTAATAACCGACTCATAAGTGAAGGGGGAATAGTAGAAGGAATTGACAGAGAACCACGTGCTAGGAGACATCTAAACTCTCCAATTTTGTCTGAAAATATGGCTGCAAATCAACCTAATCCGGGCCAAAACCAAACTGAAACAGGGGAGAATGTGGTTGAGAATGTTCCCCGACCTAGAACTTTACGTGATTTCTTGCAACTCGCAAGAGCGAGCACTCCCTCATGCATAGTTTTTCCACAAAATGCAGGGAATGTGGATTTGAAACCGGGAGTGATTCAACTTCTCCCTAAATTCCATGGATTAGACAGTGAAAGTGCCTATCAACACCTTAAGGAGTTTGATGAGGTAATAACCACCATGCACTTTGCAAATGTGAATGAAGATGTGGTGAGACTCAAATTCTTCCCTTTCACTCTTAAAGATAAAGCTAAGGGTTGTCTTTATGCATTGAGGCCAAGATCAATTGGTGCATGGACTGATATGCACAGAGAATTCATAAAAAAATTCTTCCCTACTCACAAAACGAACATGTTGAAGCGCCTTATCATGAATTTTGCCCAAAAGGAAGATGAAACCTTCTTCCAATGTTGGGAGAGGTTTAAGGATTTATTAAATGCATGCCCAAATCATGGCTATGAAATTTGGCGGGTTGTAAGTTTTTTCTATGAAGGACTGACTTCACCCATGCGCCAATTTGTAGAGATGATGTGTAATGGGGAGTTCATGAATAAGGAAGCTGATGAAGCATGGGATTATTTGGAAGAATTGGCTGAGAATGCACAGTCTTGGGACACATCGAAACCAACAAATTCCAAGACTGGCCAACAAAAGGAAAAGGGGGGAATGTATGTCTTATCAGAAGAGGATAGCATAAGTGCACGGGTGGCTAGCCTCACAAGAAAGGTCGAAGCCATGGAATTAAGGAAAGAAGAAACAATCAACTCCACTGACATTGAAACTGTTTGTGAAATTTGTGTTGGAACTCAACATGCAACACAAGATTGTCCCACAATTTCAGCAATTCAAGGCATCTTACAAGAACAAACAAATGCCATAAACAGTTATCAACAGCAACTTGGTGCTCCAAACTCAAACACGTTTAATCCTAATTGGAAGAACCATCCCAATTTCAGTTGGAGGAATGGACCCACTGCAAATGCAAACAACACTCCAAAAGTATCACTAGAGGAGATGTTGGGTGCATTCGTATCGGTCCAAGCTGAGTATAACAAGACAAATTCTCTAAAAATAGACGGGTTCATGCAAGAGCAATTGAAATTCAATCAAAATTCAACTCAAGCCATCAATGAATTGAAAACATCACTGGCTAGAGTTGAATCTCATCTCAGTGTTAGAGAGAAGGGCACACTTCCTGCCCAACCTCTTCCTAACCCAAGAACCCAGTTTGTGATACAAGATGCAAGCTCATCCTCACACCACATGGAACATGTTCAAGCTATCACCACTTTGAGAAGTGGGAAAGAAATTGACAAATCTAATCCGGTGAAGGCTCCAAAGCCTAAGGATCCGGAAATTTCCAAAGAGGATGATAGCTCGAACAACACCCCACAAGAGAAAGAACCGGAAAGGCAATACAAGCCGGTTGCTCCCTTTCCACAAAGCTTGATTTCACCTAAACCTTTAGATAAAAATCTGGAAATTTTAGAAGTTTTCAAGCAGGTGAAGATCAACATCCCGTTGTTGGATGCAATAAAACAAATACCATCTTATGCCAAATTTCTAAAGGAATTGTGTACAGTCAAAAGGAAACACAATGTTCACAACAAAGTTCTTTTGACTGAGAATTTGAGCGCCATCATCAAACAAGAAGTGCCCCAAAAATACAAGGATCCGGGTAGTCCAACCATCTCATGCATCATAGGAGACTACCGGATTAAACAAGCCCTACTCGACTTGGGGGCAAGTGTGAATCTCATTCCATACTCGGTCTACGAACAACTTGGGTTAGGTGAATTGAAACCCACCAAAACCACACTCCAACTCGCTGATAGATCCATTCGTATACTGAGAGGAATGATTGAGGATGTTCTAGTCCAAGTTGATAAATTCTACTACCCGGTAGACTTTATTGTCTTGGATACACATCCCGTGATAGGCACCGATGCTCAAATTCCCGTCATACTTGGACGACCGTTTCTAGCTACTTCAAATGCAATTATCAATTATAGAAACGGACTTGTACAAATGTCCTTTGGAAATATGACCCTTGAGCTTAACATATTTGATTTATGCAAACAACCACGGGAGGTTGATGATGATGTCCACGAATTAAACATGATTGAATCATTCGTGGAAGATATAGTCCCCTTGTCACTATCTTCCGACCCTTTGGAGGCATGTGTGGCCCATTCTCATGAGATAAATGATGACACAATACAAGAGATGGATGTCATACTAGAGATGATGCCGGTGCTTGATAATAAAAGATGGAGGGCCCTATTTGAGCCTTTGCCTGTAAACAAGAACAAGGCCCTCCCGTCTAACATCAAGGCACCAACACTCGACCTAAAACCATTACCAAGTGAGCTGAAATATGTTTATTTAGGTCAAGATGAGACATATCCAGTGGTGATATCTTCCCACTTGGATGAGGAATAAGAGAGTAGGCTAATAGCCACTCTATTAGAGCACAAGAGTGCCATTGGATGGTCAATTGCGGATCTTAAAGGCATAGACCCACTGATTTGTACTCATCGCATCCACCTTGAGGAAATGCGAAGACATCTAGGCAACCACAAAGACGATTAAATCCAAACATGAAGGATGTGGTTAAGGCCGAAGTGGTAAAACTATTGGATGTGAGTATTATTTACCCAATATCCGATAGCCAATGGGTGAGCCCAACTCAAGTGGTGCCTAAGAAATCCGGAATAACCATCGTAGCCAATGCCAATAATGAACTCGTGCCAACTAGCGTCACTATCGGTTAGAGAATGTGCATTGACTACAGGAAGCTAAACACTGTCACGAGGAAAGACCACTTCCCCCTACCATTTGTTGATCAAATTTTAGAACGGTTGGCGGGTCATTCCCACTTTTGCTTCCTTGATGGCTATTCAGGGTACAACCAAATAGAAATTGCCCGTGAAGACCAAGAAAAGACTACATTCACTTGTCCATTCGGCACTTTCGCCTATCGACGGATGCCGTTTGGACTATGTAATGCCCCTGCCACCTTTCAGTGTTGTATGATGAGTATCTTTTCTGACATGGTGCGGACCATTCTCAAAGTCTTCATGGATGATTTTTTCGTATTTGGTTGTAGCTTTGATGAGTGCCTTGAGCACTTGAAATCTATGCTGAAAAGATGTGACGAGAAGAACCTTGTGCTGAATTGGGAGAAGTGCCACTTTATGGTTCAAAAGGGAATTGTCCTTAGTCACATCGTTTCACAAAATGGAATCGAGGTGGACAAAGCAAAAATTGATCTTATCTCTAACCTTCCACCACCCAAGAGCATACGAGATGTACGGTCCTTTTTGGGACACGCAGGATTTTACAGAAGGTTCATAAAGGACTTCAGTTCACTCTCTCGGCCTTTATGTAACCTACTTCAAAAGGAAGGCTCCAATCAGGTGGTTGCATTTTGGGAGCACATGTCACTTTCGCCTATCGACGGATGCCGTTTGGACTATGTAATGCCCCTGCCACCTTTCAGCGTTGTATGATGAGTATCTTTTCTGACATGGTGGGGACCATTCTCGAAGTCTTCATGGATGATTTTTCCGTATTTGGTTGTAGCTTTGATGAGTGCCTTGAGCACTCGAAATCTGTGCTAAAAAGATGTGAAGAGAAGAACCTTGTGCTAAATTGGGAGAAGTGCCACTTCATGGTTCAAAAAGGAATTGTCCTTGGTCACATCGTTTCACAAAATGAAATCGAGGTGGACAAAGCAAAAATTGATCTTATCTCTAACCTTCCACCACCCAAGAGCATACGAGATGTACGGTCTTTTTTGGGACACGCAGGATTTTACAGAAGGTTCATAAAGGACTTCAGTTCACTCTCTCGGCCTTTATGTAACCTACTTCAAAAGGAAAATTCATTCGAGTGGAATGAAGAATGTCAAAAGGCCTTTACCACCCTTAAAGGTATGTTGACATGTGCTCCCATAATACAACCACCTGATTGGAGCCTTCCTTTTGAGATTTTGTGCGATGCTAGTGACTATGCTATTGGGGCCGTGCTAGGCCAAAGAAAAGAGAAAAAGCCATGTGTCATTTACTATGCAAGTAGAACCCTAAACTCAGCCCAAGCAAACTACACCACTACTGAAAAAGAACTTTTAGCCGTAGTTTTTCCCTTGGACAAGTTTAGGTCCTACTTGATTGGATCCAAGATCATTATATTCATTGACCATGCCGCGCTTAAGTATCTTCTCTCTAAGAAGGATGCTAAACCACGGTTGTTAAGATGAATCCTTCTACTCCAGGAATTCGACATAGAAATACGTGATAAGAAAGGAGTAGAAAATGTAGTAGCTGACCATCTCTCTAGACTTGTCCTCACATAATTTCCCTGAAACGACTGCAATCAATGACATATTCCCTGATGAACAATTTTTTGCTGTTTCCCAATTACCATGGTATGCGGACATTGCTAACTATCTTGCTACAGGTACAATTCCTACACATTGGAAAAAGCAAGATAAGGATAAATTCTTCACAGAGGTGCGGAAATTCCTATGGGATGACCCATACTTATTCAAGTATTGTCCCGATCAAATCATAAGGAGATGTGTTCCAGATGAGGAACAACAAAGTATCATCTCCTTCTGTCATTCTCAGGCATGTGGTGGCCACTTTTCGGCTAAAAAGACCACAGCGAAAATTCTGCCATGTGGGTTTTATTGGCCACCATGTTCAAAGACACACATGAGTTTTGCAAAGCATGTGAACCTTGTCAGAAATTAGGAGGAATCTCTCGTAGAAATATGATGCCACTCAATCTCATCTTAATAATCGAAATTTTTTATTGTTGGGGCATCGATTTCATGGGCCCATTCCCATCTACTTTTGGGAACCTATACATCTTGCTTGCCGTTGATTATGTTTCCAAATGGGTCGAGGCCATCCCTTGCCGGAATAATGACCATAAAATAGTCATTCGCTTCTTAAAAGAGAATATTCTTTCCCGGTTTGGAACACCTCGAGTCATCATAAATGATGGAGGGTCTCACTTTTGCAATCGCCCTTTTGAAACATTAATGAAGAAATATGGCATAACACACAAAGTGAGCACTCCCTATCACCCACAAACTAGTGGACAAGCTGAGATATCCAATAGGGAGATTAAACACATTTTAGAGAAAACGGTGAACCCCGATCGTAAGGATTGGTCACTTCGGCTTACCGATGCGCTTTGGGCCTACCGTACTGCTTTCAAAACCCCTATTGGAATGTCTCCCTATAGACTTGTCTATGGGAAGGCGTGTCACTTGCCTGTGGAGTTGGAACATAGGGCATATTGGGCAATTAAGAAGATGAATTTCAATTCTGACAAGGCAAGCTCGTTGCGCAAACTACAATTGAATGAACTTGCAGAAATTCGGAACGAAGCATATGAGAATGCGAGAATTTACAAGGACAAGACGAAGATATTTCATGATAAGAATATTCTTCGCAAGACATTCACGATCAATCAAAAAGTCCTCATGTATAATTCTCGCTTACATCTATTTTTGGGAAAACTGAGATCTCGATGGACCGGTCCCTACATTGTACAAACTGTCTACCCATATGGGACTGTCGAGCTGTTAAATCCGAGGAACGACAACATTTTTAAGGAGAATGGGCAGCGATTAAAGCCGTTCTTTGAGAAATTTCCTTCAGAAGGTATGTCCATACCTCTGAATGATCTTGTGTATCAGGATGATTAATCTCCTAGTCTGATGGAGGTATAGAGTAGTTAGGATTAGGATTTTGCTGCTTTTATTTTCTTTTTCATAGGTTTGTTAGAAGGAGGAAGAATTCCACTTTTCACTCTCTCAGGTACTATCATTCGTCACTCCCTTTTATTTTTCAAATTGCTCTCATGTTTTGCTCATTGCACATCTTTTACATTGAGGACAATGCAAGGTTTGGTTGGGGGGTGTAGGATCACTTGGATGAATCCAGCGTTTTGTAACATTCCAAGCAATTATGTGGAAATTTTTCGATTTTCAAAAATTCGAAACTCTTTTGGAAAACATCGTTTCTATGCATTCAAGATGATATTAGCATAAGAGGAGGAGATATGAAGTGTATGGGGCTGTATGTCTGAAATTTCTCATAGCATAATGGTTTTATATGTGAATTCCCCTATTTTTGTGATTGATAGAAAATCTGAACACTTTTACACCTAGTCCACATTACACGATTTTCATGGGTTGAAGAGATTATGTGATTCATGGATTAGCTAGATTTTAAATTAAGGTATTGAGAATTCAGGTCAGGGTACTTTGTCCATCCTTGTCCATGGGAAAACAATGAATGATATGGATTTCTAAAAATCCTATCTAAATTAAAAGAAAAAGGAAAAGGAAGGATGAAATTGGGAATGATGGAAAAAAGGGTGGAAAATTCCGATTAGGGCTACCTACTACCAACCGGGGGATGGTCTACCCGTAGCCAAAGCCGGAAATGGGACGTAGTGTGAAAGTCGTCAGAAGGACGGTAAGGCAAATTCCTGTCATTGGCTTGATGTGGCTCTATGTACCTTGAGTTCTATAGTTTAATTGATCTATGAAGAAGATAATCCTAGAAACTCGTGAGATAAATTTTCACTATCCACACTAGATTGAATTTGTTCAAGTCCTTCTATTTATCAACCAATCAGCGGGAATCTCATATGAATGCTTATTATGTTTTGAGGGTTTACGGTTTCAACCTCTATAGCCAAACATTTCTGAATCTTACACTTATATGTCTTGGGATGTATAGAAGAATGGTTTCTGAAAGAGAGTTGAGTTTTTAAGGATGGAATTAGTTTCACGCATGTTTTGCTCAGGACTAGCAAAATGCTGGTTGGGGGGTGTGTTGAGCTCTTAATTGTGTATATTCTAACCCCAATTCATCACTCATTATGCAAGATTTTCATGATTTAAAGACTAATTGAATACATGTTTGGTGATTGCAGGATTGAGAGTGGACTCCGCCTAATTGAAGATGAAAAGAGCTTATTTGGGACTATTTGGATGAAGATCGAAGGAGGACCAAAGAAAGAAGGAAGCAAGGAAAGGAGAAAAGAATGGAAGAAAGAAGCCAGAGAAATGAAAGAAAGAATGCAGAAGAAGGTGCCCAGGACCGGTCGTCCGACCGGTCGTCCAAAGCCAAGGACCGGTCGTTTGACCGGTCCGCGCATGCACAGAGGAAGATCCAGAAGCCATTACTCTTTGGACCATTCACGACCTGTCGTCCACTTCTGCGACCGGTCGTGCAACCGGTCCTTAAATTAATTTTCCAAGTTGAAACTCTCTGGACTGTTTTTGGTCGTTTTGAGACCGGTCGTCCAGCATCTACGACCGGTCGTCCAGCCACTACGACCGGTCGTACGACCGGTCGCCTGTGTAAGATTCAAACCTTCTATTTCTGGCGTCGATTTTCTCTGCACAGTGCGTAAGTGTTACGCAGATTCTCGAATCTTCTGAAGTTGCGGAGCCTCCCCACTATAAAAGGACACCTAGGGATCGTTCCTAGGGTATCTTGGAAGGGTTTAAGTAAGCTTGGAGGCGGCGGAAGTGGATTTCGGAGTTCCACAACTCCTTCTAGTTTGTTATGCTGTTTTTATGAATTTTTTAGTTATTTCATGTTTCCTTGGATCATGAGAAGCTAAACCTCTTAGCTAGGGCTAAGCGGTGAAGCTTGTTGTCACGCTCCAAACCCGGGGACCGGGCTCACTAAATTCCCGATCGCCGACCTTGGTGCCAACAGCCTCCGTAGTACCCCATTCTCGGCTCCTAGCTCTCAAGTGCCAGGTTCCGATCCTGGGATCCTACCAGGAGGATTTTCAGGGTAAATTTTTTTTTTGTACAGGAGCATAAACAAAATCATAAAACATCATCAAATATCCACTAATAAGTTTGTTGAGTACAATGCTGGAAAGGGAAATACAACATAAAGTAGAAGTCCAAAATATCAGGTACATGAACCGCCCTCAATGCTGCTGATAGGCTCTAGTACCTGCAGTGTAAACAGACGCACATGAGCTTCCTACGAAGCCCAGTAGAGTGCGTGTGTGCGCGTGTGATGCATATGACAAGTATACAGATATCAGAGTAGGCGAAAGTAGTAGAGGGATAAGTTATTAAGTTCATGAATGCTGTCAGCCATCCCAAGGCTATGCAATGCAAGGGCCTACATGGCCAAGTGTTACATGCTAGAGATGCAATGCAAACACATCAATCCTCAACTGATCCACATATTAAAATAGTTATCATCTGGGACATCACCGGGGTCTAGTATACTCTAATATTGGCCGCCGCACATCGCGCGCATAACCAAACGAGTTGAAAAGACCTCACTATCCGCCTCGTCAGTGGTATGCCAATGCCCACCCGGCTCGCCGATAGCGGACCCATTCCATGAGCTGGTCAGACTCGACCTAGCTTACAGCCCACTTCACCCGGGCGGATAAGGTCACACCCCTTTCCAACCGACCTCGACACAGTGAGAGACGCGGCCTACTGGTATTTGGCACACGGACGCTCATGTTATCCATTCGGTCTCGACGTTAGAGCATCCTACTGGTACCACAGGGTTTAGGGACTTTCACCCAAGGACATCCATAGCGCCCACATACTAGAACAAGTTTCCGGTGTCCAATACTGCCAACCATGATGTGACTATGGTGGCCACCACCCTGATGCTGCTAGGGTGTAAAAGCGATCATGACATACATAATGCGAAATGCATGAGTCATACAATCCAAATCATGCACCAAGCTTACGCATACTGAGCAATCATGTGGGGCGACCCTGTCTCACACGGGTCCCCTAAGTATAACAAGCCAACTAGCATATGCTATGGTTAATCATGATCCATAATAGGCATGCAAATGATGCGTATGGGCATATGAATGAGCGTGGTATTCATTATACTAAGCATGTTATCAGTGTGACGTATCAAGCTAATCAAACTAGCATGTTACCAAACATATCATGTACATTGGCCTTAAAAGGCCCAATATATATCTAAAGAGAGTGGGACCCGGACTGTGGGTCCCATTGGAAATGTAAAAGTCTTCGTGGCATAGCCCACTTGAGACCACATCGGCCCCATACTTGGGCCTGCACATACAAGATAGGCCGCCAAAATACGTGTACGGCATGGATAAAATATATACATCAAGAAGAAACCATGGTGGACATCAATGACCACTATTCCCTACGGGTGTGGTCCATCTAACATCTGAATTTGCCTCATTTTTGGGGCCGTATCCAAAATAACATAGAAAAATAGATAGGCATCACGAATAAAACCGATATTTGTGTTTTCTCTTTCGTCCATGTCCATGTGATCTTATGAACAGATTGGATGGCAAATAAACATCACTGTAGAACCTAGAAAGGTTTCAATGTTGGAAATCATTATCCCCACTATAGCATGGTCCACTTGACATTAGGATATGCTTAAATTTTGGGCCCAGCCACTTATGGGTAGGTTGGGTGACAAATAAACATCATTGCGGGTCTAGGAAGGTTTCAAGGGTGGAGATTATTATTCCCACTGTTGTCCCTTGGCATGGCCCACTTGCCATTGGGATATGCTTAAATTTTTGGGCTTAGCCACTAAAGTGATCTGGGAAAAACATATGGAAGGAATAGATCAGGCACATACATTCTAGGTGGGCCCAACGAGTGGGGCCCATGGGAGTGACGTCCAGAGACCACGCTGCTGGGCAGCAGCGTCCCCTGGACGCTTTCTGTCCAGCAGGCACATTTTCTTTTTATTTTACTTTTTTTATTTTATTATTTTTTTACAATCTCAACAAGTGGGGCCCACAGAAGTACCCGATCAAGCTGATATTTTTGTTGTCCCTTCCTCCATGTATGTGTGAACTTATGAACAGGTTGGATCTCAAATAAACATCATGGTGGGCCATAAAAAGGTTTCAACGGTAGGGCTACTGTCCCTACTGTTTTCTGTGGTGGGGCCCCCCTCGAGACTTGGATCTGACTCATTCTTGGGGTCACGCCCTAAAATGATCTCCCCAACTGGATGGACGGTGTGGATACAGCACATGCATCATGGTGGGACCCATAAGTGGGCCACCAGCCGACCGAGCCGGCGTACCTGGACGCTGGTACGCCCAGCGTCAGGCTCTGCCTCTCCTTCTTATTTTCTTTCTCATTTTTTTTGTTTTCTTGTGTTCATATCAAGTGGGGCCCACATGGGTCTGATCCACTCCGTTCATCAGGTTCCCCATCTCATGGGGGACCCAACAAGCCCAATATTGGGTATATGAATCAGTCTAGAAACATCAAAGTTAGCCGAAAGATTTCTGACAGTAGAAATCATTACTTACACTGTTTTATGCGGTGCGGTCCACTTAAGATTTGGATCGGCTTCAAATTTGGGGCCTGGCCCTAAAGTGATCTGGGAAAACAGATGGACGGCGTGGATGGAACATAAACATCAAGGTGGGTCCCATGAGTGGGGACCCCATTGCAGCGTCCAAGTGACGCTGGACGTTCCACCGTCAGGACGTCCAGACGCTGGACGTCCAGCACATGCATTTTTTTGTTTCCTTTTTTTTGTGCTTATCTCAAGTGGGGCCCACTTAGGGACAATCCACCCCATTCATCATGTTCCCCTGGTCGTTGGGGTCCTAACAAGCCCAATATTGGGCAGGTGATGTGGCCCACAAACACCACGGTGGGTCCAGGAAGTCTTAACCGTTGGTTTCATTAGCCTCATTTTTTTCCAATGGTGTGGTCCACCTGAGATCGGATCTTCTTCATTTTTGGCGTCCAGCCATAAAATGGGTTGAAGAAACAGCTGGACGGTGTGGATTGGGTGCATACATCAAGGTGGGTCCCACGTGTGGGGCCTGCTCATCGCCCAAAAGGGGTTTGCCCTGCTGGGCAGCAGCGTCCTCTGGACGCTGTCTGTCCAGCTGGCTAACTTCTTCTCTCTTTCTTTTTTTTTATAATAATTATTATTATTATTATTATAATAATAATAATAGGAAGGTGGGGCCCATTCATGGATGATCCAATCCATTCATCTAACTGTCCATCACAAGGTGGACCCAAGAAAAAAAGGAAAATGGAAGGAAATTAAGAAAATAGAGGGGTTTGTGGCCCCCTTGCACTCAGCTCGATGGATGGACGGTAGGATCGAATTGGGTTGATGATCGGACGATCCGGACAGTCCGGATGATGGTTGAGGCCCTCCAAGCAAGGATCTACACCCTCAATCTCCCTAATCTCTCTCTATTTTTCTCAAATCTTCCTCTTCTCTCAAATCTTTCTCTTTCTCTCTCCTTTCTCAAATCTCTTTCTCTCTTTCTCTCTCCTCTCTCTCTCTTGCAAATATGGGATGTGAGGAAGCCTCCTCTCCCCCTACGTATGGTATTGTATGGGGGGAGAGAGAGAGAAGCAATCATGGGTGATGATGGGTAGCATGGGAGAGGGATGGGGGGGTATGGTGTGAGGGTTGACTTTGGAGGAGAGAGAGGGATGGGGGGTATGGGGTGAGTAGGCTAGGGTAATGATAGGGGTATGGGTGTGTAGAGTAGGGGCATGGGTTTGATTGATGTGACATGGTCTTGGAATTTGCGCAAGTGGGGCCCACGACACACGCACGTTGTGCGGCCCACCTCGGATTACGCAATCGATCATAACTTTCACACCGGGTATCGCAATGGGGTGTTCCGCGCGGCGTTGGAATCGCAGCGCCTACGCGGTCGCCGGGGTATATGTCTCGGGTCGATGCGATACTATAACAGGGTCGCGATCAAGGCTCGCTAATCTGATCCGTCCGGGACGTACCGGCACCGAAAATTAAGCGTACGGAGGGCAAATAAGGGTACGGGTCTTACAACTCTCCCCTCCTAACAAAAAAATTTCGTCCTCGAAATTTGCAATACAAACCCAAACTAGTTAAAGATCATAAAAAAAAAATCGCATCACTATATATGCATATCGAATCAAAAAGCAATCATACAGATACAATCAATCATAAAAAAGATGAGGATAAGACTCGCGAATCTCTGCCTCTCGCTCCCACGACGCCTCATCTGCGCTATGATGACTCCACTGGACCTTCACTAAAGGAATGACCTTGGTCCGGAGGACCTGCTCCTTCCGGTCAAGGATACGAACCGGCTGCTCAATGTAAGAAGCATCCTCACGAACCTCCAACGGCTGCCAATCTATCACAGGAACCACGTCTGACTCACACTTCCGCAACATAGAAACATGAAAAATATTGTGGACGCCAGACAACTGAAGTGGCAAGGCAAGCCGATAGGCCACGGCGCCAACGCGCCCAGTGATCTCGAAGGGTCCAATGAATCTCGGGGCAAGCTTCCCCTTGGCTCCAAAACGAACCACGCCCTTCATGGGCGAGACCCTGAGATACACACGATCCCCAATGGAAAACTCTAGGGGACGACGTCGACGATCTGCAAAACTCTTCTGTCGACTCTGAGCTGTGCGCATCCTCTGCCTAATGATATCGATAGCCTCTGATGTCCTCTGTACAAGCTCGGGACCTAGGAGACGATGCTCTCCAACCTCGGCCCAACAATTAGGAGACCTACAGGGTCTACCATACAACGCCTCAAAAGGAGCCATACCGATAGTCGCCTGGTAGCTGTTATTATATGCAAACTCAGCCAAACGCAGGTGTTTATCCCAACTACCTGAGAAATCCAACATGCAAGCTCGAAGCATGTCCTCAAGGATCTGGTTGACCCTCTCGGTCTGACCATCAGTCTGAGGATGATATGCGGTGCTAAACTTCAAGGCAGGCCCCATCGCCTTCTGAAAACTCCTCCAGAACCGCGACGTAAATCTCGGATCTCAGTCAGAAACGATCGAAACTGGGACTCCGTGCAGCCTCACAATCTCCTCGATAAACAATTCTGCAAGTCGGTCCAATGACCAGGTCGCACGTATCGTAAGAAAATGTGCCGACTTCGTCAAACGATCAACGACAACCCAGATGGCATCGTGACCGCGATCAGTCCTCGGCAAGCCCATAATGAAGTCTGTGGTCACGTGCTCCCATTTCCACAACGGGACACTCAACGGCTGCAGGGGACCTGGAGGTTTGCGATGATCGGCCTTGACACGCTGGCAAGTGTCACACTCAGCCACAAAACTGGCAATCTGACGCTTCATACCGGCCCAAAAATACTGCCTCCTCATATCACGATACATCTTAGTAGAGCCTGGGTGGATCGTGAACCTCGATCAGTGTGCCTCATCCATAAGATCTTTGCGCAACTGAGGAATATCTGGAACACACAACTGACCCCTGAAACGAAGTCCACCATCTGACCCAATCTGCCAATCTGTCTAACCCTCTGACGCGGCCTCTTCCCAATAATCCTTCAACGTCTGATCTGTCTGCTGAGCCTCGATCACCCTAGAAACAAGAGAGGGTTGAATCGACAAGCTCGATAACTGCGCTATAGAGGACTGCAGGCTCAGCTCAAAATCATACTCGGCAACCTCCTCGAGCATCCTCCACTCCTGGACCATCATAAACGCCACCAGGCCTCGTGGCTGACGGCTAAGGGCATCAGCCACCACGTTGGCCTTGCCAGGGTGGTACTGAAGATCAAAATCATAATCCTTCAGGAGCTCCATCCAATGTCTCTGCCTCATGTTCAACTCGGACTGCGAGAAGAGGTACTTCAGGCTCTTGTGGTCAGAAAAGAGCTCGAACCTGACCCCATAAAGATAGTGCCTCCACACCTTCAGTGCGAAGACTACCGCTGCTAGCTCCAGATCATGCGTGGGGTAGTTCTGCTCATGGACCTTGAGCTGGCGAGACGCATACGCTACTACTCTGCCATGCTGCATCAGGACAGCACCTAAGCCAATACGTGAGGCATTTGTAAAAACCACGAATCCTTCACTCCCGGAGGGAAGAGTGAGGACTGGTGTAGAAGTAAGACGGTCCTTCAGTTCTGCAAATGCTCGCTCACAGGCATCACTCCAAACGAACTCAGCGCCCTTCCGGGTCAACCTGGTCAGCGGGGCTGCAATACGAGAGAAGCCCTCTATGAAACGGCGATAATAACCTGCTAACCCCAGGAAACTCCAGATTTCGGACGCGTTCGTGGGCTGACTCCACTGACGCACGGCATCAATCTTCACCGGATCTACTGCTACTCCTTGCCTCGTCACCACATGACCGAGGAACTTCACCTCCTCCTGCCAAAACTCACACTTCTCCAACTTCACATAAAGCTGGTGCGTGCGGAGGGTCTGCAAGGTGATCTCCAGATGCCGCGCATGCTCCTCCCGAGTCCTCGAATAGATCAAAATGTCATCGATAAACACCACAATGAACTGATCAAGGTAGGGATGAAAGACCTCGTTCATCAATTGCATGAACACAGTGGGCGCATTGGTCAGTCCGAAAGACATGACCTGGAACTCAAAATGACCGTAACGCGTCCTGAATGCCGTCTTCAGGATATCCTCCTCCCGGACACGGACCTGATGATAACCGGACCGTAGGTCAATCTTCGAAAAGAACTGGGCCTCCCGCAACTGGTCAAATAAATCGTCGATCCTCGGAAGCGGGTACCTATTCTTAATCGTGACCTTGTTGAGCTCGCGGTAATCCACGCAAAGCCTCAACGAGCCATCCTTCTTCTTCACGAAGAGTACCAGCGCTCCCCACGGTGAACTGCTCGGACGGATGAAGCCTAGTTCACGTAACTCGTCCAACTGCTTCCGCAGCTCCCGCAACTCCAAAGGTGCCATACGGTACGGGGCCTTTGAGATAGGCGCAGTACCGGGCACGAGATCAATCTGAAACTCGGTATGCCGACGAGGTGGCAACCACGGAATCTCCTAAAACACATTCGAAAAATCGCAAACCACCGGCAGCTGGTCGATACACACGGCAACCGGTTCCTCTATGGCACATGACATCAAAGATGACAACTGCTCACCTCTAGGCTCGGCAACAAACTGAAACTGCGGCATGCCGGGTATAAAAAAAGTGACTGTTCTTGCGAAGCAGTCCAATACAGCGTGATACTCGGCCAGCCAATCCATGCCCAGGATAACATCAAACTCGGTCATCGGTAAAACAAACAAATCAGCGGGCAAAAAGGTCTCTCCTACCAAGACGGGGCAAGACGAACATATCAAACTCAATACTGCGGTCTTCCCTAAGGGTGTCGACACTGACATACCCTGGCGCACGGAATCTAACGGCAAGCCAGTCGATTGGCAGAAATCATCGGATACGAAAGAATGCGATGCACCAGAATCAAACAAAACATGAGCTATACATGCAGAGACGATGAGTGTACCATCAACGACTCCTCCAGGAGCCTGAGGATCCTGTTGAGCTGCGTAGACCCTGCCCTGAGTCTGCTGGGGATGTGTCTGTCCCCTCTGCGGTCACCTGTGCTGCTGCTGCGGTCTATGCTGCTGCCTCTGCGGTCACCGCTGCTGCTGCTGCGGTCTATTGTTGAGCTCTTAATTGTGCATATTTTAACCCCAATTCATCACTCATTATGCATGGTTTTCATAATTTAAAGACTAATCAAATACATGTTTTGTGGTTGTAGGAATGAGAGTTACTTTGCCCAATTGATGACCAAAAGAGCTGATTTAGAACCTTGGATGAAGATCCGAGAAGGGCTCAAGCGAGGTTGGAGGCTGTGGAGTTGGAGATTGGAGTTTTACAACTCCTTTTGGTTTGCTTTGCTGTTTTCATGTTTTTAAGAGTTGTTTCATGTTTCCTTGGATCATGAGCAGCTAAACCTCTTAGCTAGGGCTAAGAGGTGAAGCTTGTAGTGTATCCAAGATGTTTTAATTCGTAGTTAAGTGGTTTTCAGTTTGGAATTCATGATTATGAACTAAGGTTTGAAGTTTATACAAGTTTTTAAGTAATTTCTCTTAGTCTTGTGATGACTCATGGATGTTTGGATGAATTACTTATCTTCTTAATTTGTTTGCAATGGTCTAGACCTGTATGATCCGAGGAATTGGAGTGCGCTCTAGTACCAAGCTCTTCATAAAGGGGCTTCATGCCAAAGTTCTAGTTTTGGTTGATTATCTGGAATATGTATGGACTGTGCATATAATTTGAATCCAGTTCAAATCATGATCTAGCCTTGTCTTGTGAGAAGACTTGAGGATGGTTATGATTGGGAATTGGACCTATAGATAAGGTGAATGACCTATGCAATGAGCATGCTCAGATCAGCCTAGAGTTGAGTGAACTTTATGCACAGAACTTACATGTTACAGACTTCTGGTTTAACAGTTCTATCATCCAACTAGATAGACCTGACTGGTGACTCTAGTTGAGAGAATGGGAAACCACAGCGGATTGAACATCGAGGATTGCTACAAGTGGATCCTCGAACCCCTAGTGCCTTCTTATAATTGTTTACATTCAATTTAGCTTAAACTGTTAATCACACACATTCTATTCAAACTTTGATTGTTAGCTTCAATAGAAACTTGTGGATGAGTTTGTGACATCCTACATAAGTCCCTGTGGATCGACCTCGGTATTACCGAGTTTATTACTACATCGCAACCCTACACTTGGGGAAGCGAACAAGTTTTTGGCGCCGTTGCCGGGGAAGAGGTTAAACGGTTCTAATTGTTCTAGTAACTATAGAGTAGTCTTAGTTAGGTAGGATTTTCAGTTTTTATAGAAGAAGATTTTCTGATTTTTTTTCTAGATTACTAACAATTTTTTTGTTGGATTTTGTAGGACATTGTTACTGACATATATCTTGCTCTATTGGGTAACATCTCTCCATCTCCCTTCTTTTTGTTCTTTTTTCTAGATTAGGGTAGTTCCAACTCTTTAAAATCTCATTATGGCTGATTGGAAGTGTGGTGCTTATGCATACCCTTTGGAAGATGAGATGACAGACCATGGAATCAAAACTCTTTATGATTGGAACCAATTTAAGCATAAGTATTATTCTGAGAGTAAATCAACTTCCACTACCCCCCAACGTAAGACGCTACGTGATTACTGGGTTGAGAATAACATGAGTATCCCACCAAGTTTAACAGGAGGTAGGAATAAGAAAAAGGACCGGGGGAGTAATGACCAACCGGGAAAGACATTGCGTGATCACTGGTATGGTTATGCCTATCAACCATCTTATCAGTCTTCATCATATAACACGTATGGTCTTCATCGAGAGAGTCCTCACACCTCTAGTCCAATGGAGGATGAGCCAACCATGGATGCCAACAATTATCCTCAAGAGTTTCTTTCTCATGATCCTCAACCGACACGAACTCTTGAGGATACACTGCGAGAGTGTATGGAAATAACTGAGCAATGCATACAAAACCTCTCGCCATCTCAAAATATTGAACCCAACATTGGGAACACCGAATCAATCCCCAACAATGAGGAGGATGAGGCTATCCAAACCCAACCTTCTCTAGATTTAATGACTAAACTTCTAAGGGATGTAGATCTCAGTGATCCCACCATTACCATCGATTATGGTGAATCAACTATCTCTTTTAGCTATTCCTATTTAAATGATGAAGAGATTTCAAGGACGGTTGACGAACCCGAGGAATCTGCAAAATCTGAAAGTGATAGTTTGATTGCCTACAATGAAGGTTTGAAGGATGATTGTGAGTGTTCACTCCCCAAGTGTAGGGTAGCGAAGTAGTAATAATTCGGAAAGACCGAGTATCGTTCCCACAGAGATTTATGCATGGGTATCTTCAGAATTTAACTAAAACAACTAGTAATTAAGACTATATTAAGAACTAAAGCTGGAAAATGAGATTTGGGTTTAAACAGTAAATGAGTAAGGTAATTTCAATCTAAAAAGTCACTAGAGCGCCAAGGATCCACTCTTGATACGTTTCAACGCTGTGTTGAACCTCCAATTTATACATTGCATTGCCCATTACACTACATAATTTGCATGATTTTCATGGTTAAAAGGCCCACCTAACATGTGTTTTGTGATTGTAGAGATAAGAGGGGATTTCATCAAATTAGAGTCAAAAGATTACATTTGAAGACATTGGATGAAGTCCTAAGATGGACCAAGGAAAGAAGAAGAAAGAGAGAGAAAAGAGAATGAAGAAAAGAAGAAAATGATGAAGGAATACAAGGCTGACCGGTCGTCCGACCGGTCAGCCACATCACATGAATAAAAAGAAGAGAGGCCGACCGGTCATGACCGGTCGGCCATGCACACTGGATCAAGGCAGTAGAGCAGCCCGACCGGTCATGACCGGTCGGGCATGCACGCTGGATGGGGAGGTCAGTCCGACCGGTCTTGACCGGTCGGCTGCACTCACTGGATGTTCCAAAAAGCTAGTCCGACCGGTCACGACCGGTCGGATCTGCGTAATAGGAGTCCTTTCTAATTCGGGACTCCGAAATTTGCTGCGCAATGCGAAGTCTTTCGCAGGATCCGACGCAAGGGGGGTTTGTTGCTATAAAAGGACACCTAGGGGCTCTCCCTAAGGTATCAGAGAAGAGAAGGAACGTGAGTTTGGAGGCTGAAGGCGACTGTGGAGCGTCTGCAACATCTATCTTCGGGTTTTTCTAGTTTTATGCTTTATTTTTGAGTTTTTAGTTGTAGCATGACTATGCTCGGCTAAAACCTCTCAGCTAAGGCTGAGAGGTGAAGCTTGTAGCCAGTTCTATGTTAATTTCAGTTTGATTCAAGTACTTTTAATTCAAAGTTGGATTTTTCTTATGTTTCAGTCCAATAGGTGGTAGTTTGAGATGTCTTATCTGAGTTCATGTGCTCCGGACATGAATTCCTTTTAATTCTCTGAGATTATCACAGGTTGCTTGTTTAGATTCGAATTATAGTAATCCTTGAGCAGGCCATAGTCCATAGGCATGGCTGTTACTCCGCAGGCTATGAATTTGAATTCTACATTGATTGAATGGACTTGAACTTGGAAGTTCAACTTGAATTGGATGAATGTGTGTGAATGCTTTATTTTCCAACTAGATGAGAGATAGGACTTCAATTCTAGTTGTGTTCTCTACTTGGATTGACTGAATTGACATAGAATTGCTACAAGTGGATCCTTGAAAGCCTTAGTACATTATATCTCTGATTTTTCATTAAGTTACTGTTTTAATTAAACATCCTATTGAAATTGAATTTGCTCTATTAAACTGAGTTGCTGAAGTAATTAGGAAGCTGTTACTTTTTCCCTGTGGATCGACCTCGGTCTTACCGAGATTTATTACTACATCGCAGCCTTACACTTGAGGCGAGCGAACAAGTTTTTAGCGCCGTTGCCGGGGAAATTAGATAATAGTTTTCAAATAGTTTCAGTGGCTGTAGAAGTAGATAGGTTTTTCTGATTTTTCTTAGAACTAACAAAGTTTTCTGTTTTGTAGGAATTCTTCTTTCAGTTCAAGCGCATCAGGTGATACCTTTCTAACTTAGTTTTTAGAATTTTCAAATTGCAGTTTTCTAGGTTAGGATTAGTTTTGATTTCTGATTGAGTGGTTTATGTCCCGTTGGGAACGTAACCATTCAAATCGTCTCCAATCTGAAGGTGGTTTAGTTGGACCATTATCAGTCCATAGACGAGTCCGGAATTATCAAGAGCATTGTGAAAGTTTGGGGAGTATGGAGCAAACACCCTTAAGGAATCCTCCACCCCCTACTCCAACCACAAACGCAAATCCGGAAGGAGTAGGAGAGAATGAGGTACATAATGTTCCTCCAATGAGATCACTACGGGATTACCTACAACCTGCTCGTACAATTACACCTTCTTGCATAGTTCTACCAGCTAACGATGGGACCCTTGACATAAAACCGGGAGTAATCCAACTTTTACCTAAATTCCATGGGCTAGACTCTGACCGCCCATACTTACACTTGCAAGAATTTGAAGAAGTGTTGGCCACCTTGCATTATCCCAATGTTTCTGGGGATACAATCAGACTTAAACTTTTTCCCTTCACCTTGAAAGAAAGAGCCAAAGATTGGCTTCACTCTCTTAGACCATATTCGATTGGGTCATGGGTTGAGATGAACCGGGAATTCTTGAAAAAGTTCTTCCCAGCTCATAAGACAAACACTCTTCGAAGGGCCATAATGAATTTCTCAGCAAAAGAGGGTGAATCATTCTTTCAATGTTGGGAAAGATTTAAGGAACTCCTGCTTGCTTGCCCACATCATGGCTATGAGAGTTGGCGAATTATAAATTTTTTCAATGATGGATTAAGTCCTAATATGCGCCAATTTGTGGAAATGATGTGCAATGGTGAGTTTATGAGTAAAAATCCAGATGATGCTTGGAGTTACTTGGACATGTTGGCTGAAAATGCCCAATCTTGGGACACCTCGGATAAACCCAAGAACCCCAAGCCTACTCAAGAGAAAGGAGGGATATATGTCCTTAAAGAGGAAGACGACGTAAATGCAAGGATAGCCAACCTCACAAGGAAGGTTGAGGCCATGGAACTTAGCAAAAATGGAGTTTCCAAGTCCAAGGAAGCTGTTGAAACCACATGTGGGATTTGTCTCACCGACTTACACGCTACGCAAGATTGTCCCACAATTCCTGCATTTAAGGAAGTGTTGCAAGAGACAGCCAATGCCACATATGGTTATCAACGGCCCTTCAATGGACCGGTAGGTAATACATACAATGAGAGTTGGAAGAACCACCCGAATTTCAGTTGGAAGAATGCCCCAACAGGCAATCCTACCAACTCCCAAAGAGGGCCACCCATGCAAAATATGGCCCCACCTCAAGTCTCATGGGAGGATACTTTGAGAGCGTTTATGCAAGGGCAAGCGCAAATAAATGAATCAAATCAGCAATTGTTCCAAGAGCTGAAAGTCTCGGTTGATGAGATTAAGGGACGCTTGAATGCTAGGGAAGGGACCTTTCCAGCCCAACCTCAGCCCAATCCTAAGCAAGTTCATGAAGTAAGCATCCCTAATCTTTCCAACCAAAACATGGAGCAAGCTAAATCCATTACCACCCTTAGAAGTGGTAAACAAATTGACAAAACTATTCCGGTGAAGGCCGATGAGCCTAATGATCCGGTAAGTTCTGAGGATGAAAATGGATCTAACTTAGCCCCACAACAACCGGAACGCATTTACCAGCCCACAGCACCATTCCCATCGAGATTGGTTGCCCCAAAATCTCTCCCAAATTCTCAAGATATTCTAGAGATTTTCACACAAGTCAAGATCAATATCCCTTTGCTTGATGCCATCAAACAAATTCCCTCTTATGCCAAGTTTCTAAAAGACCTATACACAACAAAACGCAAATATAATGTGCAGCAAAAGGCCTTCTTAACTGAGCAAGTGAGTGCCATCCTCACTCAAAAGACTCCCCCAAAATTCAAAGATCCTGGTAGTCCCACAGTTTCATGTATCATTGGAGACTACCGGATTGAACGTGCCTTGTTAGACTTGGGGGCGAGTGTGAACTTGATCCCATACTCGGTATATGAGCAATTGGGCCTTGGTGAATTAAAACCCACCAAAACCACATTGCAACTCGCAGATAGATCTATCCGTGTACCGAGGGGGATAGTTGAAGATGTTCTAGTCCAAGTTGACAAATTCTACTACCCGGTAGATTTTATAGTCTTGGACACACAACCGGTTTTGGATGCTAGCACCCAAATACCGGTGATATTAGGCCGCCCATTCCTTGCCACATCAAACGCAATCATCAATTGCCGGAATGGGGTGATGCAATTATATTTTGGAAACATGACACTAGAGGTGAATGTATTTCACCTGGGCAAAAGACATAGGGATGTCGATGATGATGAGTTCTTCGATGTAATCATGCTAGAAACCTTTGAAGAAGAAGAACTCCTCCAACTTCAACCACTAGAAAGTTTGGAGACATGCTTAGCACACTTCATGGATTCTAAAGACCCTATCATTAGTGAGATTGTGCATGCATTAAACATAGAAAGACCGGTAGTTGATACTAGCCGGTGGAAGCCCCCTTTTGAAAAATTGCCACCAACCACATCAAGGCCTCTACCGTCTAGCATTAAACCACCGAAGCTTGACCTCAAACCATTGCCATCCGAGCTTAAATATGTATATCTGGGTCAAGAGGAAACTTTCCCAGTTGTCATTGCCTCCCACCTAGAAAAAGACCAAGAGCTCAAGTTGATTGAGTTACTCAAAAAACACCGGGAAGCCATAGGTTGGACAATAGCGGATCTCAAAGGGATAGATCCTTCGGTTTGCACTCACCGTATACACCTTGAAGAAAACGCAAAAACGACTAGACAACCTCAAAGACGGCTAAATCCAAACATGATGGAGGTTGTCAAAGCCGAAGTGTTAAAGCTATTGGATGTGGGTATCATCTACCCCATCTCAGATAGCCAATGGGTGAGTCCTACCCAAGTTGTCCCCAAGAAATCCGGTATTACCATCATTGAAAACGCCAACAACGAGCTTATACCGACTAGGGTGACCACCGGTTGGCGTATGTGCATTGATTATAGGAAGCTCAATACGGTCACTAGGAAAGACCACTTCCCTCTCCCATTTATGGACCAAATTTTGGAGAGGTTGGCAGGCCATCCCTACTATTGCTTCCTAGATGGCTATTCCGGGTACAACCAAATTGAGATAGCTCCGGAAGATCAAGAGAAAACCACATTTACATGCCCGTTTGGTACCTTCGCCTACCGAAGGATGCCATTTGGGTTATGCAATGCACCCGCCACATTCCAACGATGCATGTTGAGTATTTTCTCAGACATGGTGGGTGAGTTTCTTGAGGTGTTCATGGATGACTTCTCTGTTTTTGGTTGTACATTTGATGAGTGCCTCGAGCACTTGAAGTTGGTCTTAATGAGGTGTGAGGAAAAGCAACTTGTATTAAACTGGGAAAAGTGCCATTTCATGGTACAAAGAGGAATAGTCCTTGGACACATCATCTCGTCCAATGGAATAGAGGTAGATCGGGCGAAAATTGACATAATTTCCAATCTACCACCACCCAAAAGCATACGCGATGTGCGGTCCTTCCTTGGACACGCAGGCTTCTATCGAAGGTTTATAAAGGACTTTAGTCACATCTCAAGGCCTTTATGCAGCCTTCTACAAAAGGAGAACCAATTTGAGTGGAGTGCTGAGTGTCAATTAGCTTTTTCAAAGCTAAAAGACATGTTGACAACCGCTCCTATCATGCAACCACCAGATTGGTCCATTTCTTTTGAGTTGATGTGCGATGCGAGCGATTTTGCTATTGGGGCGGTGTTAGGCCAAAAGAAGGATAAAAAGCCCCATGTCATCTACTACGCGAGTAGGACCTTGAATCCTGCCCAAGTTAATTATTCGACTACGGAGAAAGAGCTCCTAGCCGTCATCTTTGCCTTGGACAAATTCAGGCCATACTTAATAGGATCCAAAGTTATTGTTTATACGGATCATGCGGCGCTGAAATACCTTCTTTCTAAGAAGGATACTAAGCCCCGTTTGCTAAGATGGATCCTACTCCTTCAAGAATTCGACCTGGAGATCAAAGATAAGAAGGGGGTAGAAAATGTGGTGGCAGATCATCTATCTCGCCTAGTCCTACCAAATTCCATTGACGAGTCACCTATTGAGGACTCATTCCCGGATGAGCAACTCTTTGTTGCTATGCATCCACCATGGTACGCTGATATAGCCAACTATCTTTCCACAGGTGCGATGCCGACTCATTGGACTGCGCAAGACAAACGTAAATTTCTAAGGGAAGTGCGCAGATTTTTCTGGGATGAACCTTTATTGTTTAAATATTGCCCAGACCAAATTATAAGGAGATGCGTCCCCGATGATGAACACAATTCAGTCATCTCCTTTTGTCATGATCAAGCATGTGGGGGTCATTTTTCAGCCAAGAAAACAACTGCAAAAATTCTGCAGTGTGGTTTTTATTGGCCCACATTATTTAAAGATACCCACGAGTTTTGCAAAGCTTGCGAGCGCTGCCAGAAGTTAGGAGGATTATCCCGTCGAAATATGATGCCCCTCACCCCAATTCAACATCTTGAAGTCTTTGACTGTTGGGGCATCGATTTCATGGGACCATTCCCCTCATCTTTTGGACATGTCTATATTCTATTGGCCGTAGACTATGTGTCTAAATGGATAGAGGCTATCCCATGTAGAACCAACGATCATCGTACGGTTCTCAAGTTTCTCAAAGAAAATATACTTTCTAGATTTGGGACGCCTCGAGCCATTATTAGTGATGGTGGTGCTCACTTTTGCAATAGACCTTTTGAAACTTTGATGAAGAAATATGGTATTAGGCACAAAGTGAGTACCCCATACCACCCACAAACAAGTGGGCAAGCTGAAATCTCCAATAGGGAAATCAAACAGATTTTAGAAAAGACGGTGAGACCGGATCGCAAGGATTGGTCCCTACGATTAGATGATGCACTTTGGGCTCACCGTACTGCCTACAAGACACCCATTGGAATGTCCCCTTATAGACTGGTCTATGGGAAAGCTTGCCACTTGCCTGTGGAGATAGAACACAAAGCCTATTGGGCAATTCGGGCCCTAAATTTTGACATAGACAAGGCTAGCTCGCTTCGCAAACTCCAATTAAATGAGCTTGATGAGATCCGGAACGATGCATATGAGAATTCGAGGATTTACAAGAGCAAGATGAAGGCCTTTCATGACAAACACATCTTAAGAAAATCTTTCCATGAAGGACAGAAAGTGCTCTTGTATAATGCCCGACTTCATCTTTTTCCGGGAAAATTACGATCTCGATGGACCGGCCCATATATTGTTAAAGAAGTTTTTCCCCATGGGGCTGTTGAGATTAAGAATGCAGCGAATGGTGACTGTTTCAAAGTTAATGGACAACGCCTTAAACCATTTGTTGAGAAATTTGATTCAGAGGACATGTCCATCTCCCTGAATGATCCTGTCTATCAGGATGATTGATCTCCTAGTCTGATGGAGGTATAGCATAGGTAGGTTTAGTTTTGTTTTTACTGTTTTAGTAGGATTTAGTTGTTGGAATTGCAGACCTCCATGATCACTCTCTCAGGTACTATTGATTCTCATTCTCTCATATTTTACCATTGTTCTCATGTCATGCTAACTGATTATTTTTTTTTTTACATTGAGGACAATGCAAGTTTTGGTGGGGGGGTGAGATGAGATCCCTCATTTAGCATGTTGCAACATTTCGAGCTTCATATGCACAAAATTTTTTCGAATTTTCTAACATCTCAAAACTCTTTTAGAAAATTTTGACTCTATACATTTGAGAGGCTATGAGTAGAAGAGGAGGAGAAACGAAGTGTGTGATGTTGTAAGTCTTGAATTCTCCCAACATAATGGTTTTATATGTTAGTTCCCCTATTGTTGTGATTGATAGAAAATTTGAACACCTTCACACCAAGTTCACATTACACGATTTTCATGAGTGACAGGTTTATGTGATTTGTGGATTAGCTAGACTTTGGTTTAGAGGTGTTGAGCAGCCAAGCCGGGGTATTTTGTCCATCCTTGTCCATGGGAAAATAATGAAAGATATGGATTTCTAAAAATCCTATCTAAGTTAAAAGAAAAAGGAAAGAAAGGATGAAATCGGGAAGGAAAGAAAAATGGTGGAAAATTCCGAAGAGGGCTACCTATTACCAACCGGGGGATGGTCGAACCGTAACCAAAGCCGGAAATGGGACGTAGTGTGAAAGCCGTCGGAAGGACAGTAAGGCAAATTCCTGTCATAGGCTTGCTGTTGCTCTGTGCACCTTGAAATCCCTGGTCTACTTAATCTATAAAGAAGATGATCCCAGAAACTCATGAGATGAACTTTCACTATGCACACTAGGTTGAATTTGTTCGAGCTCTTCTATTTATCAATCAATCAGCGGGGATTTCATGTAAACACTTCTTATGTTTTGAGAGTCTAAGGTTCAGCTTCTAACACCTAATTTTTCCAAATCTTACACTTATACATCTTGGGATGGATAGAATCATAGGTTCTAAAGGGGAGTTGAATTTGGAGGGTTGAAATTATTTTCACGCATGTTTTGCTCGGGACTAGCAAAAAGCTGGTTGGGGGGTGTGTTGAACCTCCAATTTATACATTGCATTGCCCATTACACTACATAATTTGCATGATTTTCATGGTTAAAAGGCCCACCTAACATGTGTTTTGTGATTGTAGAGATAAGAGGGGATTTCATCAAATTAGAGTCAAAAGATTACATTTGAAGACATTGGATGAAGTCCTAAGATGGACCAAGGAAAGAAGAAGAAAGAGAGAGAAAAGAGAATGAAGAAAAGAAGAAAATGATGAAGGAATACAAGGCTGACCGGTCGTCCGACCGGTCAGCCACATCACATGAATAAAAAGAAGAGAGGCCGACCGGTCATGACCGGTCGGCCATGCACACTGGATCAAGGCAGTAGAGCAGCCCGACCGGTCATGACCGGTCGGGCATGCACGCTGGATGGGGAGGTCAGTCCGACCGGTCTTGACCTGTCGGCTGCACTCACTGGATGTTCCAAAAAGCTAGTCCGACCGGTCACGACCGGTCGGATCTGCGTAATAGGAGTCCTTTCTAATTCGGGACTCCGAAATTTGCTGCGCAATGCGAAGTCTTTCGCAGGATCCGACGCAAGGGGGGTTTGTTGCTATAAAAGGACACCTAGGGGCTCTCCCTAAGGTATCAGAGAAGAGAAGGAACGTGAGTTTGGAGGCTGAAGGCGACTGTGGAGCGTCTGCAACATCTATCTTCGGGTTTTTCTAGTTTTATGCTTTATTTTTGAGTTTTTAGTTGTAGCATGACTATGCTCGGCTAAAACCTCTCAGCTAAGGCTGAGAGGTGAAGCTTGTAGCCAGTTCTATGTTAATTTCAGTTTGATTCAAGTACTTTTAATTCAAAGTTGGATTTTTCTTATGTTTCAGTCCAATAGGTGGTAGTTTGAGATGTCTTATCTGAGTTCATGTGCTCCGGACATGAATTCCTTTTAATTCTCTGAGATTATCACAGGTTGCTTGTTTAGATTCGAATTATAGTAATCCTTGAGCAGGCCATAGTCCATAGGCATGGCTGTTACTCCGCAGGCTATGAATTTGAATTCTACATTGATTGAATGGACTTGAACTTGGAAGTTCAACTTGAATTAGATGAATGTGTGTGAATGCTTTATTTTCCAACTAGATGAGAGATAGGACTTCAATTCTAGTTGTGTTCTCTACTTGGATTGACTGAATTGACATAGAATTGCTACAAGTGGATCCTTGAAAGCCTTAGTACATTATATCTCTGATTTTTTATTAAGTTACTGTTTTAATTAAACATCCTATTGAAATTGAATTTGCTCTATTAAACTGAGTTGCTGAAGTAATTAGGAAGCTGTTACTTTTTCCCTGTGGATCGACCTCGGTCTTACCGAGATTTATTACTACATCGCAGCCTTACACTTGAGGCGAGCGAACAATCAACACAACAAGGTCTCTCGTAACTCAATCGGAATCGAATTCCTTCTTTATCCGATTGGAATATAGAGCGGTTCAATCACAATTATCTGGAACAAGTGCTTAATAACTGATTTGATTCCCACAACTACGCTCAGGCCTTGGGCACACTCAATTGTATAGGCCAAGCCTCTTTCTAATCTAGTTGAGATTCATAACCATAGCCTACACCAAGTCCTGTCACTAGACCTGATTACAACTCATGGTTTGAACTCTATTTAAATCAAAATCAATCACTAAACACATATTATAGATCATACATAAAAGATAAGAATTTCAGTTGCATGAGTTCCCACATGAAAATCAGGCCATTGCATACAAGGCAATCAAAGCGTCTACCATGCCCGGAGTCGATGGTAGATCAATGCATTACACATGCATGACAATGCTCAAAAGCTAAGATACTATGCTTAGAATCACTAAGAATCACATGAGCCCGGAGTCATCAAGAGATCAAAGTAGAAACCAACATAGTACTTGAATCAAACTCAAATTGAACTAAAATTCATCAATTAAAACACAAAAGGAAACCTAGGTTGCATTAATCCATCAAAAACGAATCAAGAGCTTCCCCTCTTAGCCCTAGCTAAGAGGGTTTAGTTCATCTCTAACATCCTTGAACTAAAAGCCTCTAAAAACATAGAAAAACTACTAAAACAGGAAATCCGAAGTCGAATCCGTCTCCTAAGCAATCTCCACGTTCTCCCCCCTTTTGTATAAAGATATGAAGTCCTTTTATAGCTTGGAGAAGTCCAATACGCAAGAAGGATCTAGAAATTGCGTAAGCTTTCGCAATTGCGCAGAGATTTCCGGAGTTTCTGAAATAGAAAGTGATTGTTACGCATGGCCGACCGGTCTGGACCGGTCGGCCTTAAAAGTTCCCTTGTCCAGCAACCTTGTCCGACCGGTCATGACCGGTCGGACATCTTCAGCAAGTCTCCAGCAGCTATGCCCGACCGGTCATGACCGGTCGGGCTTGGGCAGTCCGTCTGTTCTTTTGGTACAGCAGCAATGGCCGACCGGTCTTGACCGGTCGGCTGCCCTCCTTGATTAAATCAGCACTATGGCCGACCGGTCATGACCGGTCGGCGTGGGCATTCCATCAGCATGTGTGTGGCTGACCGGTCTTGACCGGTCAGCTTCCTTGGCCGACCGGTCAGCCGACCGGTCTGGCTCTCTTTCTTCTTTTTCTCTTCTCTCCTTGCCTTGGCTTTCTTTTGTCTTCCTTCATGCTTGATCCTATGGTCTTCAATGCTTGAAAGAAGCCTCATTTAGCTTTCAAATGATGAACTCTCCATCTTGTTCCTACAATCACACATCATGTATTAATTTGGTCCTTTAAACATGTATATCATGCATAATGAGTGATGAATTGGGGTTAGAATATGCACAATTATGAGCTCAACACACCCCCCAACCAGCATTTTGCTAGTCCCGAGCAAAACATGCGTGAAACAAGTTTCATTTTCCAAAACCCAACTCTCCTCTAGAAACTACTCTTCTATACATTCCCAAACACATAAGCGTAAAAATCAGAGAAATTCAGTGAAAGAGATTGAAACCTTAAACTCTCAGAACATAACAAGTGTTTATATGAAATTCCCGCTGATTGATTGATAAATAGAAGAACTTGAACACATTCAACCTAGTGTGCATAGTGAAGGTTCATCTCATGAGTTTCCGGGATTATCTTCTTCATAAATTAACTAAACTATGGATCTCAAGGTATATAGAGCAACAACAAGCCTATGACAGGAATTTGCCTTACCGTCCTTCCGACGACTTTCACACTACGTCCCATTTCCGGCTTTGGTTACGGGTAGACCATCCCCCGGTTGGTAGTAGGTAGCCCTAATCGGAATTTCCACCATTTTTCTTTCCTTCCCGATTTCATCCTTTCGTTCCTTTTTCTTTTAAATTAGATAGGATTTTTAGAAATCCATATCTTCCGTTATTTTCCCATGGACAATGATGGACAAAATACCCCGGCTTGGTTTCTCAGCACCTCTAAATCAAAGTCTAGCTAATCCACAAATTACATAAACCTTTCAAATCATGAAAATCGTGTAATGTGAACTAAATGCAAAAGGTGTTCAAATTTTCTATCAATCATAAAAATAGGTGAATTCACATATAAAACCATTATATTAAGAGAAATTCAAAGCTTGCAACATCCCTCACTTCGTATCTCATCTTCTTATACTTATGCTATCTCGAATACATAGAATCAAAGCCTTGGGTTGAAAAATCGAAAAATTTCTACATCTTTGCTCGACATGTATGTCACAAAAGCTAGCAGATTCATCAATTAAGGAATCTCTCACCCCCCAACCAAAACTTTGCATTGTCCTCAATGTAATAAGATATGCAATATGTATGACATGAGAGCAATGACATAAAATAAAGGAGAGTGAGAAAGAGAGATATCACCTGAAGCATATGGCAAGATTAGCTTTTGGAGATGGATTACTTCACAACTAAATCAACTATCAAAGCAAATCCTAATGGGAAAGAATTCTAACAAATCATCCTCCGTCAGACTAGGAGGTTAATCCCAACAACTCATCCAAAAGCATAAAGTCAAGCAGAATCATTAGATGAATCAAAAGATTTCGCAATAAAGTCATCCAATATCCTGCTTTGCAATGTACATGTGTGTGAATGATGGAGATAAGCCACTCAAAATCCCAAAAAGGAATTTCAGCGGGTTCCTTAGTGTGTGCACCACATGTATCAGGGGAGACACCATCATATTTATCAGTAAAGATATGTCTCCAATCAGATTTTCCTGGGCAATGATATTGTAAGTAAGGATCATCCCAGGATTGGTGGAGTTCGGTATGCATGATCCACAAAGGTGTGGAAATCTGAATTGATTTTTTAGCGCAAAACGGTATTGTTTCCACATCCTTCTCTCGGCTAACGTCATGTGCCGATACCGACTCAAAAAGTGTGACCATATCCCTTATCATATCATCGTTCTCATCAAGGGAGTGAGTCACTTCTTCGTCTAAGGGACCGAAGTAAAAAGGTGAGAGGGACTCATTTTCCACAATAGAATTGATCATGTTTATTTGGTGGACCTCCTCATCTTCATCCTCTTGTTGGTTGTCAATATTGAAAGCATTCAACTCAACCGTCATATTGCCGAAAGACATTTGTATGACCCCACTCCTACAATTTATGATAGCATTTGATGTAGCTAGGAATGGGCGGCCAAGTATGACAGGAATTTGAGGGCTAATATTAACCGTGGGGCGCGTGTCCAAGACAATAAAGTCCACCGGGTAGTAAACTTTATCAACTTGGACAAGGACGTCCTCAATTACTCCTCTTGGAATACGAATTGATCGGTCAGCAAGTTGTAATGTGGTTTTGGTGGGTTTTAATTCACCTAAACCCAATTGTTCATAAACCGAATAGGGAATTAAGTTCACACTTGCCCCTAGATCAAGTAAAGCATGTTTCACCCGGTGATCTCCAATCATACATGATATGGTTAGACAACCGGGATCTTTGTATTTCTTGGGCATCCCGTGGTTGATAATGGCACTCACATTCTCTGTCAAAAATGCCTTCTTTTGCACCTGTATTTTCCTTTTAACCGTGCAAAGGTCTTTTAAGAATTTGGCATATGACGGTATTTGTTTAATGGCATCCAACAATGGGATGTTGATTTTGACTTGCTTGAAAACCTCCAAAAATTCCTGATATTTATCTTGAGGTTTGGCTGGAATCAAGCGTTGGGGGAATGGAGCAATGGGCCTATATTGCCTTTCCGGTTCCTTTTCTTGTGGAGTATTGTTCATGTTATCATCCTCTTTGGAAATTTCCGGATCATTAGGCTGTGGGGCCTTCACCGGATTAGATTTATCAATTATCTTCCCACTTCGCAAAGTGGTGATAGCTTGAACATGCTCCATGTGTTGGGAAGATGAGCTTGCATCATGTATTTCAAATTGGGTTCTTGGGTTAGGAAGAGGTTGGGTAGGAAGTGTGCCTTTCTCCCTAGCACTGAGTTGAGATTCAACCCTAGCCATTGAGGTTTTCAAGTCATTGATGGCTTGGGTTGTATTTTGATTGAATTTAAATTGCTCCTGCATGAACCCATCTATTTTTAGAGAATTTGTCTTGTTATACTCATGCTGGACCGATACGAATGCACCCAACATCTCTTCTAGTGATACTTTTGGAGTGTTGCTTGCATTTGCGTTGGGCCCATTCCTCCAACTGAAGTTGGGATGGTTCTTCCAATTAGGATTAGACGTGTTTGAGTTTGGAGCACCATATTGCTGTTGATAACTGTTTATGGCATTCGTTTGTTCTTGTAAGATGCCTTGGACTGCTGAAATTGTGGGACAATCTTGTGTAGCATGTTGATTTCCAGCACAAATTCCACAAACAGTTTCAACGTCAATGGAGTTGATTGTTTCTCCCTTCCTTAATTCCATGGCTTCGACCTTTCTTGTGAGGCTAGCCAACCGTGCACTTATACTATCTTCTTCTGATAAGACATATATTCCTCCCTTTTCCTTTTGTTGGCCAGTCTTGGAATTTGTTGGTTTAGATGTGTCCCAAGACTGTGCACTCTCAGCCAATTCTTCCAAATAATCCCATTCTTCATCAGCTTCCTTATTCATGAACTCCCCATTACACATCATCTCTACAAATTGGCGCATGGGTGGGGTTAGTCCTTCATAGAAAAAGCTTATAACCCGCCAAATTTCATAGCCATGATGTGGACACGTGTTTAATAGGTCCTTAAACCTCTCCCAACATTGGGAAAAGGTTTCATCTTCCTTTTGGGCAAAGTTCATGATAAGGCGCTTAAGCATGTTCGTTTTGTGAGTAGGGAAGAATTTTTTAATAAATTCTCTGTGCATATCAGTCCATGCACCAATTGATCTTGGCCTCAATGCATAAAGCCAACCCTTAGCTTTATCTTTAAGGGTGAAAGGGAAGAATTTAAGTCTCACCACATCTTCTGTTACGTTTGCAAAGTGCATGGTGGTGATTACCTCATCAAACTCCCTAAGGTGTTGATAGGCACTTTCACTGTCTAAACCATGGAATTTAGGGAGAAGATTGATCACTCCCGGTTTCAAATCCACATTCCCTGCATTCTGTGGAAAAATTATGCATGAGGGAGTGCTCGTTCTTGCAGGTTGCAAGAAATCACGTAAAGTCCTTGGTCGGGGAACATCCTCAACCACATTCTCCCCTGTTTCAGTTTGATTTCGGACTGGGTTAGGTTGATTAGCAGCCATATTTCTAGTGATTTCAGGAAAATTCTGAAGTTTTCTAGCACGAGGCTCTCTATCAATCCCTTCAACAACTACTCTGTCCCTTACAAGTCGGTTATTATAAGTCCTAGCCCAATGTGGCATGCAACCAAAAAGAATGAATAAAAGAATTCTTCCTTCCTTCCTTTACTCCTCTCTAAAACTTAAGCACAGGGTGTCTTGCTATGGCTGAGCCAGAAGCAAGGATAGAGACCGATTTCTCCTGGTCAATAGGGGTTCAAAGAACTCCCCACCCACTCTTTGAGTCTTTTGAGAGAAAGTACAGAAAAAGAAGAAAGAGGAATAGGTTGAGAAGAGAAATCTATGAGCACAAGGTGATCCAAGGCGGCAGAGCCGACCAATAGGAATCCAGGTGGCACAAGGCCTACCTTTCAGAGATCCAAAAGGAGTCTCCACCCACTCTACAATAGATGAATATGATAGGAATGAGTAGGAGGAGAAGAAGAGTAAGGTTAGAATGATAAAACCTAATTTGTGACTTAAGATGCCTTCTTCTTCTTCAACTTCCTAAAAATCCCTGGATTAGTCCTAGGTTAGAATCCTGCAAAAATCAAAACACTAAGTTAGTAATTAGAAGAAAACCTACTCTAAAAAGCAAAACAAATCCTAAATCTATCTTAACACAATCTCAACTAAAAGTTATTTCAGAAAATTCTAAAAATATCCCATAGAAATCCCCGGCAGCGGCGCCAAAAACTTGTTCACTCCCCAAGTGTAGGGTTGCGAAGTAGTAATAATTCGGAAAGACCGAGTATCATTCCCACAGAGATTTATGTATGGGTATCTTCAGAATTTAACTAAAACAACTAGTAATTAAGACTATATTAAGAACTAAAGCTGGAAAATGAGATTTGGGTTTAAACAGTAAATGAGTAAGGTAATTTCAATCTAAAAAGTCACTAGAGCGCCAAGGATCCACTCTTGATACGTTTCAACGCATCAACACAACTAGGTCTCTCGTAACTCAATCGGAATCGAATTCCTTCTTTATCCGATTGGAATATAGAGCGGTTCAATCACAATTATCTGGAACAAGTGCTTAATAACTGATTTGATTCCCACAACTACGCTCAGGCCTTGGGCACACTCAATTGTATAGGCCAAGCCTCTTTCTAATCTAGTTGAGATTCATAACCATAGCCTACACCAAGTCCTGTCACTAGACCTGATTACAACTCATGGTTTGAACTCTATTTAAATCAAAATCAATCACTAAACACATATTATAGATCATACATAAAAGATAAGAATTTCAGTTGCATGAGTTCCCACATGAAAATCAGGCCATTGCATACAAGGCAATCAAAGCGTCTACCATGCCCGGAGTCGATGGTAGATCAATGCATTACACATGCATGACAATGCTCAAAAGCTAAGATACTATGCTTAGAATCACTAAGAATCACATGAGCCCGGAGTCATCAAGAGATCAAAGTAGAAACCAACATAGTACTTGAATCAAACTCAAATTGAACTAAAATTCATCAATTAAAACACAAAAGGAAACCTAGGTTGCATTAATCCATCAAAAACGAATCAAGAGCTTCCCCTCTTAGCCCTAGCTAAGAGGGTTTAGTTCATCTCTAACATCCTTGAACTAAAAGCCTCTAAAAACATAGAAAAACTACTAAAACAGGAAATCCGAAGTCGAATCCGTCTCCTAAGCAATCTCCACGTTCTCCCCCCTTTTGTATAAAGATATGAAGTCCTTTTATAGCTTGGAGAAGTCCAATACGCAAGAAGGATCTAGAAATTGCGTAAGCTTTCGCAATTGCGTAGAGATTTCCGGAGTTTCTGAAATAGAAAGTGATTGTTACGCATGGCCGACCGGTCTGGACCGGTCGGCCTTGAAAGTTCCCTTGTCCAGCAACCTTGTCCGACCGGTCATGACCGGTCGGACATCTTCAGCAAGTCTCCAGCAGCTATGCCCGACCGGTCATGACCGGTCGGGCTTGGGCAGTCCGTCTGTTCTTTTGGTACAGCAGCAATGGCCGACCGGTCTTGACCGGTCGGCTGCCCTCCTTGATCAAATCAGCACTATGGCCGACCGGTCATGACCGGTCGGCGTGGGCATTCCATCAGCATGTGTGTGGCTGACCGGTCTTGACCGGTCAGCTTCCTTGGCCGACCGGTCAGCCGACCGGTCTGGCTCTCTTTCTTCTTTTTCTCTTCTCTCCTTGCCTTGGCTTTCTTTTGTCTTCCTTCATGCTTGATCCTATGGTCTTCAATGCTTGAAAGAAGCCTCATTTAGCTTTCAAATGATGAACTCTCCATCTTGTTCCTACAATCACACATCATGTATTAATTTGGTCCTTTAAACATGTATATCATGCATAATGAGTGATGAATTGGGGTTAGAATATGCACAATTATGAGCTCAACAGTGAGTCCATGATTTCTTCTTCCAAAGGGCCGAATGTTTTTGAATCACCGAAAGATATTCTTGCTAGAGAGATGGCCGAAGTCGATATTTTTAAGTCCTTCCACCAACAACACATGCCGGATTCTATTGTGGAAGAACTCCCTTGGGTTGAAAATTCTGCTTCTTTGGATGATGGGGTGGCACAATTTGAAATTTCAAAAGATCAACCAATGCTAGATGATGTGCTTACCACTAAATCTGAAAATTTTTCTTTGGAAGACCTCCCCTCTATAGAGGAGGAATTCCTTACCCTTGAAACAGAATTTCCTCAATCACTTAGGGAGAACGAGGACCCTTCATTCGACTCTCTCGATTTCCTAAAGGAATGCATGACCCACCCCTATGATCTGGATGATGAGATGATTAAGGAGTTGGATAGTTTGTTAGACATGGTGTCGGTGCCTGAAGAACACCATTCCACTGACTTACACTCTTTACCATGGTTTGTGGAAGCACCATGCAAATCTGAATTTGTGGAGGAGACAATCCAAACTGAAAAATACTTAATGAATGTCTCTCCACCATCATGGGTTCTTCAACCCATTGAAAATTCTGATTGGGAGGACCCGTTTTTAATCAATTACAACCCAATTCAGAACTTGAGGAGATATCTTTTTGCTGCTCTTATCTCCTCCTTACATGCGTGTGGTGCATACTATGATTGGACTTTCATGAAGAAATGCACACATGTATACATTCGAGCAGGACTTTGGATGGTCCTCATGAGAAACCTATTGAAATTCATGAAGATCCTGCTCAAATTTGATCATGTAGTCGATCAGACTAATCAAAGGTAGGTAGGTAGGTTAGGATTTCTTTCTGCATTTAGGATTGAATAAGTCTCATTGAGACAATGGAAGATGCTAGAATTGATCAACTTGCTACCTCAGGTACTCTCGTTCTCACTCTCCTTTGTTTTGTGTCATTGCTCTCATGTCATGCATATTGCATATCTTATTACATTGAGGACAATGTAAGATTTTGGTTGGGGGGTGAGATTCCTTAGATGATTCTACTAGCTTTTATGACATTTCGAGCAATTACGTAGAAATTTTTCGATTTTTCTAAAATTCAAAACTCTTTTGGAAAACGTTGTTTCTATGCATTCAAGATGATATGAGTATAAGAGGAGGAGATACAAAGTGAGTGATGTTGCAAGCTTTAAATTTCTTTTAATATAATGGTTTTATATGTGAATTCCCCTATTTATGTGAGTGATAGAAAATTTGAACACTTTTACACCTAGTTCACATTACACGATTTTCATGGGTTGAAAGGATTATGTGATTTGTGGATTAACTATACTTTGATTTAAGGTGTTAAGAAACCAAGCCGGGGTACTTTGTCCATCCTTGTCCATGGGAAAATAACGAAAGATATGGATTTCTAAAAATCCTATCTAATTTAAAAAGAAAAAAGGAAAAGGAAGGATGAAATTGGGAATGATGGAAAAATGGTGGAAAATTCCGATTAGGGCTACCTATTACCAACCGGGGGATGGTCTACCCGTAACCAAAGCCGGAAATGGGACGTAGTGTGAAAGTCGTCGGAAGGACGGTAAGGCAAATTCCTGTCATAGGCTTGTTGTTGCTCTGTGCACCTTGAAATCCATAGTTTAATTGATCTATGAAGAAGATGAGCCCAGAAACTCATTAGATGAACTTTCACTATGCACACTAGGTTGAATTTGTTCAAGTTCTTCTATTCATCAATCAATCAGTGAGAATTTCATATAAATACTTATTATGTTCTAAGAGTTTAAGGTTTCAACTTCTATCACCTAATTTCTCTGATTTTTATGCTTGTGTGTCTTGGAATGTATAGAAGAATAGTTTCTATGGGAGAGTTGGATTTGGAGAATGAAACTTGTTTCACGCATGTTTTGCTCGGGACTAGCAAAATGCTGGTTGGGGGGTGTGTTGAGCTCTTAATTGTGCATATTTTAACCCCAATTCATCACTCATTATGCATGGTTTTCATAATTTAAAGACTAATCAAATACATGTTTTGTGGTTGTAGGAATGAGAGTTACTTTGCCCAATTGATGACCAAAAGAGCTGATTTAGAACCTTGGATGAAGATCCGAGAAGGGCTCAAGCGAGGTTGGAGGCTGTGGAAGTGGAGATTGGAGTTTTACAACTCCTTTTGGTTTGCTTTGCTGTTTTCATGTTTTTAAGAGTTGTTTCATGTTTCCTTGGATCATGAGCAGCTAAACCTCTTAGCTAGGGCTAAGAGGTGAAGCTTGTAGTGTATCCAAGATGTTTTAATTTGTAGTTAAGTGGTTTTCAGTTTGGAATTCATGATTATGAACTAAGGTTTGAAGTTTATACAAGTTTTTAAGTAATTTCTCTTAGTCTTGTGATGACTCATGGATGTTTGGATGAATTACTTATCTTCTTAATTTGTTTGCAACAGTCTAGACCTGTATGATCCGAGGAATTGGAGTGCGCTCTAGTACCAATCTCTTCATAAAGGGGCTTCATGCCAAAGTTCTAGTTTTGGTTGATTATCTGGAATATGTATGGACTGTGCATATAATTTGAATCCAGTTCAAATCATGATCTAGCCTTGTCTTGTGAGAAGACTTGAGGATGGTTATGATTGGGAATTGGACCTATAGATAAGGTGAATGACCTATGCAATGAGCATGCTCAGATCAGCCTAGAGTTGAGTGAACTTTATGCACAGAACTTACATGTTACAGACTTCTGGTTTAACAGTTCTATCATCCAACTAGATAGACCTGACTGGTGACTCTAGTTGAGAGAATGGGAAACCACAGCGGATTGAACATCGAGGATTGCTACAAGTGGATCCTCGAACCCCTAGTGCCTTCTTATAATTGTTTACATTCAATTTAGCTTAAACTGTTAATCACACACATTCTATTCAAACTTTGATTGCTAGCTTCAATAGAAACTTATGGATGAGTTTGTGACATCCTACATAAGTCCCTGTGGATCGACCTCGGTATTACCGAGTTTATTACTACATCGCAACCCTACACTTGGGGAAGCGAACATCTATGCTGCTGCCTCTGCTGCTGTGGCTGCTGCTGTCGCTGCTGCTGTGGCTGCTGCTGTGGCTGCTGCTGCTGTGGGTGGGGACACTCATGCCTACGATGCCCTTTTCCCCCACATCCGAAACAAACGCCCGCAAACTGTCTCTGGGACGGTGCTGGAGGTGCTGCTGGTGCTACTGGCGGTCGAACAGATGGACGAACCGGGTGCCTCTGCTGTGCCCGAGTCTGCTGCTGCCGCCGAAAGTTGTCAGAAGGAGCCTTCCTCTTCCCCTTCCGGTCTCCGCTCTGGTCACGGATCCGCTGTGCATCGGCCCACTCTGCCTCATATATCTGGGCCCGCTCTACCACCTCCTCGAATGTAGGAAGCTTGTGTCCCGTGACACGGCCACGAAGGCCAAGGCGCAGTCCGGTCTCAAATCGACGGGCCTTCCGCACCTCGTCATCCACGAGATACGTCGCAAATCTGGATAGCTCAACGAATCGAGCCTCATACTACGACACTGACATATCTCCCTGGACCAGTGTCTCGAACTCTTGAGCACGCTGCTGGCGGACATGCTCAGGGAAGAACTTCCGGTCAAACCGGTCAACAAAGTCCTCCCATGTCCACTCGAAATCGGGTCCGGCTGCTCGGGTAACCGACGCCCACCAGTGCTCGGCCTCTCCCTGAAAAAGGAAAACAGCAAGAGGAACTCGCTCCTCGGTCGAGCATCGCATCGTGGTAAAGATCTTCGTTACCTCTGATTTCCATCGCTGCGCTGCCACCGGGTTTGGTCCGCCCAAAAACCGTAGGGGATCCATCCGCCTGAAGTCCATCAACAAGGAACGAGCACGATCCTGCTCTGATGGGGCAACTGCGTCAGATGACCTCCTCTCCTGGCGCTCTACAATGGAGGTCATAACCCGCATCATCTCCTGAAACTGACCAGCAGTCATAGCTGGAGCTGGAGCTGGGACTGGGGCGGTCTGGGATGTACCCGCACCAGTCGACGGCCTACCGGTGGCTCTCTTGGGCGCCATATCCTATAGAAAAGGACAGGTACCTCTTAGCATTGATACTCTCAAATGCACACACGTTAGGGAATCATATTCAGAAGTTTCTAAGCTCAAAATAGGGAATCCTATTATAACTATGTTGTAACAGGATCCTAGTGTGGGTCGCTAAGTGCATGAGATTGGGATCCTAATCATCCTAAGTTTGCAACAATCATTCAGTTAAGGGTAGTTAATCTATGGCCATTAGTAGATATGTGATGTCATCCGCAGGTATTCCCAAGTTATGCTCTGATACCAACTTCTGTCACGCCCCAAACCAGGGGACCGGGCTCACTAAATTCCCGATCGCCGACCTTGGTGCCAACAGCCTCCGTAGTACCCCATTCTCGGCTCCTAGCTCTCAAGTGCCAGGTTCCGATCCTGGGATCCTACCAGGAGGATTTTCAGGGTAATTTTTTTTTTGTACAGGAGCATAAACAGAACCATAAAACATCATCAAATATCCACTAATAAGTTTGTTGAGTACAATGCTGGAAAGGAAAATACAACATAAAGTAGAAGTCCAAAATATCAGGTACATGAACCGCCCTCAATGCTGCTGATAGGCTTTAGTACCTGCAGTGTAAACAGACGCGCATGAGCCTCCTACGAAGCCCAGTAGAGTGCATGTGTGCGCGTGTGATGCATATGACAAGTATACAGATATCAGAGTAGGCGAAAGTAGTAGAGGGCTAAGTTATTAAGTTCATGAATGCTGTCAGCCATCCCAAGGCTATGCAATGCAAGGGCCTACATGGCCAAGTGTTACATGCTAGAGATGCAATGCAAACACGTCAATCCTCAACTGATCCACATATCAAAATAGTTATCATCTGGGACATCACCGGGGTCTAGTATACTCTAATATTGGCCGCCGCACATCGCGCGCGTAACCAAACGAGTAGAAAAGACCTCACTATTCTCCTCGTCAGTGGTATGCCAATGCCCACCCGGCTCGCCGATAGCGGACCCATTCCATGAGCTGGTCAGACTCGACCTAGCTTACAGCCCACTTCACCCGGGCGGATAAGGTCACACCCCTTTCCAACCGACCTCGACACAGTGGGAGACGCGGCCTACTGGTATTTGGCACACGGGCGCTCATGTTATCCACTCGGTCTCGACGTTGGAGCATCCTACTAGTACCACAGGGTTTAGGGACTTTCACCCAAGGACATCCATAGCGCCCACATACTAGAACAAGTTTTCGGTGTCCAATACTGCCAACCATGATGTGACTATGGTGGCCACCACCCTGATGCTGCTAGGGTGTGAAAGCGATCATGACATACATAATGCGAAATGCATGAGTCATACAATCCAAATCATGCACCAAGCTTACGCATACTGCGCAATCATGTGGGGCGACCCTGTCTCACACGGGTCCCCTAAGTATAACAAGCCAACTAGCATATGCTATGGTTAATCATGATCCATAATAGGCATGCAAATGATGCGTATAGGCATATGAATGAGCGTGGTATTCATTATACTAAGCATGTTATCAGTGTGACGTATCAAGCTAATCAAACTAGCATGTTACCAAACATATCATGTACATTGGCCTTAAAAGGCCCAATATATATCTAAAGAGAGTGGGACCCGGACTGTGGGTCCCATTGGAAATGTAAAAGTCTTCGTGGCATAGCCCACTTGAGACCACATCGGCCCCATACTTGGGCCTGCACATACAAGATAGGCCGCCAAAATACGTGTACGGCATGGATAAAACATATACATCAAGAAGAAACCATGGTGGACATCAATGACCACTATTCCCTACGGGTGTGGTCCATCTAACATCTGAATTTGCCTCATTTTTGGGGCCGTATCCAAAATAACATAGAAAAATAGATAGGCATCACGAATAAAACCGATATTTGTGTTTTCTCTTTCGTCCATGTCCATGTGATCTTATGAACAGATTGGATGGCAAATAAACATCACTGTAGAACCTAGAAAGGTTTCAATGTTGGAAATCATTATCCCCACTATAGCATGGTCCACTTGACATTAGGATATGCTTAAATTTTGGGCCCAGCCACTTATGGGTAGGTTGGGTGACAAATAAACATCATTGCTGGTCTAGGAAGGTTTCAAGGGTGGAGATTATTATTCCCACTGTTGTCCCTTGGCATGGCCCACTTGCCATTGGGATATGCTTAAATTTTTGGGCTTAGCCACTAAAGTGATCTGGGAAAAACATATGGAAGGAATAGATCAGGCACATACATTCTAGGTGGGCCCAACGAGTGGGGCCCATGGGAGTGACGTCCAGAGACCACGCTGCTGGGCAGCAGCGTCCCCTGGACGCTGTCTGTCCAGCAGGCACATTTTCTTTTTATTTTACTTTTTTTATTTTATTATTTTTTTACAATCTCAACAAGTGGGGCCCACAGAAGTACCCGATCAAGCTGATATTTTTGTTGTCCCTTCCTCCATGTATGTGTGAACTTATGAACAGGTTGGATCTCAAATAAACATCATGGTGGGCCATAAAAAGGTTTCAACGGTAGGGTCACTGTCCCTACTGTTTTTTGTGGTGGGGCCCCCCTCGAGACTTGGATCTGACTCATTCTTGGGGTCACGCCCTAAAATGATCTCCCCAATTGGATGGACGGTGTGAATACAGCACATGCATCATGGTGGGACCCATAAGTGGGCCACCAGCCGGCCGAGCCGGCGTACCTGGACGCTGGTACGCCCAGGGTCAGGCTCTGCCTCTCCTTCTTATTTTCTTTCTCCTTTTTTTTGTTTTCTTGTGTTCATATCAAGTGGGGCCCACATGGGTCTGATCCACTCCGTTCATCAGGTTCCCCATCTCATGGGGGACCCAACAAGCCCAATATTGGGTATATGAATCAGTCTAGAAACATCAAAGTTAGCCGAAAGATTTCTGACAGTAGAAATCATTACTTACACTGTTTTATGCGGTGCGGTCCACTTAAGATTTGGATCGGATTCAAATTTGGGGCCTGGCCCTAAAGTGATCTGGGAAAACAGATGGACGGCGTGGATGGAACATAAACATCAAGGTGGGTCCCACGAGTGGGGACCCCATTGCAACGTCCAAGTGACGCTGGACGTTCCAGCGTCAGGACGTCCAGACGCTGGACGTCCAACACATGCATTTTTTTGTTTCCTTTTTTTTGTGCTTATCTCAAGTGGGGCCCACTTAGGGACAATCCACCCCATTCATCATGTTCCCCTGGTCGTTGGGGTCCTAACAAGCCCAATATTGGGCAGGTGATGTGGTCCACAAACACCACGGTGGGTCCAGGAAGTCTTAACAGTTGGTTTCATTAGCCTCATTTTTTTCTAATGGTGTGGTCCACCTGAGATCTAGATCTTCTTCATTTTTGGCGTCCAGCCATAAAATGGGCTGAAGAAACAGCTGGACGGTGTGGATTGGGTGCATACATCAAGGTGGGTCCCACGTGTGGGGCCTGCTCGTCGCCCAAAAGGGGTTTGCCCTGCTGGGCAGCAGTGTCCTCTGGACACTGTCTGTCCAGCGGGCTAACTTCTTCTCTCTTTCTTTTTTTTTTCTTTTTTCTTTTATAATTATTATTATTATTATTATTATTATAATAATAGGAAGGTGGGGCCCATTCATGGATGATCCAATCCATTCATCTAACTGTCCATCACAAGGTGGACCCAAGAAAAAAAGAAAAATGGAAGGAAATTAAGAAAATAGAGGGGTTTGTGGCCCCCTTGCACTCACCTCGATGGATGGACAGTAGGATCGAATTGGGTTGATGATCGGACGATCCGGACAGTCCGGATGATGGTTGAGGCCCTCCAAGCAAGGATCTACACCCTCAATCTCCCTAATCTCTCTCTATTTTTCTCAAATCTTCCTCTTCTCTCAAATCTTTCTCTTTCTCTCTCCTTTCTCAAATCTCTTTCTCTCTTTCTCTCTCCTCTCTTTCTCTTGCAAATATGGGATGTGAGGAAGCCTCCTCTCCCCCTACGTATGGTATTGTATGGGGGGAGAGAGAGAGAGAAGCAATCATGGGTGATGATGGGTAGCATGGGAGAGAGGGATGGGGGGGTATGGTGTGAGGGTTGACTTTGGAGGAGAGAGAGGGATGGGGGGTATGGGGTGAGTAGGCTAGGGTAATGATAGGGGTATGGGTGTGTAGAGTAGGGGCATGGGTTTGATTGATGTGACATGGTCTTAGAATTTGCGCAAGTGGGGCCCACGACACACGCACATTGTGCGGCCTACCTCGGATTACGCAATCGATCATAACTTTCACACCGGGTATCGCAATGGGGCGTGCCGCGCGGCGTTGGAATCGCAGCGCCTACACGGTCGCCGGGGTATAGGTCTCGGGTCGATGCGGTACTATAACAGGGTCACGATCAAGGCTCGCTAATCTGATCCGTCCGGGACGTACCAGCACCGGAAATTAAGCGTACGGAGGGCAAATAAGGAAACGGGTCTTACACTTGTAGTGGATCCAAGATGTTTCAATTCGTATTCAGTTGGTTTTAAGTGTGGAATTCATGTTTATGAACAATGGTTTGAAGTTTATACAAGTTTTTAAGTAGTTTTTCTTAGTCTTATGATGACTCATGGATGTTTGGGAGAACTACTTAACTTCTTAATTGGTTTGTATCAGTCTAGACCTGTATGATCCGAGGAATTGGAGTGCGCTCTAGTACTATGATCTTCATGAAGGGACTTCCTACCAAAGTTCTATTTTTCTGATTTTCTGAATTATGTAATGGATTGTGCATGTGATTTGAATCAAGTTCAAATCCTGATCTAGCCTTGTCTTGTGACAGGACTTAAGGATGGTTATGATTGTGAACTGAACCTTTTGGAATGGGGACTGACCTATGCAATTGAGCATGCTCAGCTCAGCCTACATTGAGTGAATCTTATGCATTGAACTTACATATGACAGATTGTTTGGTTTAACAGCTCTATCATCCGACTAGATAGATCTTAATATCGATTCTAGTTGAGAAAGTGAGAAACCACAGCGGATTGAACATCAAGGATTGCTACAAGTGGATCCTTGAACCCCTAGTGCCTTTTTATAATTGTTTACATTCAAATTAGTTTAAAATTGTTACTCATATCAATCTTATTCAAAATCTGATTATTAGTTTTCAATAGACACTTTTGGATGTGTTTGTGAAATCCTACATAAGTCCCTGTGGATTGTTGAACCTCCAATTTATACATTTGCCAACCCATTACATCACATTATATGCGGGGTTTTCATGTTTAAAAGGCCCATCTAATGCATGTTTTGTGATTGTAGGAATGAGAGTGAACTTCACCCAATTGGAGACCAAAAGACCATGTTTAGGAGCCTTTGATGAAGGCCCAAGGTGGACCAAAGAAAGAAGAAAGCAAAGAGGGAGGAAGGAGAGAAGAAAAGAAAGAAGAAAAAAAGGCAAAACTGGGTCCGATCGGTCAAGACCGGTCGGCTAAGAAGGCTCGACCGGTCAAGACCGGTCGGATGCACTCCCTGGACATCTGCAAGGCAGGTCTTGACCGGTCAAGACCGGTCGGCCAGCCTGTCCGACCGGTCAAGACCGGTCGGCCATGCAATTTTGCACTTCTAGATTTCAGGCAGCAAGCTATTCCCGTTTTGGGATTTTCAGAACAGTTTTATGAAGCCATCTTGATGATATTTGGAAATCCAACACATCCATGTCGAAGAGGAGCTCGACGCCGAACTAACCCAAGTGGTTTCGTGTCGATCGGAGCTACGGATTGACCGTGGTGGCCAAAACAATACGAACTGTCCAGAAAGTTCCAGATTTCACTGTTCAACTCTGGACCAGTCCAAGTGACCCATCATTGATGATATGAAGAATCTACTTTGACCATCTTTTAGAACACATCCATATATGAATAATCACAAAAGTTTCAGATCAAAAGGATGTGTGGTTTGATCGTACCGGTTGAAGAAATATGGACCATCCAGAAAGATCCAACTGCGCAGAGTTTATAAAAGCCTTAAGTGTTATAATTTTTGGACCACATTCTGGGATTGTTTTGGACAATATAATCCATCTATCATGTAGATGAGGAAGTGTTCTACCAATGTTCAAAATTTGAGATCAATCCGACATCTGTACACTCTGGAGCGTTGAAAGCAAGATGACTGGTTCTGAAGGTACCCGAAGTGCGTGATTTTGAGAGACGGTCGGTGATATGATTGGTGGGCGCATTCAGAGGATAATATTGGAAATCTAAATCATCTATGGGGAAGATCACATTATAAGGAAGCTACAAATCAAATTTGAAGGCAATCCGACCATTGGTTAAGCCGTACCAAGCGAAACAAATTCTGCTATGTTGCTGTACTATTGCTGCACTATAAAAGGAGGTGCTCTCTTCTATTCCAAGTCAAGTAAGGACGTGGGAAGCAAGGAGTTCAAGTCATAGGAGGCTTCCTAGCCTCCTCCAGCTAGTTTTTCTTCCTTTTCTTAGTTCTAGTTCTAGTTTTAATATGCTTTTCCTTAGCTAACCTCTTAGTTAGAGGTTAGCTAGAGGTGAAATTTGTAGTTGGTTCCAATGCTTTAATTCTTTTATTTCAAGTACCCTTTTCTTAATTTTGGATTTTGAAGTTCTAGTTTGAATAAAGTTTGGTTTTTTAGAAGTTTTGTGAGAGTTTGTGTGCTCCGGACATGAGCTCCTTGCAATTCTCTAAGATTACCATGATTGGGTTGTTTGAATTTGAATTGTAGTAACCCTTGAGCATGCCATAGTCCATAGGCATGGCTGTTACTCCGAAGGCTACAAGTTCAAGTTCTATGTGCTCCATTAGAACTAGAAATCTGATTTTCAGATTTAAGTGGGACTGTTTGTGCTTGAATGTTATATATTCCAATTAGATGAGAGATAGGACTTTGATTCTAATTGTGTTGTACTTGGATGAATGGATTGGCATTGGACTACTACAAGTGGATCCTTGATGCTCTAGTTCTTCTTATTTTTAGATTTTCCTATTTCATGTGAAAAATGACTTTCTTTAACTTCTTAGATTCTAGTTATTAGAGTACTTGGAATTGTTTACCTCTTTCCCTGTGGATCGACCTCGGTCTTACCGAGATTTATTACTACATCGCAGCCTTACACTTGAGGCGAGCGAACAAGTTTTTGGCGCCGTTGCCGGGGAAAAGGTTAAACGGTTCTAATTGTTCTAGTAGCTATAGAGTAATCTTAGTTAGGTAGGATTTTCAGTTTTTATAGAAGTAGATTTTCTGTTTTTTTTTTTTTTTTAGATTACTAACAAATTTTTTATTTTTTTGGTAGGACATTGTTGCTGACATAGATCTCACTCTATTGGGTAACATCTCCCCATCTTTCTTCTTTTTGTTCTTTTTCCTAGATTAGGGTAGTTTCCAATTCCTTAGAATTTCATCATGTATGATTGGACGAATGGTGCGTACAAGTACCTTTTGGAGGATGAGACGTCGGATTGGGAGACCCAAAATCTTTATGATTGGAACCATTATAAGCATAAGTATTTTTTTGAGATTCAATCAACCTCCTGTTCGCTCGCCTCAAGTGTAAGGCTGCGATGTAGTAATAAAAACTCGGTAAGACCGAGGTCGATCCACAGGGAAATAGTGACAGCTCCCAAATCACTCCAGCAACTCAGTTTTTAAAAGAAATCAGATTTAATAGAGTGTTTACTTAAAACAGGAATTTAATGAAAAATCAGAGATAAAGTACTAAGGCTTTCAAGGATCCACTTGTAGCAATCCTATGTCAATTCAGTCAATCCAAGTAGGTAACACAACTAGATTTGAAGTCCTATCTCTCATCTAGTTGGAGAATAAAGCATTCACACACATTCCATCACATTCAAGTTGAACTTCCAAGTTCTAGTCCAATAAAATCAATACTAAACTCAAACCATAGCCTGCGGAGTAACAGCCATGCCTCTGGACTATGGCCTGCTCAAGGATTACTATAATCCGAATTTAGATAAACAAACATGATAATCTCAGAGAATTAAAAGGAATTCATGTCCGGAGCACATAAACTCAGATAAAACATCTCAAACTACCATTATTTGGAACTAAATCATGTAAAAATCCAAACTTGAATGTAAATTACTTGAATTAAACTGAAATCAACATAAAATTAGCTACAAGCTTCACCTCTCAGCCTTAGCTGAGAGGTTCTAGCCGAGCATTGTCATGCTACAACTAAAAACTCTGAAATAAAGCATAAAAATAGAAAAACCCGAATAGAAGAGTTGCAGCCACTCCACAATTGCCTTCACTCTCCAAACTCACGTTCCTTAGCCTCTCTGATACCCTAGGAAGAACCCCTAGGTGTCCTTTTATAGCAAACAGCCTCCCTTGCGTCGGATTCTGCGAAAGATTACGCATTGCGCAGCAATTTCCGGAGTCCTGATTTAGAAAGGAATCATGTTACGCAGAGCCGACCGGTCGTGACCGGTCGGACTGATTTTTTTAAGCACTCCAGGGAGCACAGCCGACCGGTCATGACCGGTCGGACTGGCTGTCCATTGTTCTAGCAATTGTGGCCGACCGGTCATGACTGGTCGGACCAATTTTCCTATCTTATTCCAGTGTATACAGCCGACCGGTCATGACCGGTCGGGCTCCTCTGTCCATCTTCCAATATGCGTGGCCGACCGGTCAAGACCGGTCGGCCTGTTCTCCTCTTTGATCAGCAACCATGGCTGACCGGTCGTGACCGGTCAGCCCTCTTCAAATTGTTCTTCTTTTTTTCTTTTTCTTCTCTTCTTTCTTCTTTCTTTGGTTCTCTTTCTTCTTCTTTCTTTGGTCATCTTAGGACTTCATGCAATAGCTTCAAATGCATTCTTTTGTCTCGTATTTGAATGAAGTCCACTCTCATCCCTATAATCACAAAAACATGTGTTAGGTGGGCCTTTAAACCATGAAAATTATGCAAACCTTGTTGTGTAATGGACAATGCAATGTATAAATTGGAGGTTCAACACACCCCCCAACCAGCTTTTTGCTAGTCCCGAGCAAAACATGCGTGAATAAGTTCAAACCTCCAAATCCAACTCTCTTCCAGAAACCATGTTTCTATCCATTCCAAAACATATGAGTATAGAATTTGGAAAAATTTGGTGATAGAAGCTGAAACCTTGGGTTCTCAAAACATAAGAAGTGTCTACATGAAATTTCCGCTGATTGATTGATAAATAGAAGAACTCGAACAAATTCAACCTAGTGTGGATAGTGAAAATTCATCTCATAAGTTCCTGGATCATCTTCTTCATAGATTAGGTAAACCAATGATTTTAAAGTGCACAGAGCAATAGCAAGCCTATGACAGGAATTTGCCTTATCGTCCTTCCGATGGCTTTCACACTACGTTCCATTTCCAGCTTTGGTTACGGTTCGACCATCCCCCGGTTGGTAATAGGTAGCCCTTTTCGGAATTTTCCACCATTTTTCTTTCCTACCCGATTTCATCCTTTCTTTCCTTTTTCTTTTAAATTAGATAGGATTTTTAGAAATCCATATCTTCTGTTATTTTCCCATGGACAAGGATGGACAAAATACCCCGGCTTGGCTGCTCAACACCTTTAAATCAAAGTCTAGCTAATCCACAAATCACATAAACCTGTCACTCATGAAAATCGTGTAACGTGAACTAGGTGTAAAAAGTGTTCAAATTTTTCTATCAATCACAACAATAGGGGAGCTATCATATAACACCATTATGGTGGGAGAAATTCAAGACTACAACATCACACACTTCGTTTCTCCTCTTCTTATACTCATAGCATCTCAAATGTATAGAAACAAGATTTTCTAAAAGAGTTTTGAGATGTTAGAAAATTCGAAAAAATTTTGTGCATATGAAGCTCGAAATGTTGCAATATGCTAGATGAAGAATCTCATCTCACCCCCCAACCAAATCTTGCATTGTCCTCAATGTAAAAAGATAGTCAATTAGCATGAACATGAGAGCAATGGTAAACAATGAGAGAGTGAGAACAATTGTACCTGAAGGAGCGATCATGGAATTCTCCAACAACTAAAACCTATTAAAACAGTAAAACAAAACTAAACCTACCTATACTATACCTCCATCAGACTAGGAGATCAATCATCTTGATAGACAGGATCATTCAGGGAGATGGACATGTCCTCTGAATCAAATTTTTCAACAAATGGTTTAAGGCGTTGTCCATTAACTTTGAAACAGTCACCATTCGCTGCATTCTCAATCTCAACAGCCCCATGAGGAAAAACTTCTTTGACAATATATGGGCCGGTCCATCGAGATCGTAATTTTCCTGGAAAAAGATGAAGTCGGGCATTATACAAGAGCACTTTCTGTCCTTCATGGAAAGATTTCCTGAAGATGTGCTTGTCATGAAAGGCCTTCATCTTGCTCTTGTAAATTCTTGAATTCTCATATGCATCGTGTCGGATCTCATCAAGCTCATTTAATTGAAGTTTACAAAGTGAGCTAGCCTTGTCAATGTCAAAATTTAAAGCCCGAATTGCCCAATAGGCTTTGTGTTCTATCTCCACAGGCAAGTGGCAAGCTTTTCCATAGACAACTCTATAAGGGGACATTCCAATAGGTGTCTTGTAAGCAGTACGGTGAGCCCAAAGTGCATCATCTAATCTTAGGGACCAATCCTTGCGATCCGGTCTCACCGTCTTTTCCAAAATCTGTTTGATTTCCCTATTGGAGATTTCAGCTTGCCCACTTGTTTGTGGGTGGTATGGGGTACTCACTTTGTGCCTAATACCATATTTCTTCATCAAAGTTTCAAAAGGTCTATTGCAAAAGTGAGAACCACCATCACTAATAATGGCTCGAGGCGTTCCAAATCTAGAGAGTATGTTTTCCTTGAGGAACTTGAGGACCGTACGATGATCATTGGTTCTACATGGGATAGCCTCTATCCATTTAGACACATAGTCTACGGCAAGCAGAATATAGACATGTCTAAAAGATGAGGGGAATGGTCCCATGAAATCGATGCCCCAACAGTCAAAGACTTCAAGATGTTGAATTGGGGTGAGAGGCATCATATTTCGATGGGATAATCCACCTAGCTTTTGGCAGCGCTCGCACGCTTTGTAAAACTCGTGGGTGTCCTTAAATAACGTGGGCCAATAAAAACCACACTGCAGAATTTTTGTAGTTGTTTTCTTGGCTGAAAAATGACCCCCACATGCTTGATCATGACAAAAGGAGATGACTGAATTGTGTTCATCATCGGGGACGCATCTCCTTATAATTTGGTCTGGGCAATATTTAAACAATAGAGGTTCATACCAGAAAAATCTGCGCACTTCCCTTAGAAATTTACGTTTGTCTTGCGCAGTCCAATGAGTCGGCATCGCACCTGTGGAAAGATAATTAGCTATATCAGCGTACTATGGTGGATGCATAGCAACAAAGAGTTGCTCATCAGGGAATGAGTCCTCAATAGGTGACTCGTCAATGGAATTTGGTAGGACTAGGCGGGATAGATGATCCGCCACCACATTTTCTACCCCCTTCTTATCTTTGATCTCCAAGTCGAATTCTTGAAGGAGTAGGATCCATCTAAGCAAGCGGGGCTTAGCATCCTTCTTAGAAAGAAGGTATTTCAGTGCCGCATGATCCGTGTACACAATAACTTTGGATCCTATTAAGTATGGCCTGAATTTGTCCAAGGCAAAAATGACAGCTAGGAGCTCTTTCTCCATAGTCGAATAATTAACTTGGGCAGGATTCAAGGTCCTACTTGCATAGTAAATGACATGGGGCTTTTTATCTTTCTTTTGTCCTAACACCGCCCCAATAGCAAAATCGCTCGCATCGCACATCAACTCAAAAGGCATGGACCAATCTGGTGGTTGCATGATAGGAGCGGATGTCAACATGTCTTTTAGCTTTGAAAAAGCTAATTGACATTTGGCACTCCACTCAAATTGGTTCTCCTTTTGTAGAAGGTTGCATAAAGGCCTTGAGATGTGACTAAAGTCCTTTATAAACCTTCGATAGAAACCGGCGTGTCCAAGGAAGGACCGCACATCGCGTATGCTTTTTGGTGGTGGTAGATTGGAAATTACGTCAATTTTCGCCCGGTCTACCTCTATTTCATTGGACGAGATGATATGTCCAAGGACTATTCCTCTTTGTACCATGAAATGGCACTTTTCCCAGTTTAATACAAGTTGCTTTTCCTCACACCTCATCAAGACCAACTTCAAGTGCTCGAGACACTCATCAAATGTACAACCAAAAACAGAAAAGTCATCCATGAACACCTCAAGAAACTCACCCACCATGTCTGAGAAAATACTCAACATGCATCGTTGGAATGTGGCGGGTGCATTACATAACCCGAATGGCATCCTTCGGTAAGCGAAGGTACCAAACGGGCATGTAAATGTGGTTTTCTCTTGGTCTTCCGGAGCTATCTCAATTTGGTTGTATCCGGAATAGCCATCTAGGAAGCAATAATAGGGATGGCCTGCCAACCTCTCCAAAATTTGATCCATAAATGGGAGAGGGAAGTGATCTTTTCTAGTGACCGTGTTGAGCTTCCTATAATCAATGCACATACGCCAACCGGTGGTCACCCTAGTCGGTATAAGCTCGTTGTTGGCGTTTTCAATGATGGTAATACCGGATTTCTTGGGGACAACTTGGGTAGGACTCACCCATTGGCTATCTGAGATGGGGTAGATGATACCCACATCCAATAGCTTTAACACCTCGGCTTTGACAACCTCCATCATGTTTGGGTTTAGCCGTCTTTGAGGTTGTCTAGTCGTTTTTGCATTTTCTTCAAGGTGTATTCGGTGAGTGCAAACCGAAGGATCTATCCCTTTGAGATCCGCTATTGTCCAACCTATGGCTTCCCTATGTTCTTTGAGTAACTCAATCAACTTAAGCTCTTGGTCTTTCTCTAGGTGGGAGGCAATGACAACTGGGAACGTTTCCTCTTGACCCAAATATACGTATTTAAGCTCGGATGGTAATGGTTTAAGGTCAAGCTTCGGTGGTTTGATGTTAGACGGTAGAGGCCTTGATGTGGTTGGTGGCAATTTTTCAAAGTGGGGCCTCCACCGGCTAATATCTACCACCGGTCTTTCTATATTTAATGCCTGCACAATCTCACTAATGATGGGATCTTCAGAATCCATGAAATGTGCTAAGCATGTCTCCAAGCTTTCTAGTGGTTCAAGTTGGAGGAGTTCTTCTTCTTCAAAGGTTTCAAGCATGTTTATCTCGAAGAACTCATCATCATCAACATCCCTATGTCTTTTGCCTAAGTGAAACACATTCACCTCTAGTGTCATGTTTCCAAAAGATAGTTGCATCACCACATTCCGACAATTGATGATTGCGTTTGATGTGGCAAGGAATGGGCGGCCTAATATTACCGGTATTTGGGTGCTAGCATCCAAAACCGGTTGTGTGTCCAAGACTATAAAATCTACTAGGTAGTAGAATTTGTCAACTTGGACTAGAACATCCTCAACTATCCCCCTCGGTACACGAATAGATCTATCAGCGAGTTGCAACGTGGTTTTGGTGGGTTTTAATTCACCAAGACCCAATTGCTCATATACCGAGTATGGGATCAAGTTCACACTTGCCCCCAAGTCTAACAAAGCACGTTCAATCCGGTAGTCTCCAATGATACATGAGACGGTGGGACTACCGGGATCTTTGAATTTTGGGGGGGTCTTTTGAGTGAGGATAGCACTCACTTGCTTAGTTAAGAAGGCCTTTTGCTGCACATTATATTTGCGTTTTGTTGTGCATAGGTCTTTTAGAAACTTGGCATAAGAGGGGATTTGTTTAATGGTGTCAAGCAAAGGGATATTGATCTTGACTTGTCTGAAAATCTCTAGAATATCTTGAGAGTTTGGGAGAGATTTTGGGGCAACCAATCTCGAAGGGAATGGTGCTACGGGCTTGTAAATGCGTTCCGGTTGTTGTGGAGCTAAGTTAGATCCATTTTCATCCTCAGAATTTACCGGATCATTAGGCTCATCGGCCTTCACCGGAATAGTCTTGTCAATTTATTTACCACTTTTAAGGGTGGTAATGGATTTAGCTTGCTCCATGTTTTGGTTGGAAGGATTAGGGATGCTCACTTCATGTACTTGCTTTGGATTGGGCTGAGGTTGGGCCGGAAAGGTCCCTTCCCTAGCATTCAAGCGTCCCTTAATCTCATCAACCGAGACTTTCAGCTCTTGGAACATTTGCTGATTCGATTCATTTATTTGCGCTTGCCCTTGCATAAACATTTTCAAGGTATCCTCCAATGAGAATTGAGGTGGGGCCATATTTTGCATGGGTGGACCTCTTTGGGAGTTGGTAGGATTGCCCGTAGGAGCATTCTTCCAACTGAAATTTGGGTGTTTCTTCCAACTCTCATTGTACGCATTACCTACCGGTCCATTGAAGGGCCGTTGATAACCATATGTGGCATTGGCTGTCTCTTGTAGCACTTCCTTAAATGCAGGAATTGTGGGACAATCTTGCGTAGCGTGTAAGTCGGTGAGGCAAATCCTACATGTAGTTTCAACGGCTTCCTTGGACTTGGGAACTCCACTTTTGCTAAGTTCCATGGCTTCAACCTTCCTTGTGAGGTTGGCTATCCTTACATTCACGTCGTCTTCCTCTTTAAGGACATAGATCCCTCCTTTTTCTTGAGTGGGCTTGGGGTTCTTGGGTTTATCCGAGGTATCCCAAGATTGGGCGTTTTCAGCCAACATGTCCAATTAACTCCAAGCATCATCTGGATTTTTACTCATAAACTCGCCATTGCACATCATTTCCACAAATTGGCGCATATTGGAACTTAATCCATCATTGAAAAAATTTATAACTCGCCAACTCTCATAGCCATGATGTGGGCAAGCAAGCAGGAGTTCCTTAAATCTTTCCCAACACTGAAAGAAAGATTCACCTTCTTTAGCCGAAAAATTCATTATGGCTCTTCGAAGGGTGTTCGTTTTATGAGCCGGGAAGAACTTTTTCAAGAATTCCCGGTTCATTTCAACCCATGACCCAATCGAGCGTGGTCTAAGAGAGTGAAGCCAATCTTTGGCTCTTTCTTTCAAAGTGAAGGGAAAAAGCTTAAGTCTGATTGTATCCTCAGAAACATTGGGATAATGCAAGGTGGCCAACACTTCTTCGAATTCTTGCAAGTGTAAGTATGGGCGGTCAGAGTCTAGCCCATGGAATTTAGGTAAAGGTTGGATTACACCCGGTTTTATGTCAAGGGTCCCACCGTTAGCTAGTAGAACTATGCAAGAAGGTGTAATTGTACGAGCAGGTTGTAGGTAATCCCGTAGTGATCTCATTGGAGGAACATTATGTACCTCATTCTCTCCTACTCCTTCCTGATTTGCGTTTGTCGTTGGAGTAGGGGGGGGGGGGGGGGGGGGGGGGGGGGGGGAGGATTCCTTAAAGGTGTTTGATCCATACTCCCCAAACTTTCACAATGCTCTAGATAATTCCGGACTCGTCTATGGACTGACAATGGTCCAACTAAACCACCTTCAGATTGGAGACGATTTGAGTGATTACGTTCCCAACGGGACATAAACCACTCAACCAGAAATTGAAACTAATCCTATCCTAGAAAACTGAAATCTGAACTAATCTGAAAAAAATTCTGCAGAAGCTAAGTTAGAAAGGTATCACCTGATGCGCTTGAACTAGAGAAAAATTCCTACAAAACAGAAAAACTTGTTAGTTCTAAGAAAATCAGAAAAACTATCTACTACTACTTCTACAGCCACTGAAACTATTCGAAAACCGTTATCTAATTCCCCGGCAGCGGCGCCAAAAACTTGTTCGCTCGCCTCAAGTGTAAGGCTGCGATGTAGTAATAAAAACTCGGTAAGACCGAGGTCGATCCACAGGGAAATAGTGACAGCTCCCAAATCACTCCAGCAACTCAGTTTTTAAAAGAAATCAGATTTAATAGAGTGTTTACTTAAAACAGGAATTTAATGAAAAATCAGAGATAAAGTACTAAGGCTTTCAAGGATCCACTTGTAGCAATCCTATGTCAATTCAGTCAATCCAAGTAGGTAACACAACTAGATTTGAAGTCCTATCTCTTATCTAGTTGGAGAATAAAGCATTCAGACACATTCCATCACATTCAAGTTGAACTTCCAAGTTCTAGTCCAATAAAATCAATACTAAACTCAAACCATAGCCTGCAGAGTAACAGCCATGCCTCTGGACTATGGCCTGCTCAAGGATTACTATAATCCGAATTTAGATAAACAAACATGATAATCTCAGAGAATTAAAAGGAATTCATGTCCGGAGCACATAAACTCAGATAAAACATCTCAAACTACCATTATTTGGAACTAAATCATGTAAAAATCCAAACTTGAATGTAAATTACTTGAATTAAACTGAAATCAACATAGAATTAGCTACAAGCTTCACCTCTCAGCCTTAGCTGAGAGGTTCTAGCCGAGCATTGTCATGCTACAACTAAAAACTCTGAAATAAAGCATAAAAATAGAAAAACCCGAATAGAAGAGTTGCAGCCGCTCCACAATTGCCTTCACTCTCCAAACTCACGTTCCTTAGCCTCTCTGATACCCTAGGAAGAACCCCTAGGTGTCCTTTTATAGCAAACAGCCTCCCTTGCGTCGGATTCTGCGAAAGATTACGCATTGCGCAGCAATTTCCGGAGTCCTGATTTAGAAAGGAATCATGTTACGCAGAGCCGACCGGTCGTGACCTGTCGGACTGATTTTTTGAAGCACTCCAGGAGCACAGCCGACCGGTCATGACCGATCGGACTGGCTGTCCATTGTTCCAACAATTGTGGCCGACCGGTCATGACCGGTCGGACCAATTTTTCCATCTTATTCCAGTGTATACAGCCAACCGATCATGACCGGTCGGGCTCCTCTGTCCATCTTCCAATATGCGTGGCCGACCGGTCAAGACCGGTCGGCCTGTTCTCCTCTTTGATCAGCAACCATGGCTGACCGGTCGTGACCGGTCAGCCCTCTTCAAATTGTTCTTCTTTTTTTCTTTTTCTTCTCTTCTTTCTTCTTTCTTTGGTTCTCTTTCTTCTTCTTTCTTTGGTCATCTTAGGACTTCATGCAATAGCTTCAAATGCATTCTTTTGTCTCGTATTTGAATGAAGTCCACTCTCATCCCTATAATCACAAAAACATGTGTTAGGTGGGCCTTTAAACCATGAAAATCATGCAAACCTTGTTGTGTAATGGGCAATGCAATGTATAAATTGGAGGTTTAACACCTCCACTACCTCCCCACGTAAGACGATGCGTGATTACATTAATGAAAACAATACACATATTAAGACACAACGTAAGACAATGGGAGAGTATCGGAAAGAGATGAATAATGTTCCACCAGTTAGGACAATGTATGATCACTTGTATGGCTACACATATCAATAACCATCTAAAAGCCCAACATATGACATGCATAATCCAAATTGGTGGGAGCATCAAAATTTCAACTTGGAAGATGAGCCAACCATGGATGCCAACAACTATCCTCAAGAGTTTCTTTCTCATGAGCCGCAACCGACACGAACTCTTGAGGATGTGCTGCGAGAGTTTATGAAAATAACTGAGCAATGCATACAAAGCCTCTCGCCATCTCAAAATATTAAACCCAACATTGGGAACACCGAATCAATCCCCAACAATGAGGACGATGAGGCTATCCAAGCCCAACCCTCTTTCGATTTAATGACTAAACTTTTAGAGGAGATTGATTTCGATGATCCCAATGTCATCATCAATTATGGTGAGTCCACTATCTCTTTTGGATGCTTTGAACTTAATGATGAAGAGATTTCAATGACGGTTGACGAACCCGAGGAATCCATAAAATTTGAAAGTGGTAGTGGGGTTGGGTTGCCTACAATGAGGGTTTGGTGAATGGTTATGAACCTATGGTTTCTTTTTCCCAAGGGCATAATGATTATGAGTCTCTAAAGGATATGCATGCTAGAGAGACGGCCGAAGTTGATATTTTTGAGTCACTCCACCAACTTGCCATGTTTAATTTTAATGTGGAGAATGAGACTCCCATGAGTGAAAATTCAGATTCTTTGGACGAATGCTTAGCTCACTTTGAAAATTCAAACGACCCCATTATTCAAGAGATTGTTAAAGCCTTACATACTTCCGACTCGGTGCCTCATACTAGTTATGGAGAACTTAGTTTGGAAGAATTCCACTCTACGGAGGGAGAGTCCCTCACCATCGAAACTGAATTTTTGCACTCACTCAAGCAAGATCAAGATCCTTCATCTGACTATCTCGATTTCCTAGAGGAATGCTTGGCCCAATCTTATGATCTTGATGATGAGATGATTAAGGAGTTGGACATTTTGTTGGACACGGTGTCAGTGCCTGAAGAACACCATTCCACTATTTTACACTCTTTACCATTGTTTGTGGAAGCACCATATAATTCTGAATTTGTGGAGGAGACATCTTTAACCAATGAAAACTTGATAAATGTCTCTCCAGCATCATGGGTCCTTCAGCCCAGTGAAAATTCTGATTGGGATGACCCATTTTTATTCAATCATAACCCAAATCAGAATTTGAGGAGATATCTTTTTGCTGCTCTTATCTCCTCCTATGATGCATGTGGTGCACATAAATATTGGACTTCAATGGAGACAAGCACCCATGTCTACTGTCGAGTAGGACTTTGGATGGTCCTCATGAGAAATTTATTGAAATTCATGAAGATCCTGCTCAAATTTGATCATGTAGTCGATCGGACTAATCAAAGGTAGGTAGGTAGGTAGGTTAGGATTTATTTTTTCTGAAATTAGGATTGAATAAGTCTCATCGAGACAATGGAAGATGCTAGCATTGATCAACTTGCTACCTCAGGTATTCTCGTTCTCACTCTCCTTTGTTTTATTTCATTGCTCTCATGTCATGCTTATTGTATATCTTGTTACATTGAGGACATTGTAAGATTTTGGTTGGGGGGTGAGATGAGATCCTTCATCTAGCATGATGCAACATTTCGAGCCTCATATGCGCAAATTTTTTCGAATTTTCTAAAATTTCAAAACTCTTTTAGAAAACCTTATTTCCATGCATTCGAGATGATATGAGTATAAGAAGAGGAGATATGAAGTGTGTGAGGTTGTAAGTCTTGAATTTCTCCCAACATAATGGTTTTATATGTTAGTTCCCCTATTGTTGTGATCGATAGAAAATTTGAACACTTTTTACACCTAGTTCACATTACACGATTTTCATGGGTTGAAAGGATTATGTGATTTATGGATTAGCTAGACTTTGATTTAAAGGTGTTGAGAAACCAAGCCGGGGTATTTTGTCCATCCTTGTCCATGGGAAAATAACGAAAGATATGGATTTATAAAAATCCTATCTAAATTAAAAGAAAAAGGAAAAGAAAGGATGAAATCGGGAATGATGGAAAAATGGTGGAAAATTCCGAAAAGGGCTACCTATTACCAACCGAGGGATGGTCTACCCGTAACCAAAGCTGGAAATGAGACGTAGTGTGAAAGCCGTCGGAAGGACGGTAAGGCAAATTCCTGTCATAGGCTTGTTGTTGCTCTATACACCTTGAGATCTAAAGTTTAGTTGATCTAAGAAGAAGATAATCCCAGAAACTCATGAGATGAACTTTCACTATGCACACTAGGTTGAAGTTGTTCGAGTTCTTCTATTATCAATCAATCAGCAGGAATTTCATGTAAACACTTATTATGCTTTGAGAGTTTAAGGTTTCAACTTCTATCACCTAATTTCTCCAAATTTTATACTTGTATGTCTTGGAATGGATAGAAACATGGTTTCTGAAGGAGAGTTGGTTTTTGGAGGTTTGAACTTATTCAAGCATGTTTTGCTCGGGACTAGCAAAAAGCTGGTTGGGGGGTGTGTTGAACCTCCAATTTATACATTTGCCAACCCATTACATCACATTATATGCAGGGTTTTCATGTTTAAAAGGCCCATCTAATGCATGTTTTGTGATTGTAGGAATGAGAGTGAACTTCACCTAATTGGAGACCAAAAGACCATGTTTAGGAGCCTTTGATGAAGGCCCAAGGTGGACCAAAGAAAGAAGAAAGCAAAGAGAGAGGAAGGAGAGAAGAAAAGAAAGAAGAAAAAAGGCAAAACTGGGTCCGACCGGTCAAGACCGGTCTGCCAAGAAGGCCCGACCAGTCAAGAATGGTCGGATGCACTCCCTGGACATCTGCAAGGCAGGTCTAGACCGTTCAAGACCGGTCGGCCAGCCTGTCCGACCGGTCAAGACCGGTCGGCCATGCAATTTTGCACTTCCAGATTTCAGGCAGCAAGCTATTCCCGTTTTGGGATTTTTGGAACAGTTTTCTGAAGCCATCTTGATGATATTTGGAAATCCAACACATCCATGTCGAAGAGGAGCTCGACGCTGAACTAACCCAAGTGGTTTCGTGTCGATCGGAGCTATGGATTGACCGTGGTGGCCAAAACAATACGAACTGTCCAGAAAGTTCCAGATTTCGCTGTTCAACTCTGGGCCGGTCCAGGTTACCCATCATTGATGATATGAAGAATCTACTTTGACCATCTTTTAGACCACATCCATATATGAATAACCACAATAGTTTCAGATCAAAAAAATGTGTGGTTTGATCGTACCGGTTGAAGAAAGATGGACCATCCAGAAAGATCCAACTGCGCAGAGTTTATAAAAGATCTAAGTGTTCTAATTTTCGGACCACATTCTGAGATTTTTTTGGACAATCTAATCCATCTATCATGTAGAGGAGGAAGTTTTCTACCAATGTTCAAAATTTGGGATCAATCCGACATCTGTACACTCCGGAGCGTTGAAAGCAAGATGACTGGTTCTGAAGGTACCCGAAGTGCGCGATTTTGAGAGACGGTCGGTGATATGATTGGTGGGCCCATTCAGAGGATAATCTTGGAAATCTAAATCATCTATGGGGAAGATCACATTACAAGGAAGCTATAAATCAAATTTGAAGGCAATCCGACCATTGGTTAAGCCGTACCAAGCGAAACAAATTCTGCTATGTTGCTGTACTATTGCTGCACTATAAAAGGAGGTGCTCTCTTCTATTCCAAGTCAAGTAAGGACGTGGGAAGCAAGGAGTTCAAGTCATAGGAGGCTTCCTAGCCTCCTCCAGCTAGTTTTTCTTCCTTTTCTTAGTTCCGGTTCTAGTTTTAATATGCTTTTCCTTAGCTAACCTCTTAGCTAGAGCTAGAGGTGAAATTTGTAGTTGGTTCTAATGCTTTAATTCTTTTATTTCAAGTACCATTTTCTTAATTTTGGATTTTGAAGTTCTAGTTTGAATAAAGTTTGGTTTTTTAGAAGTTTTGTAAGAGTTTGTGTGCTCCGGACATGAGCTCCTTGCAATTCTCTAAGATTACCATGATTGGGTTGTTTGAATTCGAATTGTAGTAACCCTTGAGCCTGCCATAGTCCATAGGCATGGCTGTTACTCCGAAGGCTACAAGTTCAAGTTCTATGTGCTCCATTAGAACTAGAAATCTGATTTCCAGATTTAAGTGGGACTGTTTGTACTTGAATGTTATATATTCCAATTAGATGAGAGATAGGACTTTGATTCTAATTGTGTTGTACTTGGATGAATAGATTGGCATTGGACTACTACAAGTGGATCCTTGATGCTCTAGTTCTTCTTATTTTCAGATTTTCCTATTTCATGTGAAAAACAACTTTCTTAAACTTCTTAGATTCTAGTTATTAGAGTACTTGGAATTGTTTACCTCTTTCCCTGTGGATCGACCTCGGTCTTACCGAGATTTATTACTACATCGCAGCCTTACACTTGAGGCGAGCGAACATGGATCGACCTCGGTCCTACCGAGTTTATTACTACATCGCAACCCTACACTTGGGGAAGCGAACATCCCACATACCACAGATTTTCAGAAAAAGTAGAACTTTGGTTGGAAGTTCCCACATGACGATCATAGTACTAGAGCGTACTCCAATTCCTCATATCATACAGGTCTGTTAACGTCAGATTTTGTAACAGGGTCCTCCGGTCGTTCACCTTCTCTCCAATAGAAACTCCCTCCGCCGGACCTGAAAGAAGACAGAAAGCAACTAAGGGTGGCCGGCGTCCAGCCGTTAGCCCTCCGATGCTTAAGTCAGATAAGGCAAGAAGGAGAATAGCCAAGCAGCCGAGGCTAGGGGTTGAAGATTGTGTACCTGTATCTTAATGGAGTCTTCTCCTTATATAGATCTGAAATGATCCAATCTGTTACGTAAGATATTGAGATCCCGCTGATTTCGTGGGATAAGATTCTTATCCTCAGATAGAAGGGAGATCTAATCCAATGACTCATCCGATAGTTTCGTTCCTTGATAGTGATCCCTTGAGACTCGGAATCACTGAAGAAGATAAGCCCAAAATCGGCCTATACGGGCTGCTGGTACTGAGGGCTAAGGGATGTCACCACAGAAAAAGTTGTTCGCAAGTTGGAAGATGGTCGCGAGTCCAAGTGCTAGCTCATTCAGATGTAACACCTTTCAGCGACTTGTGAGAAGGTCTGCTCGCAGGAAAAACACAACTTCTCTCGCCTTCCAGTATTTGACTATCGACCACAACTTCTCGAAGCTTTGGTAGTCGAGCATCGTTTTTCCTAATATGCGAGCTGCGAACAGACGTTCTCGATAGTCGGATAAAGGTGCTCGCGGGATCGGAGTATCTTCAGAATATGCGAGTCGCTAACAGATGTTCTCGATAGTCGGATAAAGGTGCTCGCGGGATCGGAGTATCATTAGAATATAATAAGAAGCCTCCAGCAGATGATCTCCGCTATTTTTTACTATAACAGATGCCCCCCAAGTCCTTACCGCCAGGAATTCTAAGGGAAGGACTTAATTCACTATCACACGTAACCGCCTGCTGCCTTTATCGAGAATGAAACCGTACATGATTAGGCTAGAATTAATGAGCATCAGCTTTTCGTAGCCTTTCCGCAGTCAGGAAGTGAAGAGACGCTCGCCACGTGTCCGGAGAGTTAATGGGCGTGCCTGCTTGACTGCCGCGCCGAAGGAGGGGCTGACACGTATCACCAGATGCGGCGGAATGATTGCCTATAAATATACGGAGTCTGCCATTTCTCTGGTTTTCTACAGAAGTTTTTCGAACGAAAGAATTCTCCCGTCATCTTCCTCTCCTACTCCTTCCTCCGGTGTTCCTTTTCCTTCCTTTCTTCTTTGTGGGTATATTCCTTTTCTTCTTTCTTTTTAACCATCTTATGGCTGAGGACTCTGACGAGACCACCGTCCCACTGGGAGATGCTACACCGGAATCCTCTGCTTCTAGTAATGCGAGGGTTCCGGCAGGCAGATACACGACAGCCGGATATCCTTCTATTTTATTGAGAGGACCGGCTGGTTGAGTTAAGGGAGAGGTATCTGATCCCTGACTCTATCACTCTCCGATTGCCCGGAGATGGGGAGACACCAGATTCTCCGCCCCCAGGGTGTGTGGCTTTCTATGAGTACCAGCTCATCCTGGGGGTACGCCTTCCTCTCCATCCTTTCGTTCAGGATGTTCTCCGATGCTATAAGATTGCCCCCGGGCAACTTATTGTGAACGGGTGGAGGGTGGTTCTGAGCTCCTTCGTCCTCTGGGCTCAGGCCGGCAACGGGGAGCTCACAGCTGAGGAGTTCCTCCGTATGTTTCGCTTGAAGAAGGCGCCCTCCAGCGAAGGCTGGTACTACCTGTGTTACTGGCACCGGGATAACTTCGTGTTGGGGAAGCCCTCCTCGAACTATCCCGGCTGGAGGAAACGGTGGTTCTATGATTCCGGGAATTGGGAGTCTGCCTCCTCCAGGGGTTCAAGAGTGACCCGTTTTTTCTGTGAAGGTAGGCACAATCCCACATTGTGCTGTTTCTCCAGTTAAAATTCTAGGGTTTATATATATTCTGACCGCTACTTGTGCTCGCAGGTATCCCGGCCCTGAACAAGCCAAACTTGAAGGGAGGGATTAACGAGAAGATAGTAAAAGTATACAAGGTGCCTGTTGGTGATAGGCACATCGAAGCCTGCTTGTCCTGCTCGCGACTCGCGGCAGCGGGATTGATATCCGGCGAAGAAGTCACGATGACAAAAGCTGGAGAAAAGAGGGGTTTGTTGCCTCGACTAAAGGGCACAAACTCGAAAAGGCAGAAGAAGTCTACCGGACCTACTCAACCATCCGCCCGCAAGGGTGGCGACCAACCTGCTCTTCTCGTGAGCACGGTGGGGGCACCAGCAGTGCCCAATGTCCCCTCACTGGTGGTCGCACCTGGTCCACCAGTGATTAATATTACCGACAACTCCCCTGATGGGGTAGGATCCAGCTGCCCCCCAGCTGATGAGGCTCGCGAGCAAACAGAACCTCGCGAGTTGGTTCCTGCTGGCGAGATGACCCCTGCTAGCGAGCAAGGACCTGCTAGCGAGTCGGTGGCCCCACCTGTCGCGAGCACGACTGGGTTGGTCGTCGCCCAGCCATCTGGAGGTGGAACATTCTCTATTCCTCGCCACCTCCATCCAATTTGTAGATTTTTGTTCGACAACGTTTCCCCCCAAACTTTTGGCTCTCTTCCCGAGCCAAGCCCTGAGAACCTCTTCCTTGAGGCGGGGGTAAGGATGGTTCAGGTAAGACCTCGGAGATTTTGTTTGACTTCCTTATTTTTGAACTCTCAAGTATTTTTTCTCACGTTTTCTTTTTCATTTTGCAGGGCCTAGACCTCATCTTGCGGACGAAGCGAGATATCGTCGCCGCTCGTCGCGTGATCGATGAGGCAGAAGGAAAGAGGATCGCCTTGGAGAAGGCGGTTCAGGGACGGGATCAACTCCTCAAGGCCCGTGAGGCAGTGATCTCGAAGAGAGATGAGGAGAAGAAGATCCTCATCGAGAAAGTCCAAGTCCTGACCGATAGGTATCAGGTTTTGGACTCTAACTTCGCGAAGCTCGCGGGGTTGAAGGAGAAAGCGGAGAGAGAGAGGGAGATCTTTCTTCAAGACAAGATCTCGCTGGAGGAGCGGCTTGCGGAGGCCAAGTCGCAGCTTAAGGAAGTCAGCGAAAATTTGGAGAAGGAGCGCTCCAATCTCGCACAGCTCAAGGATGACTCGATCCATTGGGACGAGGAGAGAGTCACCTTGGTAAAAATGCTCTCGGAGGAAGGGCCTCGGGCAATTTCCGAGTTCCGGAACTCGCAGCTATATGACGATGAAAGATATGAGTCATATGATGCTGGTCGCGACTTTGCGCTAAGAGTAGTGCAACGAATGTCCCCATCTTTTGATATGGGGGAATTTGGACGAGTTGCGGCCATCATAGCTGCAGAGGAGCAAGCTGCTGCTGAGAATGAGGTGACCGAAGCCACGCAGGCTGGAGGGGCTCCAGAAATGGGCCCTGAAGTCGAGAGCACGGCTCCTCCCCCGAGAGATTGATGTTCTTTTTTGTTTTTCTTTCTCCTGTACTCACGAGCAGACATTTGTAAACAATTGACATATTAATGAAAAGATATTTTTGGGAATGTTCTTGTTCTTGTTTACCTTCTCTTTTTCCCTTCATGCAATGAATGCCTTCTCGTTTCAATGAGTTATGCTCAACCCGGGGGGTCGTAGTGACCCTGCCTTCGTGGAGATAGACTGATCTATCGATTGAGGAATGAGTTGTGCTCAATCCGGGGGGTCGTACTGACCATTCCCTCATAGAGATAGACTGATCTATCGATTGAGAAATGAATTGTGCTCAATCCGGGGGGTCGTACTGACCATTCCCTCGTGGAGATAGACTGATCTATCGATTGAGCCTCCGAGTTTACCAAAGGTAGAAGAATGGTCGAGAGTACAAACGTGCTCTCCTTCAATGTTATTTTTTATCCATAAAATGGAAATGCGACCACCCAAGGTGAATTTATCCCTACTAAAGGTAGGCAATTGGCCAAGAGATTATATGTATTCTCTTCAGGGCTGTTCAGGTCCAAATAAATGGAGTAGCGACCAAAAGATATCTTTGAATTTTTATTCATAAAATGTCGTTGTGAACTACATCGAATCTAGGGGAAGTATTGCAGCAAATGCTCCACGTGCCAAGGGCGACGTACGGGTTTTCCCTGCATGTCTTCAAGGTAATAAGTACCGGGTCGCACAATCTTAATAACTCGATACGGACCTTCCCAATTTGGATCCAGCGAACGAGCAGGAACTCCGAGTTTTTGCTTCAGGACCAAATCTCAGAGCTGGAAGGATCTAGGCCGAACCTTAGCATTTCGATAACGAGCAATACATTGTTGATATGCGGCCGCTCGTACTTGGGAGGTATTTCTTCGTTCTTCTAAGAGATCGAGATGAAGTCGAAGATCTTCCTGATCACCCGCGGGGTCATACTGCTCGATCCGATACGAGGGCACTTGAATTTCCACCGGTACTACTGCATCGACGCCAAATGCTAAGGAGAAAGGGGTTTCGCCTGTTGATGTTCGAGCCGTGGTTCTATATGCCCATAGTACTTCTGGCAGAAGTTCCGGCCACATACCTTTACATTCACCTAGCTTGGTCTTTAAGTGGTGCTTGATAATTTTATTCACAGCCTCAACTTGCCCATTTGCCTGGGGATGATATGGAGAGGTGTGGAGGTTACGTATCTTCCATTTTTCACAAAATTCATCAAAGGCTGTGTTGTCGAACAGCGTTCCACTGTCGGTAATTATAGTGTGAGGGAGTCCGAAACGGCATACGATATTTCTCCATATGAACTTAGTAGTTTGTTTCTCAGTAATCTTAGCTAATGGTTCTGCTTCGGCCCATTTGGTGAAGTAATCGACCCCCACAATTGCGAACCTATTTTGTCCTTTTCCAGTAGGCAAGGGCCCGATGATATCGACTCCCCATTGCGCGAAAGGCCAAGGACTATCTACTGGAGTCATTCGCTCGGATGGTACATGGGGTATAGGAGAGTATCGCTGGCACTTGTCACATTTTTTAGAGAATGCAATTGTATCTGCTTTCATAGTAGGCCAATAATATCCTTGCCTCATCGCCTTATATGCTAGGGATCGCCCCCTGGGGTGGTTACCACATGCCCCCTGGTGTATTTCATCTAGAACACGAAGTGCTTCTTCTGGATGAAGACACCTTAAATAAGGCAAGGAAAAACTTTTGCGTAACAATATTCCGTCTTGTAAGGTATACCTGGCGGCTCAATGACGAATTTGTCTTGCAACTTTCTTGTCGTCTGGAAGGTATCCGTCTCTGAGATACAAGATAATGGGGTCCATCCAACATGGAGATGATTGTACTGATATTACTTGCTCGAGAGTTGCTTGGTCGATACTCGGGTTCTGAAGATGCTCGATGGGGATTGAATGTGATAACTCAGATTCTGGTGCAGAGGCGAGCTTTGCCAAGGAATCTGCGAGTTGGTTCTTCTCGCGAGGAATATGAATTATTTCATAAGTCTTCAGTTTTGCGAGCAGGATGAGGACACGAGATTTGTATAAGGCCATCCTTTCTTCTTTGGCCTTGAATTCACCGAGAACTTGGTTGACAATGAGCTGGGAGTCGCTATGAATTAGCAGATTTTGGATTGAAAGAACAATGGCTAGTTCGAGGCCAACGATCAAGGCCTCATACTCTGCTTCATTATTTGAGATGCGAGTATCAAAACGTAAAGCGTATTGGAAATGCGATCCGTCTGGGGCGACTAGGATTAGGCCTGCTCCGCTACCAGTGGCTCGTGACGACCCGTCCACGAATAGGGACCAGGAAGGCTGGTCGCTGGTCGTGGAATTGTCATCGAAAGAGGAATATGTGAATTCGGCGATAAAGTTAGCCACGACCTGGTCCTTGACAGCGGGCCTGGGGCAGTACGAGATATCTTGCTCGCTGAGCTCGACCGCCCATTTAGTTAATCGTCCGGAAGTCTCAGGTTTTTGAAAGACTTGTCGTAACGGATGATTCGTTGGTACGAGAATAGCGTGGGCTTGAAAATATGGTCACAGTTTTCGTGCTACCGTGACCAAGGCCAGGGCCAGTTTCTCCATATCAGAATAACGGGTTTCAGCATCTACCATTGCCCGACTAATATAATAAACGGGCCTTTGCATCCCGGAGTCTTCTCGTATTAAAGCGGCGCTAACGGCCGTGGAAGACACAGATAAATAAAGGATGAGTTGCTCGTGCGCTACAGGTTTAGATAAAACAGGGGGCGTGCTCAAATACTGCTTCAATTGTTGAAAAGCTTCTTCACATTGTGATGTCCACTCCCAATTAGATTTTGCTGTAGCACGGAGGAGCTTGAAGAAGGGTAAGCATTTGTCAGATGCTCGTGAGATGAATCTATTCAACGATGCGATGCGACCAGCCAGACGCTGGACGTCTTTAAGAGTGGTAGGGGATTTCATTTCTATCAATGCTTTTATTTTTTCAGGATTTGCCTCAATTCCACGCTGGCCGACCATGAACCCAAGAAATTTTCCTGCAGACACTCCGAATGCACATTTTTCTGGGTTCAGCTTCATTTGATATCTCCTCATTAGGTCGAAGGCTTCTCGAAGATCAGAAAGATGATCATCTTCTATGATGCTTTTTACGAGCATGTCGTCAACATAAACTTCCATATTCCTGCCGATTTGAGCAGCGAATATTTTGTTGACGAGACGTTGATAGGTGGCCCCTGCATTTTTAAGACCGAACGGCATAACTTGGTAGCAATATAATCCCCGGTCTGTGATGAAGGCGGTATGTTGGCTATCAGGTGGATGCATCATGATTTGGTTGTAACCAGAATAAGCATCCATAAAGCTAAGCAGGGCATGCCCAGCTGTTGAATCGACCAGCTGGTCTATCCGCGGCGTCGGAAAACTATCTTTGGGGCATGCTTTGTTCAAATCTGAATAGTCGATGCACATTCTCCATTTGCCATTAGCTTTTCGGACGAGAACTACATTCGCGACCCACTCCGGGTAGTCAACTTCTTTTATGAAATTGACCGTAAGAAGCTTTTCGACTTCAACTTTGATTGCCATTTGCCTTTCTGCAGTGAAGGCACGTCGACGCTAGTGTACGGGTTTACGCTTTGGATCGATATTCAACCGATGTGCGATAATGTTGGGGTCGATGCCTGTCATATCTTTGTGAGACCAAGCGAACAGGTCTTGATATTCGGTGAGGAGGCGGATCAGCTCATCCCGGACGGCTCCCTTCAAAGAGGATCCCATGCGGATAACTCTTGATGAATCATCTTTAGCTAAGTGAACCGCCACTGTATCTTCCCCAGGAGTTCCAGATTGAAGGGCACTCTCTCTCGGGTCTAGGGAGTTGTCAGTCGAAGAGTTAGGTGAATCTTGTGCTATCGTCATGACAGGTGCTGCTGGGACTTTCTTTCGGTCTTGTAGGGCTATCTCGTAACAAGACCGAGCCTCCTTTTGATTTCCTCGCACAACCCCAACGCCATTTGGAGTAGGGAACTTGATACACAAATAGGAAGGGTGTAAGGCTGCCCCAACCTTATTAAGCGATGGCCGCCCCAAAATGGGATTATATGCTGATTTTCAATCCACCACGAGGAAGTTTGTGAAGACGGTAGTCTTCGCTGGACTTTCTCCAAAAGTAACCGGAAGATCAATGCTTCCTTCAGGTATTACCACCTCACCTCCGAAGCCGATAAGAGGGGTTGAAACTGGCTTGAGTAGGCTTCTGGCAAGTGCCATTTTGTTAAAAGCCTCCAGATACAAAATATCGACTGAGCTACCTGTATCCACCATAATTCGATGAGTCAGATAATTTGATACCTTTAATGTGACTACGATGGAGTCCTCGTGAGGGAAGTGGATTCCCGCTGCATCTTCGAGGGAGAAGGAAATTGGAGGATGGGTGGCCTTTGACGCACTGGGTGCCTGTTCCAGCCAATAAATATGCTGGGGTTCTTTAGACGCCTTCCGAGCGTACGCTCTCCTTGAAAGCTTGAGAGTCGGCCCCGCAAGCTGGTCCTCCGACGATGGTGCGGATTTCTCTAGGAGGCTCAGCATCCTCTTGGGCAGTTTGATGATGAGACGGTTCCTTTTGGCGTGGTGAGGCTTTCGCCCCTTCTGGTGATCGATTTTTACGAGCGACATAATCCTGGAGATGGTCCTTTCGAATAAGGGCTTCAATATGATCTCGTAGAGAGATGCAGTCCTGGGTTCTATGCCCGTGATCTTTGTGGAAATAACAGAACTTGCTCTTGTCTCTCTTCTTGGGATCAGATTTGATCTTTGCAGGCCACTTTACATATGGTTTATGTTTAATCTCCATTAAAACCTTTTCATGAGACCGATTGAGAGGAGTGTAGTTATGATATTTACCAGAATAAGGCTTCTTGGGAGAACGGTCGCGTTGATCACGACGATATTTTTTGTCTGCAGAAGAGGTTCCCTCTGGCTTGCGTTTCTTGCCCTGTACTCCATGGCGTGTCAATGCGACTTCTTCTGCATTGATATATTTCTGAGCTTTGGCTTGGAATTCTGCCATAGTTTTCGGAGGGCTCTTATCTAAGGCAAACCTGAATTTCTCGCTCGTTATTCCGACTATGAGGGCTGTGAGACCTTTTTCTTCAGTATAACCCTCAGTTTGGACGGCTTCAGCAGTGAACCGTACTGTGAACTCCTTTATTGTCTCCCCATGCTGCTGTTTCAAATCCATTAGATGGGAGGCTGGCTTCTTAATGCGAATGCTTCCCATGAATTGAGAAAGGAATAATTTCGATAACTGTGAAAAGGAGCTGATGGAACGAGGTTTTAGTCCTCGGAACCACGTACGAGCTGCTTCCTTCAGTGTCAGGGAAAAAGCCCTACACATGATTTCTGAGCCATGTCCCTCCAACTCCATAAGAGACCTATATATTTCCAGGTGTTCAAGGGGGTCGCCAATACCTGTGTATGGGGTGATAACAGGCGTTCGATATTTTCTAGGTAACGGTGCCTCCATAACCTCGCTGGTGAAGGGGGACTCGGATTGATGTATCGCCGCCATGACGGCAGATGATCGATTTACCTGGTATCGCTGCTCTATAACGTCAAAACGATCATGGATTCTTTTGAGATCTCCTTCCCATGGTAAGGTATAGCCTGATGTTTCGACGGTGGAGTCCTGAGGTTGAGGTTGGCGAGACGCACTAGAATGTATGGAATGTGGAGGCAGCACAGGGGGGTGGTTGCTGAGTGGTGTTCGGTTTGGCGGAGGATGATTTGGTTGAACCCGTGGTTCGTCCACAGAATGTCTGGAAGCCACCGGAATGGGTTGCGGTGGTAACCCCTCAGATGGTTGTCTCTGCGGTTCGGGGAAATGCTGATCAAGCCGATTTGACAGGGCCTGAACTCCAGCATTTAAAGTTAGAAGAGTATTTTTGAGGAAACGCAGAACGGCGTCTTGATTTCCAGAGGCCTCCAATAATGGGTTTGCTGACGGCATATTTGGGGCTCCTTGAGGAATATTCGTCGAAGTGGGTAAAGGGACAGGTACGGATTCCGTCTCATCGGGCAAAGGTGGTGCCTGCCTTGAAGTCGAAGGATGAACAGCCTTTTTAGGAGGCATATTAGAAAGATTTTGATCAATGGTTAGAACGATTGACTTTGACGATCAAGTCGTTCCCACAGACGGCACCAAACTGTTAACGTCAGATTTTGTAACAGGGTCCTCCGGTCGTTCACCTTCTCTCCAATAGAGATTCCCTCCGCCGGACCTGAAAGAAGACAGAAAGCAACTAAGGGTGGCCGGCGTCCAGCCGTTAGCCCTCCGATGCTTAAGTCAGATAAGGCAAGAAGGAGAATAGCCAAGCAGCCGAGGCTAGGGGTTGAAGATTGTGTACCTGTATCTTAATGGAGTCTTCTCCTTATATAGATCTGAAATGATCCAATCTGTTATGTAAGATATTGAGATCCCGCTGATTTCGTGGGATAAGATTCTTATCCTCAAATAGAAGGGAGATCTAATCCAATGACTCATCCGATAGTTTCATTCCTTGATAGTGATCCCTTGAGACTCGGAATCATTGAAGAAGATAAGCCCAAAATCGGCCTATACGGGCTGCTGGTACTAAGGGCTAAGGGATGTCACCACAGAAAAAGCTATTCGCAAGTTGGAAGATGGTCGCGAGTCCAAGTGCTAGCTCATTCAGATGTAACACCTTTCAGCGACTTGTGAGAAGGCCTGCTCGCAGGAAAAACACAACTTCTCTCGCCTTCCAGTATTTGACTATCGACCACAACTTCTCGAAGCTTTGGTAGTCGAGCATCGTTTTTCCTAATATGCGAGCTGCGAACAAACGTTCTCGATAGTCGGATAAAGGTGCTCGCGGGATCGGAGTATCTTCAGAATATGCGAGTTGCTAACAGACGTTCTCGATAGTCGGATAAAGGTGCTCGCGGGATCGGAGTATCATTAGAATATATAATAAGAAGCCTCCAGCAGATGATCTCCGATATTTTTGACTATAACAAGGTCTAACTAACACAAAGCCATTAAGAACTCAAGTAATTCTTCCAAACATCCATGAGTCATCATAAGACTAAGAAAAACTACTTAAGTACTTAAATTAAACTTCAAACCATTGTTCATAAACATGAAAACCAATATTAAAACCAACTTAAACGAATTGAAACATCTTAGATTCACTACAAGCTTCACCTCTTAGCCCTAGCTAAGAGGTTTAGCCTTCATGATTCAAGGAAACATGAAACAACTAAGAAAAAGCATAAAAATAGCAACAAACTAGAAGGAGTTGTGGAACTCCGAAATCCACTTCTGTCTCCTCCCACCTTGCTCAAACCCTTCTCCAATACCCTAGGAACGATCCCTAGGTGTCTTTTTATAGTGAGGAGGTTCCGCAGCATCATAATCTTCCAGAAATTGCGTAAGAGTACGCAGTGCGCAGAGAATTTCGGGACTTGTAGAACACGTCTCATTACGCAAACGACAGGTCGCACAACTAGTCTGAGCTACTAGATGACCAGTCGCACGACCGGTCTCAAAAACGTAAAAAGTGTCTAGAGAGTTCTGGGATTTTTCACCCCAGAAAGTTAATTCAAGGACCGGTCGCACGACCGGTCGCAGCCGTGGACGACCGGTCGTGAACAGTCCAGAGAGTTGTGGCCTCTGGGTCCCCTCTGTTGAGTGATCGGACCGGTCGAACGATCGGTCCTTGACCTTGGACGACTGGTCGTGGGTACCTTCTTCTGCTTTCTTTCTTCCTTTCTCTGACTTCTTTCTTTCATCTTTTGACCCTTGGTCCTTTGATCTTCTTCGCTTCTAACTGGCATCTTTAAGTCTTCAATTGATGCTTCCTCTCTCTCATCCCTACAATCACAAATTCATGCATTAGTTTAGTCTATAAACCATAAAAACAAGCATAATGAGTGATGAATTGGGGTTAGAATATGCACAATTAAGAACTTCACACACCCCCCAACCAGCATTTTGCTAGTCCCGAGCAAAACATGCTTGAAACCAATTTCATTCTCCAAACCCAACTCTCTTTTAGAGACCATTCTTCTATACATCCCAAGACACACAAGTATAAGAGTTCGAGAAATTAGGTGATAGAGGTTGAAACCGTAAACTCTCAAAACATAATAAATATCCCGCTGATTATTTGATAAATAGAAGAACTTGAACAATTTCAACCTAGTGTGCATAGTGACAAATCATCTCATGAGTTTCCAGGATTATCTTCTTCATAGGTTAACTAAGCTATAGATTTCAAGGTATATAGAGCAACATCAAGCCAATGACAGGAATTTGCCTTACCGTCCTTCCGACGACTTTCACACTACGTCCCATTTTTGGCTTTGGTTACGGGTAGACCATCCCCCGGTTGGTAGTAGGTAGCCCTAATCAGAATTTTCTACCATTTTCCCATCATTCCCAATTTCATCCTTCCTTTTCCTTTTTTCTTTTAAATTAGATAGGATTTTTAAAAATCCATATCTTCCAATATTTTCCCATGGACAAGGATGGACAAAGTACCCTAGCTTGGTTTCTCAACACCTTAAATCAAAGTCTAACTAATCCACAAATCACATAATCCCTTCAACCCATGAAAATCGTGTAGTGTGAACTAGGTGTAAGAGTGTTCAAATTTTTCTATCAATCACAAAAAATAGGGGAATTCACATATAAAACCATTATGTTGAGAGAAGTTTAAGACTTACAACATCATACACTTCATATCTCCTCTTCTTATGCTCATATCATCTCGCATGCATAGAAACAAAGTTTTTCAAAAGAGTTTTGAATTTTAGAAAAATCAAAAAATTTCTACATAATTGCTCGAAATGTTACAAAACGCTGGATTCATCCAAGTGATCCTACACCCCCCCAACCAATTCTTGCATTGTCCTCAATGTAAAAGATGTGCAATGAGCAAAACATGAGAGCAATTTGAAAATAAAAGGGAGTGAGGAATGATAGTACTAGAGAGAGTGAGAAGTGGAATGCTTCCTCCTTCTAACAAACCTATGAAAAAAAATAAAACAAAAGCAACCAACTCCTAATCCTAACTACTCTATACCTTCATTAGACTAGGAGATCAATCATCCTGATACACAGGATCAGTCAGAGGTATGGACATACCTTCTGAAGGAAACTTCTCAAAGAACAGCTTTAATCCCTGATCATTCGCCTTAAAAATGTTGCCGTTCCTTGGATTTAACAACTCGACGGTCCCATATGGGTAGATAGTTTGCACAATGTAGGGAACGGTCCATCGAGATTTCAATTTTCCCGGAAATAAATGGAGGTGAGAATTATACAAAAGGACTTTTTGATTGATCGTGAATGTCTTACGAAGAATGTTCTTATCATGGAATATCTTCGTCTTGTCCTTGTAAATTCTTGCATTCTCATAAGCTTCGTTCCAGATTTCTGCAAGTTCATTCAATTGAAGTTTGCACAACGAACTCACCTTGTCAGAATCAAAATTCATCTTTTTAATTGCCCAATATGCCCTATGTTTCAATTCCACAGGTAAGTGACAGGCCTTCCCATAGACAAGTCTATAGGGAGACATTCCAATAAGGGTTTTAAAAGCAGTACGGTAGGCCCAAAGCGCATCGGTAAGTCGAAGCGACCAATCCTTGTGATCGGGGTTCACCGTTTTCTCCAAAATGTGTTTAATCTCCCTATTGGATATCTCAGCTTGTCCACTAGTTTGCGGGTGATAGGGAGTCCTCACTTTGTGTGTTACGCCATATTTCTTCATTAAGGTTTCAAATGGGCGATTACAAAAGTGAGACCCTCCATCACTGATGATGACTCGAGGTGTACCAAACCGGGAAAGAATATTCTCTTTTAAGAAGCAAATGACCGTTTTATGATCATTATTCCAGCAAGGGATAGCCTTGACCCATTTGGATACATAGTCAACGGCAAGCAAGATGTATGCGTTTCCAAAAGAAGAAGGGAATGGACCCATGAAATCGATGCCCCAACAATAAAAAATTTTGATTATTAAGATGGGATTGAGTGGCATCATATTTCTACGGGAGATTCCTCCCAATTTCTGACAAGGTTCACATGTTTTGCAAAACTCATGTGTCTTTGAACATAGTGGTCCAATAAAACCCACATTGCAAAATTTTTGCTGTGGTCTTTTTAGCCAAAAAGTGGCCACCACATGCCTGAGAATGACAGAAGGAGATGATACTTTGTTGTTCATCATCTAGCACACATCCCCTTATGATTTGATCGGGATAATACTTGAATAAGTATGGGTCGTCCCATAGGAATTTTCGCACCTCAGTGAAGAATTTATCCTTATCTTGCTTTTTCTAATGTGTAGGAATTGTACCTATAGCAAGATAGTTAGCAATGTCCGCATACCATGGTAATTGGGAAACAGCAAAAAGTTGTTCATCAGGGAACATGTCATTGATCGCGGTCGTTTCAGGGGAATCGGTGAGAACAAGTCGAGAGAGATGGTCATCCACTACATTTTCTACTCCTTTCTTATCATGTATCTCTATGTCAAATTCCTGGAGTAGAAGGATCCATCTTAACAACCGTGGTTTAGCATCCTTCTTAGAGAGAAGGTACTTAAGTGCGGCATGGTCAGTGAATATGATGATCTTAGATCTAATCAAGTAGGACCTAAACTTGTCCAAGGCAAAAACTACGGCTAAAAGTTCTTTTTCTGTAGTAGTGTAGTTTGTTTGGGCTGAGTTTAAGGTTCTACTTGCATAGTAGATGACACAAGGCTTCTTCTCTTTTCTTTGACCTAACACGGCCCCAATAGCATAGTCACTTGCATCGCACATAATTTCAAAAGGAAGGCTCCAATCAGGTGGTTGCATTATGGGAGCACATGTCAACATACATTTAAGTGTGGTAAAGGCCTTTTGACATTCTTCATTCCATTCGAATGAGTTTTCCTTTTGAAGTAGGTTACATAAAGGATGAGAGAGTGAACTGAAGTCCTTTATGAACCTTCTATAAAATCCTGCGTGTCCCAAAAAGGACCACACATCTCGTATGCTCTTGGATGGTGGAAGGTTAGAGATAAGATCGATTTTCGCTTTGTCCACCTCGATTCCATTTTGTGAAACTATGTGACCAAGTACAATTCCCTTTTGAACCATAAAGTGACACTTTTCCCAATTCAGCACAAGGTTCTTCTCTTCACATCTTTTCAGCACAGATTTTAAGTGCACAAGGCACTCATCAAAGCTACAACCAAATACTGAGAAGTCATCCATGAAGACTTCGAGAATTGTCCCCACCATATCAGAAAAGATACTCATCATACAACGCTGAAAGGTGGCAGGGGCATTACATAGACCAAACGGCATCCGTCGATAGGCAAAGGTGCCGAATGGACATGTGAATGTAGTCTTTTCTTGGTCTTCACGGGCAATCTCTATTTGGTTGTACCCTGAATAGCCATCAAGGAAGAAAAAATGGGAATGACCCGCCAACCTTTCTAAAATTTGATCAACAAACGGTAGGGGGAAGTGGTCTTTCCTCGTGATAGTGTTTAGCTTCCTGTAGTCAATGCACATTCTCCAACCGATGGTGACTCTGGTTGGCACGAGTTCATTATTAGCATTGGCTATGATGGTTATTCCTGATTTCTTAGGCACCACTTGAGTTGGGCTCACCCATTGGCTATCGGATATTGGGTAAATAATACCCACATCCAATAGTTTCATCACTTCGGCCTTAACCACATCCTTCATGTTTGGATTGAGTCGTCTTTGTGGTTGCCTCGATGTCTTCGCATTCTCCTCAAGGTGTATGCGATGAGTACAAATCAGTGGGTCTATGCCTTTGAGATCCGCAATCGACCACCCAATGTCACTCTTGTGCTCAATAGAGTGGCCATTAGCCTACTCTCTTGTTCCTCATCCAAGTGGGAAGAAATCACCACCGGATATGTCTCATCTCGACCTAAATAGACATATTTCAGCTCACTTGGTAATGGTTTTAGGTCGAGTGTTGGTGCCTTGATATTGGATGGGAGGGCTTTGTTCTCGTTTACGGGCAAAGGCTCAAATAGGGCCCTCCATCTTTTGTTATCAAGCACCGGCATCACATCTAAAATGGCATCCATCTCTCGTATTGTGTCATCATTTATCTCATGAGAGTGGGCCACACATGCCTCCAAAGGGTCGGAATATAATGTTGAGGGGAAAGTTTCCTCCACGAATGATTCAATCAAGTTTATCTCGTGGATTTCCTCATCAACCTCCCGTGGTTGTTTGCATAAATCAAATATATTAAGCTCAAGAGTCATATTTCCAAAGGACATTTGTACAAGTCCATTTCTACAATTGATAATTGCATTGGAAGTAGCTAGAAAAGGGCGGCCAAGTGTGACGGGAATTTGAGCATCGGTACCTATCACGGGATGTGTATCTAAGACAATAAAGTCTACTGGGTAGTAGAATTTATCAACTTGGACTAGAACATCCTCAATCATTCCTCTCGGTATACGAATGGATCTATCAGCAAGTTGGAGTATGGTTTTCGTGGGTTTCAATTCACCTAACCCAAGTTGTTCGTAAACTGAGTATGGAATGAGGTTCACACTAGCCCCCAAGTCGAGTAAGGCTTGTTTAATCCGGTAATCTCCTATGATGCATGAGATGGTTGGACTACCCGAATCCTTGTATTTTTGGGGCACTTCTTGTTTGATGATAGCGCTCAAATTCTCAGTCAAAAGTACTTTGTTGTGAACATTGTGTTTCCTTTTGACTGTGCACAATTCCTTTAGAAATTTGGCATAGGATGGTATTTGCTTTATGGCACCTAACAACAGAATGTTAATCTTCACCTGCTTGAAAACCTCTAATATTTCCAGATTTTTGTTTAAAGGTTTGGGTGAAATCAACCTTTGGGGAAACAGAGCGACCGGCTTATATTGTCGTTCCGGTTCTTTCTCTTGTGGAGTGTTGTTTAAGTTATCATCCTCTTTGAAAATTTTCGGATCCTTAGGCTTTGGGGCCTTCACCGGATTAGATTTATCAACTATTTTCTCACTTCTCAAAGTGGTGATAGCTTGATCATGCTCCGTATGTTGGGAGGATGAGCCTGTGTCTTGTATCTCAAATTGGGTTCTTGAGTTAGGAAGAGGTTGGGCAGGAAGTGTGCCTTTCTCCCTAACACTGAGGTGAGATTCAACTCTAGCCATTGAGGTTTTCAATTCACTGATGGCTTGAGTTGAATTTTGATTGAATTTCAGTTGCTCTTGCATGAACCCATCTATTTTCAGAGAATTAGTCTTGTTATACTCAGCTTGAACCGATACAAATGCACCCAACATCTCCTCTAGCGTAACTTTTGGTGTAATGACTAGAGATGGACCTAGTATAGGTTGAGCTTGAGGGGTATTGGTTGCATTCACAGTGGGTCCATTCCTCCAACTGAAGTTGGGATGGTTCTTCCAATTAGCATTAAACGTGTTTGAGTTTGGAGCACCAAATTGCCATTGATAACTGTTTATGGCATTTGATTGTTCTTGTAAGATGTCCTGAACCGCTGAAATTGTGGGACAATCTTGTGTTGCATATTCATTTTCGGCACAAATTCCACAAACAGTTTCAACGTCATTAGAGTTAATTGTCTCTCCTTTCCTTAATTCCATGGCCTCAACTTTTCTTGTGAGGCTAGCCACCCGTGCACTTATGCTATCTTCTTCTGATAAGACATAAATTCCTCCTTTTTCTTTTTGTTGGCCAGTCTTTGAATTTGCTGGTTTAGTTGTATCCCAAGACTGTGCATTCTCAGCTACTTCCTCCAAATAGTCTCATGCTTCATCGGCTTCCTTGTTCATGAACTCCCCATTACACATCATCTATACAAATTGGCGCATGGGTGAAGTTAGTCCGTCATAGAAAAAGCTTATAACCCGCCAAATTTCATAGCCATGATGTGGGCATGCATTTAACAAGTCCTTAAACCTCTCCCAACATTGGAAGAAGGTCTTATCTTCCTTTTGGGCAAAGTTCATGATAAGGCACCTCAACATGTTCGTTTGGTGAGTAGGGAAGAATTTTTTTATGAATTCCCTATGCATATCAGTCCATGCACCAATTGATCTTGGCCTTAATGCATGAAGCCAACCTTTAGCTTTATCTTTAAGGGTAAAAGGAAATAATTTAAGTCTTACCACATCGTCAGCAACATTCACAAAGTGCATGGTGATTATTACCTCATCAAACTCCTTAAGGTGTTGATAGGCACTTTCACTGTCTAGTCCATGGAATTTTGGGAGGAGTTGGATCACTCCCGGTTTCAAATCTACATTCCCTGCATTTTGTGGAAAGATTATGCATGAGGGAGTGCTCGCTCTTGCTGGTTGCAAGTAATCACGTAATGTTCTTGGTCGGGGAACATTCTCAACCACATTCTCTCCTATTTCGGTTTGGTTTTGGCCCAGATTTGGATTGGCCATCAATTAGGTTGATTTGCAGCCATATTTTCAGACAAAATTGGAGAAGTTAGATGTCTCATAGCACGTGGTTCTCTGTCTATTCCTTCTACTATTCCCCCTTCACTTATGAGTTGATTATTGGAATCCCGAGCCCAATGTGGCATGCAAAATCCTAAAAGACTGAAATAAAAAGGAAAAAGAATTCTTCCTTCCTTTCTTTACTCTTTTCTAAGACCGAAGCACAAGGTGTCTTGCAATGGCTAGGCTAGAAGCAAGGATAGAGACTGATTTCTCCTGGTCAATAGGGGTTCAGAGAACTCCCCACCCACTCTTTGAATCTTTTGAGAAAAGTGCAGAGAAAGAAAAAAGAGGACTAGAGGTGAGAAGAGAAATCTCTGAGCACAAGGTGATCCAAGACGGCAGAGTCGACCAATAGGAATCCAAGTGGCACAAGGCCTACCTATCAGAGATCCAAAAGGAATCTCCACCCACTCTACAAGAGATGAATATGATAGGAATGAATAGGAGAAGAAGAAGAGTAAGGTTTAGAAGGATAGAACCTGATTTAGCACTTGAGGTCCTTATGTCTTCTTCAGCTTCCTAGAAATCCCTGAAAAAGAAAAAAAATAAAAGAAAACAAACTAAGTTAGTACTATTCCTAAAAATCCTAAATAGACACTATTTTCAGAAATTTGTGAAAAACCGTCAAAGTCCCCGGCAACGGCGCCAAAAACTTTTTCACTTCCCAGAGTGTAGGGTTGCGATGTAGTAATAAACTCGGTAAGACAGAGGTCGATCCACAGGGACTTATGTAGGAATTCACAAACACATCCAATAGTTTCTATTAAAAACCTAACAACCAGAATTGTAGGATATTGATGTAAGCAACAACTTTGAATTTAAACTGAAGTAAACAATTATAAAAAGGCACTAGGGGTTCAAGGATCCACTTGTAGCAATCCTTGATGCTCAATTCGCTATGGTTTCTCACTTTCTATACTAGAATCGAAATGAAGATCTATCTAGTCAGATGATAAAGCTGTTAAAACCAATAATCTGCCTTATGTAAAACCAATGTACATGATTCACTCAATGCAAGCTAGGACAAGCACACTCAATTGCATAGGTCAGTCCCAATTCTAATAGACTAAGTTCACAATCATAACCATCATCAAGTCCTGTCACAAGACAAAGCTAGATCATGATTTGAACTTGATTTAAATCACATGCACAGTCCCATATAACACAGATTTTCAGAAAAAGTAGAACTTTGGTTGGAAGTTCCCACATGAAGATCATAGTACTAGAGCGTACTCCAATTCCTCAGATTATACAGGTCTAGACTAACACAAAGCCATTAAGAACTCAAGTAATTCTTCCAAACATCCATGAGTCATCATAAGACTAAGAAAAACTACTTAAGTACTTGAATTAAACTTCAAACCATTGTTCATAAACATGAAAACCAATCTTAAAACCAACTTAAACGAATTGAAACATCTTAGATTCACTACAAGCTTCACCTCTTAGCCCTAGCTAAGAGGTTTAGCCTTTCATGATCCAAGGAAACATGAAATAACTAAGAAAAAGCATAAAAATAGCAACAAACTAGGAGTTGTGGAACTCCGAAATCCACTTCCGTCGCCTCCCACCTTGCTCAAACCCTTCTCCAATACCCTAGGAACGATCCCTAGGTGTCCTATTATAGTGGGGAGGCTCCGTAGCATCAGAATCTTCCAGAAATTGCGTAAGAGTATGCAGTGCGCAGAGAATTTCGGGACTTGTAGAACACGTCTCATTACGCAGACGACCGGTGGCACGACCAGTCTGAGCTACTGGACAACCGGTTGCACGACCGGTCTCAAAAACGCAAAAAGTGTCCAGAGAGTTCTGGGATTTTTCACCCAAGAAAATTAATTCAAGGACCGGTCTACGACCGGTCTCAGCCGTGGACGACTGGTCGTGAACAGTCCAGAGAGTTGTGGCCTCTGGGTCCCCTCTGTTGAGTGATCGGACCCGTCGGACGACCGGTCGTGGGCACCGTCTTCTACTTTCTTTCTTCCTTTCTCTGACTTCTTTCTTTCATCCTTCGACCCTTGGCCCTTTGATCTTCTTTGCTTCTAACTGGCATCTTTAAGTCTTCAATTGATGCTTCCTCTCTCTCATCCCTACAATCACAAATATATGCATTAGTTTAGTATATAAACCATTAAAACAAGCATAATGAGTGATGAATTGGGGTTAGAATATGCACAATTAAGAGCTCAACAGCTGTGCAGAGAAAATCAGAGCTTGTAGAACACGCACAGTTACGCAGACGACCAGTCACAATTGTTCGCTTCCCCAAGTGTAGGGTTGCGATGTAGTAATAAACTCGGTAAGACCGAGGTCGATCCACAGGGAAGGAAGTAAACAATTCCAATTATCCTAATAACTAGAATCAAAGAGGTTTGTGAAATTGATTTTTAACATAAAATAGAAAATCTAATAATGAAAAGATAACTAGAGCATCAAGGATCCACTTATAGCTCTTCTTAGATGCATAATTCGCTATGGTTTCTTACTTTCTCAACTAGAATCGACATTCCTGTCTATCTAGTCGGATGATAGAGCTGTTAAACCAAACAGTCTGTCATATGTAAGTTCTATGCATAGGATTCACTCAATGAAGGCTGAGCTGAGCATGCTCAATTGTATAGGTCATTCCCCTTTCCAAAAGGTCCAGTTCACAATCATAACCATCCTCAAGTCCTCTCACAAGACAAGGCTAGATCATGATTTGAACTAGATTCAAATCACATGCACAATCCATACATATTCAGAAAAACAGAAAAATAGAACTTTGGTAGGAAGTCTCTTCATGAAGAGCTTAGTACTAGAGCGCACTCCGATTCCTCGGATCATACAGGTCTAGACTGTTGCAAACGAATTAAGAAGATAAGTAATTCATCCAAACATCCATGAGTCATCACAAGACTAAGAAAAATTACTTAAAAACTTGTATAAACTTCAAACCTTAGTTCATAATCATGAATTCCAAACTACAAACCAATAAAACGAATTAAACAATCTAAGAAAACTATAAGGTTCACCTCTTAGCTCTAGCTAAGAGATTAGCTAATAAAAAGCATATTAAAAACTAGAACTAGAACTAAGAAAATGAAGAAAAACTAGCTGGAGGAGGCTAGGAAGCCTCCTATGACTTGAACTCCTTGCTCCCCACGTCCTTGGTTCTTCATCCAAGGTTCTAAATCAGCTCTTTTGGTCATCAATTGGGCAAAGTAACTCTCATTCCTACAACCACAAAACATGTATTTGATTAGTCTTTAAATTATGAAAACCATGCATAATGAGTGATGAATTGGGGTTAAAATATGCACAATTAATAGCTCAACACACCCCCCAACCAGCATTTTGCTAGTCCCGAGCAAAACATGCGTGAAACAAGTTTCATTCTCCAAATCCAACTCTCCTCTAGAAACTACTCTTCTATACATTCCAAGACACACAAGCATGAAAATCAGAGAAATTAGGTGATAGAAGTTGAAACCTTAAACTCTTAGAACATAATAAGTATTTATATGAAATTCCCACTGATTGATTGATAAATAGAAGAACTTGAACAAATTCACCCTAGTGTGCATAGTGAAAGTTCATCTCATGAGTTTCTGGGCTCATCTTCATCATAGATCAACTAAACTATGGATTTCAAGGTGCACAGAGCAACAACAAGCCTATGACAGGAATTTGTCTTACCGTCCTTCCGACGACTTTCACACTACGTCCCATTTTCGGCTTTGGTTACGGGTAGACCATCCCCCGGTTGGTAGTAGGTAGCCCTAATCGGAATTTTCCACCATTTTTCCATCATTCCCAATTTCATCATTCCTTTTCCTTTTTCTTTTTAAATTAGATAGGATTTTTAGAAATCCATATCTTTTGTTATTTTCCCATGGACAAGGATGGACAAAGTACCCCGGCTTGGTTTCTCAACACCTTAAATCAAAGTATAGTTAATCCACAAATCACATAATCCTTTCAACCCATGAAAATCGTGTAATGTGAACTAGGTGTAAAAGTGTTCAAATTTTCTATCACTCACATAAATAGGGGAATTCACATATAAAACCATTATATTAAAAGAAATTCAAAGCTTGCAACATCACTCACTTCGTATCTCCTCTTCTTATACTCGTATCATCTTGAATGCATAGAAACAACGTTTTCCAAAAGAGTTTTGAATTTTAGAAAAATCAAAATTTTCTACATAATTGCTCGAAATGTCACAAAAGCTAGTAGATTCATCTAAGGAATCTCACCCCCCCAACCTAAATCTTACATTGTCCTCAATGTAATAAGATATGCAATATGCATGACATGAGAGCAATGACACAAAACAAAGGAGAGTGAGAACGAGAGTACCTGAGGTAGCAAGTTGATCAATTCTAGCATCTTCCATTGTCTCAATGAGACTTATTCAATCCTAAATGCAGAAAGAAATCCTAACCTACCTACCTACCTTTGATTAGTCTGATCGACTACATGATCAAATTTGAGCAGGATCTTCATGAATTTCAATAGGTTTCTCATGAGGACCATCCAAAGTCCTGCTCGAATGTATACATGTGTGCGTTTCTTCATGAAAGTGCAATCATAGTATGCACCACACGCATGTAAGGAGGAGATAAGAGCAGCAAAAAGATATCTCCTCAAGTTCTAAATTGGGTTGTAATTGATTAAAAACGGGTCCTCCCAATCAGAATTTTCAATGGGTTGAAGAACCCATGATGGTGGAGAGACATTCATTAAGTATTTTTCAGTTTGGATTGTCTCCTCCACAAATTCAGATTTGCATGGTGCTTCCACAAACCATGGTAAAGAGTGTAAATCAGTGGAATTGTGTTCTTCAGGCACCGACACCATGTCTAACAAACTATCCAACTCCTTAATCATCTCATCATCCAGATCATAGGGGTGGGTCATGCATTCCTTTAGGAAATCGAGAGAGTCAAATGAAGGGTCCTCGTTCTCCCTAAGTGATTGAGGAAATTCTGTTTCAAGGGTAAGGAATTCCTCCTCTATAGAGGGGAGGTCTTCCAAAGAAAAATTTTCAGATTTAGTGGTAAGCACATCATCTAGCATTAGTTGATCTTTTGAAATTTCAGATTGTGCCACCCCATCATCCAAAGAAGCAGAATTTTCAACCCAAGGGAGTTCTTCCACAATAGAATCCGGCATGTGTTGTTGGTGGAAGGACTTAAAAATATCGACTTCAGCCATCTCTCTAGCAAGAATATCTTTCGGTGATTCAAAAACATTCGGCCCTTTGGAAGAACAAATCATGGACTCACAATCATCCTTTAAAACCTCATTGTAGGCAATCAAACTATCACTTTCAGATTTTGTAGATTCCTCGGGTTCGTCAACCGTCCTTGAAATCTCTTCATCATTCAAATCGAAATAGCTAAAAGAGATAGTTGATTTACCATAATCAATGGTAATGGTGGGATCACTGAGATCAATATCCTCTAGAAGTTTAGTCATTAAATCTAGAGAAGGTTGGGTTTGGATAAGCTCATCCTCCTCATTGTTGGGGATTGATTCGGTGTTCCCAATGTTGGGTTCAATATTTTGAGATGGCGAGAGGTTTTGTATGCATTGCTTAGTTGTTTCCATAAACACTTGCAGCACATCCTCAAGAGTTCGTGTCGGTTGCGGCTCATGAGAAAGAAACTCTTGAGGATAGTTGTTGGCATCCATGGTTAGCTCATCTTCCAAGTTGAAATTTTGATGCTCCCACCAATTTGGATTATGCATGTCATATGTTGGGCTTTTAGATGGTTGTTGATATGTGTAGCCATACAAGTGATCATACATTGTCCTAACCGGTGGAACATTATTCATCTCTTTCCGATACTCTCCCATTGCCTTACGTTGTGCCTCAATATGTGTATTGTTTTCATTAATGTAATCACGCATCGTCTTACGTGGGGAAGTATTAGAAGTAGATTGAGTCTTAGAAAAATACTTATGCTTATAATGGTTCCAATCATAAAGAGTTTCAATTTCATGGTCTGTTATCTCATCTTCCAAAAGGTATGCATAAGCACCACACTTCCAATCAGTCATAATGAGATTTTAAAGAGTTGGAACTACCCTAATCTAGAAAAAAGAATAAAAAGAAGGGAGATGGAGAAATGTTACCCAATAGAGCGAGATATATGTCAGCAACAATGTTCTACAAAATCCAACAAAAAAATTGTTAGTAATCTAGAAAAAAAAAACAGAAAATCTTCTTCTATAAAAACTGAAAATCCTACCTAACTAAGACTACTCTATAGTTACTAGAACAATTAGAACCGTTTAACCTCTTCCCCGGCAACGGCGCCAAAAACTTGTTCGCTTCCCCAAGTGTAGGGTTGCGATGTAGTAATAAACTCGGTAAGACCGAGGTCGATCCACAGGGAAGGAAGTAAACAATTCCAATTATCCTAATAACTAGAATCAAAGAGGTTTGTGAAATTGATTTTTAACATAAAATAGAAAATCTAATAATGAAAAGATAACTAGAGCATCAAGGATCCACTTATAGCTCTTCTTAGATGCATAATTCGCTATGGTTTCTTACTTTCTCAACTAGAATCGACATTCCTGTCTATCTAGTCGGATGATAGAGCTGTTAAACCAAACAGTCTGTCATATGTAAGTTCTATGCATAGGATTCACTCAATGAAGGCTGAGCTGAGCATGCTCAATTGCATAGGTCATTCCCCTTTCCAAAAGGTCCAGTTCACAATCATAACCATCCTCAAGTCCTCTCACAAGACAAGGCTAGATCATGATTTGAACTAGATTCAAATCACATGCACAATCCATACATATTCAGAAAAACAGAAAAATAGAACTTTGGTAGGAAGTCCCTTCATGAAGAGCTTAGTACTAGAGCGCACTCCGATTCCTCGGATCATACAGGTCTAGACTGTTGCAAACGAATTAAGAAGATAAGTAATTCATCCAAACATCCATGAGTCATCACAAGACTAAGAAAAATTACTTAAAAACTTGTATAAACTTCAAACCTTAGTTCATAATCATGAATTCCAAACTACAAACCAATAAAACGAATTAAACAATCTAAGAAAACTATAAGGTTCACCTCTTAGCTCTAGCTAAGAGATTAGCTAATAAAAAGCATATTAAAAACTAGAACTAGAACTAAGAAAATGAAGAAAAACTAGCTGGAGGAGGCTAGGAAGCCTCCTATGACTTGAACTCCTTGCTCCCCACGTCCTTGGTTCTTCATCCAAGGTTCTAAATCAGCTCTTTTGGTCATCAATTGGGCAAAGTAACTCTCATTCCTACAACCACAAAACATGTATTTGATTAGTCTTTAAATTATGAAAACCATGCATAATGAGTGATGAATTGGGGTTAAAATATGCACAATTAATAGCTCAACACACCCCCCAACCAGCATTTTGCTAGTCCCGAGCAAAACATGCGTGAAACAAGTTTCATTCTCCAAATCCAACTCTCCTCTAGAAACTACTCTTCTATACATTCCAAGACACACAAGCATGAAAATCAGAGAAATTAGGTGATAGAAGTTGAAACCTTAAACTCTTAGAACATAATAAGTATTTATATGAAATTCCCACTGATTGATTGATAAATAGAAGAACTTGAACAAATTCACCCTAGTGTGCATAGTGAAAGTTCATCTCATGAGTTTCTGGGCTCATCTTCATCATAGATCAACTAAACTATGGATTTCAAGGTGCACAGAGCAACAACAAGCCTATGACAGGAATTTGTCTTACCGTCCTTCCGACGACTTTCACACTACGTCCCATTTTCGGCTTTGGTTACGGGTAGACCATCCCCCGGTTGGTAGTAGGTAGCCCTAATCGGAATTTTCCACCATTTTTCCATCATTCCCAATTTCATCATTCCTTTTCCTTTTTCTTTTTAAATTAGATAGGATTTTTAGAAATCCATATCTTTTGTTATTTTCCCATGGACAAGGATGGACAAAGTACCCCGGCTTGGTTTCTCAACACCTTAAATCAAAGTATAGTTAATCCACAAATCACATAATCCTTTCAACCCATGAAAATCGTGTAATGTGAACTAGGTGTAAAAGTGTTCAAATTTTCTATCACTCACATAAATAGGGGAATTCACATATAAAACCATTATATTAAAAGAAATTCAAAGCTTGCAACATCACTCACTTCGTATCTCCTCTTCTTATACTCGTATCATCTTGAATGCATAGAAACAACGTTTTCCAAAAGAGTTTTGAATTTTAGAAAAATCAAAAATTTTCTACATAATTGCTCGAAATGTCACAAAAGCTAGTAGATTCATCTAAGGAATCTCACCCCCCCAACCTAAATCTTACATTGTCCTCAATGTAATAAGATATGCAATATGCATGACATGAGAGCAATGACACAAAACAAAGGAGAGTGAGAACGAGAGTACCTGAGGTAGCAAGTTGATCAATTCTAGCATCTTCCATTGTCTCAATGAGACTTATTCAATCCTAAATGCAGAAAGAAATCCTAACCTACCTACCTACCTTTGATTAGTCTGATCGACTACATGATCAAATTTGAGCAGGATCTTCATGAATTTCAATAGGTTTCTCATGAGGACCATCCAAAGTCCTGCTCGAATGTATACATGTGTGCGTTTCTTCATGAAAGTGCAATCATAGTATGCACCACACGCATGTAAGGAGGAGATAAGAGCAGCAAAAAGATATCTCCTCAAGTTCTAAATTGGGTTGTAATTGATTAAAAACGGGTCCTCCCAATCAGAATTTTCAATGGGTTGAAGAACCCATGATGGTGGAGAGACATTCATTAAGTATTTTTCAGTTTGGATTGTCTCCTCCACAAATTCAGATTTGCATGGTGCTTCCACAAACCATGGTAAAGAGTGTAAATCAGTGGAATTGTGTTCTTCAGGCACCGACACCATGTCTAACAAACTATCCAACTCCTTAATCATCTCATCATCCAGATCATAGGGGTGGGTCATGCATTCCTTTAGGAAATCGAGAGAGTCGAATGAAGGGTCCTCGTTCTCCCTAAGTGATTGAGGAAATTCTGTTTCAAGGGTAAGGAATTCCTCCTCTATAGAGGGGAGGTCTTCCAAAGAAAAATTTTCAGATTTAGTGGTAAGCACATCATCTAGCATTAGTTGATCTTTTGAAATTTCAGATTGTGCCACCCCATCATCCAAAGAAGCAGAATTTTCAACCCAAGGGAGTTCTTCCACAATAGAATCCGGCATGTGTTGTTGGTGGAAGGACTTAAAAATATCGACTTCAGCCATCTCTCTAGCAAGAATATCTTTCGGTGATTCAAAAACATTCGGCCCTTTGGAAGAACAAATCATGGACTCACAATCATCCTTTAAAACCTCATTGTAGGCAATCAAACTATCACTTTCAGATTTTGTAGATTCCTCGGGTTCGTCAACCGTCCTTGAAATCTCTTCATCATTCAAATCGAAATAGCTAAAAGAGATAGTTGATTTACCATAATCAATGGTAATGGTGGGATCACTGAGATCAATATCCTCTAGAAGTTTAGTCATTAAATCTAGAGAAGGTTGGGTTTGGATAAGCTCATCCTCCTCATTGTTGGGGATTGATTCGGTGTTCCCAATGTTGGGTTCAATATTTTGAGATGGCGAGAGGTTTTGTATGCATTGCTTAGTTGTTTCCATAAACACTTGCAGCACATCCTCAAGAGTTCGTGTCGGTTGCGGCTCATGAGAAAGAAACTCTTGAGGATAGTTGTTGGCATCCATGGTTAGCTCATCTTCCAAGTTGAAATTTTGATGCTCCCACCAATTTGGATTATGCATGTCATATGTTGGGCTTTTAGATGGTTGTTGATATGTGTAGCCATACAAGTGATCATACATTGTCCTAACCGGTGGAACATTATTCATCTCTTTCCGATACTCTCCCATTGCCTTACGTTGTGCCTCAATATGTGTATTGTTTTCATTAATGTAATCACGCATCGTCTTACGTGGGGAAGTATTAGAAGTAGATTGAGTCTTAGAAAAATACTTATGCTTATAATGGTTCCAATCATAAAGAGTTTCAATTTCATGGTCTGTTATCTCATCTTCCAAAAGGTATGCATAAGCACCACACTTCCAATCAGTCATAATGAGATTTTAAAGAGTTGGAACTACCCTAATCTAGAAAAAAGAACAAAAAGAAGGGAGATGGAGAAATGTTACCCAATAGAGCGAGATATATGTCAGCAACAATGTTCTACAAAATCCAACAAAAAAATTGTTAGTAATCTAGAAAAAAAAAACAGAAAATCTTCTTCTATAAAAACTGAAAATCCTACCTAACTAAGACTACTCTATAGTTACTAGAACAATTAGAACCGTTTAACCTCTTCCCCGGCAACGGCGCCAAAAACTTGTTCGCTTCCCCAAGTGTAGGGTTGCGATGTAGTAATAAACTCGGTAAGACCGAGGTCGATCCACAGGGAAGGAAGTAAACAATTCCAATTATCCTAATAACTAGAATCAAAGAGGTTTGTGAAATTGATTTTTAACATAAAATAGAAAATCTAATAATGAAAAGATAACTAGAGCATCAAGGATCCACTTATAGCTCTTCTTAGATGCATAATTCGCTATGGTTTCTTACTTTCTCAACTAGAATCGACATTCCTGTCTATCTAGTCGGATGATAGAGCTGTTAAACCAAACAGTCTGTCATATGTAAGTTCTATGCATAGGATTCACTCAATGAAGGCTGAGCTGAGCATGCTCAATTGCATAGGTCATTCCCCTTTCCAAAAGGTCCAGTTCACAATCATAACCATCCTCAAGTCCTCTCACAAGACAAGGCTAGATCATGATTTGAACTAGATTCAAATCACATGCACAATCCATACATATTCAGAAAAACAGAAAAATAGAACTTTGGTAGGAAGTCCCTTCATGAAGAGCTTAGTACTAGAGCGCACTCCGATTCCTCGGATCATACAGGTCTAGACTGTTGCAAACGAATTAAGAAGATAAGTAATTCATCCAAACATCCATGAGTCATCACAAGACTAAGAAAAATTACTTAAAAACTTGTATAAACTTCAAACCTTAGTTCATAATCATGAATTCCAAACTACAAACCAATAAAACGAATTAAACAATCTAAGAAAACTATAAGGTTCACCTCTTAGCTCTAGCTAAGAGATTAGCTAATAAAAAGCATATTAAAAACTAGAACTAGAACTAAGAAAATGAAGAAAAACTAGCTGGAGGAGGCTAGGAAGCCTCCTATGACTTGAACTCCTTGCTCCCCACGTCCTTGGTTCTTTATCCAAGGTTCTAAATCAGCTCTTTTGGTCATCAATTGGGCAAAGTAACTCTCATTCCTACAACCACAAAACATGTATTTGATTAGTCTTTAAATTATGAAAACCATGCATAATGAGTGATGAATTGGGGTTAAAATATGCACAATTAATAGCTCAACACACCCCCCAACCAGCATTTTGCTAGTCCCGAGCAAAACATGCGTGAAACAAGTTTCATTCTCCAAATCCAACTCTCCTCTAGAAACTACTCTTCTATACATTCCAAGACACACAAGCATGAAAATCAGAGAAATTAGGTGATAGAAGTTGAAACCTTAAACTCTTAGAACATAATAAGTATTTATATGAAATTCCCACTGATTGATTGATAAATAGAAGAACTTGAACAAATTCACCCTAGTGTGCATAGTGAAAGTTCATCTCATGAGTTTCTGGGCTCATCTTCATCATAGATCAACTAAACTATGGATTTCAAGGTGCACAGAGCAACAACAAGCCTATGACAGGAATTTGTCTTACCGTCCTTCCGACGACTTTCACACTACGTCCCATTTTCGGCTTTGGTTACGGGTAGACCATCCCCCGGTTGGTAGTAGGTAGCCCTAATCGGAATTTTCCACCATTTTTCCATCATTCCCAATTTCATCATTCCTTTTCCTTTTTCTTTTTAAATTAGATAGGATTTTTAGAAATCCATATCTTTTGTTATTTTCCCATGGACAAGGATGGACAAAGTACCCCGGCTTGGTTTCTCAACACCTTAAATCAAAGTATAGTTAATCCACAAATCACATAATCCTTTCAACCCATGAAAATCGTGTAATGTGAACTAGGTGTAAAAGTGTTCAAATTTTCTATCACTCACATAAATAGGGGAATTCACATATAAAACCATTATATTAAAAGAAATTCAAAGCTTGCAACATCACTCACTTCGTATCTCCTCTTCTTATACTCGTATCATCTTGAATGCATAGAAACAACGTTTTCCAAAAGAGTTTTGAATTTTAGAAAAATCAAAAATTTTCTACATAATTGCTCGAAATGTCACAAAAGCTAGTAGATTCATCTAAGGAATCTCACCCCCCCAACCTAAATCTTACATTGTCCTCAATGTAATAAGATATGCAATATGCATGACATGAGAGCAATGACACAAAACAAAGGAGAGTGAGAACGAGAGTACCTGAGGTAGCAAGTTGATCAATTCTAGCATCTTCCATTGTCTCAATGAGACTTATTCAATCCTAAATGCAGAAAGAAATCCTAACCTACCTACCTACCTTTGATTAGTCTGATCGACTACATGATCAAATTTGAGCAGGATCTTCATGAATTTCAATAGGTTTCTCATGAGGACCATCCAAAGTCCTGCTCGAATGTATACATGTGTGCGTTTCTTCATGAAAGTGCAATCATAGTATGCACCACACGCATGTAAGGAGGAGATAAGAGCAGCAAAAAGATATCTCCTCAAGTTCTAAATTGGGTTGTAATTGATTAAAAACGGGTCCTCCCAATCAGAATTTTCAATGGGTTGAAGAACCCATGATGGTGGAGAGACATTCATTAAGTATTTTTCAGTTTGGATTGTCTCCTCCACAAATTCAGATTTGCATGGTGCTTCCACAAACCATGGTAAAGAGTGTAAATCAGTGGAATTGTGTTCTTCAGGCACCGACACCATGTCTAACAAACTATCCAACTCCTTAATCATCTCATCATCCAGATCATAGGGGTGGGTCATGCATTCCTTTAGGAAATCGAGAGAGTCGAATGAAGGGTCCTCGTTCTCCCTAAGTGATTGAGGAAATTCTGTTTCAAGGGTAAGGAATTCCTCCTCTATAGAGGGGAGGTCTTCCAAAGAAAAATTTTCAGATTTAGTGGTAAGCACATCATCTAGCATTAGTTGATCTTTTGAAATTTCAGATTGTGCCACCCCATCATCCAAAGAAGCAGAATTTTCAACCCAAGGGAGTTCTTCCACAATAGAATCCGGCATGTGTTGTTGGTGGAAGGACTTAAAAATATCGACTTCAGCCATCTCTCTAGCAAGAATATCTTTCGGTGATTCAAAAACATTCGGCCCTTTGGAAGAACAAATCATGGACTCACAATCATCCTTTAAAACCTCATTGTAGGCAATCAAACTATCACTTTCAGATTTTGTAGATTCCTCGGGTTCGTCAACCGTCCTTGAAATCTCTTCATCATTCAAATCGAAATAGCTAAAAGAGATAGTTGATTTACCATAATCAATGGTAATGGTGGGATCACTGAGATCAATATCCTCTAGAAGTTTAGTCATTAAATCTAGAGAAGGTTGGGTTTGGATAAGCTCATCCTCCTCATTGTTGGGGATTGATTCGGTGTTCCCAATGTTGGGTTCAATATTTTGAGATGGCGAGAGGTTTTGTATGCATTGCTTAGTTGTTTCCATAAACACTTGCAGCACATCCTCAAGAGTTCGTGTCGGTTGCGGCTCATGAGAAAGAAACTCTTGAGGATAGTTGTTGGCATCCATGGTTAGCTCATCTTCCAAGTTGAAATTTTGATGCTCCCACCAATTTGGATTATGCATGTCATATGTTGGGCTTTTAGATGGTTGTTGATATGTGTAGCCATACAAGTGATCATACATTGTCCTAACCGGTGGAACATTATTCATCTCTTTCCGATACTCTCCCATTGCCTTACGTTGTGCCTCAATATGTGTATTGTTTTCATTAATGTAATCACGCATCGTCTTACGTGGGGAAGTATTAGAAGTAGATTGAGTCTTAGAAAAATACTTATGCTTATAATGGTTCCAATCATAAAGAGTTTCAATTTCATGGTCTGTTATCTCATCTTCCAAAAGGTATGCATAAGCACCACACTTCCAATCAGTCATAATGAGATTTTAAAGAGTTGGAACTACCCTAATCTAGAAAAAAGAACAAAAAGAAGGGAGATGGAGAAATGTTACCCAATAGAGCGAGATATATGTCAGCAACAATGTTCTACAAAATCCAACAAAAAAATTGTTAGTAATCTAGAAAAAAAAAACAGAAAATCTTCTTCTATAAAAACTGAAAATCCTACCTAACTAAGACTACTCTATAGTTACTAGAACAATTAGAACCGTTTAACCTCTTCCCCGGCAACGGCGCCAAAAACTTGTTCGCTTCCCCAAGTGTAGGGTTGCGATGTAGTAATAAACTCGGTAAGACCGAGGTCGATCCACAGGGAAGGAAGTAAACAATTCCAATTATCCTAATAACTAGAATCAAAGAGGTTTGTGAAATTGATTTTTAACATAAAATAGAAAATCTAATAATGAAAAGATAACTAGAGCATCAAGGATCCACTTATAGCTCTTCTTAGATGCATAATTCGCTATGGTTTCTTACTTTCTCAACTAGAATCGACATTCCTGTCTATCTAGTCGGATGATAGAGCTGTTAAACCAAACAGTCTGTCATATGTAAGTTCTATGCATAGGATTCACTCAATGAAGGCTGAGCTGAGCATGCTCAATTGCATAGGTCATTCCCCTTTCCAAAAGGTCCAGTTCACAATCATAACCATCCTCAAGTCCTCTCACAAGACAAGGCTAGATCATGATTTGAACTAGATTCAAATCACATGCACAATCCATACATATTCAGAAAAACAGAAAAATAGAACTTTGGTAGGAAGTCCCTTCATGAAGAGCTTAGTACTAGAGCGCACTCCGATTCCTCGGATCATACAGGTCTAGACTGTTGCAAACGAATTAAGAAGATAAGTAATTCATCCAAACATCCATGAGTCATCACAAGACTAAGAAAAATTACTTAAAAACTTGTATAAACTTCAAACCTTAGTTCATAATCATGAATTCCAAACTACAAACCAATAAAACGAATTAAACAATCTAAGAAAACTATAAGGTTCACCTCTTAGCTCTAGCTAAGAGATTAGCTAATAAAAAGCATATTAAAAACTAGAACTAAAACTAAGAAAATGAAGAAAAACTAGCTGGAGGAGGCTAGGAAGCCTCCTATGACTTGAACTCCTTGCTCCCCACGTCCTTGGTTCTTCATCCAAGGTTCTAAATCAGCTCTTTTGGTCATCAATTGGGCAAAGTAACTCTCATTCCTACAACCACAAAACATGTATTTGATTAGTCTTTAAATTATGAAAACCATGCATAATGAGTGATGAATTGGGGTTAAAATATGCACAATTAATAGCTCAACAGCAATACCGGTCTGAGCTCCTAGAAGACTGGTCACATGACCGGTCTCAAAAACGCAAAAAACGTCTAGAGAGTTTTCATAAATTCTGAGCCCAGGATTTTAATTCAAGGACCGGTCGCACGACCGGTCTGAGCAGTGGACGACTGGTCTTGGATGGTCCAGTAAGGTTTATAATGATGCCCCTTCTAATGAGTGTTTGAACCGGTCGGACGACCGGTCCTGGGCTATGGACGACCGGTCAGACGACCGGTCTTGGCTGCTTTTTCCTGCCTTCTTTTCTTTCTCCTTTTGCTTCCTTCTTTCATCCTTTAACGCTTGATCTTGTGATCTTCAATGCCCATAATTAGCGTCTTTAAGCCTTCTATTGATGAATATTCACTCTCATTCCTATAACCATAAAACCATGCATTAGTTGGATCTTTAATCATGTATTTCAAGCATAGTTAGTGATAAAATGGGGTTAGAATATACACATTTAAGCACTCAACACTAGCCCACACATGCACTTAAGAGACAAGCCCAAAATGCAATTGGGGCTTTACGAATATCAAGTGGACCCACTCAAGTGACCCACACATGCATGAAAGTTTAAAAATATTTTGGTGGACTTTTCAAATCTCAAGTGGGCCCACTAAGGTTGGGAACCGAATATTTAGAAAAGAAAGCCCATGCAAAATGTCCATCCCGAAGGAGGATAAAAGGGATGTGGGTAGCACGTGGATGCACTTCCCCATCATGATGAGTCTTAAGGGTAGAATTCCCTTGCATGGGGAAGAGCCTTTTAACGTGAGGAGGTGACAAGAGGGAGAGGAAACGAATAAAAAAATGCAAAGAAAATGAGCGTAGAGGAGAAAATGAGGAAAAAGAGATAATGAGATGAGAAGATTTGGGAGAAAATGAAAAGAGGTTGAAAGTAATGAAAAGAGATGAGGTGTAAAAGAGGAGAAATTGAAATTGAAAGAGAAAGTAGAGAGGAGATGGGAATAGGAGAAAAAAAATGGATGAGAAAATGGAATATAGATAAAAAAAAGAAAGAAAAGTGGAGGGAAAATTCATAAAAAAAATATTCAAATAAAAATCAGTCTGCGTTTCAGGGTTTCAGAAGGATTTGGCCATGCACTGATTAGATGTGTTACCCCGGGTGGGGTGTCTATAAGGCTGTATTGGTAAGTGGATTCTGGCTCCGTTAAATGTGTTACCCCAGGTGGGGTGTCTACAAGGCTGTATTGGTAAGTGGATTCTGGCTCTGTTAGATGTGTTACCCCGAGTGGGGTGTCTACAAGGCTGCATTGGTAAGTGGATTCTAGCTCTGTCAAAATTTTGTTTCAAATGCGTTCCCCAAAGGGCAATGAAAGGTCAGGTCATAGCCAATTTCTTCATTGATCACCCTTTGAGCATTGACAACCAAATTCTCAAAGATGTGATTTACCTTTGTACATTTCAGATCACGCATTGAAATTTGATATTTGACGGATCATGGACTTGTTAGTGCACTTTTCTATGGAATACTAGTGCACCTTTTTGTCAATCACGTGTGTCCATGTGTTGTAACGTCGGTTGAGCCTTAGCAAGCTGAAGATCGAAAATTTAAGTGGACAAGAAGCATCAAGGAAGAAGAATAGGTAAAAGAGATGCCTTGGTGACTCTAACCTTTAGAACCAAAACAACCATAACCTCTAGATGACTTGGACCATATAGAAAAACCCTTAATTATCTTTATTAGCCTTATAAAACTTAGAAAAACATGATAAGTTAGGCTAATTTAAGAAGTGCGAGCTGCTATAATCAAACTTGCTCAAACAATAGTTTTCGATTGGACTTCAATGATATCGAAGTTTAGTTCGATGGTACTTCGATGCCATCGAAGATCAGTTCAATCCCATTGAGCATATGTCCAGCAACATTTCTGAACTCTTTGAATAGTTCTTCGACCCCATCGTACATCCCTTCAACCCATCAAAGTGAGCTTTTCGATGCTATGGAAGAGTATTCGATGCCATAGTACTGGATGTCCGGCAATCTTCCAAACTCTCTAGACAGTTCTTCGATTCCATCGAACTAAGGTTTCGACCTTATTGAAGATGTCTTTGATGCCATCGAAGCGCCTGTTTTCTAGTCGTTAAAGCTTCATCTATAAAAGCAGTGGACTTCGTCTTTAGGCTTGAGAGATGGATTTTAGTGCATTAGAAGCCACCATCATAACCAATACCATTAGGCTCTAATCCTAACCCTATCAAGTTATCTTCCTTGTGATTTATCATAAGAATAGATCATTCAAAGCTCATCTCTAGAAGTTTAAACACATATATCATAGGTAAAACCTTAGTCTAAACCTCTCTAAGAGATCTGTTCGCTCGCCTCAAGTGTAAGGCTGCGATGTAGTAATAAAACTCGATAAGACCGAGGTCGATCCACAGGGAACTGGATAACAAATTCCAAACTATTCCAGCAACTCAGTTTGCAATAGATAAGATATTCAATTGGAATAATTATACTAAAACAATAACTTAATGAAAACAGTCATTTAAAGGTGCTAAGGCATTCAAGGATCCACTTGTAGCCATCCCATGTCAATCCAATCAATCTAAGCAAGATACATGTTCGCTCGCCTCAAGTGTAAGGCTGCGATGTAGTAATAAAAGTCGGTAAGACCGAGGTCGATCCACAGGGAATTAGAAACAACCTTCAAACTTTCCAGCAACTCAGTTTTGCAAGAAATAAGATTCAATTGAGTAATTAAACTAACATAGAAACTTAATGGAAAATCAGTAATTTAAGGTACTAAGGCATTCAAGGATCCACTTGTAGCAATCCCATGTCAATCCAATCAATCCAAGTAGAGAACACAACTAGATTTGAAGTCCTATCTCTCATCTAGTTGGAAAATAAAGCATTCAAATACATTCAATTCCAATCAAGCTGAACTTCCAAGTTCTAGTCCCATTCAATCAATGTAGAATTCAAAATCATAGCCTTCGGAGTAACAGCCATGCCTATGGACTATGGCCTGCTCAAGGATTACTATAATTCAAATCTAAATAAGTATCATATGATAATCTCAGAGAATTGCAAGGAATTTATGTCCGGAGCACATGAACTCTCATCAAACATCTCAAATTACCAACTCAAAGGACTAAAATAAATAAAAATCCAAACTTGAATTGAAATTACTTGAATTAAACTGAATCAAATATGAAATAAGCTACAAGCTTCACCTCTCAGCCTTAGCTAAGAGATTCTAGCCGAGCATTGTCATACTATAACTAGAACTCATATAAGAAAGCATAAAAACTAGAAAAACCAAAAATTGGAGGGTTGCTGACGCTCCACGACAACTTCCGTTCTTTCCCACGACCTTCCTTGGCTTCTATGATGACCTAGGAAGAGCCCCTAGGTGTCCTTTTTATAGTGTGGAAGCCCCTTGCGTCGGAAACATCCACAAATTGCGCAAGGTTACGCACTACGCAGAAAATCTCGAAGCTTCACGGAGAAGCTTTATTACGCAGACGACCGGTCGCACGACCGGTCTGAGCTCCCTGACGACCGGTCGCACGACCAATCGCAAAACATCCAAAAACAGTCCAGCGAGTTTTTCCAAAATTTCGTCTTTAAATTTTAATTGAAGGACCGGTCGCACGACCGATCTGGGCATCGGACGACCGGTCTCACGACCGGTCGTGAATGGTCCAGTGACCTTCTCTGGAAAATTTCCTTCTGTGCGAAAATCGGACCGGTCAGACGACCGGTCCTGGCGATGGACGAGCGGTTGCACGACCGGTCTTGGCCTCTGTTTCTGCTTTTCTCCTTTTGCTTCTTTCTTCCTTTCTTCTCCTCTCTTTTTACTTTCTTTGGTCCTTCTTTCTTCTTCATCCAATAGCTTCAAATGGCCCTTTTTAGTCTCCAATTTGGTGAAGTCCGCTCTCATCCCTGAAATCACAAAACATGCATTAGATAGGCCTTTTGAGCATGAAAATCATGCATATAATGTGATGTACTAGGCAATGCAATGTATAAATTGGAGGTTCAACACACCCCCCAACCAGCTTTTTGCTAGTCCCGAGCAAAACATGCGTGAAACAATTTCAAACTCCAAACCCAACTCTCTTTCAGAAACCATGTTTCTATCCATTCCAAGACATATAAGTATAAAATTTGGAGAAACTAGGTGATAGAAATTGTAAACTTAAACTCCCAAAGCATAAGAAGTGTCTACATGAAATTCCCGCTGATTGATTGATAAATAGAAGGACTCGAACAATTTCAACCCAGTGTGCATAGTGAAAGTTCATCTCATGAGTCTCTGGGATTACCTTCTTCATAGATTAAGTAAACCAAGGATTTTAAGGTGCACAGAGCAACAACAAGCCTATGACAGAAATTTTCCTTACCGTCCTTCCGATGGCTTTCACACTACGTCCCATTTCCGGCTTTAGTTACGGTTCGACCATCCCCCGGTTGGTAATAGGTAGCCCGTTTCAGAATTTTCCACCATTTTTCCTTCATTCCCGATTTCATCCTTTCTTTTCCTTTTTCTTTTGATTTAGATAGGATTTTTAAAAATCCATATCTTTCGTTATTTTCCCATGGACAAGGATGGACAAAATACCCCGGCTTGGTTTCTCAACACCTTTAAATTAAAGTCTAGCTAATCCACAAATCACATAAACCGTTCAACTCATGAAAATTGTGTAATGTGAACTAGGTGTAAAAAGTGTTCAAATTTTCTATCAATCACAACAATAGGGGCACTAACATATAAAACCATTATGTTGGGAGAAATTCAAGACTTACAACGTCGCACACTTCGTATCTCCTCTTCTTATACTCATAGCATCTCGTGTCATGCCCCAAACCCGGGGACCGGGCTCACTAAATTCCCGATCGCCAACCTTGGTGCCAACAGCCTTCGTAGTACCCCATTCTCGGCTCTTAGCTCTCATGTGCCAGGTTCCGATCCTGGGATCCTACTAGGAGGATTTTCAAGGTAAATTTTTTTTTTGTAAAGGAGCATAATCAAAACCACAAAACATCATCAAATATCCACTAATAAGTTTGTTGAGTACAGTGCCGGAAAGGGAAATACAACATGAAGCAGAAGTCCAAAATATCAGGTACATAAACCGCGCTCAACGCTTCTGATATGCTCTAGTACCTGCAGTGTAAACAAACGCGCATGAGCTTCCTACGAAGCTTAGTAGAGTGCGTGTGTGCGCGTGTGATGCATATGACAAGTATACAAATATCAGAGTAAGCGAAAGTAGTAGAGGGCTAAGTTACTAAGTTTATGACTGCTATCAGCCATCCCAAGGCTATGCGATGCAAGGGCCTACATGGCCGAGTGTTACATGCTAGAGATGCAATGCAAACATGTCAATCCTCAACTGATCCACATATCAAAATAGTTCTCATCTGGGACATCACCGGGGTCTAGTATACTCTAATATTGGCCGCCGCACATCGCGCGCATAACCAAGCGAGTAGAAAAGACCTCACTATCCGCCTCGTCAGTGGTATGCCAATGCCCACCCGGCTCGCCGATAGCGGACCCATTCCATGAGCTGGTCAGACTCGACCTAGCTTACAACCCACTGCACCCGGGTGGATAAGGTCACAACCCTTTGCAACCGACCTCGACACAGTGGGAGACGCGGCCTACTGGTACTTGGCACATGGGCGCTCATGTTATCCACTCTGTCTCGACGTTGGAGCATCCTACTGGTACCACAGGGTTTAGGGACTTTCACCCAAGGGCATCCATAGCGCCCACGTACTAGAACAAGTTTTCGGTGTCTAATACTGCCAACCATGATGTGACTATAGTGGCCACCACCCCGATGCTGCTAGGGTGTGAAAGCGATCGTGACATACATAATGCGAAATGCATGAGTCATACAATCCAAATCATGCACCAAACTTACGCATACTGCGCAATCATGTCGGGCGACCCTGTCTCACACGGGTCCCCTAAGTATAACAAGCCAACTAGCATATGCTATGGTTAATCATGATCCATAACAGGCATACAAATGATGTGTATGGGCATATGAATGAGCATGATATTCATTATACTAAGCATGTTATCAGTGTGACTTATCAAGCTAATCATACTAGCATGTTACCAACATATCATGTAACATTGGCCTTAAAAGGCCCAATACATATATAGAGAGTGGGACCTGGACTGTGGGTCCCATTGGAAATGTAAAGGTCTTCGTGGCATAGCCCACTTGAGACCACATCGGCCCATACTTGGGCCTGCACATACAAGATAGGCCGTCAAAATATATGTACGGCATGGATAAAACATATACATCATGGTGGAGCTAATAGATACATCACGTTGGGACCCATAGGGTGGGCCACCTGCTGGGCAGCGTGGTACCCAACTGGTTCCAAGAAGTTTTGAATCAAGCAGATATTTGTGTTTTCTCCTCCATCCATATCCATGTGATCTTATGAACCGGTTGGATGGCAAATAAACATCATTATAGAACCTAGAAAGGTTTCAACGTTTAAGATCATCATTTCCACTGTGGCATGGTCCACTTAACATTAGGATATGCCTAAATTTTGGGCCCAGCCACTTATGAATAGGTTGGGTGACAAATAAACATCATTGTAGGACTGGGAAGGTTTCGACGGTGGAGATCATTATTTCCACTGTTGTCCTTTGGCATGGCCCACTTGCCATTTTGGATATGCTTAAATTTGGGCTCAGCCACTAAAATGAGCTGGGAAAAACATATGGACGGGATAGGTAAGGCACATACATTCTAGGTGGGCCCAACGAATGGGGCCCATAGGGACCCCCACAAGGTTGCTGGGCAGCAGCGTCCCCTAGACGCTGTCTGTCCAGCGGTCACATGTTTTTTTTGTTTTTTTTTTAATATATTTTATGTTCTCACTAAGTGGGGCCCACAGAATTTTCCGATCAAGCCGATATTTTTGTTTTTCCCTCTTCCATGCAAGTGTGAATTTATGAAGAGGTTGGATCTCAAATAAACATAATGGTGGGCCATAATAAGGTTTCAACGGTAGGGCCACTGTCCCTATTGTTTTCTGTGGTGGGGCCCCCTCGAGACTTGGATCCGACTCATTCTTGGGGTCATGCCCTAAAATGATCTCCCCAACTGGATGGACGGTGTGGATACAGCACATGCATCATGGTGGGACCCACGAGTGGGCCACCAGCTGGCAGTACGCCCAGCGTCCAAGGACGCTAGTACGCCCAGCGTCAGAGGCTCTGCCTCCTTTCTTTCCTTTTTCTTCTTCTTTTCTTTTTTTTTCTTCTTGTACTTATATCAAGTGGGGCCCACATGGGTCTGATCCACTCCGTTCATCAGGTTACCCTTCTCATGGGGGACCCAACAAGCCTAATATTGGGTATACAAATCGGTCTAGAAACATTAAGGTGGGCCAAATGATTTCTGACAGTAGAAATCATTATTTCCACTGTTTTGTGCGGTGCGGTCCGCTTAAGATTTGGATCTGGCTCATCCTTGGGCCCTGGCCCTAAAATGATATGGGAAAACAAGTGGACGGCGTGGATGGAACACAAACATCAAGGTGGGTCCCACGAGTGGGGACCCCACTAACTGTCCAAGTGACGCTGGAACGTCCAGCGTCAGAAGTCTTCCTATAATTTTTTTTTCTTTTTTTTTTTGTTTTCTTGTGGTTATTTCATGCAGGGCCACTTAGGGACGATCCACCCCCTTCATCATGTTCCCCAGGTCGTTGGGGTCCTAACAAGCCCAATGTTGGGCAGGTGATGTGGTCCACAAACATCACGGTGGGCCCAAGAAGTCTCAACAGTAGGCTTCATTGGCCCCACCATTTTCAATGGTGTGGTCTACCTTAGATCTGGATCTTCTTCATTTTTTGGCTCCCTGCCCTGAAATGGGATGGAGAAACAGCTGGACGGCGTGGATCAACTCATACATCAAGGTGGGTCCCACGAGTGGGAACCCTGCCCAATGCCCAAAAGGGCTTCTTAGTCCACGTGCTGCTGGGCAACAGCGCCCTCTGGACGCTGTCTGTCCAGCGGCAGCCTCTCCCTCTTTTATTTTATTTTATTTTTTTATTTACTATTATTATTATTATTATTATAAGAAGGTGGGGCCCATTTATGGATGATCCAATCCATTCATCTAACTGTCCATCACAAGGTGGGCCCAAAAGAAAACAAGGAAAAGGAAGTAAATTAAGAAAAATGGGGGGGTTTATGCCCCTTGCACTCACCTCGATGGATGGCTGGATGGTTGGATTGGATCGGGTTGACGATCGGACGATCCGGACGGTGATTGGGGCCCTCCAAGCTTGATCTCCTCCTTCAATTACCCTAACCTCTCTCTTGATCTCCTAAATCTCTCTCTACTTCTCTCTCTTCTCTCAAATCTCTCTCTTTCTCTCTAATCTTTCTCTTTCTCTCTTTCTCTCTCCTCTCTCTCTCAAATCACTTGAATTTTTGCAAGGAGCTCTCCTCTCCCCCTACGTATGCACTTGTATGGGGGGAGAGAGAGAGAGGGAATCATGGGGGGGGGGGGGGGGGGGGGGGGGTGTGTTGATGGTGCATGGGAGGGGGTATGGGAGGTATGGGTGAGGGTTGACTTTGGGAGGAGAGAGAGGGATGGGGGGTATGGGGTGTGTAGGGTAGGGGTATGGGTAGAGTGATGGTGATGGATTTGATTGATTAGACATATTCTTGGGATTTGTGCAAGTGGGGCCCACGCCACAAGCGCGTTGCGCGGCCCACCTCGGATTACGTGATTGATCATAACTTTCACACCGGGTATCGCAATGGGGCGTGCCGCGTGGCGTTGGAATCGCAGCGCCTACGCGGTCGCCGGTGTATAGGTCTCGGGTCGATGCGGTACTAAAACAGGGTCACGAAGGCTCGCTAATCTTGTCCATCCAGGACGTACAGGCATCGGAAATTAAGCGTACGGAGGGCAAATAAGGGTACGGGTCTTACATCTCAAATGCATGGAAATAAGGTTTTCTAAAAGAGTTTTGAAATTTTAGAAAATTCGAAAAGAATTTGCGCATATGAAGCTCGAAATGTTGCAAACTGCTAGATGAGGAATCTCATCTCACCCCCCAACCAATTCTTGCATTGTCCTCAATGTAAAAAGATATGCAATGAGCATGAACATGAGAGCAAAGGTAAAATATGAGAGAGTGAGAACAATAGTACCTGAGAGAGCGATTATGGAAGTCTACAACCTAATAACTAAAACCTACTAAAATAGTAAAACTGAATAAACCTAAACCTAATCTACGGAAAGCAATAAAGATAACTAACCTGTCCTTGTAAAAAGAGGATCTCCATCAGACTAGGAGATCGATTATCATTATAACATCCAAAAGGACAAAGTTGAGCAGGATCATCAAGTGGTGTAATAAATTTTTCAGTAGAACTATCCACCATCCTGCTTTGGAAAGTACATTAGTGACATCGATCATTCTACCCCATTGAAAATCTTGCTGAAAAATTTCAGCGGGTTTTTCAACAAAATTGTCACATGTAATAGGAAAGGAGAATTTCATTGGTTAGAAATCATTGAATATGGATCTCCTTTCCTTCTTGTCTGGGCAAAAATTATTCAAGTACGGATCATCCCAGAGGTGTTCTTCGGTTTGAACAAACCAAAGAGATGTGGAGACTTGTATTTCTTCTTCACAAGTCGATATGATCTCCACAAAATCAGATTTCACCAGTGCTTCCACAATTGAATTTTCAGTTTGGTGTTCTGTGGAAGGAAACTTTTTAGGCACCGGGGAGGTCTCTCTCAAAGCATGTACAATGTCCTGAATCATGGGATCATCCCAATCCTTAAAGTACGTTAGGCACTCCTCAAGTGTATGAGAGACCTCATCAGAGGTAATTTTTAGATTTGGACCCTTTATGTCTTCCTCCTTCTCAGAGTTTTGTGTAGGTTGGAGTGGGTCCTCAACCTCTACACTTTCAAAAATTGGCCTCTCTATAGGTATATCAAGCACCAACTCTTCCAAATCCTGCACAATAAATTTGTGTAAATCAGAAATTGGTGACTTGTCAATTGAATTTTCAGAAATTGACACTTCTAAGGTCTTAAGAAAATGAGAATAGATTTATCCTTAGAATGTGTCAAATATGTCTCCAAACTTTCAGGTAGATCATATTGGGAAAACCCTCCATCATCCATGGATTCTATCATGTTTACATCATGGGGACCATCATTGTCGTCCCAATCCTCAAAGGGATCAAAACTAACAACATCTAGAGGATCAAAATTCTGCCTTAAAGCTAACTCCTCTTCCACGATTGAATCAATCAAATCAACCTCGTGGATATCATCATCATCCCTATGCCTTTTGCCCAAGTGAAACACATTCACTTCTAATGTCATGTTTCCAAAGGATAGTTGCATCACCCCATTCCGGCAATTGATGATTGCGTTTGATGTGGCAAGGAATGGGCGGCCTAATGATAAGTACCTAATATTGTATAATTAACCCTGGTTGTTAAGGGCGTTATCATTGTTTTTCTGGTTAATTATCCCTCATTAGGTTAATTTTCTGTCTTCAGGTGTTTAGGAGAGGTTAGGCAAGATCTAAGCCAATCAGGGCGTTTAAAGGTCCAAAAGCAATCAAGATCAAGCACGAAGGAAATCAGACTACGGACTAGACCATACTCTATAGTGGATCTGAAGTTTAAGAAGACCACGTCAGGATAATGTAATTTGGAGATCTAGGTGATGGTCAGGATTGCACATTCATACAAGTATGGAGGTATGCATGTGAGACCAGCCACATGTCCAGTTCCTATCATGGTGAAACTCGGCCAGTTGCATCATGACCAGCAAATGGACCATCTTTCACCGTCCATCAAGTGCGATCAGCACACGTGTGCAAGAGCAGTCCATCCATGCCATAGCTGGACATCTTTCATCTCAACTGTCCATTTCAAGTCCAGATATGGTGGATCACATCATTACCATCCAATTCAGTAAGGTGGGCCATCACATGCATGATCATCTAGCAACAACATCAACGTCTGGCAGAGGACATCTATCCAGCCATGCATCCAGCTATCAAGGTGGGCCCCCAACATGATGAAGCTCTTCACTACCGTCCACCCATTGCTCGTGTACATCAGCAGTCCAGCAAGTGGACCCCACTTCTCCAACACACGTGCAACCTCAACGTCCAAGGAGCTCCAGCCACACATCCAGCTGCAGCAAGGCCGTCCAAGCTACTTCATCCCAGCCATCCATCATCAGCAATGGACGGCTGATTTTCATCACCGTCCAACTTCGCCAGCAACATCAGCCGTCCATGCACCATCAATCAGGTGGT